>JAOVVA010000021.1:9317184-9334837 GCA_028565275.1 Leiocassis micropogon
ACAATGATCAGGTGCCAATTAATGACGCAATATTTATATTATTCAACATGCAGAGGTTAAATAATATAAATATTGTGTAAGTAATTGCCATGTGATTATTATACAGTTGTGATATACACATGTAAACACATAGTTGCTCATATGTTATGAAGTACATAGTAATGCTCATTTTAGCTGACCTATCATTTTTAAGACCGGTCAACCATAGCATTAAAACCACTTGCCTAATATTACATTTGTCCCCTTCTACTGCCATAACACCTCTGACCAGTTGAGGCATTGAGTCCAGATAAAATCTCTGTACTGTAGGTGTCCTGGCCACAAGATGTTAGCAGTATATCCTTTAACTAATGAGTTGACTCCACCATTGGTCAGACTTGTTTGTCCAGCACCTGCCACAAACACTCAATCAGCTTGGAGAATTCCTTGCTAAAAAAAAAAAGTTTAAGTGGGTTGTACACGCACCATCTACATGAATGGATGCACCCAAGGTTTCCCAGCAGATTAGTGGCCAGAGCATTGCACTGCCTCTTCCTTATACACAGCCAATTCTGATGCACTGTTGTGTGCTTGTGTTCACAGGTGTTCTGACACTTTTCTATCAGAGCCAGCATTTGCTTTCTCAGCAATTTGTGATATAGAATCTCTTCTGTGGGATGAGACCAGACTGATAGCCTTCTCTCCCCACATGCATCAGTGAGTCTTGGGTGCCCTTGAATGTCACCAGTTCACGTTTGTCGTTCCTTGGACCACTTTTGGTAGGTCCTGACCACTGCAAACTGGGGGACACCCCAAAAAGAGCTGCAGTTTTGTTTTCCAGTCATCCCAATTTGCCCATTTTTTCCTGTTTCTAACACATCAAATTTGAGTAAGGACTCTTGCTGCCTAATAAAGTAATGAATATTCACTTCACCTGTCAGTGGTTTTAATGGTGTGGATGATTGGTGAACTGAATTAGGTAACCACACATGTATGTTCCTGAACTCTCTCTCTCTCTCTCTCTCTATTTTGATACTCTTTCTCTTGCACACGCTCTCTCTTCTGACGCTTTCTCACTCTCTCTCTTCCCTGACTCCCCCCCCTCTCTAAATCCAACCAGGGGTTAAAGTCAGAATACTCAAGGTGCAGCACTTTGCAGCTGCATGTTCCTATTTATAAGGCTGCCATATTAAGCTGTGTCTAAACATACTGTCTGTTGACGTTTCTCTCTCTCTCGCTCGCTTGTGCTCTCTCTCTCTTTCTCTCGCTCTCTCTCTCTCCCGTTCCTCTGATCTTGTTCAGCTTGTGCTAAATCACAACCTTGTGATGTGCTCAATGTAAAGCCAATACAGATCTGCAGAGACATAGTGAGATAGATGACAGGAGAAGCAGAAAGAAATGAATGAGAAGGTAAGCATGCTTGTAGAGTGAGGATAAAGGAGTGAAGCAATTTGGAAAAAAGTACTGAGGGACGGCTTTTAATATAAACGTGTGTCTGTGTGTGTGTGAGTTTGGTGCAGGCCCATGAGGCTCAAGCACAGTTTAGAAGCGGAGGACTCGTCTTGGGAGAAACAGGGGGAGAGTGCTTAAGTGGTCAGTGTTCTAGTTGAAGTGGCAACTTATAATTCTCTACCTACATCTGGAAAAACCCACCAAAAAATCCCACCAACTTGGGGTTGTTCTCTCAAATACCAGTTTCATCCATGTGTGTGAATATACTTTACTTGTCTTAAAGAGAGGCACTGTTGATAATCAAATATGAAACACTGGAACATTTTTGACAAAAAAAATCTGGTGGAACAACATTACCAGCATTTTGTTTTTATTAACTTTTAATTTGGTTTAACAAAGAGAACTGCCTGCTCCTATCCCGTTTTCACTCAAATAAGCACAAAATTATCATAATTTTCAAATTACATGAAGTATTGTTCTTGAAATCAAAGATGTTAATTTATAATATCTTAATTATATGTTCTTATGTAATATTTTAAACAGGTTTATTGTTCAGTGTTTACCATTGAAATAATAATTTTTTCGTTTGGATTTTACATTAGCTGATGTTTACTAGTAGGTGTAGCCACTTGTCCTCTATTGTGCATTTGATAGTTAAAATAGTTAAAGCTCTTGCAACTTGCATAAGAGAGAGGAAGAGAAAAGTGTTAAATAAATCATCGTTATTCAAAGTTTTGAATGTGCGCTGAATTACATATCATTCATTAACAAATAACAATTATAATCGTCACCAAATTTGTGTTGTGACAATATTCAGCTTCAGGGTGAAAACAATAACTCTGCTTCATGTAGAGCGACCTCATGTCCCTTTATAAATTATTTTGTATATTTTGTGATTTTTTTTATGTTTAGAAATAACTTGTATGTAATATTTTTTAGCAGTTATTTTTGCTCTATTCGGTAATAACTTAATATTGAACCCTTAATAAAGGAATGCATTAATCATAAGATTAAAGTAGATGATCTCTTTGTTTATGTAAATGTTAAATGGATTATTACAATTGCAGTGTTTGAATTTTAATACCTCAAAAATATTTTGTAGTTTTGCTACAGTTTTATTTAAAAAAACAAATACAAAACATTTGTTTTTTAGACATTAACAATATAAATGCTTTGTTTCTGAGGGTTGAATTAATGTATAACAGTATTTGATTAAGATCTAGACATTTAGATATTACACATGAATTGATAATTTTTTTATGGATGATTACAATTTTTTAAATGTCTGACCTGCAGATTCCTATTTTGATTTCCCTTCTTTCTAAGAACTATAATTGACAAAATGCACAAAGATTTTTTTGTAAAGTTTCCTCAATGGAAAAGTCAATTGTACGTTCGATGAAATATGGACTTTTCATATTTTGTCCAAAAGCTGCACAACTGTAGTCCAGAATTTTGACTGTTTGAATTTCACTCTAGTAAACCAGTAACAATAGCTTCCCATTCCTATACAGTAACTGTAAAAACTGGTTAAGTAGAACTTTACCTGCTCTGACAGAGCGAATGAAAGGCATCACATTAGAGGAGGCATACATTTTCTTCTCTCACTTTGTGTCACGGTGGGAAATGCCATTATTGCAACTTGCCAAGGTCCCACTTGTTTTTTTTCTCTTTTCATCGCTTCAAAATGGCTTGCTTTTCTCCCTTAGACAGCGGCATGTGGGTTTATCTTTTTTAACCAACAAATAAAGTCTTCATAGGAGAAACCTAGGCCTCACATCAAGAGCAAACATTCAGAGCCATTAGTTGTTTAAACAATGAATCCGTGAAAGAAGAAACATGTGTCAGTCATGGGTTCAGCTATATGTGTGGGTTCCGCTAAAGATGGCATGTTATTAGTTATTATAACATGTCTAGTTGTACCTGGAACTGAAAAATTAAAGTATGAGTTCTCATCTTGCATCTTGTGATTTCACTGTATGTTTCACGGTAAGATGTTCCAGTACTTTCCGAGGGGACCGTCACACTGCTCACACTTTATCGAGTTACAGAATGCTGCAGGTACAAGCATTTGCTTTAGAATCAACATACAGATATATTTACTTATTACATCTTATATTGAGTATACAGTTTAAAGAGGAAAATATCCATCACTCAATTTTGAGCTTTGATTTTTCCACTTCTGACATAAGTTGAATGCAACATAAACGTTCTGTTAACACAACCACCTCTTTCTCTTCTGAGTTTCGTTTATGTGACCGTGTGGCTGCTTGCCATTTTTTTTAATAAGAAGTCTCAAAAGACATCTGTGTCTTGGATATTACAGCTTACATACAAAGCACAACGTGTGGAAGTCTCCCATGTGCAATAAAAAGATGCACTCATGATACCTTGATTGATGGAAAAAGATAATGGCTGGCAAAAACACGCCCTTCCCCCGTTCCCCACAATCCACCATAAATTCTCTCTCTCTCTCTCTCTCTCTCTCTCTCTCTCTCTGAGTGGTTGGTGGGGGAAGACTTTTGACATTTATTCAATACCATCAGTGGCTGTGCACTGGCACCCAACAGTGGAATTATGAGCCTTGGATACTTAGGATAAAAGCTACGTAGTGTCAGTCGAAGGCAGCACTTAAAGATATCCAAGATTCCTCTTTAGGAGATATGGGAATATACATTCTCTTTCTCTCCCTCTCTCTCTTTCTATAATGTTTCATTCTTTCTTCTTGAAGCAATGGTTCATTACACCACTCAAAACGGTTCTCTGTGTGCACTTTCATTGCGCTTTTTAATAAAATCCAAAGCAAAGGAATTCTCTCAGTTAATAATGGTGAACAAAAGGGCTGTTGTGGGACTGGGGTGGAGGCCTGGTCTGTGTGTGTGTGTGTGCGTGCATTTTTGTGTGTGTGTATGATGATACCAAATAGATGAAGCTCTGTCACTATAAACTCTTGACCTCTCTCAGACAGGGTCTCAGGGGATGGGTATTATTCATTAGCCAATCAGAGATCAGCAGGTATGACCTCATTCTTTAGCCCTGTGACCAGTCTTTATATCATCACTACAATTAGTGTGTTACACTTCAGTGTTTTCAGGTTAATCTCTTTTTACGGCATCTGGAGGTTATGTATGATTACCTTTCAGCAAGAATTAACAAATAAAGAGACATATTAAATTTGAATACTTTTTTCCCCCAAAATGTTTAATTTGCAAATGAAAAGCTAAATCTGTATCATGTGATATAATATATATACAGGAATAATTTTTGATTATATTTTACAAATTCAGTTGCATTCAATCCAATTTTATTTGTATAGCGTTTTTCCCAGTGATCATTGTTGCGAAGCAGCTTTACACAATCAGAAGAAAATTAGGGAAATTAATATAAAATGTATGAGAAAATATGTATAAACCTTATTTACAAATTGAGAAAACATAAAACACAAATATAAGTTACTTTTTACAACACAATTTATTTTCTCATTACACAGAAACAATTTAAAAGTCTACAGTAATCACTCCCATTCCACAAATTCACCTGTTTGGAACGTGATTGATTCTTAAAAAAACTTAAAAATGAATCATCATAAAAAAATCCCGGTATTATACATGTAAATATACACATTTTGCCATTAAATTGCCTAGTTTTAATACCCCCCCCCCCCCCTTTTTTTTTTGCTTCTAACCATGTCAGAAGTGTTTGAGACCAGCAGTAGGTGGTTGGAGACAGTTGTCTTGATATTTGACTCATCACCCTGGATACATTGTGCCCTATAGCCAAGCCACTATTTGTTGCTAACAATGGTCTTCAGCAGACAAACACCAATCAACATAATGGAACACAGTGTGAGATGTTGTGAAAAAAAAGGCACACATACTGTATGCAATGTCCCGACCAAAGCTTCTCATCCAAATTAAAAGTGTTGGGGGATACAGCAGTAATCCTCACCATATTGGATTGCTTCCTAAACTGTTCAACTCACTGAATGATAGATAAACAAATAGTATATGCCAGCGAGCAGCAGGTGTGACCTTGCCTGTGTTGTCGTGCATGTGTTTGTGATGGCTTATGTGGGTTCATCCATTTTTTTCCGAGTTTGAATGGGAACTGAAGCTAAAATTAAGAAAGAAAGAAACTGTCTATTGTGTTTCATTTGGGAACGCCAGTTAGCCTAACCTGCATGTCTTGGGACTGTTGGGAGGAAATTGAGCACCCGGAGGAAACTCACCAAGCACAGGGAGAACATGCAAACTCCATGCATACAGACCCGAAGCGGAAATCAAACTCCGACGCTGGAGGTGGAAGGCAACAGTGCTAACCACTATGCCACCGTGCCATCATAATATACCCATACTACACATTATTGTTTGTTAGATTAAACTTTTATTCCACTTTTTATATTGTACTGACAACAGACTGACTGCCAGTGGCTCTACAGTAATTGTTTATTTTATTTGCTAATCCCCCGCTTCAACCAGTTTTCTCAATATTGGTAATTTATTTATACTTAAAGATGCACTTAAATTTTTTCAGTCTTTTAAAGAGAAAACCTGTGTTCTGACCTGGAGCACAGGAAAAGCTACAATGATGAGGATGAAGACATTAATAAGAAATTTCCACAATGTAATAAAAAATGCACTTTTTATTTACCTTAAATGACATGAAGTTTTATTGTGATGTCTTTACTAGTATAAAAGTAGACCAATTATGCTCATTTTTAAACAAGTTTCCATAGGAGGTCTCCAAAATGTCAGTTAATTTTCCAGCTGAAATACAACTCAAATCATGCACTCTCGCATGCCTGATTTTCTTTTCTAAACCTGTAGCGCATCAATAACAATGAGCTGAAGCATCAGCTAAGACTGAGACTGATCACGTCTTTTTTTTTTCTTTTTTTTTGCTATTGAGTTATACCTATTTTAGTACAGTCATCAGCACTGGGTTCACTTTAGCATTAATAGATCCAGCAAGATGAAAAAAAAAACCCTTTTAGAACAGATGTTTTCTGCATCGTATCTGGTTAGTAGAATTTAGTGTTCAGTTTCATTTACAGTATGATTGGTTACATAGAGTGAGCAAGAAAAATTTTATTATTTAAAAAATGATATTTAAAAATAATAAAGATAATTTTAAACCTGAAAGCTAGTAATAAAACAAAATCACAGCTGCAAAACATTGCAGGCTTAGGGGATTTTTTTTTTCCTGTCTGCATTTTCTCCCAAATCTGCACAAGTTTCTGGAAGTTTTTCTTTTCCAGGAATCTAAAAGATAAAAAATTATAGTACAAACTATATTGTTTTTTTACTATACTATAATTTAACTTAATATAAATTTAATTTAACTATAAACTATTAATAACCACTGGTGTGTGTGTGTTTTTTATTACATTTTTTTAACGTATGTTTAAAATTATCTGCAAATGTTTCACTAACTTGTGTAACGCAAGTCCTTCTCATGCCAGCTAATTTAAGCAGCTGATGGCCAACACTGCAGTTCTTTTCATTTCGCTAGCCAGAGCTATGCAAAATGGTGGCACTGCTCATCCACTGGCATAAATGCAAAGACTTGCTATATCCTATACTGTATATACAGCATGTCCACTATATATTTTCTTTACTTCTTTACTGTGTAAGTGTTGGTATGGTTCGTGCGACAGCACCTCCTAGAGGACACACTGTTAATGCGTTAAAATGCAGTATGAATACTTTGCACAGTGCGAGCTTGACTCCTAATGTGCTCACAGAGATGTGCTTGTAGACGTATAAATCAGATTTACGAGTGTTTGAACTGGGCCAACACCTTATCGGGGGGAGTGTGAGGGGTTGGGATGCAACACCCTTTTCTTTTTTCTCTTAATATCTCCCATTCTTTTTTTTTTTTAGCTTTTTTGTCAACAACATTTAGGCTTGATTTTTAAAGGAACAAAAAGAACTCCCAAGTGCGTTATCTTGGTACTGATCTGGGATCAAATGCAAATGACATTCCTCTAGAAACTTCCTCTTTTGATTAACTAGTGATAAAAATTTTTAAATACTGACAGTTGGCTTTTGTTTTGTATGTGTGCAAATCTTTGTGCGAGGGTCTTTCAGCAGTGTTGGTTGATTGCATGGACATATGGAGACTGACTTCTCTTGGGCATCACTGGGTACCAGGCATGCTGGCAGCTCCTCTCCCTGGGATACTCAAGCCTTTCAAACATGAGTAATTGATGAATTGTATGCAATATGCAAATGTGAATGCATAAATCTCCTGACTGACAGCTTAATTTATGTGAGTCTTTAAGAATGCAGGATTAGATTTTAATTAAATATCTTCAAAGGCACCCTGACTTGTACATTCCCTCCCCCCCCTCAGCTGCCATCTTTGTTATTGTTGAAACCGCTTCTCATTAAACTTTTTTTTTTTTTAAACTCTGATTTTTGTTCTTCCACTGTACTGTCTTGGTGCACTGCCACTTGCTGTCCAAAACTCTCTTTAACTTTCAAACTTCAGTCCTTATTGCATCATGTCCACATGTACACTTATACTAACTACATGCTGTACCAAATTAAGGTTGGTTTCCACCCCAATTCTCAAGATCCGCCTTCTCTAAGAAGCGGCTAAGGCTTGATTTGCGACTCTGGTGTTTTGTTCCTGCGCCCGTATAATTTTTAGTGAGATAAGCAGGTGTCGCCGGGGCATGAATATTGAACGAGGCCGTTTATGAGATGACAAGGGCACATTTGCAAGACTGGGAGGGAATAGAAAAGTGCTTAGTAACCCACTTTTTGCAGGTCCCCAGCAGAGATTCGCCAGGGATTTACAGCGAAGTGATTGGCTGTGACGGCACACTGACAGGGTTTTTTCTTCACTGGCGAATGGAACGTGCAGCAATGTGCGAATGACTTTTCCCAGCCATCTGTTCATCTAGCCCAATGGGACTCCGTGTGTGTGTGTGTGTGTGTGTGTGTGTGTGTGTGTGTGTAAGAAAGACTGAGTCTGTGCAGTTCCCCAGCTTTTCAGTCTGTCTTGACTGTAGGAAAGACTGAAGCACTTACCACATTATGCCTGTGAGTGAGGCGTAATAAGATAAAAGGAGAGCAAAAAGATTCACAAAGCTCGCAAATCCCAGGGTATAAAAGACACTTATTGCAGACTGAACAGAATGAATAGCTTATCTGTTAAAGTTGTTGTTGTTTGGTGCAAAATAAAATGTACACCTTCAGTTCAGTAAGCCAGGACATGTGTAGTTGATCTACATGCTTTTTATTCATTACTCGTTACATTATTCTTTTTTATCTTAATATTAAGTACATTTAGTTTAGAGGAGTCTTATCATCTGCAACACTTTTACATTTTAAATTCTGCTTTCAAACTTTGGGAGCCTGTGAACTTCTGTTAGCGTG
Source organism: Leiocassis micropogon (assembly GCA_028565275.1). Classification (NCBI taxonomy): domain Eukaryota; kingdom Metazoa; phylum Chordata; class Actinopteri; order Siluriformes; family Bagridae; genus Leiocassis; species Leiocassis micropogon. The sequence goes on from JAOVVA010000021.1 coordinate 9,326,001, forward strand.
AAATCACTGCACCTTCCCATAAAAACCAGAATGACACTCACTCACGCACTCACTCATCGTCTATACCGCTCTATCCTGCATACAGGGTCGCGGGGGCCTGGAGCCTATCCCAGGAGACTTGAGGCACCAGGCGGGGTACACCCTGGACGGGGGGCCAATTCATCTCAGAGAAACAGAATGACAGTATACTTAAATTTATACCTCCATAGCATGTTAATGTAACCTGGATTCTAATAAATGTTGTTTTTGTTCTTATTTGTTGTAATTACACAAAATTAGTTGTAGTGTACCTGATTTTATGAGTATGTGGGAAAGCCTCTTGTTCTTGTTCATGATAAAGTTCCTATTTGCTCATTTCTTCCGTGGTGTTTCTTATACAGTACATCATGTGTGTGTCCTTTCCACTTCCCTTTTTGCACAAGGTAGCATTTTTTCTTTAATGTGTTATCCATATCCATCCTGTCTTTTCCAACTGTTATGTTATTTTCTTTTGTCTCCATCACTATCATGTTCTTTGTTGTGTTAATGTAAGGATGTCATTATTTAAACTTGTATTTAGTTTGTTTATGACGCCGAGTGTAAGCTAGCTTAAAAAGTTCTGATCATTTAAGGGAATATCTGCAATAGTTATTTATAGCTGTTTCTGTAGAAGCTGTTGCGATCAGATCATTGTAAATGGAAGTATTTCTGGGTCACTTGTTCTGTCCAAATAAACAGGGATTTTTTTTCCAAACGTTAGCATTCAGTCAAACACAACGCAGAAATGTACTACACTATTAAACGCTACACTATCTTCATTTCTTAGGTCTTAAACGAAAAAAGCAAACATATAGTGATTACCTCCAAATTAAAATGTGATTTAAAAAAAATGGATAATTAATTTCAGCTTTATAAAATAAACTGTATAAACATAATAGACTGCTCTTATGAATAATGCAGTGTAACAGCACTCTACATCAAATTCAGATTTTTCATTTACTTAGTTTCCAATGGAGGTAGTCCTGCACAATTAATCGCATCAAAATTGAAATTATTATATGGACCTGTGCAATTATTTAATCGCAAAGGCTGCAGTTTATTACAGGTAACGTACACATATTTTGGAATGTATGTAGAGTTTGTTAGAAATGTAAGTATTTGCTTATTTTTTTATATTTCTGATGTGATAACTAAATATTGGTCGACATCATCATAATGAGTTTATTCTATCAATCTAATTATTTGCTGTTAGGCTGGATGAATACATTCATAAATACATTCGGATAAGAAGTGGTACATTTGATAGTTACATATCACAGTTTAAATCACAATTGCAATACGTGGCAGAATAATCACAATGTAATTGTTGCATATAACAGTTTCAGTTAACTAGCATGCACAAAAAAAAATCACTCACATTACACACATTATGCATAGAGGAAACTGGAAAAATATTCTATATAGTATATTTCACTGATATGCAATTTGTGTTTCACAAATAATCTCTCCCACAGAGCTTTGTCCTTTGGAGTTTGGTGTGTGATCATACCATAAGCAAAAGCATCAATACTAAAAGGTTTTAAAAAATTTTTTTTTACCCAACATTACTGTATCAAACACACAATAGAGTTTTAATCCAGTTTGTTCTTGGAAGTGAGACGATGGTGGGCTGTTATTTAAGGGAAGCACCTGTTTGTGAGCAAGGAAAGGCCTGTTCAACCTCTAACAATACCCAACTAAAGCAGAGCTAAGTAAGAAAATAGGTTTAAGAGTCCCAAGAGAGCTGAGCGCCTGTTTCGTATACAACCATCTAAAAGAAAAAGATCTCATAGTTCTAACCACTTGGGCTTGTAAACGTTGTTTCTATGCAAGAATAAATGAGGGGGTGGTGAGTCACAAATTTTGAGTGTGGAGAAAAAAAAAACTTTGGCACTTGTTCCTTTATTATTGAAGAAAGCATTTAATGTACACTGAAAGGCAAAACATGCTCCAGAGGAAGCTTCCTTTTTCCTCCTCACTTTTAAACGGCAGCGGAAATATCTGCTTAATTCTCAGCGAATGCTCCTGATGTCTGTCGTGTGGACTCAACTGGGTGGGATCGCACAACATCTAGCTGAGATTTGACCTTTTTTTAACCTGCTGTAAGTTTGCCTTTTACAATGTTTTTAATAGTTTTTTTTCTGCAAATGGAGACACCTCATTAAAATACAGAAGTAATTTAGACAGATTTTGCTTCAATTATTTCTTTGTGAAAATCAGTTTACAGAATATAATGTTTTTTTTTAATTGTAATTTGATTAAACGTGAATATATAATGTATATGTGCGTGTGTGTGTGTGTGGGTAGCTACATTTCTTTCTTTTAAATAGAGAGGTTTAAATTCCCTAAAATACCCTTCGGAAGTTCCCTCAAAGTGAACTCATCTCAGCTCTCAGATAGGGACAGGAATATTGTTGCATACAATATCGAAACAAGTGATTTATTGCATTATAGACATATATATAGTATGTTTTTTCCAACATTTTGTTTCTGTAGTTAAACAATAACAGTAAATCACCTTAGGCATTATCATATACATGGAACATGACATTTTCACACAGAGATTGCGCTGTAAAGCTCCTAAGAAGAGCCGATGAACTTGCCTAAAACCACCAAATTTACCTCTTTCCATGCTTTCAAGTAGCATGCTCTGCTAGCAAGTCTGTCCTCAAAAAAGGTATGATGTGTAATGCAGCAATGTTGCTGTCTGTTGTGACGTATAACATGTAATGTGTCGGAAATCCTGTGCTTGGGGATAAGGACCTCTCGGACCTCTCGGACTCCCCAATTTAATGCCATTTCTGACTGTTACACTCATTTGGTTTTATTCATGAATAACTGCTAACTGTTTATTATTTTTTAAAAGCTTCTGCTGCACGCATGTGGTGGGCTGCACGCATCACACGTTTCAAAATTACACACCACTGCTCTGCAAAGCCGGCTCTCCTTTTTACGCAGATTTCGTTTCGCCTCTGTGAGTGCGTCTGCAGCCGCCTTAAAGCTGCTACAGCAATGTCCCCTGTCTCTGTGCCTTTTAGACAGAACGGGTAATCGTAATGAAGATGCAACTCTCCCACCTTGAACAGGCTGTGTAAAATAGGCTAAACACAGTGCATGATCTCAACAAACCCAGAGGAGCCAAGCAGATCAGTGGTCATAGTCCTGGGGCTGCTGTCCTCTTGTACTGTACCCTGGTGTGGGTGATCTCCCATTTCAAGTAAACACACATCAGTGTTCTGCGATGGATTTCTGTCCCTGGTGTATGGTCTGTCCTGCCTCACAGCCAGCGTTCCTGCCTTAGATTCCAGATCCACCACGACCCTAACCAGGATAAAGAGATAAACATGTGATCATACACATTCCTGTGCATATTTGTCTCTCCGAAATGAACATAGAATCTAGCCAAAGCCCACATTTACATAAATTGCTTGATCATGGTACTGCTACAACCAACAGCTTAGGGATCACAGAGGGCATACAAGCTAACAGAACAAAAGCATCAAGACTGTTGAGGATTGGAAATGTTGCCTGGCCAGACAAATAACAGTTCTTATTGTGTCATTTTGGAGGAAAGAGTAGATTAGATATTAATGCAAAGATAATAAGTCCAAAGTCAGTCATGTATTTATTCTGTATCATACAGTATATATCTATATGATGATATATATATACACCTAGGCTCATATGTGGGTCTGTTTTAGTCTCTTAGCTGTGCAAAAAATGTAGACTACACTAAATAATATTACACATTTTGAGCATTTGTTTAATACACACACTAGAACCTGCTTTTTGTACCTAATAATATAATTAGGTACAATAATGCTCTGTAGAATGCATACTACTTATGCAATACACCGGTTATATTACTAATTCTTATTAGATATTATAATTATCATACACAGATACACAGGTTTATGTGCTGCAGCATTTCTGAATATATTTTGATACTGTGTGTAGGTTCTGTTTAAACTGTGGAAGTGTGATTTAGAAGACTGCAGAAAACCTACCTCTGTTCTGTATTATGAACCTGAGAAGAGGAATAGCCTCAGTGCGACTTGTATTCTAGGATTCTTATCAGATGTCCCTCTCTTATACACTCTCTAGTTGTCCTTCTTGTTCTCTCTCTCTCTCTCTCTCTCTCTCTCTCTCTCTCTCACTTCTGTCACCTTGAGGCATATGTTTTTCAAGGTGATCATTACCATCTTTGCACAGTTGTATAGCTGCTCCTTTCTACAGAACCGTTCTCTGTGCATCTCTTACCCGCTGCTGTCCAACTGTTATTTTAAGGGCTTGAGGAGTAGTGTGTATGTATCTGAATGCCTCACTGCCAGGAGGAGGAAGAATCAAGGACGGTATTGCCTGAAAATGTCACCTAGAAACAACACAGGAAACCTGATTAGTCTAATATTTTTAGCCACATACCATATTTGCCATTAATCATAGATTGCCTTGATCATACCAATTACAATTCATATGTGCGTTATCCTACTGTTCTGTGTTACATTTACAAATCCTGTCTGATCCTTTCATGTGTGTGTGTATATATATATTTGTGTGTCTCAGTGTCATTAATAATAATAATAATAATAATAATAATAATCAGTACAGTATATTTTTAAACGTTAGGAACTGGCTAATACATGACACTAATTTACACATAGGCAAACACTTAAATATAACACCCAAATATAATCCTTTTTAAACAAGCTACTATACTGTATGTCTTAAAGGTCTCCAAATTTGTCTGTTAATTTTCCAGCTGAAATACTGCTCACATCCTGCAATCCGGCATGCCTGATTTTCTTTCCGCTCTCCTACTTTCTAAAACATAATATTATATGTCTGTAGTTTTAAATAACCCCCTCTGGAATGCCCTTTTGGTGACGTGCATTTTCCTACCCAATCATATTGCAGAAACCAAAAATGACTGGGGAAAAAATACCCAATTTTAACCCACTTATGTTTCGGGCATTATAACTAATGTCCCATCTGTTTTTTTGCAGCTCTTCCAACCCGTATTCTGACCAACACAATATGTGGAAAAAAGATTTTTTCAGTAGCAACTGATTTATTGTGTGTATATGTAAGAGTTTCAACGATATTAAAGTTAAAACACAACTAAGCTCTAAAGAAGGCTAACTGTTAGTACTTAGCCGATAACCTCACAGAAGGACTGGTGATGTAGCCCCATCTCAGTCCTGTGTTAAATTTCATTTCGCTAAACTGGTGAAATTGAGGATATCATGGTGAAATAACACTCTTATATCCACACACTGAACCTATTGCAGCGGCATGGTGGCGTAGTGGTTAGCATTGTCGCCTTGCGCCTCTAGGTTCTATGTGTATGGAGTTTGCATGTTCTTGGTGGGTTTCCTCCGGGAATTCCGGTTTCCTCCCACAGTTCAAAGACATGCAGATTAGGCTTGATGATTTCCTGTAATGTGTGAATGAGTGTGTGAGGGTGTATATGTGTGTGCCCTGCGATGAATTGGCACTTTGTCCATGGTGGACCTTGCCTCGTGCCCTAAGTCTCCTGAGATAGGCTCCAGGCCCCCCGCGACATTGTATGCAGTATAAAGCGGTGTAGACGATGATGAATGAGTGAGTGAACATACTGCTGCGAAAAACCAATACAAGCTACAGTTGTTTATAACAATATTAGCCTCACAGTTTGCCTGAAATCAGCAAACAGGCTCAAGAATTAATACATTTACGATAGTAACATTTGCATCTTCCACACCTGAGCTTTAGTATTTACTCATTGTGATGAGTCAGTGCTCTTAGTATATTGGTGTATTGTGTCTGGAGCGCACCTGCACAACACCCTGCCACTTTTTTCTCTCTAAGTGATGAGCAGTGTTGGGTGTAACACGTTACAAAGTACTTTTTTGATGTAACAAGTAATTTAACGCATTAGGTCCCCCATTTAAGTACTCAGTTATTTAGTTATATTTTAAAAAATGTAATCTGTTATTCAGACAATTTATGAATCTGTGAGCCAGACAGCAGTGTTAGTGTGTGTGTGTGTGTGTGTGTCGGAGTGTGTGTGTGTGTGTGTGTGTCGGAGTGTGTGTGTGTGTGTGTGTGGGAGTGTGTGTGTGTGTGTGTGTGTCGGTGTGTGTGTGTGTGTGTCGGTGTGTGTGTGTAAACAAGGCCATCCCTTAAACAAGCCAATTAACTTTTCTCCCTAATGTGACCTCATATATGTTGGCTTATTGCTTAGCTCTGCAGTTCTCTGGCAGGGTGTAGCTCAGCAGTAGCTCATGTGCATAAACGCTCCCACACCACCCTAGTACTTATCTTTGTAAATTGGCTTCCTGCTTGCCTATAAAGCTAAAAACAGGACCCAACTTCACAAAAGCACTTGGGGGCTCTGGTAGCTCAGCGGGTTTAGGCTCTGGGTTACTGATTAGAAGGTCGGAGTTTAAGCCCCAGCTATACCAAGTAAAGCACTTAACACTTCAGGGGCCCTGTATCAGCCTGACTCCGTGAGACACTCTGACCCCAGCCTTGAAACGGCCATATCCAAAGAAAGATGAATAAAATAAAAGCATAACTTAACGAACTTATCACACCCTGCACTGCACCAGACTCCCTCCGATCCTCTAGCACTGGTCTCACCATCTCTCAGCATACAAAGAAGACATGCATTAAGACTTTTCTGGAACCTAGGTGGTGGGATGAACTAAAGACCTACCTTTTTATCAAGTACAGTGAAACCTTGGATTGCAAGTAACTTGGTCTGCAACCAGGTAGACCTTTATCAAGATGAGTAAAAAATGTAAATAAATTTTAACTTGATAAACGAGCTAGGTCTTGAAATATGAGTAGTATATATATATATGCTTTGTCTGACGAGCGTCACATGATCACAACTCAGTGTGCGTGTCTAACATCCACAACATCTGTGCACGTGTGTACTGTTTACTAAAGTATAATGACCACGTGTGGATGCGCTTTGTGTAGGCATTTTTTTATTATGTGTCCAAGTGTAGTGACTGTGCTTTAGTAACAGACTCAGTGAAGAAAAGAAAAGTTAAAAAGGCTGAATATTTTTGGGTTATTAAATGAATTGTAAGAGTTTACATTATTTCTCATGGTGAAATTTGCTTTGATATACAAGTGCTTTGGATTACAAGCACACTTCCGGAACGAATTATGCTCGAAATCCACAAAACAATGGTGTTGTAGCTTGATGGTGAGTATCCTAGTGAACTAGCATAATGTATTTAATGATGGAGACTTCAAAGCACTTATGTAAATTTAAACACTGATAACAGCATCATCTTAGGGTATTTCAGACAAACTTTGGGTGACCTCCGAGACCCGTGGTTCTTTGTTATATATAATAGTAAAATATGGGACCTTTAACATTCATGGAAAGAGTCTCTAGTATTAAAACACTTAAGGGCGGTTTGTATTTGATAACTGCTTTTTGCCCTCATATGTAGAAGCGGTGTCAATGCAAACAGCAATGTTCAAACACCCAGCTGTGTTTCTTACAGTCTGTACATCTGCAGGATTAAAACGAAACACTGACCAGAAGGCATGTCAGAGCCAAAACATCTGTGTCCTTCAGGCTTTGTAAAACCACAAACCTGTAATGTTTAGCGGTTTTATGCGTAGCAATGTACAGTAAAGGTAATTTAGAAAATTCAGAAGAATGGTACACAGACTGATTTTTCAGTACGATCCAAGGCCACATGTGAGATGTTTAAACACTAACTGTAAGAGGAAAAACAGTTAGTGATTGTATTCAGTAATGCTACAGAACTACATGTAAGGGGCAGTGGGCGGCTCAGTGGTTAAGGCATTGGGCTAATGATAGGAAGATCCCATGTTCCAACCCCAGTAACCATCTAGCTGCCGCTGTTGGGCCTTTGAGCGTGTTCCTTAACCCTCAACTGCTTATGTAAGTTGCTCTGGATAATGGCATCTCCCAAGTGATTGATCGATTGTAAGTATACAATTTAAGGCAGGAGGTTAGGTTGTTTATTCAGTTGTGACATGGTGCGAGACTGTCCTGATCTATGTTAATGTCTTAGGATATGCATAAGTGCCTGCTTTCAGTGACCACTGCATATGCACAGCACCCATTCTGCTTACATTAAAAGCAAGGCTCACTGAAACTTTTGAATTAGACTCAAAGCATTTTCTTTAGTTTTCCGATGTGGGAAAGTGGTTTTGCTTCTTCAGTAACACGACAAGCAACAATTTGTATTATTAACTCTAAGAGAGAGAGCAGAAGATATGCTGGTGTAATAATTGGGCCTCCGAGTGGCGCAGTGGTAAAGTGCTCGCCATATCCTCAGATTGCGAGCCCGATTCCCGGGTGATGCTGTAACCTCTTGCAGCCGGAGGCCTAGAGAGAGCTGATTGGCCGAGCTCTCTTAGAGGGGAGGGATGAGAGGTACTTCATGCTCTCACATTAATCACCTCTCTACAGCCAATCAGAAGCGTCTGTGAGTTCACGCAACCGGAAGGAGTGGATAGCGCTGTCCTCCGAGTGTGTACGTGAGCGAGTAGTTAGAAAAGATGCGGCCGGCTGGCGTCACGTGGTTTGGAGGAAATAAACAAATAAATAAATAAAATAATTGCTGTGATTTAAGAGGAATAAAACACTTCAATGTGTCTGTAATAGAAAAATTATCAGCATGAATTCAGCATGATGACTGTGACATTGCTTCACAGGAAGCTGCATCATGATTGATTTCCTCTATTACTTGATCTATTGAGGTCCTCTAGACAGAATGTAGTGGTATACATACTTAGTTATTTACATATCAATGATTTACCAAAGATATCACTGTAATTTTTTT
>JAOVVA010000021.1:9340246-9368760 GCA_028565275.1 Leiocassis micropogon
ACACACACACACACACACACACACACACACACGCACACACACATACACACACACACACACACACACACACACACACATGCTCCACAAGGCACAAGTCTGCTCTGTGTTTCTTTTTTATTGTTTTTAGTGTCTTAGACACACTTGCCTAAAAGGGCAAAGTAAGCATGTGCATTATTTTGTGCACATTATTTTGTATGTGTGTGTGTGTGTGTGTGTGCGCGTGTGTAAAGAGAGTGTGGGGATAAATAAAACATGGAGGTCTGTTTAGTGGCATATGGGCTGACCCAGTGTATATTGTGCATTCTGATGAAGTTAAGTCTTTCATTTGGGAAAAGACAGAGAGAGAGAGAGAGAGAGAGAGAGAGAGAGAGCCCTGTTAGGAATATAGTTATCTCAGCATGGTGTATTTACATTTATTGACATGTATGTGTACATTTGCTGTAAACAACAGCACTAACATAGAAAGAGCAAATGTAAAGTACACATACTCCTATTCTCACCCAGAACACAAAGGGCCTACAAATATGGCCATGGATTAGAACTTATCTCCATCATAGACTCTCATCCGCTGATGTTCACCTGAATACTGAAGTGAACATGAATGCATGAATACATGTCACCCATTTTACTGTGCCGCAGTAAATAAGGACTTTTACACCACATGCATATATCGAAGTATACATTCTGTGTATAGTTACTAGTCACTGCCATGTCTTGCTATTGTTCATGTTATCACAGATATTGATTTTGTTTTTGATTATTATATCTGGCTCTTGCCCTGTCTAGTCAATGTTTCTTGATCACATGACCACTGCCTGCAAACACACTTGATTTTGCCTTATGTGTTTGTTTTGACGAACATATTGACGAACAGGTTGTGAATTAATATGCATTGTCTATCCTTTAGCTATAATTACAGTGTTCTTTTTTTGCACTTTTCATAAATTTTTGGCTGAGATCTTGTGAAAGTCGAACAGCTCTGTATGTAAAATCATCTCCAGCACGTCCCAAAGACCCGTTAGGTTCGAGCCCTTGTGGTGTCCAATTCATGTGATTCCTCATGCTTTCAAAACCATTTTTCACACTTTGGCCTGTGTCGACAGGGAAGAAAAACACTATAGATGGAAAAACAGTCATTTAGTACATTCAGGTCATCAGCTGACTTCATTTTATTGCCATTTATCATTGCTGAGCCTGGACGTAAATCATAATACTGCCTTTAGAGGCTTGTACAGTGGCCACTATGCATAATGGTGCATTGCTTAATGTGCTTCTTGCTTTCCCCGCTGTACCATCATTTTGGAATAGTGCTCATCAGATCACATGAACTTTTTCCAATACTCCAAAATGCCAACTTTATTCTCCCTGCCAACTGATTCCTTTGATTTAATTAGTCAAGTGGATTTCTTATGGCAACACAGCTGTTTAGTCCCAGTCCTGTGAGATCTTGTCACACTGTGCGTGTAAATGCTCTTACTGTCACTATGAAACATAGCTGTGATATCGACTGACAACGATGCAACTTCACCAAGCATTTAAGTGATCTCCGAACATATAGTCATTCATTATTTTTTTCCTTCCAGGTTTAGTAACATGTTGGACAGTTCTTAACCCATTTCCAGTCATTTCAGCAATCTCCTTAACTGTTTCCTTTGCTTGAAGCAGATCATTACAGTACAGCCTTTTCTTTTTCATGGCCATGGGATTCATTATCTGAAATTGTTGTTTAAGAAATGAGAAGCTGCTCACTGTATCAGTTAGGGTTAAAATAATTGTTTCCAGTTGGAACACATTAATCACTGCAGTAATTATCCAACTAAACTCTCTCAAGTATTTGCTTATTTAAATCCAAATACTGACTTTTTAGGCATTTAGTGTACTATAAAGCCATCATGAGCAGACACACGCACGCGCATACATACACACACACACACATACATACATACACACACACACACACACACACACGTCCCTATCCCTAGGTGAATAGGTGGGTGGCCTGCAATCCCTATTTAATGAAGGCCATATTTTATAGCATGGAGGGGGAGCTGTATTACTTTTATTATTTTTATTCGGATCACAGTGCGGCCTATGCAACTTCAAACACTCTCACAGGAGTCATCTGAAAAGATCCATTTATTGCAGGGGGAGTATGTAAAAAAAAAAAAAAAAAAAAAAAAGGGAATAATTACAAGAGCACATGCTAATTCTAATGTGTTGAGAGAGGGAAAGAGAAAGACCTAGAACAACTAAGTGCTTTTTTCCATTGTCAAGAATACAGGCCTGGTTGCATCTCTTTAAGTTCTCATCACTTCTACTTCAGTTCCTCTATTGATCTGCAAAGCAGGGTCAAGTGGATAGAAAAGACGTGGCCCCATTTTTCTGGTTTGTCTTTTCAAAAACTGTTGTCCTCTTATAGCGATAAACATGTTCTCCCAGATAGCAGCAGTCAAAAGTTTGGACACAAGTTTGGATTTATTTTCTACATTCTAGAACAAGACTGAACTTTCTTTAATGGTAATTAAATAACAACAGTCAGTTGTTATTTTAAACACAAAGGTCAGCTGTTCGGGAATAGTTCATGCAAGAACCGCATTGTCATGTGCATTTGCAAAACCCATCAAACCCATCAAGCATTATGAGGGCTTTACAGAGCATAACTACAAAAATGTAAACATAAATTATATAAATATCATAAATATAATCAAAACATCACTGTTGGAACATTTTTCAAACACAAGCCACATTATCTCACAGGAAGCTATCAGCTAAATATTTGCATGCTATGACTAAAGCATGAGCAGAGCAGCAATTTAATTCCATTCTTCTTCAAAGTCAGACTTATTGAATGTCATCTTTGAAGAATTAATAATTATTGAGATGTCCACCTACTCCATCAACTATATGATATTCATCAGTCTGTTTGTCAGCCGTTGGCCTCCTTATCATAGCTGTGCTTGGCAGTGTTAGCACTATAATTAGCCACTTAATTAGTAAAGGGATCTTGACTGACAGTTTGGAGTCAGTGACTCACGCTCCTGATGACTGTGTGTGTGTGTGTGTGTGTGTGTGTGTGTGTGTGTGTGTGTGTGTGTGCGTGCGTGCATGTGTGTGTGTGCCTGTTGGACATATGCATTACTGCCAGGGGCAAAGCATTTAGACTCCCCATAATCTCCACCTCAACTGAGCTTTCTTTGGGTATTTTTAATCAATCCGCATATGCTAGTGATGGAATTAGTTATGCCAGATTATGAACGTGAGTCTGTCCCAAAGAAACACACCTCAGTCCGCTACCTCAGGCTCAGCTCTACTGTAAGAACTGTAACCTCATTATTTCAATCACTACAGGCAGCTTGGGCTAATAATCCTTGCCAGAAAAAAATAACAAATTACTGCTAAATGTAATAATTAGCCATGTGTAAAGAGATGTGACATGGAGGATAATCTGTGACTTGAAGTTACTTCCAAACCCAATGTGTAGATGATATCGCTGCGCAAAAAAGATATTTCCTAAAAAGATGGCAAAACAATTTAGCGCTGTGTAAATTTAATCACTAACATTATCAAAGATAATAATATAAGTGTATGTATAAATCCTTAGTTTGCATAAGGGTAAATACATTGAATCAATATGAAAAATGAGAGATTGGAATATGTGCTTGTCTTGCAATAAGACACCAAAAACAGAACCTTAACTATCTTAGCTAATTTTCAAATTCAAATTCAAATTTTATTTGTCACATACACACAGTACGATATGCAGTGAAATGCTTAGACAACTGCTCGTGACCAAAAAATAACAGACTATGAATAGGAATAGGAAATAAATATGAAAATTTAAATAAAGGGTAAATTTAACTAGGAAAGAATAAAATAAAATATACAAATTAAAGTTAAAAATAAAATAACTGTACAGCAAAAATACATTTTTTAAATATAATACTTAAATTCATCTGTCCACAATCCTGTGTAAAAGTTAGTGCCCTCCTTTTAAAGTGGGTCTTGTATTAGGCAAATACAATCACAGACGAAAATCAACATATATATTTTTTTAATGTGCCATTATTTATTTAACAAAGTAAAGCCAAAAAAGAAAAAAAAAACATGCAGGCAATACCATGTACCCCCTTACTGCTTCCGTGGGATTTAAGAGAGTGAATTGCAGTTGTAAGTTGCTTTTCATCAGCCCTTGATTAATTGATCATCAGCAGTTGTGCAGACCTCTATAAAAGCAGATGTTTTGGAGGTTTGCTGGTCTGGAATATTCAATGCCAATATGGGTAAACATAATCAATGGTCTTAGAGAAGCAATTTTTACTTTTTACATTTCCAACCAATTTGGAGTTTAACAATTTAAGATTATTCCCAAATGGAAAACGGACAGCTGCCAGTCATCCCAGGACTGTCCCAGCACATTTACCTCAAGGTCAGACTATGCAATAGTAAAATTAATAAAAATAAATAAATAAAAAAAGCTATACCTCAGTCCCATTAGGACTCACTGAGCATTTTAAATGTTAAAGTCCATGACAGCACTATTAGAAGAAGAAGGGTTGCTTGGAAGGGTTGCTAGGAGAAAAAGAACATGGAAGCACAACTGAGGTTTGCAAAACTGCATCTAAAGAAACCACAAGACTTCTGGAACAATATCCTATAAACAGATGAGGCCAAAGAGGAGTTGTTTGGCTTTAATGTCCAGTATCATGTTTCGTGAAAACCAAACAGCATTTTGGCCGAAACACCTCATACCCATTGTCTAGTACAGCAGTGGAGGGGGGATGATTTGGGTTTGCTTTAAAGCCACAGAACCTAAGGTCCTTGCAATCAATGAGTCGACCGTGAACTTCTCTGTATACTAAAGTATTCTAAAAGGACAGGTCTGTCCAACAGGTAAAAGGTTGAAATTTGTTCATGTAACAGGACTATGATCCGAAGCACACCAGAATTGCATCAGAATTCCTGAAAAATAAAAGAATTAAGGTTTTGAAAGTCCAGACCTCAACCCAACAGAAATGGTGTGGTGGGACCTTAAGAGAGCTGACCTGAAGCAATGTTGTATAAATAGAAAATCATACAGGAAACTATTACTTATAAAGGTACTGCTAAAGGTGAAGAAAAATATTTTTTAGAATTAAAAAAGGAGACACTAACTTTTACACATGCATCTATCTATCCATCCATCCATCCATCCATCCATCCATTCTCACATACATAACCTTTTAATGTAGTAAGTTTAACATGATTATAATGTGGTTAGTTCATTCTCTCTAAATGTATGATAAATGCAACCTTACTAAATGTTTCAGGCTCACTTACTGTTTTTTAAGCCAACATTAACAATTCAGTTTTCTCAATTATTCATCCATGCACCTTAAGCTGAAGATTCCTGCACCCAGGCCAGAAATAGATAAACACAACACACATGCACTTACAGATCTCTGACACTCAGACACTACAGTTTAATTGATTTACCATTGAATTAATGTAATTTCATTACAGATGCACAAAAACACTCATGTGCACATGCCAGCTCTGCATCCAGCCTGTATCGTTATTAATTTTCACAGTATGTAATTACATATTTTAGTGCTTACTCTGCTGGCTTCATATCAGCAACACGGACATTTTCATGTCTTTAACAACAACAAAAAAAAAAAATCCAAGCCTGTCAATAGTGCATCACTGAAGTCACACAAATTTTTACACTGACCTCAAGCCTGCCTTCATCTGCAATTTTTTACCCTTTTACCCACCACATCAAAGGTCAGGATCTAACTCTCTTGATTTGGTATTAAAATGAATAAAGGTGACCTTGTCTAAATTAATAAGTCAGTGGTGAAACATGCTTTCAACATTCAGAAAGGTTATAGAAAGGTTAACCTTCAAGTGCAGTAGCAGCGCAGAGAGAGAGAGAGAGAGAGATGCTCCCCCTTCTTTGTTCCTTCCCTAAAACACGTTTGTTCACAGGACAAATGAGCTCCTTTTATAGCCCATCTGTGTCATGGGTCAGTGTGTTGTGCATTCTGCTCACTACAGTTGTAAAGAGAGGTTATTTGAGTTACCGTAGCCTTCCTGTCAGCTCAAATCTGGTCATTCTCCTCTGACTGCTCTCATCAACAAGGCATTTCCTCCCACTGCTGCTCTTTGGATGTTTTTTGTTCTCTGTAAATTCTAGAGACTGTTGTGTTTAACCCAGGAGATCAGCAGTTATTGAAATAGTTAAAACAGCTGATTGTTATCCAACTTCATGATGGATAATTGCATGAATGTGAAGGGGAAAGGGGTACATTCCTTTTAAAGTGGCTAGTGCATGTGTTTCTGCCACAAAACAAAATATTTATTAACTATGACTTTACTTTCTGTATTTTTAGGTTAAGAGGTCCTTTTTCTTTTCTAATCCTTGTTTGTAGGATCTTGTGCTGACTGATGCTTTCATTTCTGCTTCGTTGTTCTTTATTCTGTTGTCAGATATTCTACAGTAATCAAATGCACCTCTCTCTCTCTCTTTCTCTCGCTCGCTCGCTCGCTCGCTCGCTCGCTATTGAAGTGGATCAGTCAAATTATAGAGTGGCAAAACTAATTCAGTGCCCTGGGGCCGGTGGAGCTGCCACTTCCCATCAGCCCCGCTGCCAGTCAGTGCCTGACTGTTTTCATTCAGGTCCTCTGGTTTCATTTATTATGGCTATTGGAGCTAATCCTACCAGTGAAGCCCCGGCCGGCCCACCTGTCACTATTGTTTCTTCTTTATGACTTGGCCAGTGCCTTCAGCACCTGATCTGTACTAGTCCACCATTCTCATCCTCCTTCTCTTTCTACTCTACCCCCTGCTGTTCATGATGGAGGTGAGATGTTGGGGAGAGAGAGAGAGAGATATCATCAATCACATTTGGACAGTGATTGTCCCTGCTAATGTTTTAACCGAAGTTTAAATTTAGTTAAATTAGCAAGTGCTTAGTATGACTTAATTTATTTATTTGATCAGCAGGGATCAAAAAAGCAGGCAATGATCTTGCCTTTTTTTTGGAAAGTTGACTAACATTGAGAGCTTAATTAGATATTGAGTTTTCAGTGTGATAGGAGTGTGTGTTGGAGTTCAGCAGTTACTTTGCTGTTTTTTTTTTTACAGTACAGTACGTTCTTCTGGTGCTAAAGGAGAGTTGTGGGGTCTTTACTCACTCACACACTCACTCATCTCTAATGCTTAATCCTATATACAGGGTGGCGGGTGGCCTGGAGCCTATCCTAAGAGATTTTGGACATCGTAGGGCGCACACATACTCATACTTTATCACTCACTATGGGCAATTAGTGAACACCAATTAGTTTAATCTGCATGTCTTTGGACTGTGGGAGGAAACCGGAGTACCCAGAGGAGCACAGGGAGAATATGCAAACTCTATGCACACAGAAACAGAAATCAAACCTGGCCTGGAGTTAAACCTAGACCCCAGAGGTGCAAGGCAACAATGCTAATCACTAAGCTATAATCTTTAATACGCTTTCCATTGTTCTTTTAATTGTTTGCATTAAAAATGCTGCTTCACTAACATGGGCTTCTGATATGTGGCATTACAGAAATGATCACTTTACTACATTAAGATACACAATAATATAGCCTATGGAACTTTGTTATCTTGCATTTATATAGCTTCCGGACCTGGTGTTTTTCCCCCTCATATTTCGTAATATTCGGTGTTTATACTATAGTTAGCTGTGTTTATTTCTGCGTAATAGTTTTTAGCTATAGATTTTTGTGGTAGACCTGGAGCCTGAATGCAAGGCAGGAGAATAACAGGCACCGTGAACATTCACATGTAGTACATTAAAGTACAGTCCCATCCAAAAGGGGATCATCATCAGTTAATGTCGGCTTCCTAAAGCTTTATACATCATAATTAATCCTTACTTACTCATTATCATGCTTTGCGGCTGTTGCACTGTGTTTGCGGTGTGTCACACCCTGGAGTGGAAATTTGGTCTACAACTGTGAAACACCGTTTTAGTAATTAAAGAATATGATGAGAGGCACCTTGAAATGTATTAAGGAATGGATGGGGGTGGAAATTGAGAAATGTGGTCTATTTTTTATTTATTTATTTTTTTTAGAGAGAGAGAGAGAGAGAGAGAGAGAGAGAGAATGCGGAATGAGAGATGGGGAAGTACAGAAAAGTGGAGGAGTGAGAAAGATGACATGAGAGATGAGAAAGTGTGTAAAGGCAGTGGGGAGGGTATGCAGGAGAGAGAGGGAGAGAGGAAAAGTGCTCTCCACTAACTTTCTGCCCAGTGAGCAGTGCCTCTTTACTCTTTGAACACTTGGCCCATTTATTTTTGCTAAGTTGTGAGATTCTGAGTCAGCCCGAGAGGACTCTAGTGGCTCTTTCCATGAAACATTAACGAGTTCCTGGGGTTAAAGGGATGCCTAGAAATCATTGCTGATTGCAATTTTGATTGCTAGTGTGTGTGTGTGTATGTGTGTGTGTGGTGTACCTACTGTATATATGCTATCATAGGTGTAAGTGCACTCCTTACAAAACTGTGTATATTCTACAGTTACACAAAGAGTAACACACACACACACACACACAGTCTTGATGCCAGATTATTAATTGACTGTCTCTACCACCCACCACCCAGAGCTCCTTTAGGGCCAGTGTTGATGACACGTACAGATCAGAACGCCTCCAGACCAAACACTAGAATTCAATCCCACCACTTCATCTTCACCCTGCCCACTCCACTCACACTTAAAGAGATTATTCACTTCTGTTACATTAATAAATGCTCTCTTATCCCTTATGCTGCTCTCTAATAAACGGAGAGCAGAATAAAATAGAAATTACTGAATACTTAAACTGAAAGTTCTAGAAGCAGATTTTCTTAGTTTAAACCTAAAGATATACAGGTACGGTAATATCACTCTATAGATCTTGAGTCGCTGTACTGTATCGCTTGATATGCAAAGTTCACTTCACAAGTGGGAAGATATTATTTTGGTAGTGTTGTGGCTTTAATGTGTGTGTGAGAGGGAGAAGAGTGTACATCATGCATATTTAAACAGTATGTTTTTAGAAAAGCATCCTTGCAAGGGTGTATTCCTGATCCTTGTGCGCTAATTAACTAGTTCATGTGGCAGCCCCCCTTCAATGATTATCAGGAGACGCATTCAGGTCCCCATAAAGTCAGGTTTTGCTTTTTGGATTTCTTTAGAATATGGCATTTGTCAGTCTTGTTGTACTTATTGGAAAATATTGTGTGCATACCACGACACTCTCTGTCTCAGTTGGCTGTACAATACATTGATCTGCCATAACATTTAAACCATTAACACGAAAAAGCATCTAGGTTTTGGGTTCCCCTTGTGCTGCCCCTTGTGGGCAGCTCAGGCGTCTTGGGGAGTGACTACGCAGGGCCTCTGGGGTGTGCTGTGGTGTCTGGCACCAGGATGTTAGAAGGATACCCCCTTCTGCTGTGTGTGCATATCTGTTTGCATATCCATGTTCGTGTGTGTGAGGGAGAGAGAGAGAGAGAGAGTGAGAGAGAGAGTAGAAGTTCATCTTGAGTTATTAACAGCATATTCCATATCATATACCTAGTTTCATTAAAAGAAATTACAGAGTGCTGTCTCTGCTGCAGCATCACTCAGAAACAACTCATCCTCTTACTCCAACTGTGAAAAACTATTAGCCAAGAGGTGCTAAGGTGAGACCTGACAGTGGGTTTGGACACATGTTTCATCTGAGTAAATATAGAAATTACTGTAGAAATTCTAAAAAGACAAACAATCAAAATAATTATATTAATAAACTTAGAATTAAATGCTACATAATATTAAAATTGTTCAAATAAAATTTTATGTTGCATAAATGATATAATAATTATTACACATTATTTGATCAAGAAGAAGATTTCAATCAATCACATTTATCTTTGATTACGAAACAAATTGTGGTGGCCAGTTTAGGTTTGAAAATGATTCCTCATGCTCCCAGATCCATTCTTTTACTATTTGAGTCCTGGACTATGCCTGTGCCATCAGGGGGAAAAAATCTATTGATGTGATGAACCTGGTCATTCAGTGCCAGTAATTTCAAATCTCCTTCGTGGGTTTCAATGCTTGATGCAGCCCAATAATTTGACCCTTCTGAAATTGTGACTTTTTGTGGCCAGACAGTGTATAAATATTTCAAAAGGAAAAATTGTAGCTGGGTTCCTCTCTCATGCTTGCTCTTGAGTTAATGATGAAAAACTCTCAAATTGAAAACAAAAAAAAAAAGCTTTAAACATGAAAATTAAACTACTGAAATGTGTCATTTTCAAAATGTTATTTTATTCTATTCATTTAATTGAGATCACTTAATAATACTGAGCCTATAAAGAATATCTACCCGGATGTGGTTTAAGCAAGTATCTACAGTCAGAAGATTGTACTGATTCCACTGTTATGTGATGTGCATGGCTCAGTCTGGCTGTGTGAGGAAGAAGACAAGATTTCCAAGCATCAGGATAGGCGTCTCTGACTTTGTACTGCAGTTAAATGTATCGTTTAGTATTTTGTATTCTAATACTTTTACTCTGTTATAATGTTAGGTACAATCTAAATTCAGTGATATTCTAATAACCTTTAACCCAAATTGTACAATGTATGTCCTCCATCCTCCAGTTTATTGTATAATATCCCTGGTAATGGGCCAGAAATAATAGTTTCCTTTCTTCCAGGGTTTTATTCCTTTTCTCCTAGCATGCCCCGTTTCTTGCTCTTTCTCTATTCACATTTGCCGGCACTGAAAGTTACAGTATGAGGGTTCAGTTTCACCTGCCGGCCGGCCCTCTTTGTTGGGTATGCATCCTATTTTTATTCAGAAATACCAGAGCTGCAGTAAATACAATATTACTCTCTTCTCTCTTATTCCATTTTTCTCCTTTCATTTTTGTCCTTTCCACTGTCTCAGTTTACGTACAAAAAGTACATTTGGGTGGTTATATTTACTCTTTAAAGACTAAAAAGGAAAACTGGCCTTTCCCATCTCTTTTTCTCTGTTTCATTCTGTATTGGGTACAAATCTGATACTTCACTTGTCCCTGAGACAAAGTGAAAAGGAACACTTACACACCCTCCCTCCTTCCCCAAAGAAAAAGAGATATGCAAAATTCAACACTGTGTTGAGTGCGCAAGAAACAGAAGGCTTGGATGACTGTCCAGACTTGTTTTCACAACCAACCCTCTTCTGCCTTTTTTTACTCTTTTGCACCATTATATGCCCATTTTGATAATCTGGCCTTTTTCCTGTTTGTACAGTATGCACTATTATATACAGTTGCAGTATATATTCAGTATATATTTATTTATTTACCTAATTATTATTATTATTATTATTATTATTATTATTATTATTATTCATTTCTTTCTTTCTTTATATCAATTTTTCTTTTTCTTCAAGAAAATGACTTGGCTTGTGCAAAATATAAATGACTTTCCTGATGTTTATACTGTAGCATTTCTGAGTAGTAGGTGTACAACTTTGTGCCTCTTTCAGTGTGTTCCACGCCTACTGTGTCTCTCTTGTTCTGTTTTTTTTTGTAGAAATTTGTCTTGTATCATTATCAGCTATTTGATTTGATTTTTGCTGAAAATATGTAAATTACAAGGCTGTGAGCCTCCTCTGATTAAGATGATCAGTGAAATTAAACACTGCAGCAGTTAATCTAAGCCAGTGTTGCAACTATTAATATAGTAAATCTTTTAAATAGACATTTTAAAGACACAAAAAATTCAGAGCTTTTATTTGCATTGTGCTTTGAATGACTGAATAGTTTGATATACAGTTACAAAACGTCTTTTCCCAAGAAATGCTTTTTTTCCCTGAAGATTTTAAAGGAGAAAACCTTCCTTTCTATTGTCTATACTGCTTATCTTGTTAGGATCATGGGGGCCTGAAGCCTATTCCTTAAGGGCACAAGGTAGGGAACACTCTAGATGGGATGGCAACACATTGCACAACACAAAAACACTAACGCATGCATTCACCCACTCAAACTCTCTCTCTCTCACACACACACACACACACACACACACAAACACACACACACACTCACAGCTTTCTGTGTAGTTTTCGATAGTTTGAGTGGTTATCTTGGCTCCGGAAGGGGTTCCTAAAACCAGCAGGGGTAGTGAAGTCAAAATTGAACATTTCAACCTCCATGAAAGGTTGTATTTTTTAATGTAATACCACAGATGCATCCTGCTAGGTATAAATTAAAATCATTAATAATTATATTTTATTTTAATAATTATTTTAATGTATTATTATTACATAATTTTTATGTAATAATTACATCTTATATTTTTCTTATAAGTGTATGACAGAACTGTTTCTCAAATGTCTTTAAACATGTTACTTGTTCATAAATTTACTGCAGTGCAATCTTTTGTGGGAAATAATTTGGATTCCTACAAATACATGTAATAAATGTTCTTTGTTCTATTTTATTTGTCATGACTTTTTCCTTAAGTGTCATCGTAGCAGCAAAGTGCAGAACTACACTACCTACAGTATCAGCCCCAGCATGTCCTATGTCACACTAATCACTCTCACCTGTATCTTGTTGTACCTTATTAGCACCACTATTTAAGTGCTAGTTTTTCATTTTCTCACACTTAAGCATTTGTTGTAGCTGCTGTTGTTTGTGTCTCATTATCATTTACAGTCTGCATGATGCTTACCTCATATCCACAGTTCATGATAATGGTTCTTTTGTCTGCTTCTTTGTACGTCAAATAATAAATAGTCTGCAGTTGTATCTGCTTCCTATAGGCATTCCAAGACATTAGGACTCAGAAGGAAGTGAGATGTCTGAAAGCAGCATTGTCAGGTGGTGCATACCTTGGTCACTTTTGACCCCCAAGAAGCAGCAATTTCATTAATGCTGCAAAGACACACAAAAAAGCCTACTCACCAACCTGCCAAAAACAGTGACCCTTTGAAAGCTGAAATCAATCTACTGCTATAACACTCACTTCGAGATCAAAAGATGCTCCTTTAGACCTTTTTACCTCTAGAACCCGCATCTCGTAACACATTTTAATTAAATCGGACATTGTTGACCAAGTTTGAGGGAAGAGAGGGGCTGATTCAATAACGTCACACAAAAGGAATCCAAACTACTCATATTTGACCACTCTGATATACACACACTGCACACACACAGACCTTAAAACCCCAAAAGTCCTTTCTCATATCTTCACAAAATTTGTTATTAAGTTTAGCTGAGATGAAGCTGCCAGGTTCAAGAAACAGGATGGGCCCGTAAACCCCCATCAGAGCCTGGTGTTCTCAGTTCGTCTGTTGAGTGTCAAAGACGTCTAGTGTTCAAAAACAGGAGTTTAAAGGTGTGGGACTCTGAAGGGCCATGTTAAAGGCAAACAATAAGCAATTGGTTTGTCCAACCTCAACGAAAACTGCTCTCGGCTTTCAAGTGCCTGCTCCCATTTCTGTGGGTCACGACTTCCCTCAAACATCAATTACCGTTGCACATGCTGTTTGATCTCCGGGCTTTCTCCTCAAGAAGCATGAGATAATGCGTCTATTGTCTTTCTTGCCCGCCTTCCTTTTTTCTTTTCTGCTGGCAATTCACATACATCATGTGCCATATTGGTCACTAGCCTTGTTTGCAAGTGTTTTTTGTTTGTGTTTACAGAAGAATGACTTGTCTAAAATACTGAATTTGAAAGTAACTGAAACACAGCACAAATTTACAAAGAACATTTGACTGCTAAGGGAAAACACTTCAGTTTAACAGATGGTCTTTTTAAAGAAGACACATCAGCATTTCATAAAAAGTTCAGAAAAATTTGAGAAATAAAATGAACGTAAATCTAAATTCATACTTGTTAAACCCAGCCATCTAGACTCATTTTCTCACCTTTGCCATGTCCTGTTTTGGAGCAATATAGCATTAAAATGCTTTTTGTCCATATACATGTGCAGAGCATGGTTCTGCTCCCACCTGTTTTAAAATAGAAATAATTTTATTAGAAGTATTTGGTTTAAGAGCTGTCATGGAATGCTGTAGCTTGTGACTTTTCTCTGTGGTCATTTCCCACCATGTGTGTTTAAGGAGCACTGAGCTTTGCTTTCATGTTCCCTTTGCAAAAAAAGAGCAAAAAGGAATAAAAGTGTGCCACCCAAGCTCAACTCCAAAAAAAAAGAAAGAAGAAAAACCCCAGTTCTTTTCTCTGTACTATGGCACGTATTCCGGAGGCGATACTCTTAATGAATTAGATCAAGGTGACATCCATTCTGAACCTGGGGACAAAAAAAATAGTTGAAGGACATAAGCTTTCACTTTCTTTTTTCCACCAGAATAGGTTGTAAAGAAGTTATGCATAGTGCAAGGAAGACCCAGCAACGTCACTTAATGAATCACTTACTGCAGCCCCTCTATTGTTTAATTGAATTAATTAGGGGCTTAATTGAGCTGAGTGATGATGGCTTCTGGGGTTGTGGAGTCCTTGATGAGCTGAAGGTAGGGCTCAGGAAGTGTGTAAGAGTGGGGAAGTCCCCCTGGGACACACACACACACTCAGGGGTCCAATGAACATTAAGTCAGTGGAAGAAAGTCTCTCGATTTTTGTCCACAGCAGAAGGTTCTGTTTGTGCTCAAGTGCTACTCACAGCACTGAAACTAATCACACACTGGAAAAACACAAAACCCTGAACTGTAGATATCACAAAGCACTCTGTGATTGAAGTCATGTGAATGCAGATTGCTGACATGTGTGTATGTTTCCAGGTCTGACAGCAGCAGCGATGGCAGAGGCAATGAAGCTGCAGAAGATGAAGTTGATGGCCATGAACAGCATCCATGGAGCAAGCAGTCAGAATGGCACAGAGTCTGAAAATGAAGAACTCAACTCCAATGCAGGTCAGACTTCTGAATGAACACACACACACACACACAAACACACACACACATTTGAAGTAGTATTTTGTTCTTTCTGTGAGGATCTCTGCAGTCCTAAAACGTATTCCTCACCTTGACCTCATCCAACCTTGACCTGAAGCTAAGCACCAATCATTCTAAATGTTGCATCTGAGGCAAACTTGCAGCGTGTAATTTTTCCTTTCTATAGCCCGGAAAACCACCAAAAAGAATAACATCAAATCAACTTAGCCATGCAATACATTAATAAACAGACAAGTTTGGTATCAGCATAAATGTTTGACATTAGGTGTACTAATTGCTGTTTTAAGAAGGTAATCATCAGAGGTAGAGTTATCAGTAATCTTGGCCAGATAATTAAACTAAGATGCAGTGCATTGGCCAATCAGTATATTATGTTGATTTCTTTTTTCCCTTCATCTGATTAAATAGGTTTAATAATATTAATAAATACCATACAAAATTGCTTAACTTAAATAAACCTTTTTTTTAAGATTGCAAATATAAAAAAATACAAGGCTGGCATTAATTTAAAGTTTATTCTATAGTTGTATTATTTCATGCACATTATAACATACAGTAGTATACTATTCTGTCCTAGTGAGTGGCTGCTCCTACTTTGACAGATAGCTAACAGCTCTCTTCAATAACCACCCAGGAAGCAGCTCTCTAAGGCTATGTTCACATTACCAGCCTGAAATGACTCAAGTCCAATGTTTGACACAGATCTGATTTTAGGGTTGTCTGAATGCACAAATCTGATGTTACTTTTTATGTGATCCTAGATTGGCTACATATCCAATATGTGGTCATGTGACTTGAGAACAGGCAGATCAGAATTCCTGGGACTTTTCCCTCTGTGTATGTGTAGAGTACTGACGTCATCAGTCAGTAAGGACAGCACAGGGATTTCATAGCAGTGCTAGCAATAGCTGCTAAAACAATGTTTCTTGCTTTCTTCCTTTTTTTGGACCTCAACAAATACAGCGGAAAAACTGCTTGCCATCCTCCAGAGCAGGATCCCAATCATATTTCTTTGCTAACATCACATCCATTGTTCTAAATGAACAATGATTGAGTGGTTGCATAAACCCATGGCGTATTTTAACCCAGATGGCATGATAAGTAACTTGTAGTTATGAATGTGAACATAACATGCAAATCCGGTCAGACCAAAAAATCTGAATTCAAGGTGGCTTATAATGTCAGCATAGCCTTAGATTTGGATGATTACTTAAGAAAGAATTGTAACTAAAATAATAATAATAAAAAAAAACTATATTACCAATTGGCCCCTTTTTTAATCAACATGAATATGGTCATAAACCAGAAAAATAATATTTTGCACTGAAAAATTGCTAACATTAGCTAGAAGTTAGCACATTTTTGCTAGCAATTAGCAATGAGTTACTATAATATTAGAAATTCCATAGACATGTTAGTGCACTTAGCATAATATGCGTTTATATTTGCTGGAAGATACAAACAAACTGATCTTTAAAATAAGTATTGAGATATATTTTACAGTTGTACCTCTGCATACAAATTTAATCCGTTGAAATTTTGTACTGCGAAATGCATTTTCCCATAAGGAATAATGTAAATGCAGGTAATCCACTCCAGCCACGCAAACATATTACCAATATTACAGATTTCCAACACTATAATCATATTTTTGCACAGAAAAAACAATCAAAACATTTAGAAAGACATGTAACTGAAATAAAATCTATACATACGATAAAACTGTAAAGTTAGCATGTCTGAACATTGAAGATGTTTGCGAAAAAATAATTTGGGGGCGATGAGAAGATGAGTAATAGATCACATCAAGATGGTTTTTGAAATTTTTGTCTGTCTGTTTCCAAAATTCAACAGATGGCGTTGTGCATTTTTAAAAACACGATTATGAGTGTGCAATTAAATTCCACACGCACACGCTGCTGTGCCATTCTTGGGATCCGTGGTACTATGTTATCACTAAATATTGCACGAAATGCAAAAAAAAAAATGTGTAAACTCATTTCGTTTGGCTCCTGGACGTACACGCAACTTAGTTTGGTTAGATTGCTCGTACTGTATGTCGAAAATGCAAAATTTTAGTTCTTAACACGAAAATTCTTAAGGTAGGGGGTTCGTATGCAGGGTTCCCACTGAAATGTATGCATTTCAGGGAAAGTAGAGGAGAAAAACAACAGTTATATTCACAGCAACAACACTGCAGATGTGCCTGTTAATCGGCTTAATATGCTCAGGCAAAGTCTGATGCCATTATTAAAAAAATAATAGTGTTTTAGAATACTTTAAAATATCATAATAATTATTAAAATCATATTTATAAATAAGAACCAGCACAGTACTCTGCTTTGGGTGTCCTATGCAGGTATGGTTTGTATATCTAATACTTTGAAATATAAACTGATAATTGATTATTTTGGATTTCTTTTTGTAGTTTGTAATTATAAAGTGCTAATTTTTATTATTTCCCTTTTTTCCAAATGACAAGAAATCTTCTGAGTGTTGACATGACCTCGCTCTCAATGTTATTTCGGTGTATTTTTAGAGTAGACACCCACTCCAATGACTATAAATTATCTTAAGCAACAAAAACACATCCAATGCTTGCTTTTGTCACCTCGCTGTTTGTCAGCAGTTGGTGAAAGAGCTTTAGACTAACTGGTCAGGAAGGGAATGAAAGCCTTGCGGTGTGTTGTGTGTTGTGATTTCATGCATGCATTTTATACATGCATTCTTTACTAGATGTTTACTACATAATGTTTAAAATTTAATTTACATAAATGTAAACAGGGTACTTTATATATTATAAGCACCATTGTAAATGAGTAATAAGATGAAATAAAACTGAGTATTGATGTAATTAAATACTGCACTGCTTTAGTGTGGTTCATGTTCCACTGCTGTCGAAGTGACTGGAATTGTTTTATACCTCGCTTAGGAAATATATCCTGTATATATACTCTCTCTCTCTCGCGCTCTCTCTCTCTCGCTCTCTCTCTCTCACTCCCTCGCTCTCTCTCTCGCTCTCTCGCGCTCTCTTTTGTGAGCCAGTTGAATCAATCAGCACAATTTAATCAGTTTCATCCTACAATCCATCACAATTCATATGAGACAAATTTTCCTTCTTCGTCCTGCCAGTCAATCACAATTACATCAGTGGCATTAAGGGTCAAAATGAAATGAACAGACCACTGGTGTGTGGAGACACGTTAAAGGTTTAGAGTGAATTAGGGGAGATGCTGCACATAAAAGAGAATAAAGCGCACACACGCACACCGAAACACACACACACACACACACACACACACACACACACACAGAGGAGTTTTGCCCTTGTCTTCCTCTTGCTTTAGTATTTTAGACATACTTTATTGGGACTAATGCCATCCTTAATGTTCGCCACCTGACTGCGCATTTAGATTGTTATGTTACCAACAGTTCGCGTTCACACACACACACACACACACACACACACACACACACACACACACACACAGTGTCATTGTGTCATGCTTTATCATAGTGAAGGACAGCAAGCACATACACAAATGCCACCCGGTTTTCATGAGTCTGATTTTGCACAACATATAAATAATATAAATTCAAGAGGTTTTATAGGTCATGTCAAACAGTAGCCAGGTCTGCAAACAACAAAAGCAAAAGCTCACTCACTCACTTATCGTCTATATCACTTTATCCTGTGTACAGGGTTGCGACGGGCCTCAGGAGACTTAGGGCACAAGGCAGGGTACACCATGGACAGGTTCACAGGGTGCCAATCTATCACAGGACATACACACAGACATACACACACTCATACGCTCATTCACACACTACGCCAATTAGGCTAATCTGCATGTCTTTGGACTGTGGGAGGAAACCGGAGTACCCGGAGGAAACCCAGCAAGCACAGGGAGAACATGCAAACTCCATGCGCACAGACACATGGGAGGGAATCGGCCCATTGACCCTGGAGATGCAAGGCGGCAGTGCTAACCACTAAGATGCCCAGAAGCAACCGATATAAACATAACCAATCATTTATTTTCTGACTTTGCACTTCATAGAAACAATTACATAATCTCAAACTGTCTGTACATTCTCAATAACAATTATGATTAGATGGAATGATTTTAATAGAATTATGATTCAGCAGATGATTTGATATGGAAATAGGATTCCGATTTTTTTTTTTTTTTAAGAATCTAAGAATCTTTTTCTAAAGTTCTGAAATTCGGTGGAATTTGAGCTATATATAGATTTAAAACCAGACTCTAGAGGTGAGACCATCACAATGCTGTTAATCTGCATCTACTGTACAATATCGCAAAAGGCATATGAAAATGAAAATAAAGAATTTAAATGATTTTATTTATTGAAATGTGCATGTTGCATGCACAGTATTCAGTAATGGATAGAGGATAAATATGATTGTTAGAGGAAAAAGAAGCAGCCAGTGGCTACAAGTGAAAAAGGTGATAATGATAAAGAAGATGAAGTCTTGTTTGCAGGTGTCAGCATTGTGTATGTCGACCAGTGTGAATCACAGGAAGCATGGGAGTGAGCATGGGAGTGTGTGAGAGCATGTTTTTAGATCTTAGTGGGGATAAAATGTGCCCACAATAATACACACATGACAGTGTTTAGCACGTGTGAATGAGCTCACAAGCAAATCTTAGCAGTGTAGTCACGGCCTTTACCTGACTTGCTTCATACTGTAGTATATCCTGGTGCTTTGTTGTAGGTTTGAGATATAGTGTGTGAGTGTGTATTCGAGTGGATGTGTATCAGAGGGGAATCTGACTGGAATCTGATCTAGCATCTCAAGTTAAACAAACACCCTCAATAGCTCTGTGGTCGTCTATGACCCTTGGCTCCTTCTTTTGCATTCCGTCTGTCTTTCTCTCGCTCTCTTTGCCCAAACACGGCTCCTTAAGCAACAGCTGCAATTTTCTGATGGCCTTGTTTTTCCTTTCCCACTTTTTTACATTTCTCTTTTATACTTCTAAAGACTGTTTTTGTCTCTCTGTGGCAAGCTTTTTTTTTGTTTCTTCTTCTTTTTGGAAAAACCATCAAATAGATGTGGGTTAACTGTGCTCCACGGCCCCCATGACATGTACTGTAGATAACACCACCTAACACCTGTGATATCTGCACAGATAAGATGGGCTGCATTTAAATCTCTGTATCAAACAAGAAAGAACATACTAGAATCACATCTTTTTTATACTTTTTATTATTATTATTTTTGATCATTCATAATTTGGCACAAAGTAACACGCGCTCTTTTTCTATATACAAGCAAAGTAGAGCAAGGGATTTGGAGCATAGTGATCACTGGGAAATAAGTGTTTTTACACCAAGGAGGCTGCTGTTCCTGTGAAATGGTCCCTTTAAATATAAATGCAGTCTTAAAAAAAAAAAAGAGTGACGAATGAGAAAAAAACGATAACAGAAGAAACATATGTTTTTATCTTGATCACCAGTAGAAATATAGCTGAGCAAAAAAGACTCATTGGTCTAATGGAAAACTGTCAGGGAGAATCACTGTCACAAATGACATCAGAGAGGAGCTGATATATATTTTGCTGGAGCAACTGACAAGTTAAAAGTGCAATGCCATGTATTATTTAAACAGGCTCTAGAATCTGTCATCCATGTGAATTGCAGAGTTAGCAAAAAACAGGTGTGTGTGTGTGTGTGTGTGTGTGTGTACACAGAGAGAGAGAGAGAGAGAGAGAGAGTAATAGTGGGATATTGGGAAAGAAAGGTCATGATCGTGTGAAAACTCCTCTCAGACTTTCCTCCTTATAGTTATTTTTTGTGCTCTGGGTTTTACAGCTGTGCTGCATGTTTTAGGGTTTTTATGTGATCCAAAGCTAAATGTACAGTGACTGGGAGAAAACACAGTTCCCCTGGAGATTCTTGTTTGCCTTATTTTTCAATTAAAATAAATGTCCCATTTATTCATTAATTTATTAATTTGTTCGTTCCTTGTTCCTTATTACTAGTGGAACTAGAGACAATCCCTAGTACGGATGGGATGTTGGTCCACCATTTACACACATTCGTACAATCATTTACAGTCATCCTAGGCACAATTTAGCCTAGTCAGGTATTAGGGAGGTTGGAGGAAACTGGAGACCCCAGAGAAAACACAAACAACCACAGAGAGATCACGCAAAATCGTCAATGATATTAACCTAAATTCAGGACCAAAACAGAAACCTGGAGCTACTTGTCCACTCGGGGACACAAGTTTCCTAAATTATTATATATAAAAAAAGTTCTTAATATGTGTAATGGACAGAACTGTGGCCATTCCCAGAGTCGAGGTATCGAGTCCCACCTCAGGTGTGCGCATGAGTTTACACATTCTCTTGGTGGCTTTCCTCTGGGTACTCTGGTTACCTCCTATAGTTAAAGACATGCAGATTAGGCTGATTTCCAAATTGCCCATAATGTGGGAGAGATTATGTGAGTGTGTGCATGAGTGTGCTTCGTGATGGACTGGCAGCCCGTCCAGGGTGTACCCCACCTAATTCCCTGGGATGAGCTCCAAGCCTCCCTGTACAGGATAAGCCGTACAGAGGGTGAGATCAGTACTAATTTTTTTTTTTTTTACTTAATTTTTGATGCCAACCTGTGGGTCAGAAACTTTTACTTTTTTCTTCCAGCTGACTCCTGAGTGCTTCATCTGCTATAACTTTTCAACACTATTCACTTTTCAACACTTACACACATCCATAAGCCATTAAAAGTGTTAGTATGAGTGTTAGTATTAAGCTAACACTTTATCCAGTAATTAGCCATGAAATTGGGTGCCAAAGCATATCTTATCTTAATTCATATTTTTATTTGCTGTTGCTTTGTGTTGTCTGTGTGCTTTTCTTATTAATTACATCCCGAACAGATCTTTAAGGCTGATGCCACTCAAAGTCAGTAACCTAGTGAACCAGTATCAGGATGTGTTCATTGGTGGATACATGCCAATTACGAGTACTCACAAAAGATGAAAATGGTGTGCAAAATCGAAAAAAGAACCAAAATGATTTTTACATTTTATTGCAGAGGAACCCAACAAGAACAGTAAAATATAGAAACATTTTAAAGAATGAAATGTACAAAAACCCATGATCCATCAGAAAAAATAACATATTTTTAGGCTTTCTCAGGGTAACAGCCAGACTTAAAGGATTTGCTAGATGCTTTATGTATTCCTCAGATTTGCTGACAGTTATGATGGTGGACTATAATAAATTATCTGAAATCCTGTTTTTAAAGCAGTTATAAAAAATGTATTGATGTTGGTATTTGTCTGTCAAATACATGTTAATTAACATCAACATCTGCTCTGCAAACGTAACGTACACCCAATATTTCAGTACAGATCACTATTTTGACAGCTAGATATAAGTGGTAAAGAAATAATACTAAATAAAGCACACATAACCTCATATACACCCAACCAACACTTCATTAGGAACACCATACTAATACTGGGGCGAGCCTCCCTTTGCTCTCAAAACAACCTTGATTGAACCTTGTGATTCTCCAGTTCTACCACGTCCCACACGTGTCATAAGTAGATACACATATGAAGGCCATGAAGGGATACACCTACTCAGCAACAATGCTCAAACAGGCTATGTCATTTAAACAATGATTTTTGCCATTAACAGGCCCAAAGTCTTCCAAGAAAACATTCCCCACACCAGTACACTACCTCCAACTGCCATGTCTGTTGACTCAAAGCAAGTTGGGTCCATGGAGTTAATTCTGCTTTATCTATATTTATAACGGTATGGTTTTGGTGAGTCTGTGCCCATTGCATCCGCAGATTTTTGTTCTTGGCTGAGAGAAGTGCAACACAATATGGTCTTTTGCTGTTGTAGCCGATCCATCTTAAAGTTTGAATACATATTCTGAATAACTAGAAGTGTCCACTTCAAATAGTATATAAAAAGATGGGAGGTCCTTGAGCCAGAGTTTGTATATAACAAAGTGGCCAGTGTGAAACAGCAAGTATCCACAGCCTCCTTATTTAGTCCCAACTTTAGTCCAGCTAATGGCAATACATCCCATGTTATGATCCATAGTTCCTGTTGGTAATGAGATTTGGGAATTTCTTGTCTGTTTGACCAGATGATAGTATATTAACGCAGTAGGCCAAGCAGGATGGGCGGATGTATCCACCTGGAGTCCCTGTGTCCTGCCTCATTTGTCATCCACCTGACAACAGAGCTGCCACAAGGGTCTGAGAAGGGATTAATTTCAAATGAGCCTCAAAATGTCATCTAATGAAAGTCCATAAAGATGCAGCAGACTCTGACTCCTAGTCTAGCCAAATTAGCTATTGACTGCAGAGGAAACAACAAACGCCCAGCCACTTTTATGTATCCGCTCTGCCAGTCACCGATCAGGAAGAAGTTAATTTTTTTTAGGTCTTTAGCAAATTTGCATATTTACTTATTTGACTTGTGTATGTTTTTGATCACTCGCTCGTGATTCTTCAATTGTGTGGTACTCAGACAGAAAGAGGGAGCTTTTTTTTATTTTTTTTTATTTGGCCCTATCGTCCATGACACTCATTGACATGTAAATGCACAGCGATATCAAAGAGACATCTTCTCAAGCTCCCTGTGAAGTGAGTACTACTTATGATCAAAGGCAAGGCATCATAAACCGTTCAAAGCGAACAGAGTCCTCTGATGACCATTAATGTGCCTCTCTTATAAGGGTAAGTGAAAGACTGTGCCATCTTTTGCACAATGTAGGTCTCATTTAGTGAGGCTGCTGAGATGATAAGCTTGTTCATCAGATGTAAGCTAAGTTTATTAAGCCTGAGGTGGATGTCTAAATATAACAGACATAATTGAGAGGCAGTGGTCAGAGAAGCAAAGGATTATTTTGATAGAAAAAAAAATCACACAATGTGCTGAGATATTTGTATTGCTGCCATTATTATTATTATTATTATTATTAAGGCCTGTTAAATATGACATCTGGAAACAAGTTTCTAGAAAGTCTGTCTTTTTTTTATTTTTATATATATATATATAAACACCTGAGATGCATATTTTCCTTCAGATGTTCCATATCAAAAAATACCAGTGCTAATCCCAGTGTAGTGTGTAAATTATCAAGAGAAGATTAGATGGTTCACTGTAATGTTATATTAATTATATAGTATGGGTGTGTCATTGCTCATTGTTTAATCACATTTTTTTTGCTACATGTCTGTGTAAAACAGTCTCAAGGCTCCACTGGCACGACAGGCACAATGTTTTTTTGTTTTTTTTTCACCCCCCAAAAAACTTAATAGTTCCATGAAGATCCCTTTTGGTAAATCCATTCCACTGCAGTCCTTTCTTTTGTCAGAGCAGTTACTCTACAACCTTCATCTGTCTCCTCGCAGCAATTAACACTTCATTAGGAGAGCTCTTCAATCATTTGCACTTTCAATTCATACACTTTTGTGCCAAGTCTCTTGTGGATTGTTTTCACATTGTTCCGGGAGACAATTAATGACTGATGATTTCAATATTTTTCATTCTCCTTTGTGATGCATCTTCATTATTATTTTGTTACTGCATATAAGCCCAGGGATTTTTTCACTTCTAAAACCACAGGTACTTGCTTGTTCACATTTCCACACCTCAGGATGTCACAGTGTAGCCTAGCTTTTAATTGCAACCTAGCTTTAAAGAGATGTTTACACCTAAGCCGTACTATTGAATGTAATTAGAGTTGTGCTAAGGTGTAGTTAGGGTTGACAAGTCAGATGCTGCTCCATTGATGCTTGACTGTAGTAGAAATGGTGCCAGGAATAGACTGTAGGGTGTTGGGCAAAAAAATGCCACCAATGTACTGTAGTATAATTAATGAAGGGATTCCTTATGCACTGTGATGCCCCATAATTTAAATTATGGGATAGTTGAATAAGTTGAATAAGTGCCAAGTACTTGTCACACTACAGGAAGATCCACTATGGCATTGCACAGAAACCTACAGTATGTATGTCCCACCGATATGTGAAGGTGGCATATGG
Organism: Leiocassis micropogon; assembly: GCA_028565275.1. Lineage (NCBI taxonomy): Eukaryota > Metazoa > Chordata > Actinopteri > Siluriformes > Bagridae > Leiocassis > Leiocassis micropogon. Next base: position 9,365,256 of record JAOVVA010000021.1, read on the forward strand.
GCATGCGTGTCTTCCTCAACAGTAGAGTTGTGTTTGAGGTGACTGCAGAGGGATATAATGATAGTCATCTTATTCATCCCTTAAAATCTACACACAGTCATCAACGTCCTAAGCTTCAAAAATGAGGCAGTGATGAAAACAGCTGTGTAAAGACGCTCTATTATAGCATCTTTAATCACAATATTTTCCTCTGTAAAACTATTCACATATGTAACTTCTCCGGCTTACAAGCTTACTTGAAGGTCAGTTTGCTGGCAGAGCTTCTTCTCTGTAGTTCAGTGCAAATTATGGCATGATTAAATGAAGTCACCGAATTACTCTTCTCATTGTAATAACTTAAAATTCAACCATACCATTAATGACAGGCAGTTTTTCTTGTCCAGAGGCTGCAAAAATCAGGATAAATGTAAATAATCTGCCGCATGTTACCCTGGCATATTTTTCATTAGCTTGGATTTGCATTTAACTTGTTGAGGAACTGGAGATGAGAGCATACAAGGGGGAAACAAGGGGGTAGGTTTGGCCAAAAGCACAGCTGTATCGCCTGCCACACTGATTGCCTCTCCATCCCTCGCCCTCATTTATCTTCATTTCTTCCCAATTACACCAAATTACCAATAGTCTCAGTTGCATTACCAACTTAATCCTCCCCTCTTTTTTTTCCTTTTCGTAGGGAAGCATTATGTGGCGGCAGATGATTCCTTGGCGGGAGTCAGGGTAAACAGCCATGAAAATGCCACCCTGGCAGATGGCGAGGCCCAGAAGAAATATGACAAACAGAGTGCCAGCGTGCAGTCCTCTGCCTGCACCCGCTACAATCTGTTAATGTGCTCCCGGACAGTGTGTGTTTGTGTGCATGTGTGAGTGTGTGCATGTGTAAGTGTGTGCAAGATTTGCTGATGTGACAATATTAATGAATGTGTCTGTGTTCAGTATATTTAGCTTTAAAGAGATATAGTGAAAGCAAAGCAAGGTAGTATTTCTTGTTCCTCTGTAATTGTATTCATAATGGACATTAGACAGGATGTAGGGGGTGGCATTGTATAGTGACAAATGCTACAATACTACAATTATATATGCCAATTAGCCATTACATTAAAACCACCTGCCTGATACAGTATTATGTAGTTCCTCTTGTGTTAACAAAACAGTTCTGATCGTTGAGGCATGAACTTGACTAGATCTGTGAAGGTGTGCTGTGGTATCTGACATTGAGGTATTAGCATATCTTATAAGAGCCTTTAAGTCCTGTAAGCACATGGTCCAGCACGTCCCACAGACGCTCGATCTGATTGTGATCTGGGGGAATTTGGAGGTCGAGTCAACACCTTGAACTTTTTGTCATGTTCCTCGAATGCATTCCTGAATAATTTTTGCAGTGTGTCAGGGCGCATTATCCTGCTGAAAGAGTCGTAAAACATTGTCGTTAAGGGGGTACTTTCTCTCCAACAGTGTTTAGGTAGGTAGTACGTGTCAACAATAGCTTTCTGTAAATTATGTAATTCAAGACCCTCCGCTTTTGAATCTGCGAGAGCGAGAGTTTATGGTGCATTTTGTTTGGTGCAGAGTAAACACATGCACAAACCCAGCACTTTCACATCCTGGAAAGGGGTCTGGTGGCAGAAACTTGCATTCACACACTGTTTATAAGCACCATGCACACAAACATGCTGGGCTTTTTTTATATCAGCACAGGCGCCCACTTAAAAGAAAGCCTAAAGACCCTAACTTCATTATGAAATGAAACATTAAAGTTTTCGATCTATGTGGCCATAACCACCCAGAAGAAAATCCACTCTGCTTGTTTATTGTTCTGTTGCAGCTAAGAAAAATCACTTTTCCATAGATATTTTCCATTTGATGTATGAATAGCTAGCTAACGCGGCATTTGTGGTGCCTTAAAGTTGGTTATTTGCAAGTGGCCATATGGCTATTAGATAAAATAATAACATTTTGTCATAAATACATAGTAACATTAAAAGATTAGCTCATTGGGACTGCAGAAGCCTCATTTGAGCCTCAGGTGAATTTTTAAATGCGTTTTTGCACTGAATGTGGGTTGTGAAATTCGACCTCGATTGTGCTCGTGTTCCAGGTGACAAACTTTACATTCGGTGTACAGAGCAGGAGGATTTGTAACAACCAAGATCTATGGTAATATACTTGTATACACATCAACACTGATTAAAGACAGACTCCATAAACGGACTGCTATTTGAGAAAATTGACAAGTTGAAATTTCAAGTTGAAGCGGCATTTTTCCTTGCCTTCACCAGTTGTAGGTGGAAAAATACAAGTTCACCTTAAATGTAGCATTAATTCACATTAATGGCGATTTCTGAGATAATGGCTATGATTGTAATATTCATGTATGCTTCTCTCACATATGGTCTTCAGTCTCGGCCAACTGGAGAAGGAGTGTGGGCTGTAGGTAGGGCCAGTGTGAGTGGCAGATGGCATGGCTGACAGGCCAAAGCAACACTTCAGAGGAGGGAGATTAGCTAGTTTCCTATTTTTCACCCCTTTCCAAAGACACATGCTCACAAATGTCATGGTTTGCACTTTATGTCATATGGAAATATGGAAAGTCTTTTATTAATTGAATCCCAAAGATCATTGATGGCATTATTCCTCTGTATGGAAAAAGGGCGCCATTTCATGTAAATGGGATAATGTTTATGATGTATATAAGGGTAGATAAAAAAAAAAAATACACACTAGATAAAGTACTATTCTACTCACCTAAGTAACAATTTTACTTTCTTTCTGAACAGCTTTATGAAGATGCATGTAATGTAGGAGAAGTACATGCACTGCTCTTAGTCACTGGACCATTTTGAGTTGTTTCTGGTACAGTACGATGTGCCACCTTATCAGTAAACTTTTCCACTTTATCAGCAAACCCAAAAAGGGGTGTTCAAGTCAAACCAGGATTTTTGATTGTGCAGAACACAGTTATGAGAGTAAAAACTAGCTTTTTTTCTCTATTACTCAGGTACACTAATGCCCATGCTTGAGTATCATCATGGTAGAAATTTTTCTTAGTACACCAAAGCCATGATCAGACAGCCTGCTGAAACACTTGCTTTCTAGGAACTATTTTAATACCCCAAACATGTGGAAATGGCTTGGAATGAGGTCAGGACTGTACGGGGGATTGGCAATAACTCCCAACTGAGTTCCTGTAATTTACAAGTGGTATTTGTGAATGATCGTATGTACAGTTCCCACAGACAGATGCGTCTTTTCCACAAGTTATCCACCGATTTTGAAGGTGCAGCTGTTCCACTTACTGAATGTTTGCAGAAACGACTGCAGTGGACTCTGAGCCACCTGAATCTTGATTCACGGACATGCGGCCTTCTTTAAAACGTGTGCATTGTTCAACTATTTTGCAGCTAAGAGTCTCACCGTCCTGTACTTGAAGTCTTTTACACCCTTAATTCACACGAAATTTCATCACAAGTCCCGGTAAACTTCAGTGGCTTATTTAGATTTTTTTTTT
>JAOVVA010000021.1:9368860-9373860 GCA_028565275.1 Leiocassis micropogon
CTTTTACACCCTTAATTCACACGAAATTTCATCACAAGTCCCGGTAAACTTCAGTGGCTTATTTAGATTTTTTTTTTAAAACATGGAACTACTTTAATTTAGGATTTTTAAATAAATGCCTTAAGAAAAAAAGACCATAAAACCAACACAGGTGAACTTTTGAACCAGTTCAGGTTCTATTAGTGAGACTGCATTTTTTTCTATAACTTTATAATACAATAATAGACAAATTTTAAATTCATAACATAATTGTTTGGTAATAAGGAGATCTAACAGAAAAAGCTTTTTTTTTTTTTCCACGGTTGGCCCTCATGACTTTAATGCATTAGGCAGGATAGGGGACAAATTCTGATTTGTTGTCGTTATTTTTGTGGGCTGGAACACTGTTGATTCATAATCATTGCCGTTTGTGTACAAGCCCTGGCCGGGGCATCGTTGTGTGAAATTGTATGTTCAGAGTTGTGGGTAATGCAGGCTGGCTAGTGAAATTTGCATCTGTATCCTATGAACTGAATATCTTGTCTTGTGTTTAACACAGAAAGGCGCTGTAAATGTCGTGGAACAGGGACTGGACTGGTTGCATGTGTGTGTGTGTGTGTGTGTGTGTGTGTACTGACACTTTAATGGGAAAATAAACTTCAAAGCATCCTCAACGAAAAGTCAAACAATCCCATAGCACCAGTGTTTGTGTGTGTGTGTGTTTGTGTTTGGTGTGAGCGTCACAATTACCCAAGCCTTTAAATTAAGGATGCCATTAACCAGCTCTGTCAGTGTGTGGCTAAGGAGGAGTTTGATGATGGACACATTCTTAAAGCATGACTGACAGCCAAGTAGGGTGCAAATTCACACTCTTGGACTCTTGGACACACACACACACACACACACACTCCTCCCTTGCTGGCACCACTTTTAGGCTAATTACTCTAGTAGCCAACACTAGAGGAGCTCTTGGACCAAGCCCAAATGGGTCATCAGCACCAGAGCTGCAGATAGTTGAACTCCTCACTTGCTTTGATATACTGAGGCTCACACATACACACACACATACACCTAATACACATGTCCAACTCATTGTCTTTGGCATCTTGGTATATTATAAAAAGCTTTCTAATTCAAAATCGAATGAAGGGAAATATTCATGCACACACACACGCACACACACACGCGCGCACACACACACACGCGCGCACGCACACACACACGCACACAGCATTGCTGACTCCCACCACTGCTTCGTCTCCGAGATTGTACAAGTTCAGCGTTTATCATTACATTGCATTTATGTTAATTACAATTATGCTTGACAAGAGCATTGAAAGGTCAAGTGGAAGTTGCAGTGCAAACACTTCTGCACTTACAAATAAGCACATGCACACACACACTCACACGCACACACAGACCCTATGGTTTGCCCGTGAATATCTTAAAGATTCCTATTTTAATATTAGCCACAGCAGAGCTGAGCTTCTCTGCTTTTCCAAAATCATATACTACAGAGAAAGATATCCTTAAGAACTGAGTTGCTAAAAAATGCACATTGAAAAAAACTAGAAAATGTTTGAGAAAGAATGATTTATTTACTTCTGTATACTGTATATTATACATTTATATAAAAAAAAAAATCATAAGTTATCTGTGTATCATGTCCTATGACTGCTTAGAACTGTTCAATTCTGTTTTATTTATATAGCGCTGTTAGCAATGGTCATTGTCACAAAGCTGCTTTACAGAATCGAGACAGTATGGACATGAGGTTGAAAAGTGTGAGGAAATATGTATAAATCATAATGATCAGATTGTCCCTGATGAGCAAGTCGAGGCCAGTGGTAGCAAGGAAAAACTCCCTGAGATGTCAATAGGAAGAAACTTTGAGAGGAACCGGATCCAGCAGGGAACCCATCCTCATCTGGGTGATAACGGATAGCAGGGATTGATCTGCATTCATACTGTGTGTTAGGAGGCTTCTGTTTTCAGTCACGGGGAATTTCACAAGTTTGACTTGAATGCCTATACATACTGTATGCTGGGTCTCAGCTAAAAGCAGTCATGGGCTCGAAAATCTCACTACGCTGGCAGATTTTGAATCTCACACTCCTTGTTGTGTCAGTACATCCATGTTAAAATTGATTTTCCCCTCAATACATGAATTTAATTTTGATCACAAAAATAGAAACTTGGGGGACAAAAACTGTAAAAATGTTTCTAATGTCGAATCAAACCAGCAATATGTACATATTATAATAGGCAAATTGTGCTTGTGTCTCCATGAGCATGGTAATCATTATATGCTAATGTATATGTCACAACCCCACACTAACACACACGGCCTCGATGCGTGCTCAGCCATTACCTTGTCTGCTTGTTTTCTCTTACTCTTTTCAAACACTCCCAGATGAACAGCTCCCTGCGTTCTATAGAGGAAGAATTTAATTCACATTATTATTAAAAGAATCACTCACTGCAATCTGTTGCAAAAACACCATCTGGTGGATCACTCACAGGACATCCGTTGCTTATTAAGCAGAATTAGACAATGATTTTGTCTTCTCGGCTTCACCTCCTCTCTCCCCTCCTCTCTCCCCACCTCTGCTCTCCTAATTCAACTTAAGTCGTCTTTATAGCGCCGAACAACTGGTTTCGCAGCTGTATCTCCTTGATTTATTTATGGATATAAACAGTGCAGTTTGGAGGCTGGGGTGCTCCCATTATTGGTTTGACAGGCTCTGGCCTGAGTAGCACTGCTTCTCACTGAGCTGGTGTCACCTTTATGGACCTGCTTTAAGCATGTGGTGGCGTTTTGGATGTGTATCTTAAATGCAGGCTTCTTGCATCAAATAATGCATAAGGGATTTACATACTGTACATAACAACCATTTACATTAAATTTGTTGTCCACAAGGAATAATATATAAATATAATTAGTAGTTTCTCACCTGGTTAATTCACCTTTAAAAACACACACACAAAAAAAAATAGAATGGTTTAGAATTTAATAGTTCGCCAGCTTTGCTAATGACCATGTAGCATTTTTGGTACACCAGTTTTTTTTTAGGCCCAAACTCATCTGTTCTCTTTCTCAGGATCCCACTTTTTTCTCCCACTCATTCTTCTCCATCTCCCTGATCTCTCTAGGGGGCAGTGAGTCATCTTGGGATAAGGAGAAGCTTCAGTCGCCTCCTTCATCCGGAGCACAGCACGGTTTGGCCCATGCCGGTCTCTCTGGTTCACACCTCACCTCACTACAGCAGAGCCACCTCCTGGCCAACCGTGAGTTTCTCATCCACATGCTCATTTATTTATGTGTTCCATTCATTTATGTGTTCAGTTATCTATCTATCTGTCTGTCTGTCTGTCTGTCTTTACAGTATAAAGTAGATTTACATATTTCTTACTTGCCATCTCTTACTCTCAGGTCTGGATCTGCCTTTTATGATGATGCCCCACCCCTTGTTGCCTGTCAGTCTTCCCCCTGCCTCAGTTGCTATGGCAATGAACCAGATGAACCACCTCAATACTATCGCCAACATGGCTGCCGCTGCACAGATGCACAGCCCCCTTTCAAGAGCTGGAGCGTCTGTCATCAAGGTAGTGGTCAATCACTCTCTCACACTCTCTCTCTCTCTCTCTCTCTCTTTCTCTCGCTCTCTCTCACACACACACTCACACCCACATACACCCACAAGTTTTTTGTGGCCAATGAGACCCATTGGAACCCTTGTAACATATGTATGTGTGTGTGTGTGTGTGTATCTGTATGTCTGTATGTCTATCTGTCTGTCAGGAGTGCGTGCAGGACAGTCCATCTCCAGCTCCTTCTCTTGAGGAAGGTCCTCGTCCAGGCTCACATCCCTCTTCTCACGCCAGCAGCAGTGTGTCTAGCTCCCCACATCCACACCCACAGAGCCCTGAGCACCTGGGTACACACACACACACACAGTTCTGTGTTTTCTACATTTCTTCAGATTTTGCTTCCAAAGAGCCAGGCTTTCTTGGATATTTAATGTTGTTGTGAGGAATTCAGGCTTCCTGACGGACAATTTTGGCTCTTGTTTTTGGCAGGTTTTTGCCTCTCATTTGCAGGCCAGTCACTGTACCTGACTAGTAACCGCACAGTAACTTATGAATCAATCAAGCATAAAATCCATCTAGCGTAAGGCATGAACCAGTGAAACAGGTGCAGGTGGTGACAGATGATCAGGCCGGTGATTAGTATACTGGTGATGCTGAATGCTGAGTGGTTGGAACAGAAGAGAGGGGAAATGAGTTTGCTGCTTTTAAAATTGTATCTTTAGGCACTTTGCAGCCTATCGCAGTGAAACATTTTATTATATCCCTTTAATTTAACCTACATCATTTAATTTAATTTAATATGAAGAAATCTGGCGGTTCAAGACTTTTGCACAGTAATGTACTTGAAATACTTTACATATTTTGCTATCATACAGTCATCTTATGAATATTATTATCATACATAATTCTTTTTTTACTTTCTTGAATTATTAAAATCATTCTCATCAGTGATGAATTCTCCTCTGCTAAAACAACAATTTGGAGAAAACTGTTCATTTTTATACATATATTAATATCAGCAACCAAAACAAAACATGTTATCTTTTAAGATTCAGAAATTATCTAAAAGCTGCCAGTGAATTGTTGTGTAGCTGCCCTAAGGCTGTGTGTATAATGTAGTTTCAGTCTGGACGATGCACATAAACATGTCACACATTCTTATATTTATGCTTATATTAATATAGTGCTGAATCCAACCATTGGAGAGCTTGCAGACAGAGAGGCTGGCATTACCATGAAGAAAATCATCAAAGAGAAAGGTAAGAAAGTGTGTCCTGTCCGTCTCTCTGTATGCATGTACTGTATGTATGTATGTGTGTGTGTTAAAGAACATATCTTAATATTTCATCAGCCATTTAAAGGGGCAGCAACACTGTAGATCATGAAACACGTACACACACACACACACACGCCACCCTGTGCTTATATTT
>JAOVVA010000021.1:9376360-9379837 GCA_028565275.1 Leiocassis micropogon
ATAAAGCTTTTTTAACATTATTTATTATTTAATCCCAGAAACAATCCTAAAAACAACTACAGTGTCTATATATAGTTGTAAAATCCTCATATGAGGACGGTTAGGTATAATTCTTCTGCCAAACATCTTTCTGTTTGAGGACATTGATTACGTTCAAAGTCATCATATGCTGATAATGAGAAATTACACTGTACACAACAGTTTAGGGTCTCAAAGGGTTAAAAAAAAAAGGTCCATATGAAACATTGCTTTTCATCTGCAAGGAACATTTTTTGCAAGTTGCTGTCTTGCAAATCATGCAATTTCTCTTATATGTACCTTCAGAAGAAAGTAGAGTAGAGATTCAATATGACTTCACCATTTGTGACCATGTGAAGGCCTCAGTAACCTCCTCTGCATTCTGCTGTGTTATTAGCGTTTACCTTATCATTGGAAGAAATGTTCGCATCATATTTTCCAGTGGGGAAAAAGTCAAGTGCTTCTGGTCCAGTTTGTTTGCTAATGTATATGGCTTAATTTGATGTGGTGTGCACTGGTCACAGGAGTACTTAGGGAGGAGAGAGAGAGAGAGAGACTATAATGTGTTATTATACACACTCCATATTTGCCTGTCCAGTTTTCCACAGAGCAAGATAATAATGTGGCATCTGGTTACAATCAATGTTTCCCTCCTACCATTATGAAATTAGCCACACGGAAATTATTTGAAATGGCCTGTAATGATTTCTGATAGAAATTGGTGCCATTGTTTCGCCCTTTGAGATAAGCGAACTGTTAAATCAGCATCAGTCAAAACAAGTACACATTTAAGAATAAACCCCGACCCTACCCAGGCCCCTGGGACAAAAAAAGCAAAACACGGCAAATGCTTTACCTCATTTTTCATTCTAGATCTAGACCATTCGTCTGTGTTTCACTACTGTAATCTACATTTGCTGTGCGAAAAAATGTTGTTTTTTGACCTGTATATTTTCTTTCATTATAGGGTAAGTTTATTTGATGGCATGTCCCTCAGATTGTGTATAAAAAGAAGTGTTCGAAGACCCTTTATGATCATTATTTTGATTGCAGTTTTAAGCGTGTTTGGGGAGGTTTAATTAAACCGTAGCTGGGTGTGCCAGGCCCCCGGGAAAAAGAGCTGCATGGTTTTGACGGGTTTGGAAAAAGGTGTCAGTTGTAAAAAAATCAATGCTGTGATGCGGTAAGTTACTGTTACAGTTAGCAATTTGGGGCAAGGTTAGTGCAGCTGAAAGTCACCCTACATAGACATTTTTGGATGAGAAAGCCAGTGATAAATGAGTGCTTGCTCCACTTGACTTCCCCATTGCGTGCTCTCTCTCGCTCTCTCTCTCTCTCTCTCTCTCTGTGCGTGTGCATGTGTGTGTGTGTGTGTGTATGAAATAAAGACAGGTGCCTGTACCGCTCTGCTTCTGGGGATAGTCTGCAAGAGAGCTTTTCTCATCAATAGCAAATAAGACACTAAACCAAAGTGAAGTCAGTTACACATGAGATGAATACTGCTAACACTTAAATCACTGTATTTACTTGTGTCTTGTTCTCTTAATCCTACAACTGCTTCATGCTTGGTCTTAGTCTTTGTCAGATTTGGTCTTTTTCCATAAGTAATAAAAATAATGAATAAATAAATAAGTGCAACAATCTTTCCAGAGTTAATGTCTTGTTCAGACTTGGTAAAAATTGTCACTGTTGGTACAATCAGAAGTGGATAGATGAGATAGATGGACGTTCAAGTTTTGTTTTCATCTGTGTTGAATGCCTCTTCATTTATTACATGTCTTGTTGTAGGAGGGATAATAAATCTGCCAAAAGCAACCCAATGTCACTTCAAAACCCAGCCCAAAACACACATTACTAAATGTAAACATGAGTAAAGTAATATACAATATTTATTTGCCAGATGTTTTTTTTTATTAATTAAATTGTCAGATGTTCTGATCGGTTGATAAGAGTTTGAATTACACATTAGTTCAATTCATGTGCTTTTAATAATCACACACAAAATGAGAGACATTTTGTCTCCCATTTATTTATTTATAAGTGAGGTACATACATAAATGAAGCCAGCTGTCAGTGTTCAAAGGTTAACAATCTGCAGCTCACTAATACAGTACTAACGAATGCAGTCATTATGCAAAGCCTTAAAATATTAAATAACTTAAACATACTGTCAAATAAATAAATATTAATTATTTCATTAATATTAATTATTTCAACTACACACTATATACACTATATACACTATATTCAGCATTTATTTATGTGCATGTTGACTATGTGTACTAGATTACTTTCTATTACACTTGCTATCTGACAGCTCAGTTTTAGCATCCTGCTAAATATAAAATCTGCACTTCCTAGACCCTCAAGACTCTCGTTGCAAAATGAATTATGAAATTCAAAAGAAACATTGAAACAATAATTCTTAATGAAGGTCAGAATGAGCATAATGTCCTTCCATGAACACCTGCAATGATACTTTTAAAAACGCTCTTTATGTTACCCTGATATTAAGCATCTCCATGAAAGATTATTTCACCAAGGTCCTTAATTTGTCCTAAATTGCTTAATTGTAATAAATTGCATTGTTATATATCATTCTTTAATTTGAGGTGCGTTCCTTCTTGAATTCCATGACCATTAATTGTAATTCAGAAATGTATTTTGCCTATTAAGCGGAAGCAAATCATTACAAAAAACTTTATGCACATCCCATGCTTCATGTAGCCAATGTGCCATAATATTCTCAATTTTATGGTTTTGCTATATCCATTTATTTCAGTGGAGATTTTTGTCTAACACCCATCAACATAATAACATCCCATAAATTTTATATTAAATGAAGCACAAATGTAATATGTTACCCAGCTGTGTGTGATAATGACATGTTTAACTCAGATAATAAGATGACTAAGGAAACATTACCAGGTGTTCTGAACAGCAAGTTTCATTATAAAAGGCTTCTATATGGATGTTTGGATAAACCAAAGTTGTGTGTACAAGCTCCCTTCAGGGGGAACTCATTTTTACAAGAATTCATTAAATGTAAAATGTGGGCGTGGTGGCTAAGGGTCTGGGTTCAAGCCCTGCCGTCAGTGGGTTGCCACACTACCATACTACTCCATGCACACAGACGCCTTGGCGGGAATCAAACCCAGACCCTGGAGTTTCAAGGCGAAAATGCTAACCACTATGACACCATGCTGCCATTTAGTAAGGAATGAGAAAAAAAAACGTATACTACCATATCATGATATAGACAAAACTTTGTATAGCGTCTGTATAGAGTCCTTAAAACTTTTATTTGAAGTGCAGGATTTATTCAAATTACTGTCTTGATATCTAGGGCACTGGTGGCTCAGTGGTAGGTGTTTTGCCTGCAATGCGGAAGGCCCGGGTTCGATTCCCAGCCAGTGCCCAAACCCCAGCCACTAGATGCAGTGCCGGTCCCAAGCCCGG
>JAOVVA010000021.1:9394235-9404570 GCA_028565275.1 Leiocassis micropogon
ATATAAAAAATTCCTATATATACATATTTATTCCTAAATATGGACAATAAATCCCTGATGGTAAAGTGTAACTGCAAGTACAGTTCATTCAATATTTCCTAGTTTGTGGTAAAAATTTTCTGACAAAAATAATTTGACAAGAAGTAAAAACATAATAAACAACTGATGTTTTAATAAACTCATTCACTTTTTCGGTTATGTAAAAAATAAGATTAAATTCTGTTATATTATTATCTGGCAGCCGAAGGTGGTTTAATGGTAGAGTTCTGTGTACATAACAGAAGAGTACCATTTATTTATTTAAGCAGATATAACTAATGCGCTGATTTATTGTTTGTTGGTTTGATTGGTTAATCAGTTATTAGCCTCTGACAAGTGTGCTGTGATTGGTTGGTTTCAGAAGCAGTGATACCAGAAGTGGAACCTGAGCATAATGGCAATCAGCAGGACTCAGCCATGCAAGGTAAGAGTGGGCCCTATAATTGTGTATTTATGTGTACCAGTTTGAATTTGTGCAATGTGGGTTAGTCAGATTATTTTGTACTAGATTCCTGAAGAGGAATGCAAAACATGAAAAGTAAAGGCTAACTTAAAATGAATGTGTGCAATATGTAAACTCAAAATCTCAACCATATTCATCTTGAATTGTGAAAACTTTCTCTGTTTCAGGAGAGATTACAAACTCATGTTGTACAAAATGTATATCTTCTTGCATTTTCTGTATATATTTTATGGTACTTTTCTACCATGCATTTCTACCCTGACTACATCTGAATCAGTGACAAACTTTACTTTACAAGGGTTGAAAATTTTAAGTTTGTCATTGATTCAACCACAAAACTTACAATGACTGGTTAAAATGCAAATGAACTTTGCCATCCAAAGATACAAAATAAGAAGGTCAAGGACACCTACAGTATGGCCCAGAAGATGGACAGTTATGCTCTTATTTTGCTTTGGCTAAGGAGTTAGACAGCTATATAGACAACTGTCATACAGTACAGTCAAGATCTCAGTAAGTTCATCTTCCCTGGTTTTGCCTCGTGTTTTTCCATATAGTCATGCCCAAAAGACAAGAAAAAAATAATTGTTGTTAAGTTAGCATAATGCTGACAGATCGCAGGATACAACCTGGAACCTTAGAATGGAAGAACAGAGTGGAGTAGTATTTTCCAGCGTATTATGACTGGAACTATGAGAACATTTAAGACTTCGGTGAGGATATTTAATCAGGCATTAGGGTCTCTTCAGTCTGTAAAGACTGTATTGTATGAAGCCTTTGGTAAAAGTGCCTATAAATGCAGAGTGTTTGTGGATTCGGCCACTCCTACCATCCTGCCACATTTATCCATTATGTCTAACAAAAATCTAATTAGGTCGAGTGTGCTGTCCAAACTGTCCCCCCTCCCAACTCTCCAGCATTTCCCCACCCCACCTCACCACATTTATCCATTACACCCAGCATATATCTAATTAGCTTGCGCTTCACTCCCAAGTCGGACTTCACAGTTTTGCAAGCTTAGCACTGACAACTGATTTCATTAGATTTGATTGTCCTTGCAGAGAGGCCACACGGCAAGCTAAAAGCTTTTTACGCTTTCTCAGGTTCCAGGCCAATGTTGGCCCATTACGCCGATCTGTGCCTTTTCTAATTAATCAAGACAAGTGGCTTTAACAGCAAACTGCTGAACACAAAAGGTGTCTGCTTTACAAGCCGATTAAGAGAAGTGCAGTGTGGCAGAGGTAGCTAGATGCGGGTGTAAGGCAAAACTGAAAACAAAGTGTAATTATAAAGGTCTGCTGCAGTTCTATTTAGATACACTGTGTCTTCTGATGCCATCATCACAAGCTCACCTCATTCTGGAAAGTGTTGTCATGCATCTCCAACTTTGGTAATGATCCAAAACTGTGATCAAAACAATAACTGGACTTCCCTAGCTACTCCAAACACACTGGATGAGCATGTATAAAATGAGACCCTTGTGTGCACTTCATATCCACAAGTTTGCAGACCACCAGTCATAAACAAAGGAAAAATATGGGTGAAAATTTGCACGATAACAGGTAACATTATAATTTCTTCAAATTAGAAGCAGAAAGTAGATGTGGTTGCTGGAGAAGCTCACTTACTCACTCACTCATCGTCTATACCACTTTATCTTGAATACCTGTAGCCTATACCAGGAAACTTAGGGTACGAGGCAAAGATTTAGGAACTCCAATTATCCTAATCTGCATGTCTTTGGACTGTGAGCGGAAACGGGATACCCAGAGGAAACCCACCAAGCACAGGGAGAACATACAAGGTTCTCCTATTTAAATCGAACCTGGCCGGGAATCAAACGCGGACCTTGGAGGTACAAGACGACAGTGCTATCCACTAAACCACCATGCCACCCTGGAGAAGCTCATAAACATCAGTATGAATGTGGGTGTGGAGGTTGTTTTATAATAGGACTGCTGAAAGAGGTCATTGGCACTAGGGAATACTGTTACAATGCAGTTACATGTACTTGGTCCGCACAAATGTTTAGGTAGGTGGTACGTGCCAAAGTAACATCCATGTAAATGCCAGGACCCAACATTACCCAGCAGACCCTTGTCCAGAGCATCACACTGCCTTCAACGGCTTGACCCCTTCCCATAGTGTCATTTCTTCCCCAGTTAAACAATGTACACATCCAGCAGTCCACAGGATATAAAACAAACCTGAATTCATTAGGCCAGGCCAAATAGGCTTCCACTGCTTCATGATCCATATTAGGTACCTTATATGCAGCAAGTTGCAATGCACTGTGTTCTCACACCTTTGTGTCATAGCTTGTGTTTTTTTTTCCCCAACAATTTTTGCTACAGTAGCACTCCTGTGGGATCAGAGCAGATGGGCTAGCCTTCGCTCCCCACACAAATCAGTAGGCCTTGGGTGACCATGACCCTCTGGCCAGTTGTCCTTCCTTAGATTATTTTTGGTAGGTACTAAGCACTAACGGCTGTTATGGAGATACTCTGACCCAGTCATCTAGAAATCACAATTTTATCCTTGTCAAAGTCACTCAAATCCTTATACCTGGTCATTTCTCTTTCTTTCACTTCAGTCAGGACTTTTAATGTCAGTCTTTGAGTGTGGGCTTTCTTACTTGTGTTGAAAACTGTCAGGCTGTGGCAATATAGGCCTCTCCTAAAGGTGAAAGTAATTTGACACTTGATGCCCCTTACTCCTTCATTAGTTCTTTTGTTGTTTTTATGACTTCTGGAATTATTCAGGATCTGTGTGGTTCCAGGATTTGATACCTTTAGGAGTGGCTGCCCATTAATCAAACCCAGCCTGTAGCAGGTTTCATATCAATGTCTTTTGCTAAAGAAACATTCTCCAAACTGAGAATGCTAAGAAGTTATTATTTTTTTTAAGATTCTCATTTAGATGTTAAGAGAGAAAAAATATTTTCAATTTAACAATTAGAATTTACTTCATGTACCATTAATACCCATCTCTTTTCTCTCTAATCTCTTTTTACAGAGAACAGGCCCTACTCCAAACCTCCCATTATGTACTGAAATGGATGTGCAGCTCCTCTTCATGTCCCTCCCCACCAGTAGATGGCTTCCTCACTCCACTTCTGAACTTTTTTTGACACTGATGTTGGAGTTTTTAAAGAGACATGTGCTGAAGTTGATGACCACTGATCACCCAAACCTGTGTCCAGGACTCGAGTGAGTGTGTGTGTGTAATGGGGTCCAGTGAAGATGTGCTCTACCTAAGGAGTGCTGCTTGTTGGCAACCTCCCAATGTATCACACCAATTTGTTTTAAGAAAAAAATACATCTTTGTGTTTTTCAAGAACTTCCATTGTTCTACAAAATTTGGAACTTTTTTCCTGAATAAAGGTATACTTTGGAATTTGTCATGTCCTCATGAAGCGTCCTCCTATGTGCTTACTATTCTCTGGACACATATCCCTTTCTTATTGCTTTCAGTTGGGAGAGTGTAAAGCAGTGTTTTTGGACAGATAAAGCAACGAAAGCTAAGGACCATGGATAACAATTCCATTCAAAACCAGCAAATTTCTCCTATGAACTATCCATATCTGTTGCTTCATCTTTGCTTCCCTTTTTTAAAGGATATATTGTACTCCTGTTGTACATTATAGGAAATGTAGAAACATCACATTTTCCTCCTCAGTGCTTATCATATTGTTTATTTTGTTTGCTTTGATTGTAGTTTAATCAACATTTCATCTGCAGATATTTGAGAAGTGATGTGGAAACATTTTGTACTTCTGACTTTGCCCCTCTGACAATAACCTCTATATTGCTCCTCAATAAAATAAAAAGTTTAAAAAAGCAACAAAGTGCTATACATACAGTATTACTGTACTTTCCCTTCTGTTTTTACCTTTGTTTATAAATATTTGTAAAAATGCTTTAGCATTTGCTATTCCATTGTCATTATGACGTGTATACATTTTTTGTGATGAAAGAAAAGAAATATGTAAAAAAAAAAAAAAAAAAAAAAAAGTACCCTTATGCACATTGATGCAAGCATGCTTGTAGATACAACACTGGTGACAATTATGACAAATGGCACTGTTAAAGATGAAAAGCTGCCTCTTCTAATCTATTTTTAAAAGTTTCTGGAGAAACGTAGATCCTGATTATGATACTGGCAGCTACTAATGTTACAAAAATGATGACTACAAATCACAGCCTTGCCCATTACATGACAAAAATTAAAATATCCCTATGGGCATTACCTTCATAGGTTTTGGGTTGTGTGTTTTGGAGTAATAAATTTGAATTTGGAGACTTTTGCCCCTTACTGCCGTTTTTTATGCATTCATACATTTGGCAGTTTAAACAAAGTTACACCATTTTCATATTTACAAGTGTCTGCTGTACAGTAGTCATTTCTTAGCATTTTTCATCTTGGAAGAAAGTTGCCATTAGAGTGCAGGCACCGCCATGGACACCCCTGGAGCCTGAGTAGCCCAACCACTGAATAACTGTGGATTATGGATTATACTGTCAAGTTTATATTGCTTATTTATTTACATTTACATGGGTAAACAGTGTCTGAATAAACTTTTAATTGTTTAATTCTTGCCTGCAAATCCTTTCAGTCAATGACAGCCTGAAGTCTAGAACTCACAGTGATTACCAGACACTATGTTTCTTCTCTGGTGATAGTCTGCCAACATCTACTATACTTCCCATCTTTATTATTTTCTCTTCCCATCACTTGTACAAGGTAATTTGTCATAAGCTTCATCTCATTTGTCCATAGGATGTTGTTCCAGAACTGCACCGACTTTTTGGATGTTTCTGAGGAAACTTTAATCTGGTCTTCTTGTTCCTGAGACTTACAGTACCAGTGGTTGCATGTTGTGGTAAATCCTGTATAATTACTGCTGTCAAAATTCTTTTGTGTGTTGACATTGACACACTCCTGTAGCGTGTGGTCTTGAAAAGAGTTGTTAAAAGATTTTTGTTTCTTTAACACAAAAACAATAATTCTGTGATCAACCATTTTTAAGAATGCATTTAATCATTTATTTGGCCACACATTAAGTTTTGCCTCATCTGATTTTTCCCCCTGATATTTTAACCTAATAATGGCTATTTAGACTTTATATTGAAATTTACCAGCAAAAGACTCCAAATGTGAGTGTACAGTGAATCTACTGAAATCAACTCTAGACATTTTATACTTAAGTTAAATGATGATAGAATAACACACCTGATCATGGAGCGAGTTTATCCATTCATTTTTGTTCTAGTAAAATGGTATATTAACTACATATAATACCTACATATTAAAAAGTGGTATAACTGCTACACTGTTCACCAAAATTGGATGTGAATACTTTTAAATTAATCCTTAACATTGTGTTAGATACTTTTGTAATAACTTATGAATTCAAACATTTATAGACGTGTGTTACCATACAGTGTTTAGCAAAACTCCAGAGTGACTTATATGACTTAAACATATCAACAGTATACTTGCGCTCTAGATCAGAGACAAACAAGACAAGTGCAGGTTACACCCTGTATTTCAGTCATGTGCAGAAATCTAATGACAATTTTGTTTGTTGAAACTGATGAAATTAGGATAATCATACTGCCACAATGCAGGTCAGGCTTCCTCATACGGGAGAATAGTGGAAGATACATGAAGAAGAAATACCATAGTTTTAGAATTGATTATTGGGGTTGTCAAGCTTACAAATACTGTGCAGAATACAGTGTCCAAACATCAAGCATAATTAGGATTACATCAGGCATTATGTGTTGCAATCTGATGCCAGCAGCATTCTCTCAATATAGACATTTTTGCATCATGACATCAGTCACAATCAATACGTTAATCAACTTTAGGTTATTAAGTATTTTGATGACAATTACATTCAAGGTGTGTTTTGGACCCAAAATAATAAAAGAAAGATTACCTGATGATGACCTGATGACC
The DNA here is from genome assembly GCA_028565275.1 of Leiocassis micropogon. NCBI lineage: Eukaryota > Metazoa > Chordata > Actinopteri > Siluriformes > Bagridae > Leiocassis > Leiocassis micropogon. The sequence goes on from JAOVVA010000021.1 coordinate 9,400,702, forward strand.
TACCTAATTTCCCAATACTTTGCTACACAGATAAAATAATAACATTCTTCTGTTCTGCCGATTTTCCTATGCAGTATGTGAACTTTATAACTTACTTAAAAGAGTAACAAGCATGTGAAAATGGGTAAAGAAGCTGATAAGTATATTCATTTTTGAGAGGTTTGATTTGTAATCAAAACGTGATTACCTCATATAGTGTACAATTCCTCATGGACTTGGTGGCCCTTGCTAGTGTTAGTGTTAATCAGTGCTTGTGTTACAAGCACTTGATTAACACTCAAACACTTGAACTGTGCACTTGATCAGGTGTTAGAGAGGGATTTGGGATTGAGCTTGTTAGAAGCAGGTTAGTACTGTAGCTTGTTTGTACTGTAGCTCGCTTTAGCTATGAACAGAATTACATGACTTGTTTCAGATGTGATTCGTGCTGAAAATTCAATTGTATCTTGTTTTTTAATGGTTTTGGTCATCTGGTGTGTAATATTCCTTTGGCTATCCAGAAGTGGATGGGACTATTGGAGACAGGCGTCATAATGTCAGGTGCAAAAGGTTTATAGCCTGAATCTCAGTCTGCCATTCTCTCTACTAGGTAAAGCACATTTTCACATGTTGCTTCTAACAGTAAATAATGTGGCTATGTTTTTTCTGAAACTTTGCTGGAAGCCATAAGATAAGCATTAGCAAAATGCTATATTACTGCTCTCCCCTTCACAGGGGTTCTTTATTTATTCATGGATTACAAGCGTATATTACTTATCCAGTGTGACTTACTGTCTAATATTATTACACAAGTAGTTATCTTGAGGCGGCACGTTGGCATAGCGGTTAGCACTGTAGCTGCATGGAGTTTGCAAGTTCTCCCCGTGCTTGGTATGTTTCCTCTCACAGTCCAAAGACATGCAGATTAGGTTAATTGGTGTTCCCAAATTCCCTGTAATGTGTGAATAAGCATGTAAGTGTGTGTGTGTGTGTGTGTGTGTGTTTGTGCCGTGCAATGGATTGGCACCCCATCCTGGGGTGTCCCCAGCTGATTTTCATTACTGGTATTTGCTAGTTACAGTGCATCCGGAAAGTATTCACAACGCATTACTTTTTCCACATTTTGTTATGTCACAGCCTTATTCTAAAATGGATTAAATTAATTTTTTTTATCAGAATTCTGCACACAACATCCCATAATGACAACATGAAAAAAGTTTACTTGAGATTTTTGCAAATTTATTAAAAATTAAAAAATTGAGAAAGCACATGTAAATAAGTATTCACAGCCTTTGCAAAACTGAGCTCAGGCATTTCCTGTTTCTGCTGATCATCCTTGAGATGTTTCTGCAGCTTAATTGGAGTCCACCTGTGGTAAATTCAGATACATTGAATATATCTATCACATACAGTATTAGATTTTGCCCGCACGGCATGAGATGGATATCTAACAAAAGCTCTGTCAGCCCATAGCAAAATTTTGTTGCTCAGAATGATCTTTTTCTAGTCTCATGAGACTGAATTGAGCTGTCTCATTACAAGCTTGACTTTGTCTTTTCTATTTCTCCTAAAGGTGAATTAAGAGAAACAAGGAGATACAACAGAGATACAACGCGAGACTTACTTCAGAAACATTTGAGAAATATGAGATGTACTGTACATGAGAAACAGAACTGCATTTGAAGAGAAGCAGATGAGCCATATATAAGACCATAATGAGATTAAAGCCAGATATAAATGAGAAGCATGAAACACATATGAGAAATATTATAGTTTTATCGAACATATTGAAAATCCTCAATTAACAGCACACAGTGATGAGCCAAAACTAGCATCACCTGAGACCATACTGTGTCCATACTGACCTCTGTCCACCACAACATTAAAACCAGCAGGTTAACAATATTAAAAATAGTACAGTTTAAAATTACTACTAATTTGTAGATGTAGCCCATATGTAAAAATATATACATTAATAAAATGTGCAAAATACAATATACAATTATATTGTGTAATACAATTATATGCTCAGCCCAAAGTATGAGCTATACAGGAGTTATACAAAGGCAATGAATTCAGTTCCATGGCAGAGGCTTTCTCACAATTTTCCAGTGAAAAGAACTGGTCAAAAAGGAGATAAACATTTTGAAGGGAATCTTTTCTGGCTGCTTGCTGTATGTAAGGGGACACAAGAATAGGTTACTGCCTGTAAAAAGTTCTCCATCATCAGCTACATCAGTCTTCTCTTGTGATAGATGTCCAACAAGTTTGTCCAAAGTCTGCGGCTCCTGGAGTTGCTTTGTATCTAAATAAACGACAAAAATGTTTTTAAAAAAAATTATATTCAAGTCAAGTAGGCTTTTATTGTCATTTCAACCATATACAGTTCAGTGCACGATGAAACAAAGCAGAGTTTCTCCAGGACCAAGGTGCTACATACAACATACATTTACAACATAAATTAACAAAAACTAGCTAACTAACTAAGAAACCTAATTCGCTGACTAGCTGAGACAAAACAGATTAACATTATAAGTTAACAGAATTAACAGAAATTAAAATTACCTATACACCATTGAGCTACTCCATTCCCAACTGTCTGAAGGTTGAGAGGTGGGCTTGAGCTTGCTCATAAAGCTGGTACTTACCTGACTGATGATGTGGTGCTGATGGAGACTTTAGAACCATTACTGAATCATTATCAACAAGATGCATTAAAGCTCTTTCACTGACCACTCTCCATAAGAGAAAGAAGAAAAATATACAGGGACTTTTCTTTTAGCCCAGGAAGTGCTACCAATAGCTGATTCCAAAAACAAGGAGAGAAGTGCACAAAATCACCCATCCCATTTATAAGAATTTTTTATTTACAGTTTGGACTATTTAAAGGGGTCTAAAAAAATGTTTCTTTAGTACTAAAAAGTTTTTTTATTTTATATATTTTTATATTTAAAAAAATTTATGACTGTGATAATTTTCTTTAGTAAATGGGTTTTAAATGCTCAACTAATTCAGTTATGTTAACCTGTGATGTGAGTTTGGTAAAAGGCAAAGTTAACAAGCCATATTCAGTATAAAGTATACAGTATATTGACCCATAGTCCATATGCTATAGCTTAAAAAGCCACCCCCCCCACCAAAAAAAAAAAAAAATAACCAGCACAAAAGTCCACCTTCTATTTGTTTCTAACTCCGACTAACTTTCTAACTTCTCGTCTGTAGCTGCTGAACAAACTAATGAGTCATGCTCTCGTAGATCCCTCTTTGCCATCAGTAAGCACCTGAGTTTCATCTGTTGCCCATAATTGTACAGATTTATGGGATTCAGAGGAAGAAGCCGTCTCCTAATGGAGACTGTGGAACAGACTGTCAAAAAAGCAAACATACACACACACACACACACATACACACAATCACACACACACACACACACACACAGACACACACACAGAGTTTGAACACACACACACAGAGTTCTACATTTGTACTTCAATTGGAGACTGATCGTTTGATCTACTCTTAATTAGCCACCTCTTCATTTATGCTTTATATAACTACTTCTTTCATGATTAGTGATTTTGTTCATTCTGATCATTAAGGAGGTGATGAAAATACAGTTGGTGTGGCAGACCATTTGATCATTGAAAAATGGTTGCACCATTTGCATGAGTTTCATTTAAAAGGCATTCAAGCCTAGCTAGCAAGAGGAGATAAACAAAAGGACTTTAAAGCCAGGTGTCACTTTCTTCTGTCTTTCCCAGCCCTCCTTTTCCTTCTCCTTCCCATGTTCTTTTTCTCAACAAACCACAGCAGATACAGTGGTGTGAAAAACTATTTGCCCCCTTCCTGATTTCTTATTCTTTTGCATGTTTGTCACACAAAATATTTCT
>JAOVVA010000021.1:9408523-9420026 GCA_028565275.1 Leiocassis micropogon
AGTTCTCAGAAAGCATGGTTATACAACTAAATATTAGTTCAGAGATGCACAAGAAAGATTAAACTTCAAGCATTTTTATTTAAACGGTAAATTCATCACTTTGTAGAGATGAATGATGACACTTTTTTGAACAGACTAATATTTGTTTTTCACTTTCTGTAAACTAATAATCCATTTAGCACATTTTTCTTCATGTTGTGATTCAGAATAGAACGTGCTGGGTGTCCAATGCATTTGTGTGATTTTAATTAAAAGTTGTTATATGGATATGGAGCTTTACTCACTTTTTTCAACACACTGCTATTATTTTGAATACAACTGTATCTATGTAAATCATTAAAAGATTCGCACCGCCAGTGTCAAGGATTCAAGTCCTGCCCAGGCCTTGGTCTGTGTGCATGGAGTTTGCATTTTCTCTCTATGCTGACTAGTTAATCTGCTCAACTTCTGATTTGATAAAGGGATGAAAGTGAATTTTTATTTTCTCTGGTTGTGTTTAGGCACTTTATGCCTTTCTCTCAATGGCCAAAATATGTACTCAGAGTTTAAAATAGGTGACCTATTGTTAACAAGTTTCCTATCTAATTTCAGAGTTGATTATTTGTTCTCATCTAGAAACAGCTTGAATGTCTGCAATTTATGAGGAGACAAACAATCTGAAAACCTTGGATTTGTGTTGCCTGAACAAGTTGCTATATCAAGAATAGGGGCAGGAGTAGCTCAGTGGATAAGGTATCGGACTCCTCATTGTAAGTTCCCAGGTTCAAACCCCAGCACCATTATATCTGCACTTTTCGGCCTTTGAGCAAAATAGAACACGGAGGGCATCTGACAAATGCTGTAAACATACCAAACTGTTACAGGATAAGAGAGATATGTTTTGAATGCTGATCTGCTTGCTTGCACCATGTGAGCTCAGTCTTTTTTTTCTTTCTTTTTTTTCTGTTTATACACCGATCAGCCATAACGTTAAAACCACCTGCCTAATATTGTGCAAGTTCCCCTTCAGCTGCCAAAACAGCTCTGACCCATCAAAGCATGGGCTCCACAAGACCTCTGAAAATGTGCTATCTGGTGCTAAGAAGGTAGTAGTGGATCCTTTAAATTCTGTATGTCCTGAAGTGGGTCCTCCCTGAAACACACTTGTTTTTCCAGCACATCCCACAGATCAGATGAGATCTGGGAAATTAAGTCAACATTTTGAACACTCTGTCACATTCCTTAAACCATTCCTGAGACATTTTTGCTGTGGGGAAGGGTGCATTATCCTACTGAAAGAGGCCACTGCTATTAGGGAATACTCTTTCCATGAAGGGGTGTATTTAGTCAATAACAATGTTTAGGTAGGTGGTACGTTTCAAAGTAACATCCACATAACTGGCAGGACCAAAGGTTTCCCAGCATTTACCTGAGCATCACACTGGCATAACATAAATGCCTTTGTATTTGTATGATCATACCTATTTATTGTGCAAGATTCAACTAATGGTGAAGGAAGAGAACTCCTTGATGTTTAAAAAACTTTTTTTTTTTTTTTTTTTTTAATGTGGGAGTATTTACACTGAGGTGGTTTTCAATCACACCAGTTTCAAGAGTATCCACCTCAACCTGAAACTGCTCAGCTCATCTGCTTATGCTAAGGGAAACCAAGACATGTATCATTTGAATATTCTGATCTACAATAACTGATTCAGGATAAAGGTAAATCATTTGTTTGTGAATATGGTTAAAAGTAGAGGAGAGCAAAAACAATAACCACAATTAGTAATTATACAAATAGTTGCATAGTTTTAGCAAAGAAGGCACTCACTCATTCATTGTCTATACCGCTTTATCCTGCATACAGGGCCTGGACCCTATCCCAGGAGTGACAATCCATTGCAGGGCACTCAAATACACACACTCACATGCTCTTTCACAACCTACTGCAAATTTGGGAATGCCAATTGGCCAAATATGCATGTATCTGGACTGTGGGAGGAAACTGTAGTACCTGGAAAAAAGCCACCAAACATACAAAATCATGCACAAAGACCAAAGGTGGGAATCACACTAAGCCACCCTGACGATGCAAAAAAGGCACTGTACCTGTACTGTATATCAGCTATGAAGAGGCACTAAATTTTTGCATCATGGCCAGTAATATGTTAGTACTATGTTAGGTTGTGAGAGAGAGTTCTTGCATATACTGTACAGTATGTGCTGTGTTGTATGTAAACACTGTTAGATTTTATAGGTAGACATAATGATGCAGGTGGCCTGGTGATGTAGTGTTTAGCACTGTCATTTTGGACCTCCAGGGCCCGGGTTTGATTCCCATCTCTGTGTGCATGGAGTTTACATGTTCTCCACGTGCTTGGTGAGTTTCCGCCGGCTACTCCGGTTTCCTCCCACAGTCCAAAGACATGAAGAGTGTGTCAGTATATGTATGTCTATGTGCCCTGCGATGAATTGGCACCCTGTCTAGGGTGTACCTCGCCTCATGCTCCTGGGATAGGCTCCAGTGACCCTAAATACAGCATAAAGCGGTATAGATGACGAGTGAGTAAGTAAGTGAGTGTAATGATGCCCTCTTTGGTGGTGCAGTCCACCCTGTTATGCAAATTTATAGGTATCAAATTTATCTCTTACTTCTTGCTGAGCCCAAACCTTAATAGCTACTTCATAAACGTAAGGAAATCTTCGGCCATGGCTTATTTTGGTAAAGGTGTAATAAGACATTCTTCAAATAGCTGATTTTACATCATGATCTGTGGACCACTGAAATGTAATTTGCCAGGTTGGGGCCAATTCTACGGCAATTGTATTGAGCTTACTGTTTGAGATACAAATGTATTCATGTATGCAATTATGTAAATTAATCAAAGGCGTTGTATACATTACAACTGGCGGGGTTTCCTTTGCTTGCGTTTCAGGTAGCAAATTTTTCCTATAATAATAATAATAATAATAATAATGACCTAAAAGGGGTCTGTGCAAAAAAGAAATACTAATAACGCATGCTTACTTACCCGCTATTGGAAATTCAATACTTAACTTTATTCAACCCAATGAGAAGTTTTTCCATCTCATATCATATCAAATGCAATCACCCACAAAAAAGTCCTCAGGCAGTTAAATACTGGGGGAAAGCGCTTAGACGAGCGGTCGATTCAGCACGGGATTGAGACTTTAAGTTTAATTAGTGCTCATTGGGAACACCTGTTCTTTTTCGGAACCCGGAAAAAAAAAAACCCTGTGACCTTTTCCCCTGGTGACCGACGTGAAGAGTTATGAAGCTCGGTGTGCTTCGCGTTCTCTCTCGAATACGGGTTTCTTTGCGATGCAGAAAGCGTTGAAGAAGTATTTCGTAAACATGGACGAGTACCTAGCTAGTCTCGGTTTGTACCGAAAAATGATGGCTCGGGACGCGTCATGTTTATTCCGAGCTGTTTCTGAGCAGGTAAAGTGTTTCACTTCATGATGTATTTAGAAAAATGGTTAAAAATTTTAGTTATCCGACTTCCAGAAGCTCGCGACAGATAATGGAGTTGGTGTAGTTAAAGCAATATTTCTGACTAAGAAGCTATGTTGATTTGGTGGCCTGTATAATCTTGTAATTTAAACGACTTTTTGTTTGTTTTGATAGCTATATTTCTCTCAGAATTACAATCATAAAGTAAGAAAAGACTGCGTCAACTTCATGAGGGCGAATAAATGCATCTTCGAACCTGTGAGTTAACTGACATTTTTCTTCCATTTTGCGTGGGCCGTTACGAACAAAGCCGCGGTATTTGTCGGATTTGTTACATAAAGTTGTGGCGTGTTTGTTTTTCAGTTTGTTGAAGGGTCTTTTGAGAAGTATTTGGAGCGTTTGGACGACCCCAAGGTTAGTGTCTGTGAGTTAAACAGGGCTTCAGCTGTAAAATGATCCTGCCCGTGGAGATGGATAGAGATTTGCAACACGTCACTTTTGCACGCCCCTCTGTTCATCCTTCATGTCTCGTAATGCAGTAGGCATGCTTTTTATTAAAAACAGGCTGTTAAAATGCTATAGTTTCATTGTGGAAGCACTGTCTGAAAACACAAGGCTTCTTCCACCCCAATCCAGGATGGCCAGTCTGAGTGTCCAGCACAGTTCTTCTGCTCTTACACAGCTGATTTAGTTAATCTGTTAATTACTAGGGTTGATGGGTGTGTTTAGGGGTTTATACTTTTTTTTATACTTTGCATACCAACAAAATATGCTAGGTTTATGCTAGAACCACGCAGTGGACAAAATGCAAAATTTTCTGCGATGTTGTTTGATGAAGATACTTAAATGTGAGCTTGAGTTTAAAAAAATAACAGGGCAGGAGGCAGTTTTTTTTAACTACAGTCCATTTTAAACAACTCATTCAATTTTAACTGTTTGAAACACAGCGTAACTGAAAAAAGACTTGCCTGTTTTCGCTCCTACAGGCTTTATTCTGTTTAACTCAAACTCCAGTTCATTTTTCCAGTTGGTGCTGTTGGTTTTGTTTGGTATGAACACAGTAATACACAAGTAACTAGTAGTAACTAGTGTGCGGAACCAAACAACCGCACCATGACCCCCCAAAAGAGGTGGTATTTATGCAAATCTGGTGTCCTCCTTGTGATAAAGCATACGGAAACAAAACTGGTCCGTTTCCTGTATTGTCTTGATTTGCCTGGGCAGCAATTCCAGTGAATCAACACATTGATTTCAAGCTGTAATCATTTCCAATTTGTTTGCCCAAAGTGATAAATGCAAGTAATGTAATAAACAATCACCATGGCGATGACTAACTTGCATAGGTTAACTTCTATCATGAAATTCTTTCTACCATGTCACAGAAACATTGTTCACAACACAAGATCTTCATGAATTTTCTTTTATTTTTTATTTTGTTCCCATGGCATACAACTCTACATAAAAGACCAATAAGCAGAGACCGTGTTCTCGTGTGGTTTGAAGCAAAATGTTTTTGTACTCTTGGATTTAACTGTGTAAAAAGGAACCAAACCAAGTGGAAAATCCTATGAATAAGTTTACAAACTTAAGTGATTTGGAAAAGAACAAACAAACTAGGGCATAAAAACACTATTAATTACCTGTAACTTTATAATTATAGCCTTTCACAGCACCAGTTACTTTTGTTGCACCCTCCTGTTTCAAGTTATGTCAAAAATGGGGATTTTTAATATCTAAACTGGCAACTTTTCAGTGTTGACATTCTGCGGTTGCTGGGTCTCTGTAAAATGTGATGTGTTGTTTAATTTTACTTTTAGGAAACTGTAGGGCAAGTGGAGATTAAGGCTTTGTCTCTGCTTTACAGGTGGGCTATTCTTTAAGGTCGTGTTGCTCCATTTGCTGTAATAATTTTTTACATTTAACAGAACAAGTGTGTCAATTTCTATTATTGGTAGAAATAGATTAAAACCAGTATTACACTCGGAAATCATTCTTGAAATACAATTTCAAAAGTAAATATAATTGATTCACCCTTTTACTTTGATTAGGCTGTATAAGAAACTAGAATGCTCATGGTAAATCACTTTGCTAGAAGTAAATTTGTGTTTATATTGTGGTGTAAACATGGTGTTTTGGTGCAGGCGGCACTTCATAATTTATAGGTACCCTGGGAAGTCACCAACTGAGATTGGGGAGGAGAACTTTGCTAAGGTGAGTCATGAGCAGTCAGTAGGGCTTGGTGTATGAAATTGATTTACTTTGTTGGAAAGAGGGGTAGATGTGCATTTTTCTGTTTTTTTTATTTTATAAAGCCATAAAATAAAGTGCTATAAAGGCTTGGCACCAAGTGCTGCACCAAGGCTTGGTGGGTTGGGAGGGGGTGTGGCAGGGTTAGCATTTATCAGGATATTGAAAATTTATAGTATACACTAAGAAACCATGACACCACAACCACTGACAATATGACCCACAACTGATTATCTTGTTACAGTAAAACTTAAGGTATGGGATATATTAGGCAGCAAGTGAACGGTCAGTTCTATAACATGATGTGTTGAAAGCATGACAAATTGGCAAAGTACAAGGATTTGAGAAACTTTGACAATCGACAAATTGATGATACTGGTTCAGAGTGTCTCTAAACTGGCAGGTTTTTCCTAGAATGGATGCCTGAAGAAAATCTAAAGAACTGAACCATGAACCGGTAAAAGGGTACGCATGTACCACAGCACACCTTCAGAGGTGTTGTGAAGTCCATGGCTAAACAGGGTAGAGATGTTGGGTGGCACAAGGGGGGGGGTGGACTCTACTCAGTAATAGACAGGTGGTGTTAATGTTATTGCTTGTTGGTGTAGAACATATTTTCTCATGACAATTTTTTTTATTTAATTTACAAAAATACAATGCATATCAATTAAACCTTCAGTGTACCTACAACATGTGTAATTTTGCATTGTATTTGCAACTCAGTATAGTCAGATAGTGAAATGTGTTTTTTTTTTTGTTTTTTTTATTCCAGCTTTACCACTGCACTCCCATACCAGGGTGCTGTCTTTTTTTTTTTTTTTTCATTTTGCAGTATTTTGATTTGTGTAATTTTATGTAGATTTAAACAGTGCTTAACTTTATTACAGATTTTGCTCTGTTGCTCAAATAATGGCCACTATGACATTGTGTACCCAAGGACCTACCCAGTAAATGCAGCAATATGCCAGTGTAAGTTCTGCATAAATCTTCAAATGAAACAGTCTCCAAAAATTGCTAGCCTGTTAAATCCAAGTCTACATTTTTTATGCTTTTTATATTTACCCACAATAGCAAAATAACATAATAAATGCTAATGGTTTAGCACAAGATAAAATGGTTGGATCTTTTCCTTTTTATGTTTAAAGCCCTGCTATACGAGTTGCTGTACATTCATGTTCTGGGCATTGAAGAGGAGGATCTTCATATGGCACTGGATGGGTTCAGAGGAGGAGGGAGGCGCTATAGAAACAGTCTCTCTGGGTGTAGTGAGGATGCTGGTTATGATCCACTTGAGGACAGTGCTCTCAGGTCTCTATATACATGTTTTTGGTTTCACATCTAAATTAATTTTCTCATTTCTTTCCTTGGCATTGTTATCTCTGGGTTGTTCATTCAAAGTCTAATTCATGACTTTTGTTTTGTCAAACTGGTTGTCTTAATTGTTATACATTTTGATATCCGTATGCCCTACATTAATAGAGAGGAATGGGAGCTAAGTGGTCAAAACCGCTCAGAGGAAAAAGCTAAAACTGGAACTGAAGACCAAAAGGTTATAGAATCCAAAGTGTCCTACCCACAAATAAAACAATGTATATTGGCTTGATTTTGAAAATATATATATTTCGGGACCTTTGCTTAGGTTACAGATGGCCCAACCAGGCTTGTTCTTCCCTACAAGGTACTGAAAGCGTTAGAGCCGGAGTTGTACCGCAATGTGGAGTTTGATGTGTGGCACGACAGCCGCAAAGGTGAGTTTTTAATCCACGTGTTAAATTTGCTTTATCTTTTATTCTTGGTTTCCTTCTAAAGGTGATAGTCATCCACAATGACTATCACAGTGTGTGATTTTAGATTTTTACAATTTATTAGAATATTTCCTAAGAGCAGTCAAAAAGCGTTTACAGTACTGTACATCAGTGCCCAACTTCTGGTCACTTATGTACTGTATACTTGTTCGGGGATCCTATAGCTCGAATCACTGCATCAATGTGACATGGAGCCTCTTTTTCAGGAGAAGCTTGATACTAGGAATGCAACAGTTTTATCCATTTTCCTGAATATGCCTGTGTGGCGTTGCTCTTGACTCCAGTCTCACTCCACTTCTTGTGAAGTTCACTCAAGTTCTTAAATTAGTTTTGTCTTCTTTACCTTGCGGTCAGCCCCGTTTGCTTGTGCAACAGTGTTAATGTTCCTAGCACAGTGTCTGTGTCAGTGCTAGGAACTATACAAAGGAACCACTAGAACACCTAGTGCACCACAGCTTACTGTGCATGGACCCAGTAGGTATGCCCCAGACAAAGAAGTCCAACCCATAGAGGCCCCACCCTGCAAACCAATACTTAAAGGATTCACTGCCAATGTCCTGGTGCCAGAAACGACAGCATAACTCCAGAGGCTCTACAAACCCATGCCCCAAGGGGCCCAACCTGCCCTGGCGCCAGAAGTGTAACCTAAAACATATGTGGTTTTAATGGTAATGTTTTTGTTATGCTTGATTTGTGTGAATGTTTTTCTTTATGTATAATACCAATCAGTTATTTAATATTAATATTGGTCTTGGGGGGTATATCTTTACAGGGCCTTGTGCTGCAGTGTCTGGCACCTTATTATTATTATTATTATTATTATTGCAAATGCAATCCAACTGAAAAGTTAACATATTGGATGACTATCACATGCTTCCTCCAAGACATGCTTTTTGAACTGCTATTTTTGCAAAGTTAGGAGGTTGGATTAAAGTGCAAATGTCCAAGATTTTATTATATATTTAATTTATATATATAATGTGTGTATATATATATATATATATATATATATATATATATATACAATTATTATTATTTTTTTTTGGTCAGGGGCATCATCCAAGTGCTCCATTGGTTCTCTAGTGCTGACGCGAGAGTGCCCCTTTCTCCTGAGAGCTCTTAGCTATATATATATATATATTAGTGGGATTTGCCCTCACGATCATCAAGCGACAGGGCAACTGGATTTTCTTTTGTGCCACTTGGAAGCATGTGCGCAATTGGTTTAAATGGAGGCTGACCACTTAACGGTTAGGTGTGTGTGTGTAAAATGTAGATATTGCCCTCACTCTTAAATGTATCATGGTAATTTGGTTGCAGAACTCCAGAAGACTGATTATATGGTGTTTGCTGGTAGACAGTATTTCTTAGGGGACAAGTGTCAGGTATGACTGTCTGGGGAAAATGTTTTCATATTTTATTATTATTATTATTTTTTTTTTTACAATATATGACCAAATGCCTGTGGACACCTGACCATGACACCCATACATGGACCTTTCCTAAACTGGTCTAACAGAGTTGAAACGCAGAATTGTATAGGATATCTATGTCCTGTAGCATTAGTTCACATTCATTAAGAAAGTGACCTACCCAAAACCTGTTTTTATTGACATGGTTTGCAAATATTTGAGAGGGGGGGGTGAGAGCCCTGCATATAGCTCCGACTCCCCCAAAATTAGCTAAGCTCCAAATTTTTGTAAAAGCCAGTGGAAGAGGGGAAGTTATAGTTATTATAACAGCAACTTCAGGTCAAACCAGGAGTGATGTGTTCAGAAAATCATGTATGGTTAATGATGGTTAAGTGTCCTCAAACTTTTGGCCACACAATTTACTTACCATGTTTGTGGTTGCATAGGTACGTTTGGATCCAAAGGGGAAGTACTACAATGCTTTCATCCAGGAGGTAGGGAATCATCCCAGTGCTGTGACTGTGTTCATAGAAGAGCTAGGTGAAAAGTGAGTTACATGAACATGCACAGGTGTTTTATGGGTGTGTGTAAACATTTTTCAATATTAAACAAAACTTTTCTGATAACGTGTACCTTGGTTGTCATCATCTGTGTCTTAGACATTTGGTGTCCTTGACTAATCTGAAACCAGTGAATCCTGTTCCAGCATGGAATATTACACCAAGCAGGAAGAGCAATTCCTACAACAATGCTGAACAGTACACAGGAGACCTGGGTGACTTCTTTTCTATGCACAAGATAGAACACAATGTTGTATAAGGTGGAATTTTCCTAGTACATAATTTGATTTCAGATGAGTATTAAGATGAGTAGTAATTTTAGTTCTCTATAATCCTTTTGAATAAGATTCTTGTAAGAATGAGGTTTTCTTTTTCTTTCACTAATGCATCATAAATGTTTGTATGGTCCAGACCCTGAGCTGTGTGTGAGGCGCAGATTTCTCAAGAAGTCTCGAGGTAAAGAGGTGTTGTTGACCATGTCTTATGCCCGCCCTCAAGCTGGCCTCCCTCCACGTTTACAACCTTGTCCAGGAAACCTGGCACCTGTGCGTGGTCCAGGAGTACAAGGCCATGCTTCATCTCAAACGGGTGTGGCCTATGACCACTATCGCCAACACTCTCCAAGACCACAACGTGGATATGGTCCATCCAGGTTAGAAAATGTTTCTTAATGCTCTTATAGTTGCAAGAGCTAATTAAAGAGGGTATTACTTGGGTAGTTCTAGCCTCTGCAATTAGATAATTTAGAAAATTAAAAAAGTAACCTTTTTTTTATTTTTTTTAGTTCAAGTATGTAACTAGCCTTGCTGAAAACTGTCAATCCTGATTTCTGTATGCTACTGATGGTTTTTTTTTTATTTATTTATTTTTTTTTAACTCTCAATGCTTTTTCCGTTCTTCTCAGAAGCTCAGCACGTTTCTTGAATAGACACCATTTTATTGGACCTGAGATGGCCTACTATGCCAGCCCTAGTAAACGCTGTTACCAGAGTTTTGACAATTATTCATTCAAGTCCCGGTAAGTGGAAATATTTTGATACCAAACATTGGAAAACACTGCTGTAAGTCATAACTGAAAAATACAGTATTGAAAAAGCAGCTACCCTACGTTACCTGCTCTAATACAAAAAAGCAGGTAAGCGATTTGACATGTGCCCCTCAAATATTTGAGTTTCATGTGTGTCAATTACTCGTCTACTCTTTATTCCATTCTCATTTTCTAAATCCTGCCTAGTCAGTCTGTCTCCTGCCTTTTCCTGCCCTACATTCTTCTAATACATTTATGCCCAGTCTTTGGTTCTTCTGAAAAACTTTGTCCTGCAAAATGTTTGTGTGCCTTATTCATTTATTTATTCATTTATGCCCATAATTTGCTGTTATTCACTGGACCAAGCTTTAAAGATAATTTTTCCTGTAAATTCTATTCCATCACAATTCTACTCATTCACCCAAAGCATAGTGTGACCATTATAAAGATCCCTGAAAATTATTTTCATATGTAATTTAATAATCAGTTTGTTGTTGATTTTCATAAATCAGTACAGGTCTGTAATAACTATATTTCACTGGTCAAAAAGACATAAAGGTAGTTACATAATATTAACAAACATTCCACTTCCACCATCATCAATGAAGACTATGGCTACTCAAATCTTTCTTTAAATTCCATGCACACACACACACACAGGCACTTTATCTTTTGAACAGCACAGGCTATTACACAAGTTCGCTCTGTCCAGGTCGTTTAGAAATTGTTTGGAGGCAAAAAAAAGTTCTATCATTTTTTTTCTATTAGGTGGAATGGCCACTGATATAGCTCACTCAATTTTTTGTTCAAGATAAATGGAGATAATTTGAGTGCATTAATATTAAATGGGTGTTACTAAAAAGAGAAAATTGGATGGAGGGATTGTGTGTTCCTGGTGTGACTCGGGCAGTTGTTGTGGCTATCCTGTACCTGTCACGCAGGTGTGATATTCGGATGTACCGATCCTGTGCAGGTGTTGTTACACGTGGTCTTCCACT
>JAOVVA010000021.1:9465306-9490479 GCA_028565275.1 Leiocassis micropogon
ACCAAATACTTATTTTCCACCATAATTTGCAAATAAATTCTTTAAAAATCCTACAATGTGATTTTCCGGATTTTTTTAAAATTATTTTGTCTCTCATAGTTGAGGTATACCTATGATGAAAATTACCAGCCTCTTTCATCTTTTTAAGTGGGAGAACTTGCACAATTGGTGGCTGACTAAACACGTTTTTGCCCCACTGTATAGTATATATACTGTAAATACTGTATATAAGTATATATAGGTGGTGTTTATTGGTATTACATGCATATTCTCTGGAATCATATGGGAATCTGGAATGTCAGTCACCAAAGTAGTATACCTCCAAGCAAGTAGCTGAGGAATCTGTAGTGCAGTAAAGAGAGTTATTTCATATGCATATAAACCCATCTCTAAAGAAGTACAAGCTGTCTGTATCTGCAGAGTTAACAATCTAAAAATAAAAGCCCTCTTTCCCCTTCTTACTTTTGTGGGTGTTCTGCAGTCCCCCCCCCAGTTTGATATCTCCCCAGAAGGCTGAATCAACCAGAAACATCATTGTTTGATCCTCATAACATGCTACCTCCACTCTTTCGTCCGTATGGAACTGAAAGAAGTAAGATAGGGAAACTGGTGGTATTGATTCTCAGTGATCTAGTATATTTATAGTATTCAGCTCATAATGATCTAAGGAGCTTTGTCTACGTATATTTATAATACATGACTATTTCAGATGCATATTTGATATGCTCTTTTGCTACTTTGGAACTTTTAACTAAGGACATAATATAAATAAATTTCCAAATGACATGTAATTTTTAAATAAAAAAATTAAAATCATAAATATACAGTTGCAGGTCATCCATCATCCTCTATATACTGTAGGTGAGCAATTTTCTTTTTGTTGTTTTATTTACATAGCACAAAGCAGTTTTACAAAAATCAGGACATAGATTTAAACTGACAGTGACTAAGGTAGAGGGGATGGTGGAAATAAAATGCAAAAAAACCTTGCAAGGGACCAGATTCAAAAGGGAACCCATTCACAACTAGGTGACATGAGGCAGAGCAATTACTAATTATTTTTCTTCTGTAATAGTATAAGATTTAAATGTCTTTTTTTTTTTTCAGCAAGGACAATTTTTAGGCTCTCCAAGTAAGAAAATCCAGAGACATTTTTGGGGTGTCCATTGGTACCATCCTCAGCAATCTCTTGAAAATTTTGTTTACTTTTTTTTGGGCCTAGCAGAAGTAGAGCATCAGGATGGTTCAGACAGGTCAACTTTTCAGGCATGTCAATTTTCAGAAAGCCCTTATTCCCTTTGTACATTTTTTTATATTTTAAAATCAGTCTAATCACCAACTCACCCATTTTTATGTTGCTATTTACCAGACATAAACAAATGTTCCATAGATTTGATTGATGTTGCACAAATTGTGGGGCAGGACACTCACTGGCCTATGATTGCACCTAGTGGTCAACAATTGAAACAGCAACATGTGCTAATATAGGCTACTGTAGGTAAGCAGCAGACATGACTGTTAATGACAGGGTAGTTTATGCCAAAATAGTTGAAAAAAAGGCACAATGATTTTTTTTTTGTCAAATAACTTTTAATTAATGGGTATAAAACCTATTACATTTATGAAAAATTGTAAAATGTAATACAGACAGTGGTTCTATGATGTACAGACACATTTCTATTGTAGGACTTATTGGAGGACTGGGAGAGGGAAATGGAGATTCTGTATTCTGTATTCTGGAGTGAATAATACATTTACATCAGAATTTCACATACGCCATGTGACATTGTCTTCCAAAGCCTGTAAAGAAAAGAAGAAAAATATCTCCCTTCTCCAGTTCCTGGATATCTAACCTGCACTCTTCTTCAGGGTTTTTATATGATATTAAGATGTAGTTGGGTGGGAAGTGACAACTCTGCTTTGTCTGGCTTGACCTGACAATACAATCTATTAACATGTTTGAGTTATAACCAAAAGGCACTTCTGCTTCTAGCTTATCCACTATAATGGCAATGGTGCTATTTTGCACCTGGTGTCTGCAGGAGCTCCCAAAAATAGGTGACCATATTGTCTCCCAAAAATCAGTGACATCCATCATATATGTAAGAACTCTTGCAAAGTTCCTCCGACTAAGCTGGAGTAAGGCATCAGACTCTGTCATAAATAAAAAACTACAATGATGTAATAAAAATAGGCTATGACATAATGTACACAGCTATGCAGTACCTACACAAGACCTACAGCATAGACACCCAAGCACAAGGTGGCCCAGTCCTACCAATTTATTGACTGGTAAACGAAAATTTGTAGTACTGTACTCGTAAAAATGTAAACATTGATACTGGAAATGCAAAATTGTGCTTTTTCAGTTAAGGAACACATTATAATTTTGAGTGCAATTAGCCTAATGCCAAGCCAATGCCATGTTGAACAAAGGTAAGTTTAAAACTGTTTAAAATTAGTTGCTAGACTGTATGCTGCTAGATGACTGTATGTTGTCTGCAACATATTTGCAACCAATTTATGTTATAAAATTAGATGGATGCCTATAGTATAAGTCACGTATAAGTGTATAAGTGATAGCTTCTTGACTTAACCCTTAGGCTGGAGCCTATCCCAGGAGACTTAGAGCATGAGGCAGGGTACACCCTGGACATCTCGTGCCCACTAGCAAGCATGGAAGTGGAGGGGTGCTGATTTGGGCTTGTTTTTGCAGCCACAGGACCTGTGTACATTGCAGTCACTTAGTCAACCATGAACTTCCTTGTATACCCGAATATTCTAGAGGCAAATGTGAGACCATTTGTTCAACAGCTAAAGCTTGATCAAAATTTGGTCATTCAACAGGACAATAACCCGAAGCACACTAATAAGAAAATAAGAATATCTAAAAATCTGTCCACAATGATGTGAGAAACTGATATACAGGAAATGATTATGTAAGGTTATTGCTGCTAAAGATGGATCTACATCCATTTATAATACTTAGTATTGCCAGCATGTTTTTTGGTTTAATCTTTGTTAAATAATGGCAGTGATTAATAATGTGCTAAATAATGGAGTTATTTACTTTTTTTTAATGTTGTTATTTATGTGTTTGTATTTGCTTAACTCTAAGACCTGCTATGATTAGATGATTTTAAAATATGTTTTACACAAAACACATAAAAAGTGGGGATACTAACTTTTACACATGACTGTACATATTATTTTATTGCTATGGGTGCTAAACTGGACATTAAAGACATTGCCCCCTTTAATATCCAGAAACATTTAGAAGACTGTTATTCCACAGGTATTGCTTGTAGTTCAAACTAATGCATTCATATTTGATGCCCACTCTATTATAACTATAATAAAACAGCACTGCTTCAGTACTTATGACAAAGCTTAAGCTTATAACAAAGTCAAATATGTTGGCACCGATCCTCTCTGGGGAGGAATATGATCAACTATTATGTCTAAAATGCAAGTTCATTAAAACAAAGATCATCACTAACCATCTTGGAAGAATGTTCATGCCCATCCCCCCACTCCCCCTACAAACACACATACACACACAAACACACACACACACAACACACACACACACACACACACACACACACACACACACACATACCTCTACCCCTCCCAACACACTCCTCATACACCTCCTGAATACAGATCTCCCTCCCCCACACATCCCTAGTCATCCTCATGCATCCTCCCTCCTACCCACACACCCCATTTAGACATGAAAACAACCCTTGATACACACAAGCAAATACACTCCCAAACACATACACATGTTTATTTAAATGTTGACTATATACAAAAATATTACGTAAAAGTTAGTTTTAATTGAAGATGCTATTTGTATAAAGCAAAATTACAGTGCTTATTTAATTATTTTTTTGTTTAGTTGGTTATTTGTGTGTTTATTATTTATTTTTACAGAAGTAGAATATGCGTATAAGAGAATAAAATTACTCTAATGAATGATACTTTTTTTAATCACTTTACTCTTGTATATGTTTGAGATCAGTGGATCTTCTCATAATACATTGATCAACCATAACATTAACACCATATACACTAACACTTTAACATTGATTATCAATTATATACCAACAAACTGGTGACCATGGGCACCTACGGCTCACCTATGCCTGCAGGGACCAAAGGCCAGCCCATCCTGTCTGATCACAAAGCCAAAGCAGCACAAACCACCAAAAAAGTCAATTCTGGCCACAAAAGAAAGGCACCCAATGTCTAATGTCTACAAACTCCCTAGATCCGACTGAGCACCCATAGGATGCGTGGGACAAATAAGTCTGATCCTAAGATCTGACCACACAACCCACAGCACCCAAGGGATCTGATGCCAATGTCCTGGTGCCAGACACAGCACACCCCAGAGGTCCTGTGAAGCCATGACCTGAGGGGTCAGAGCTGCCCAAGTGGCACAAGGAAACCTACACAATATTGAGCTTAATGCTGTGGTTGATAGGTGTATTGACTGCCTAGTCAAAAAAAATGCACACTCTAATATTGCACTGGACTACCTTTAGCTTTGATGGCACAAAATCAACTTTACTCCATAAAGTCTTCTGCAGCATAACCCACTGACTTTCAGCAAAGTTAATGTCAGGATTTTGTGAAAATAATTCCTTATCTTCCCAGAATTCTCTTTCTCACTCACTCACTTGTCATTACCACTTAATCCTGTATTCAGGGTCACAGGGGGCCTGTAGCCTATCCCAGGAAACTTAGGGAGACTTACCTCGTCTCAGAACCATTTTTTCATAATTCTCCCAATAAATCTTGCCATTGTCATCCTGGAATATTCCCATGTCATCATGCAGTACATTTAGGTAATCAGCTGACTTAATTTTCTTGTCAAATAATGTTTCTGAGCTCTGTTTAAGACCTGTCATACAATTACAAATAAAGTATTGTAAAGTATCTATTTATCCATGTATGTATGTATGTATGTATGTATGTATGTATGCATGTATCTATATATCTATCTATCTACATTATCTACATGTATCTATCTAACCTACCTACTTACCTACTTATCAGTCTATCTTAGTCAGACCACATCACCTTCCCATTGCTCCAAAGTCCAACCTTTATGCAGCTTAGCAAACTCAAATCTTTTTTTGATTACTCTCACTAACAAGTGGATTCTTGTGGCCACACAGCTGTTTATTCCTTATCTTGTAGGTTCTCGTCACATTGTGTGCATGGAAATGCTCTTACTTCTATTATTATACATAGCTGTAATTTCAGTCCATTTTTTATGATGGGAACTTCATCAAGTGTTTAAGTGATCTCTGATCATGCTCACTTATGTTTTTTTTTTCTGACCACATTTCTTCTAAGTTGACAGTTCAGCATTATCCTTCCAGGTTTTAATTTTACGTTGGCCAGTTAAGAACTTAAAAAGTAAAAAAGTAAAGTTTCCCAGTAATTTCAGCAATCTCCTTTGTTGTTTTCTTTGCTTGATCCACACCAATAATTTAACCCTATTAGTGAAGCACAGTAATATCTTCACCATGACCATGGGACATGGTTGTCTTAAAATTTTTTAAGTGCATCAGGTAGCATATAAATATACATGGCAACGCTATAAGATGCAGACTAAGTAGGCTAATGGTTTGTTTTAAAGGTATGCATAGCTATGAGAAGTGTCATCGGATCCATATTGTCTGCACTGATTCTAAGTAAGGTTGTTGCTGCAAAGCATATTTAATTTTTTTAATTTTTTTTGAGCTACAATGTAAACAAAGATGCGCACTGCAACTTAACATCTGCATCTATTACTGCGGACATCAAACTTAAAACTGCTGATTCATCATCTCAAAATTTGCCCATTGGTTGTCACTTGTTTATTTTGCGGGGCCTTAGGCGATATGCGGGGCCCTATGCAACATGCATAGTGAGCGTATAGGATGGTCCAGATAAGAAATGACACATGAGTTTTATCCACAAGAATAAAACCTGGGGCAGTGGTGGCTCAGTGTGTTAAGGCTCTGAGTTATGGATCGGAACATTGGCGGTTCGAGCCCAGGCTCCACCAGGTTGCCGCTGTTGGGCCCTTGAGCAAGGCCCTTAACCCTGTCTGCTCCAGGGGCACCGTAAAATGGCTGACCCTGCGCTCTGACCCCTGCCTACTAACAAGAAGCTGGGATATGCGAAGAATAAAGAATTTCACTGTGCAGTAATGTATGTGTGACGAATAAAAGCTGAACAGAACTGAAACAAAGGTTTGAGGAAAGTATGCGCTCCCTGAGATTTTTTTACCGCATCCCTAGATTAGACAGGCTAGACCAGGATCTTCCCCAATAAATAAATATACACCCACACTCACACACAAACACCTACACACCCACACAGATACACCAACACAAATAGCCTTACACCCACACAACCACACATCTACAACCACCCCCCACCACACACACACAAACACAAATACCCCTGCACACATCACATAACCACTTCCATGTACTTTCATAAACAAAAGCAGCTACACACCACAGCACCACAACCACATAATCATCTATCACCCATCCCCATAAGAAAAACAAATATATGGCCAAAATATAGCCAAATACACACTTGAATGTATAAATAGCAGCCAGAAGATGGAAGCAGCCTTCAGATGTTAGTTGCATACATAATAAGATTCAGTGGGCCTGACCCATATCCCTAAACTGATGGATGGTCATGTTTTTTTTCACACTAGCATTGAAGTGTGCGTTGATTGTTTTTCTGGTTGGCCAGTGAGCTGGCGAATGCAGATAAGTGTACTGCAGTCTGTTTTGCAGCTGCAGGAGAAACAAGCCAATCTGAACACTGCATGCTTACTGTAACAAGTCTCAATTACATTTTCTTGCAGCTACTCATCTGATCATATTTACTGCTACACAGTGAATCATTTCTGGTCTCCCTATGTAAGAAGTACTATGGTATATTCACATTTTAATCATACAGTATTATTATAACTAATTTCCAGGTTTTTCCTTTATCTATGGTGATTTTGAATCGTGATTAGAATCTGAACACACAGTGATAATCTGCAATATGGAGAAATGTATAAATTAAGAATTTACTTCACTGAAAAATGCCCATGAATATAGTATTTTAAAGACAGTACAAACCAGTAAAAAAAAAAACATGCCATGGACAGTGATGGATGTGGTGATTATGAAAAATGCGGGTGGTGCTAGAGAGTAGTGCAGAGAAAGGGTTAATGACACTGATTCAGTACTTGTGAAGATATCCAAGACATAACCAGGACCAGGACCACTAAACACATGTATATATGCTTAGAAAATGTGTGGGTAGACAATGTTTCAGCTAGAGGAATTACTCATTTGCAGGAAACAAACAGCAAAGCCCCCAGTGGACCAAACAAGCCTTTGCCTGTGGCCAAAATGCTAGTTAAAAAAACATTAGTTGTAAGGAGAGAGAAAGATCAGCATAGTATTTGCCTTTTGTGATAGAGATACAGTAGATAGAGAGATATATATCTAGAGAGAAAACAACATATTGGGACTGGTACACACACAACACACAATGACAGAGTGAGTTGGGGGGACTGACACAAAAAGCCCCATTCACGGAGCCGGTTTAGCTCGGGAATATTGTGCCATTGTTGTACCTTGGTGTTATGTATGAAAGGAACAGAGGCAGAATCTGTGGCCAGTGTTGTCACGCCTTTAAGCAAAGAGCAGAGATAGTGACAGGGCTGTGTGAAAGGGAAAACTCCTTCGTCACAGAACATGTGTCTGACATTGAGACATGTGATGTGTGCGACACGGCATTGGGAGGATGGAACACATCAGCGTCAGCATCTAATGTTACATTTAACATATGCATCAGTAATACTGTTCATACCTGGGGACTTATGCTAGCTGTGGACTTTTACTTTACCCACCAAACGCAACACTCTGCTCTAATTGTATGACTTAATTTTTTATTTAAATTTTTTTTGTAATCTTCATTGCTTAACATTTGAAGGAATTTTTGTGGTGCCTATATCATTCTAATAGAACAGTGTTTTACAAAATAACCAAGAAACTTCAATAATAATAATAACAGTTTGGGTTCAGTCTTTCCCCAGTTTGTCAACAAATATAATGTTCCCCATCGGACCCAAATAAATTAAACATAAATTAATCTTTGGACCAGTTCTCCTCAATCCACAGAACACGCTCCTTAGCAAAGGTTAGTCTAGCCTTTTGACTCTTTCTGATAAAGAAGTTTGGTCACTGTAGAATGGGCTTTCAGTCCAAATTCTACTAAACTGATGAGGCAGATCCTTACTCTGTTTAACACCCAACTGCCAAGCAATCCCAGCTGCAGGGTTGAACCGTTTGCCCATTCTATGCATTATCTTGTCCCCTCTTGCATCTGTCTTTCGTTGATGACCAGCCTTTTTGAGGACTTGAATGAGTTTGTGACGTTGCAAAGATGTAGTATTCTATAAATCACAGATTTGGAACGCCCAACTTCTCTGAAAGGGTCATCCCTTTTTCAAATCTCATTGAGGTTTTTTTTATTCTGGACTTCAATATATATGTAACTCATGAAGTATTATTAAAAAAGTGCTATTTCACTTCTGTTTAGATCATTTCAAGTAGGACTAAGCAGTGACCTAAATTTAGGTTGTTCTCTAATTTTGAATTACATTTCATATACTGTATGTATACTGTATACAGTGGTACTTCTGCATACGAAAAACCAATAGAACAATGTAACAAACAATAGAGCTGTGTAGAACTCACAGCTATGTTTAATAGTAAAAGTAAATGCATTTCCACATGCATAATGTGAAGAGAACGTAATGGATTGGGACTAAACAGCTGTGTAGCCTTATGAAAACCACTTATCAGTGGGGCTAATTGGAAAAAGAAAGTGGCCGGAGAGCATAAAGAATGGACATTGGAAAGAATACAAGTGGTCTGAAGAGTCCAGATGTTCCATAGTGATAAGTACAACAGGGTAAGAAGAGATGCGCAAGTGATGCACAGATGCTCTAAGGTATACTGTCATACTGTAGTTAGTTCTCATAGTTAGACTCATGTCCCTGCTTGCACTCTCTCTTTCTTCACTCTGTCTCTCTCGCTCTCTCTCTCTCTGTCAAGCTAATCATGGCACTCCTGAGCTTCCAGTGTCCACACACCCCCTCTGCCCTTCAGACCTGTCTGGTGCCCTGTTTCTGGTTGGACATCTTGTCACATGGAGGCCCCATGCGGTCTGCTGGGGATGCATGTGGTTCCATTTGACCATGAAGATCTTGATCTTGGACATTCCCACAAACTGTTTCGTACCTGAGCCTCTAATAACGAACGTGGACTTCATAATAACTTAACTACACCTACACCTCTCCTGTTATATTAAACGTCATGCCTCCTAACACACAATATGACTGCAAATTAATCCCTGCTATCTGATATCACCCAAATGAGGTTCCCTGTTGAGTCTGGTTCTTCTCAAGGTTTTTTCCCATTGTCATCTCAGTCTTGCCATTGTTGCCCTTTGCTTGCTCATCAGGGACAATCTGATAATTATGATTTACTGTATACATTTTTCTGTACACTTTTAAAACTTTAATTTAAATATATTTTTTTATTTTGTAAAGCTGCTTTGTGACAACGAATATTGTTAAAAGTACTATGTAAATAAAACTAAATTGAATTGAATTGAATTGAATTGAATGCACCCATCATGCCTAGTGCCTATTGTACAATAGGCTGGTACAATGTACAGCCTATTGGGGCAGTGTTATGATCTAAAATTGCATATTTTGTCAGGTCTAGGTTGAGCAATATTATGTATATCAAAAAAATGAGGTCAGCTGTCTGTCTGTTTATAGTAAATGACCAGGTTTTTCCCGGGGCATATTCCAAGATGACAATGCCAGGGTTCATCAGGCTCAAATTGTGAAAGAGTGGTTCAGGGAGCATGAGACATGAGTTGGCCACCACAGAGTCCAGACCTTAACCCCATTGAGAATCTTTTGGATGCACTGTCACTGCCAGCGCCATAATCATAGCAAAAGGGGCTAAAAAAATTTTCCAATGAAAAAATATTAGAGTGTGCAAGTTTTTTTTTGGCCATGCAGTCTATGTATATAATTTTCTTTAGCTGGCAATTGCATATGGCTAATGCGATGCGATTGCACCATGAAGATTAGATTAATAATGCAAGGGCTCTGTAAGCCGCTCACATTTGTGGCGTGCTACTTAAGTGCAGTTCTCTCATATAAAATATTATTGTATATTGCATATATATATTGTATGTTGTCTTTAACTCCCATAATTTATGTCACGCGTCCTCATTGTGGCTTTTTGATCAACAGAGATCAAACTGATTTTTTTTTTTTTTTTTTACAAAACCACTCCATCTCCCACATACATGGCTACAAATGTGTCTAGAGGTTCAGCACGATCACATTAATAACATTCATTAAATGTTTAGATGAGTAAACGATAGAAACAAGTACAAAATGTGTTAAATTATATTTTAAAAAGAGTAAAAGTAAAACAACTGTAAATATATATATATATTTTTTAATCACACACAGCAGTCTTTAGACAGTATGGGGCAAAGAAAAGGCAGCTATGAGTTTTTATTTGAGTTACAATAGACTTTCTGTCAGCTCAAGCCATTTTGATCTTTCCCCTTTGATTCTCATTCTCTCTCTCTCTGATCAACAAGGTGTTTCAGCCTGTGGATCTGCCACACTGTTTATGACACCATTTTCTGTAAACTCTATAGTTTCTGTGTGTGAAATTCCCAGGAGATTGTCAGTTTCTGAAATACTCAAACCTGCCCATCTGGCACCAACAACCATGGTACAGTTAAACTCACAGAGATCACACTTTTTCTTTTTTCTAATGTATGATTTAAACAATAACTGAAGCTCTTGTCCTGTATCTGCACAATTTTATGTATTATGTCCTGCCCAAGATGGGACGGTGGCTTAGTGGTTAGTATTGTCACCTTGCACCTTCAAGGTCCGGGTTCAATTCCTGTCCAGGTTTGATTCCCACAGATTGGGCTAATTTTTAATTCTCCAGATTGCCTATAGTGTGTGTATGTATGTGTGCCCTGCGATGGATTGGAACCTAGTTCAGGGTGTACCCCGCCTTGTGCCCTAAGTCTCCCGCGTCCCCGTATACAGGATAAAACAGTATAAATCACGAGTGAATGAGTGTCCTGTCTCATGATTGGCTTTTAGGATAACTGCATGAATGTGCAGATACACAGGTGTTCCTATTAAAGTGGATAGTAAGTGTATACAGAGAAATCAACGAGCTGATGTTTACGTTAATGTGCACTTTTTGAGACAACTAAACTAAATACTAACATTGGATCCTGCTATAAGTAAAAGTGTCGTCAGGCCATGGCTTTATGGATGACATAAGAACCAAAGGAGTTTCTGAAAAAAATAGATATATTTTTGGTGTAGCTTAGTTTTTCCAAAATTGAAACAGAGTGGCATGAAGCATGATATTAACATACCTTAATTCCATTTATTATTGAAGACATTCAAATTTCTCATGTATCTAGAGAAGACTGTTGGGTAGTAAATGGTATTGGTATTTATCTTTGATGATTTATTCAAAGTAGCAGCACTAGTCTTTAATTAAATTGTACATGCCAGTCATTTGTTATCTGTTAACAAAATGTCGTCCCACCACATAGGAGACTAAACAGGCAGGGCCACACTATATCTGTATTATGGAATGTATCTCCAAGTATTCATGAACTGCACTTTTTCTCCCGTGAGAAATTTTTTTCATCCTACACAAGCTGACAACTACTCGGAGCATCAGACGTCTTAAAGGACTGTTTAAAAAGTGCGCTTTTACCCAATACAGTTAATGGTAATGATCCAACTATCAAACTTGGACAGATTGTTGTGTGTTGTGGTTTTGCTCTGTTACTGTATAATAATTCCACCCTCTGGTATGTTTCAGTGATATTTGAAAGGTGTTATTCGAAAGGTAAAAAAAAAAGAACACCCACCAAAAACCAACAACTAGGACTATATCATTGTTGACACTTTTATGATTCTACCCTTTTAGCGTGTCATAGTGAAAGACAGAAAATTTAGCTACGCACTGTTATTGATTAACTCATATTTACCTTCTGGCAGATGCGATTTAGTTCAATGTTGAATTTGCAGGGGGAGCAATTATACTGATTAATTACCAAAGCCTGTGTAAAAGATATAACCTTACTGGATTAGTTAGTAATTCTTTTTCCTGCCAGCTAAATCCACTTTGTTGCAGTAAACTGATGCTAAATGATTCTTAATTGCATCTTTGTGCTGGTCTGCAGTGATGCAACA
Organism: Leiocassis micropogon; assembly: GCA_028565275.1. NCBI lineage: Eukaryota > Metazoa > Chordata > Actinopteri > Siluriformes > Bagridae > Leiocassis > Leiocassis micropogon. The sequence goes on from JAOVVA010000021.1 coordinate 9,477,662, forward strand.
TGGAGCCATATTTAGGCAATATTTTATACATTCTTTGCAAATTGATGGCAAAATATTCCTAGTCTGTTCAGTGTCTTCCCATTAATTTTGGGGCTTTAGTCTTTCTGGTCTTTAGCAATTGCTATCTTGGGAGATTTATTGTAAACTGTTAATCACAGATTGAGTGTCACTGATGAGTGCAGCAATTAATTATGTTTGTGTCCTTTAAAAAGGTTGCTGGAGTGAGAGAGGTTACCTGTCCCTAAAGGCCGTGAATTGAATAGTGTGGATTGAGGTAACAAACATATGCCGTATACGCAGATGTTGCCCGGTTTGGATGTGAAGATATTGCAGTGCAGCTACAGCTAAAATTGGACCAGGTATAACATCAGTGCATTTGTTCCTGATGTACCAATTGTGCTGTGGCTTGCACAAACTCACTGCTGCACTGATGTAATATCGAAACGTCTGTTTTTAAAACCAAATTTGCATTAGGATTTCCTACTGCTTCAGGTGCTACTCACTTGATACATCGGTGCAGTTTCCTAAACGCTATAAGTTGTTCGTTATGATGAACTATTCACTAAAAAAAGATTAAGACACACATTTACATACTGCAGAGAAAATGCATATCGAGTCATAGGCTGAAACAACATATTTTACATTTCTGCAGACAAGGTTGTGAATGTAAACTCACCCAAAGACATTAGCTTTACATGGTTCACCTCTTTGGATTTTCAGTGCAGTTTTGAAGAAAATGAGTTTGGATTTCCAGTTTGGCTTGTTTATTCCAAACGGGAAACATCTGGTGTGAGTGGGTTCAAGCCCAGCTCAGGGAATCCATCAAAGACTCCATCAAGGTAGGAGTATTTCTAAGTAAAGCTCTTCATATTTCTCCCTGCAAATGATGGAAGCACTCTGTGTCAGCCAGCAAAAGAAAGCACTCAATTCACCCTCACACCTCTCCACCACTCCAGAGTAAATAGGAAAAAACACAGTCAAAAAAGCAGAACGATAAAAAGAAATCCACCACAAACAATTTGGGTTAAAGGGAAGAAGTATCCTTCTTCATAGTGGTGGCCATTCTGAGCTGCTCTTGCCATTTTCTTCCGTTCCATATTCTCCCGTTTCATAGCCACCGTGTTTGGTGTTCACTTGCCTCGGTTGTCATGGTTGCCAGATGGAGTGTGTTCTCCATAGCTCCATCTTTAATATCTTTAATATTCTCTCTCTGTCTCCCTGTTTCTTTTTCCTTTTCTCATGCTGTCCCTTCAGGTTGTTCACTCATTTCTCGCTTTTTCTCTCCTTAGCTTGATCCCCTCCTCCTACTCTCTTTCCCTCCCCTCTTCTGTCTTTCTGTCTGTCTCCCCTCCCTCTTTGCAGCATCCCTCAGTACCCCCCTCTCTATCCTCCCACTTCTCTTTTCCACATTCAGTTGTTTTTGCCCATCTTGTCAGCATGCCTTTTCCGTATCTGTAATGCCTTTTTTTCCAGAATGTGACACAGCAACTGGTCATCATCTCAGCTGGGGTGCTACCAGCATTAAACATGCTTAGGGCAGGCTGCCTCCTCAAATTCAAGCCTGATTCTCTGACTGACACCCACATGCGTTATGGACAGGACTGGCATTATTGCAGCAGTTGCATTTGTATCGTATTTGGATCTGTATGGGTGTACAAAATTTCATTCCTTCTCTGTTTTTCCCTCTCAGCATTTGCTACCTATCAACTAGGATCTGTTGGAAAACAAGACAGGCGTGTAGCATTCATTTGTTCATATGGCCATGACGGAGCAGGCTGTGAATCAGAGAGCAACACGTTTGTGCGTTTGTGTGCGTGCTGCTGCTGCTGTCACACTTGCAAACAGAACAGCAGCCCTGGGATACACCCACCTTAGAACACACACACACACACACACACACACAGATGATTAGATATCAGATCATTCCAACAAGCACAGTAGCAGCCAACAGAAAACTGTTATTGTGGTTTTTCTGCTGCATTAAGTGTGATGCACATTTTCCACTTCCATCATTCCACACAACACTCCACAATCACTTCACAAAATGTAAAAAAACAAGTGTTTAAAGTATTTTGTATAATTTATGAAAAATAAAGAATGAAATATCCCATTTACATCCCATGTCGATTTTTTTTAATGTGACACATCTTATTTTTTAGAGCTGTCTGAACACATATATCTGATGTTTTCCAGGTTAGATCTGAGTCATTTCGTCCATGGTCTTAAATTGAAAACATATCCAAAACACAGTCATGTGACTTAAATGAGAACAGGCAGGTTAGAATTCCAGTGACTTGTTGCCTCTGCATATGCATAGGGCACTTATTGACGTCAATCAGCACCAGCAGTGGGGGGATTTTATAGCAGTGCTAGCAATAGTTGATAAAACAGCTAAAGCAAGGCATCCGGATTTCTTCTTTCTTCTGGACTTCAACAAATACAGCCTAAGTGAATTAACTGGACATAATTAGGATTTTCACAAACCTGTCTATATAACATGTCACCACAAATGCTGTATGTCAGAGTGAACACAAAGCCAATGCACAGATCTGAGGAATGATACAAGAACACATCTGTAGCATTAAAAGTGCCCAAGAGCACAATAATGTCCACCATTTTCAAATGAAAGAGATTTGGACCAACCAACAGCCTGAACCGTTGAAACAAGTAAGATGGATACAGGTCTTCGTGTTGGTTATGCCAAAGTCTGGCCCTACCATAGAAATCAACACTCATCAGACCAGGCAATGTTTTTTTTAGACAATCTTCTATTGTTTAATTTTGGTGAGCCCATGGAAATTGTAGCTTATTTTAAAGTTTTCTTTTAGTTTTCTGTTCTTAACAGACAAGAGTGGTACCCGGTGTGGTCTCCTGTTGCTGTAGCCCATCTGCTTCAAGATTTAACATGTTGTGCATTCAGATATTCAATTATTTGTCATATGGGCTTTATGTCATTGTAAAATTATTTTTTTGTTGCATATCCCAATAAGGAAGCTGGAGTTAGAGCACAGGGTCAGCCATGGTACAGACAGGGTAAGAGCTTTGCTCAAGGCTCAACAGTGGCAAGAGTTGTGATTCATAGCTACATAGCTGATGGATTTCTGAAACATGTCAGTAGACTGGGAAAATTTGGTTGTAAATTGGTTGTAAATTTGGTTGTAAATCAAAATGTATATGCTGGAGAATGTCTGCTGGTATTTAATATGCATTTTTAAAATACCAGCAGAAAATGGTGGTCTACAGTATATCTCCACAAAAAAATGTTGATTCTGAATAATGGACTGATATATTGTAACTCAAATATTGTTTATTGTTTGTTCATAAATTTTATGCACTTAATTAGATTTTACATACAAATATAGATATATCTGTGTTTTATACCTTTGTTATCCGTTATAAACCATAATACTATTTGTCTTTATATATTCATATTATAATATATTCATGCCTTCTAAGGGTCTTGTATTGTTCTGCATCTGGTGGTGAAAATATGCTGAAGTTCTCAGTACTGATTTCGGAAGGTGTATAACATGTCTTTCGTAGAAGCCTAAGGTCATAGGTAGTCTGGCTGTCAAATCACACTGTGATGAATCTAGTCGTCGATCAAAGGATGCAGGCTGCTTGTCAGTAATTCACATTATGGAAACTACAGCAGGGGCAGAGCTTTTTCTTACAAAGCCCCAAATTTTCAAGTTTCACCTGACAATGAAAATGGTCTTGGATTTAACTGACGTTGAGAGCTGTTCTGTGATAAATTGCAACTGCAGTCACTCAATAGTTCAGGACTGAAATTTCCACAAACAATTTTGTACCTAAACCTCCAATAATGAAAGTTACTGGACTTGATATTAACTTAAACACCTGTCCTGTTATACTGAACGCCCAGCCTCCTAACACATAGTATGACTGCAAATCAGTCCTGCTGTCCGCTCTCACTCAAATAAAAATGGGTTCATTGTTGAGTCTGGTTCCTCTCAAGGTTTCTTCCTATTGTCATCTCAGGGATGACAGTTTTTCCTTGCCACCATCGCCCTCGGCTTCCTCATCAGGGTCAATCTGACATTTCTGATTTATACATATTTCATCATCCTTTTAAAATGAATTTCCATATTTTCTTTTATTCTGAAGAGCTAAACTGACCATTGTTAAAATCGCTATATAAATAAAAATGAACTAAATGTATTTTAATTGAAATTTCACGGGTTGATTAGTCCTCTGAGCCAAAAGCATCCCAATGTGTCTCTGGCAATCCAAGTTGATAGTTGCAGATGCAGTTTTATGACAGTAAAAATGTATAAACTTTGCAGTGTAAATCAATGTCTTTGTTTTCCTCTTAGTTTTAAATTGTGTGTTTAAATCAAAGTTTCTGTTTGCAAAAATCTAGTTGGTTTTGTTTTTAATGTTTTTAGGACTGTTTTATGGCTTTTATTTTTTAAATAGCACATATACTATACTACTTAACCAAATAAACATGGAACTGAACCTGGAATTGGGTTCGGTACTGTCCAAGGCATTATCAAAACCTGGAAAGATAGTGCTGAACCACTGACTTCATAGAAGAAATTTGGTCAGAATGAAATCCTGAATGACCACTATCAGAGATCACTAAATCATAATGTGTGCTTCCCTTCTAAATTTGCTTAGAACTCTGGAATAGGCTAAATGGCCAATTCAGACCACATGACCTATTTTCATTGCTCAGAAGTCTGATCTTCATACTCTCTAGCAAACTGAACTTGTTTCTGTTTTCTTAAAACAAACAGCTGTTTAGTTCCAGTCATGTAACTTCACATTGCATTGTGTATTTGAAAATACATTAAACAAAGCCTTGATTTTTATTGTCTACATCTATTTTTCATGATGTAACTTCACCAGCTGTCAAGTGTCATTTATGATTTTTTTTTCCTGACCACATTTCTTCTGTGTAATCGATGCTTCAACCCTGTCCTTCCAGGTTTTGATCTGTTGCCCAGCTCATAACCAAATTACAGTAATTTTAATAATTTACAAATCTGCTTAATTGTTTTCTTTGCTTGATTTGCATGCCAGTAATTTAAAACTCAGTAACATCTTTTTCATGACCATAGGGTACATCTTCCAACATGGTTGTTTAATAAAGGAAATGTAACTCACTGCATCAGTTAGTGTTTAAATAATTGTTGCAACTAAAACATATTAATCACTTCAGTAATTATTCAGTCCATCCATTCATCTATTTAGGAAACTATGAAGTCCAACTATGGACTGTGGAGGCCAATATGAATAACTATGGTATTTATTCCCATTTTATGACTGTGGTAGGACCTCTGGGCAATATTCAAGCAATTTAAGAATGCCAACCAGCCTAATCTGCTTCTCTTTGGACTGTGGGAGGAAACCGGAGTACCCAGAGGAAATCCTCCAACCACAAGGAGAACATGCAAATTCCATGCACACAGACCCTGAGGCGGGAACCTGGACGGTGCAAGACGACAGTGCTAACCACTATGCCACTGTGCCGCCATAATTAGCCAGTCACAGGCTCTTAAGTCTTTCCTTTTTTAAATCCAAAATTTTTTTTGCCAGGCGCTGTATTCAATCTTATCACAATAAATTGCACTCTCATATTTACTAATGTTCTGCCAAACACTGCTGTAATTTTTCTCCCTTAAACTCAATAGATTTTTTTCATGTAGGTGATAAGAGGATAAAACACATGAGACAAGCAGTCTAAAAGAAAGGCAGAAATTCTCAGGGCTATGTAACTTCAGAATAGTTGGCTCCCGCAAAAATCAGTAAAAGTGGCTCTGTGCCAGCTGACAGAAGGCAGGCCAGCACATCCTTTGATGTCAATGGTCCACATTTCCTAACTTCCCTTACATTTCTAATTGCACTTTGAAGTGCACATATACATTCAGTTCCCAGGCAAACTTCAATGTGGTAGAGTCATAAGGTTAATGTAAGTCTATATCCTCTCGTACATATCCTTGTGATCCTGACCTCTCCTGCTCTCCAAACCCTCCTGATCCATCCTGATGCCCTACTTATGGTTAGAGTTCTCATCACTTAGAAATCACTTGCTTCTGCTGAGGATGGCCCCATATGGATAGCCTAACAACACTCTTAAAAACCATGAAGGTGGTCTAGAACTACAATTTCCACAACCATATTTACTCTCGCCTCTATCACTGAACAGCTTATAAACTTCAAAAAATAGATTTTTATTTTCTAAATAATTAATATGTTTCTTCTAAATGCCCTTTCATAAGTTATAATTGGATTCTAATAACCTGTATTTTCATAAAGCAAAGATGACAAGTGTCCTTATTTAAGTTCCTGGTTTTCTCTGTTCTTCATCAAGCTTTAATTAAATTTAAAATAATATCCTGAGTGTTCAGTACAAGATATGATTCCTGCTATTGTGAGATGTGTAAGTTGCTGGCACTCTTTCATGACACCTGCAATCTGAACATTCTGTGTATCAGTATAATTCAGGAGTGCAGTGCAGCAGTGGCAGTGTATATACTGCAGACTGGGGTTATGACTGACAAGTTAAACAACAACTGAGCTGAGCAAGTACCTAATCCAATATATATTATGTCTGCCTAAGCAAGTGTCTGGAATATTCAATGATATGCATGTTTAAGGGAACACTGAAGCTGCAACCTGACAAAAACATGCAAAATGGTTGCAAAAGCAGAAGCCCTAGATTAAGATCACTGCCAACAGCAGAGAGACCTCTGGCTTCACTAGTGGTACTGATACAGGCTGCTTTGCTAGGCATTTAAAATTAAGGCAAGGTTAAAATAATATAGTGACACACATCCACATTACTTCCACATTACTGGAGCAATTATACCAGTTCATAATTCTATGTTAGAGAATTATGTAAATCACTGTCCTGAATGAACCTTTGGAAGACATTTTACTCAAAAGACTGTTTCTGGCCATAGCTAAGGTTAGAAGAGTTAAAGGACCAATGTTTCCAATTATAGAGATAAATAGACTTTGACTATCAGTTTCTCCATGATGAGCAAGCCGAGCGCAACAGTGGCAAGGAAAAACTCCCTGAGATGAGAATAGGAAGAAACCTTAAGAGAAACCTTGAGAAGAAACATTGAGACTCAACAGGGAAACAATCCTCATATAGGTGAAATCAGATAGGATGACCATAAATTTGTCCCTGTGTCTAGTAAATGCTCTAAATTGTTATGTTTTAGATAGTAAGATAGCAGTAAAGAGCAGTTATTGGCACTTCAGTGATTCTTATCTTCACTACTGAATGGTATCATTACTGTGAGGCATTGCCATCCCTCAATAAAGTACAATATCAACACTATTTACATTACACTGTTTTTGGGTGAGATGCGCTATCAGGACTTTGTTGTAAGAGCTCTTATATACAGCTTCTGACTGTAATGAACTAAAATGGAAGGTTATGCATTTCATGGAAGGGTGGAGATGCAGGCATGCCTTACCTGAAATTGATGCAATACGTAACACATTCTATGGAGGAACGCTCGGTCAGAGAGGCCTGAGAAAGGAAGCAGAAAGAAGCAGGATTATGATCATGATTTTCTATGTGTAGTGAAAAAAAAAAAAAAAATAGAATGATAACTAAAAGAAACAAATCCACATTTGAAACAAAAATACCATTATAGAAGCTCCAGCTTTAAAAATCATTTATATTGAAAATTAAGCGTGAGGAGAAATAAGCTATTTTTGATGATACTTTTGCCAAAATGAAAATTAAGTTATAGCACACGCCCAAGAAATTTATGTTAAAGGGAAAAAAATGCTCATGCATCAAAAACACACCTTCTTCTGTCTACATGATTTCCTCTCAAGATTTATGTAATATTCACTTGCTATGAAGGAAGCATCAGTATAATCACACAGAAAAAAAAGTAATGGAAATGAATATGGGGTGGTACGGCTTAGTGGTTAACACTGTCGCCTTGCACCTCCAGGGCCTGGGTTCAATTCCAGGCCAAGTTTGATTCTCGCCTCTGTGTGCATGGAGTTTGCATGTTCTCCCCGTGCTTGGTGGGTTTCCTCCGGTTTCCTCCCACAGTCCAAAGACATGCAGATTAGGCTAATTGATATTTACAAATTGCCCGTAGTATGGGTGTGTGTGTTCCCTGTAAAAGATTGGCACCATATCCAGGGTGTACCCCGTCTTATGCCTTAAGTCTCCTGGGATAGGCTCCAGGCCCCCTGCGACCCTGAATAGATGATGAGTAAGTGATTGAGTGAGTGAGTAATTAATATGAACTGCCTTGCCAAAAAAAGTTGCTATTTCAGAAAGGGTCAAATTATTGGCATGCCTGAAATAAACTCTGAAATTACTGAAGTACTGTCCAATGCATTATTGAAACCTAAAAGAATAGTGCTGAACTGTCACCTTTATGGAGGAAATGTGATTTAAAAAATCATAAATGACTGTAATTAGAGATTATTTGAACACATCACAAACAATTATTAATATAAATCACAGCTACATTTAGTAGTGAAAATATAAGCATTTTCACATTCATAATGCCACAATTAACACATGGTATTGGGATTTAACAGTTGTGTGAACATCAAAAATGCACCAGTTATGCATTTTTATATTTTATCACATAGTGCCAACTGTACAAGCCTCTGGTGGCAGGGCTATGACCTAGGGTTGCTTCAGTTGGTCAGGTCTAGGCTCAGCAACACTATGTGGCAATAAAATCAAGTGAGCTGACTAGCTGAATGTACTAAATGGCCAGGTTATCATATCTATGGAGTTTTCATCCCTGATAGCAGAGGCATATTCCAGCACTCATATTATGAAAGAGTGGTTCTAGGAGCATGAGGAATCATTTTCACACATGAATTGGCCACCAAATTGCTCGCCTTAATCAAAAGCATTTTAATGAATAGTGTGACTCTTTTTAGAACAAACAGTGTTTGTTGTGCAAGTATTGTATTTGAGGTGGGGGAAGGGACACGTCGGCTGATTAAATCCACTTGATCATGTGTACTGGCAGATTCATTATCTGCAACTGCAGTAGTGTTGCTGACTCTGCTGCAGCACATGCCTCCTTTGCATATAAGAGAAAAGGAGCTGTACTATGTTTTACAGGGGAGAGAAGAGAGGGAGAGACAGAGTGAGAGAGAGAGAAAGAGAGAGGGGTTGTCAATATGACTGTAAATATTTGTCATTTCAATAAAGCACCTTTGAATCTTGAATCTTTAGAGAGCAAGAGAGAGAGGTTGGAAAAAGCCAAAGAACCCGTAGCTTGATAAATAACCAAGTGACCATTAAATAAAACATTAAATGTTAGATAATGCAACATAACAGTGTCTTAAGCTTAATTACAGGGTTTATATAATGTATTGTAATACAGGCCCATTGGTAGGATTGTATTTCATAGTATGCACAAAAAATTTTCTTTTATTTACATATCTTTAATGTTTAGGTGCTAGATGATTACTCAGTAAGTGAGTGAGCAAGTGCGAGAGAGATTGATTTGATTAGATGTTTTTTGCATGGTACCGATATAACACCATGATCACACCACGATACAACACTCTGTTTTACCCTACCACATGCACTTCGAAGGCCAGACTCGGTGCCACTGCTACTCTTGACGGAATCTTCACTATGTCCAACAGATCGCTTTATATTTTCAAAAATATAAAAATGTTTGAAATTTTTTTTTCATTTGCTCATTTCTAAGCTACTTCTTTGGCTTCTAACACACAAGATAAGCTAAATGTAAAAAAAAAATCTAGAAATGTATACTGCCAGATGCCAGTGATGTAAAAATTTAGCAAAAAAACCCAAAAAACATTGTACCCTGTTTCTCTCTGCTGCTTTGTGTGGTAGGACATTGGGTCTTTCACAAATTAATTGCATCTAGGTTAGCCAGGTTGGAAGATTTGATCTAAACCATAATCTAAAACAATTAGTCAGGGAAATCACCAGCTGCTTAAAAGATTAATAGCCAATCTGAATCACTGACCAGTACACATTCTCTTGCAAATGCGTTTAGTAAAAAACAGGGATGAAAAAGTTATACTCCAAATTCAGCAACATATTTTCAACCAGCTCTTTACCAGTGACTGTCTGATTTATTCATTCTTGTCTCACTTATTTTGTTTGATCATGTGCATTAGGTCCCTGAGGAGAGGCAGACAGGTCCAGAGGCAATCAAACTGGGTGATGACAGGGCCTTGGATGAGCTCAAGGACCTAAGATCAATAAAGCTATTACATACCACAGATTGAGGTACACATCCTCATTGTTCACAACCTCCCTTAAAACATACACAGACTATAGCATACAGACTACTGTTGAGGTGCATGTTTTTAAAAAACTGATAGGAATATATCTGAGCAAATTTGACCTGCTGACAATGGACATTTGCAGGATTAATAATATGTTTTATACATATTATTAACACATTATACATTACAGCAGTGTTGGTCCGGGCAGATAATCAATGAACACTTTTAATTTTTCTAACTTGCTTGATAATTCTCCATTCAACCTTTTTCCCTACTAACCCAAGACATATACTCACACATACTGTATATAGTGACTCAGTATTTCTGTTTGATCACTGTTTGCGCCTCCTTGCTGTGTCAGGGGACAGAGACAGCAACAGGCAGAGAGTGTAAGTGCTCACTAGGCGGTAGGTCAGGCAGTGTGCAAACAGGGTATCAATGGTCAAAGAGGATCAAAGGCAAATATCCAGAAACAAGAGAATTGCTAGGGTTAAAAAAACAACCAAACTGAATAAAATGCCTGAAACCTGAAAACAAATACTTTTCAAGGTTAAAGTGTAGTTAGGGTGCTTAAACATACAGTATATGCAGCCATAGCATTCACACCACATAACTGTGACACTGTCCCAATGACAGTGACACATACAAGTAAACTGGTGACATGATCATGGGCACTCAAGGCTCATTTATACCTGTGGGAACCAAATGCCAGCCCATCTGGTTTGATCTTAAAGTAAGCCAATATAGGACAAATTTCTGAAAATAGTCAATGCTGCCAAGATAGAAAGGTATCAGAACACCCAGTGCATCGCAGCCTGACAGATTTTGGGATTAGCAGGTAGAGCCACCCCGCAACCCACAGTCCCAAAGAATCTACTGGTAACGTCCCCATGCCAGACACGACAGCAAACCCGTCCAGAGATCCAAAGGGCCACAACTGCCCCAGTGGCACTAGGAGGGCGTACACGATATTGAACTTAACATTTTGTGTTTTAATGTTAAGGCTGATCTGTATATATGTACAATACTGCATACCAGTGCTAAAAGCAGATATGGCTTATATATGGTGGTATATTCCTGAATATTTTTTCACACACTTGTTGTGGGACAGTTATACTAAAAGCACTCTTTTGAATAAACCTATGTCTGGTAAGGGTACTGCTCACTAGAGATGGGGGGAAAATCGATTCAGTTATGTATCGCAATTCTTTGGTGTGTGATTCATGTTTCGGCACATTGAGTCCAAAATCGGTTTTTAAATGATTCATTACATTTATAATAGAGATCCACTGGTCGATCAGCCAGTGACCAGCATTGGCTATTTTTCAGCTTGACCAATTACGTGGGACCTAAAGAGGTTTTTCTAAATGGTGCAACAGAAATGCATTTTTATGGCCTTACATTATCAAAAGTTGCGCATGTTAAAAAGCCTCCGATCTGCCTTTTTCTCCAAACACTGCAAGCGAATTAGTCACAAAACACCATTAGCACTAATTAGTCTCAAAACACACGTTAGAAGTTGCACACTCTAGCGGCTGTGTGCTCACAACTGCTTAACACGTTCTCAAGACTTTGGAGGCAATTGAAGTGGTAAAACCTCACTGTTTCTTTATAATCCTACAGGTGCTACACTCTAAACTATTCCCACACAGACATCCTGTGTGGTAGGATTGTACTACTTGCTGAGTTTGTTTAGAATAAAATTATGGTGAATGACACGTGGTTTTAAGTGACAAAAGTAATATAAGGAATGGGCTGCATTTAATGTGTTTCATGTTCAATTCAGTTGTAAAGTTGGTGAATAAAGCTATGGTATAAAACATTTATAGGTATAAAAAAAAGTTCTAAAACCTTTTTTTAGGGAAAAATTAAGGCTAAAATTTTAACAAAATCAGAAACAAAAAATATTGAATCAGGATAATTATAAAATTGTGATACTTACAGAATCGCAATATTAATAAAATTGGTACCTAGGTATCGTGATAATATTGTATCGGGTGGTAACTGATGATTTCCATCACTACTGCCCACCCCTTGCCCTTTCTCCCACTACCACTGGTTCAGCTAATTGTTATCAAGCTAATTCTTCTTTGACGGTTTCTTGCTAAGTCCGCAGTGTTACCTGTTAAACCCTGGGTTTTCTCTTTTCATATTTGATTATTATATTTATTACTTTAATATATTTATTTATTTATTTATTTAAACTTTTTCCATTCACTTACCATTTTTGAGCTAAACTTAATTACAGCTCTCTATTTTCTTTTTGTTGTTGTTTTTAATTGTCCTGATTATTCTTTCTAGTTACGGTAAGTCCCCGACTTACGAAGGAGTTCTGTTCCAGGAGCAGGTTCATAAGTCCGATTCATTCTTAAGTCCAACAAAGTGAGTCTTATAAACCTTTTACACAAATATACTATGTCTATACTATGTCTATAAATCATAAAAAAAAAAAAATCGCGAGGGGAATCCTTGTGACGCAGCGGGGTCAGCTGACCTTGTTTAACACTAGAAGCGCCGCGCCAGTGTCACCTACTTTTAACGCGGTTCACCGGTCATTTTGACCGCCTATTGTTTTG
>JAOVVA010000021.1:9490579-9503770 GCA_028565275.1 Leiocassis micropogon
GTATGCCAAAATCATCAATATTAAAACAATAAAAGGCTTGAACTACTTCAGTTGTGTGTAATGAATCTAAAATATATAAAAGTCTGTTTATCAGTACATTACAGAAAATAATGAACTTTATCACAATATGCTAATTTTTTTAGAAGGACCTGTATATATACTGTATATATAGCAGAAGTTCCAGTGGTTACAGTGCAAAGTATTAATATGATTGAAGTATTGCTCTGATTGTTCAGTGTATCAGATTTGGTAATCTGCAGGTGAGTAAAAACCAACTAATAACTAACTAGGTAATAACTAATGTAGTAAAGCTAAATTAACTAAAATGTTAGAGAAATGTCAGTAAAAAGGAGTCACATGACATCAGTGACATTTCATGCATGCACAAAAAAGAAACAGATTTTTCGGTGCATAAAAGCAGAGGCAGAGGTGAGGCCATAAACTGGAAGGTCTAAAATTATTCTTTGCTTAGTTAGCTCTTAAGCTAATTGTATTACTTGCCACAAGCAAGTTTTGGCTAATTGTGTAAGGTACTGTTAGTCTTAGTCACCGTGACACAAAGCCATACTGATCCACCATCGGTCCAGTAGAGGGCGGTAATGCACCTAAAAGCTCACTGCTAAAAGAAATCAAGGGGACAACTGATCAGAATTCAACAAACTATTTCTGGAAACATGATTATGTCTAGACAGCTGCTTTTTTGATGTGTCCCTAGCATGTGAACAAGCTCGAACTTAAATGCTAAAAGACTTTAAAACTTACTGACTCTACTATACCATCTCACTCCTTTCGTGATACCATTGAAGGCTACTTGAACGGGGAGGGGGGGGGGGAGTGCTCAGAAATAGCAAATTGTCTTATATTTAAACAATCCTCAAAGTGCTCTTTAAAGTGAACAGATCATGGTCAACTACCCTATTGTTATAATCAGGGTCAATTAATTTTATAGTACAGTTTTAAAGCAATTATCAAAATATGAGCTAGCAAAATAAATTCAACAGGGTGTTGACAAATCCATTGACTAAAGAGCAATGACATTATTTCTAATAAATTGTGCACATAGCATAGGTGTCACCCAACTGACACATGTGGGCTTGAGATTAACATGCTTTTTCTATTTTAGCAGTAATAGAATAGGCTAAGCTCACCCTTACTGCATTTGAACAAGATTAGTATATGGGGATATTAATATACACGACAAATCTGGACAATGTTTTAGATTTAAAAATTAACTAAATGAGCAGAAACTGACGTTTTTAGATGTGATAGAGAACTTGCCTGTGATTTTGGCCTACTTAATATCAACTTAAACTGGTTAAATTATGAATTCAGATCAGTATTACAGTACTGATTACTCACCAACTTTTCAATAGCTTATCCCCCCCCAGCAAGTCCTACTTAAAAGTCCTCCAGATATGTAGCTGTAACTTCAGAAGCATGCATAAATGGAAAAAAACCAAAAAAAAAACCCAAGTGTTGCAATGTTGACCACTTTATTCCCATAAATATCCATACACCAGCAAATTATGAATAAGAATGCCATTATAATCCAAAAACACAACATCTTACATAAAAAAGTCACAATTCCTAGATCTAAAACATGTCATTTTAAATAAGTTTTACCTACACATTTAAAAAAAAAGAAAAGAAAAAAAAAGAGAAAAATAAAGAGATATTAACCAGATTATGACAATGTAACCTGGTTGAAACAAATTTGCAAATGGTTCAGTGCATTTACCCAAAAGTCAACTTCGTAGGGGGAAAGAAAATGGGGAGGGGATTTTATTTGTTTTTACATACAGTGGCTGAGCATAAAACATCTAGCAATTGCCAACAAAAACTTGTATTCTGCTACATTGTTCTGCCAAACTTACTGTACAACCTAAAGCTGGGAGAATAGAAAAATAAAAATGTTTCTAAGAGGAGTCTGAAACAACCTTAAACATTTAAACCATGAACTTTAAAACATGCATGTATTCTTGTGCTACCAGAGGTTTATGGCTAAACAGCAAAAACATTCTCCCCCTTTCTTTCAACAACTTTGGGGTAGCATAAACAAAAGCATTTTCTAAATATCCAGACTTTCTCCAAGATAAAACATTTAGTCTTAGCTTACAGAAGTTGGGCTGCTCCATGGGTGCCAAATACACTGACTCATTTTGATTCACACTGGCAGTGATCATTGCAACACCCCTAGCATTAGATTAAGGATGCAAAGTCCTTTATTCATCTTCATCATCATCATCATCCTCGTCTTCATCCTCCTCCTCATCTTCGTCATCATCGTCATCATCCCTGGATTTTGCTTTGCCTGCAGACATCGCACCACCCACTTTCCCCTTGCTCTTGTAGTCTGCCATGTCCTGACAAGGGAAACAACCAACTGTTAAGTCACTGGCTGGAAAAAAATGTTAATATTCTATACAGAGAATACTTGCAATATTAAAAATGGACGAGAGTCTGAACTGGCAAGCTTAAAAGAGTAGTGAAATACACCCCCCCCCCCATGTTCATGTTATATCATATGCGATCACGTTAATTGGGTTTTTCAACCAAGATGTTCAACCTTACCTTCTGGTATTTGTCCTTAAGTTTATTGGCTTTTGAAAGAAAAGGCTGCTTCTCAGAGTCTGACAGATTGTTCCACATCTCACCAAGCTTCTTCGCCACATCCCCAATGCCCAAGCTAGGATTCTGAGCCTTGATACTGGGTCTGTGCTCAGAGCAGAATAGGAAAAATCCCGACCTACAAAGACAACATATTTAAATAGTGTAATGCCACAACATTTGTATGCTCAAATATTCAAAAGGCCCTTTTGTTAAATAGCTTTGCTGTCCTAAATATAACACATACGGTGGCCTCCTTGGTGCACTGGGGTCCTTCTTTGCCTTCCGGCCCCTTTTCCCTGGATTGTAGTTCATCATTTCCTGGTCATATCGAGCCTTATCCTGCTTGGCCATCTCCTCAAATTTGGTCTTTTCTTTTGGAGACATAACCTGAAAGATGGAAGATGGCAATTTGCTTGAAAGCCAGAATTCAAATTAAAGAAAATTTACAGAGGAGTCTTTAAAAGTGATGGGTCAGTAATCATACATTTGAAGAGAGGGGAGATGAAATCAGAGCCCACTCACCTTCCATCTCTCAGAGCACTTCTTAGAAAATTCTGAAAAATTCACAGAAACCCCAGGGTTCTTCTTGTTGTGCTCCTCACGACAGGTCTTCACAAAGTAGGCATAAGCAGACATTTTGCCCTTTGGCTTTGCTGGATCACCTTTTGCCATCCTGAAGGCTGGATGACTTTCAGTTATGCAATAAAAGGATGTACTCCTAAAAGGGAAAATCAATTTCATGAATTTAACTTACATTAGCAGAATGTGCCAGTCCCGTTACATGCTTTACCATTCCTATACAACTGGAAGGTTGGAAAATGAAGGTTACAACTTTACATTCTGTTTACAAAAAAAAAAAAAAAGATTAAAAAAAAATAATAATTTAAGACTTGAGCACACAAATACAATATCAAAAATACTCAAAAAAAAAAGTCTCACAAACGCACAAGACATTTGGGGTGCCTACAGGGAGTTACTTATCTTCCATTTTACGAATTACAAAGTCATTATAGAAACTTATTAAATGGGGTATGTAAATAGATTTCTCATTTCGGAAATAAAATCAGCAAAAAAAAAAAAAAAAAAAAAAGGCCGGACTATGTAAACACTTTTAAAACACTTAACTTTAGCACATGAGCGACGCTACAATAGGACTCCATTCATTAAAATGGCCTCTCGGCTAAAGAAGGCGGCTTAAGCTAACAAAGCCGCTCACACACACACGCAGGTATCATACACGAAGGTCTTCGGATTTATAAAAAAATTTCTCTTAATTTATTCGTCAAAATTTGGGGCGTTTCAGTAATTTAATACACGTCGAAAAAGGTCAAAACCTAGACATAAGCAAGTTAAAGAAGGAGAAACTTTTGACCACCGCAGTCTCTAACAAAAGCAGAGGAAACCAGCCATGACCGGCAAGAGGCGTTGAGGCGCGATTTAACCAAGACCTCGAGTTTTCTACAGCAAAGCGATGGGAAAAATATATATAAAAACACGATATTTCTGATGCATGTACGCAGAGAAGAACAGCTGGAATTATTATTTTTTTTAAAATATACTGTTGTTGTTCCTTAGCGTGGGGCAAGTGTTTTACACGCCCGGCCATTTTAAAAACACGTCGGACACACGACGTAGTTCATGAATGTAACGGAAAACAAACCATTTTACTCTCTGGAGACGAATGAAATAGTATTAAAGTAAACAGGTGGCCCACTCAATACTTAATTCTCATTTTGCTACAAAAGCTACAAATAAACGCACTTTTACTGACATTTTCTCTAAACACGTAAATTAACATGCCATAAATTAAATATAACTCATAAAAACGTTACAGGGGTTCAGCTAGATACCTCCAAGTGCTGAATCCCCTGAATACTCACAGAGGCGTCTTGCTAAGCGATAGTGTTTCTCAGGTCGCACTATGGCTACGCGCTTCTTCCCGACAGAGGACTACACACAAGCCTCGCGCTAACTCACCACGAGAGCGTGCTGATTGGTCAACTCCGGCACGCGCTTAAAACGACCTCTGCAACTGCGGATTGGCTCATAGCCTCATAATTATTCATGAAGTGGGTCTGCTATTGGTCGGAGAATCGAAAGCCACTTACCCTTACTTTGAATACAGCGCGGGAATGCACTGTCAAAACCTGCAGTGTCGGTTTAAAGGTCTGTTAGGATCCGCGTCACAGAGCGGAGGCAACAATAACACTGGGTGCAGGTCGGTATTCTAACTTATAAAGCGCACTATTAACTAGCCTAGTTGCTGCCCTTCATAATCAAGGACATTCAAAGTCCTTAACAGAGCAAATCGTTAATTTGGGTGTTGACGCGCAATACACACAGTCTACCACAATTTGATTTTCTTAAGGAATAAACTCCTAACAAACCCAGGTCAATACTAAAAAAATGATCCTTCGCCCAAACACTGCATACCCTCCTTATATTAGTGCAAACGCACGGTAATATCGTACGCCTGGCATTTTGCAGTACTGTGCAAAAGTCTTGAGAAGACGCCTGTGTATTACCATTAATGGTCAACGTGCTGCACTGTTCCAATGTTTCTGCAGCTCCTACTCCCGCCTGTCGTTTGCACTGTCACAGTCCGATCCAGTGTTTCAGTACCTAGCTGTACAAACACCGCCTATAAACAAACAAGCAAACCGAATGATTTTGATGGACTTGTCTCTGTAGTGTGGGCACAGACCTTGTGACTTCAGTCATTGCCTGCAAACTTGGGGTAACTCTGGACAATCAACTGTCGTTTTCTCCTCATATTGCTAACCTTACTCACTCTGGTCAATTTCTTCTTTATAACATCAGAAGAATTCATCCATTTCTCTCCACACAGGTCACTCTGGTGCTTGCTCTTATTATTTCAAGACTGGACTACTATGGCTTACTCCTGGCAGGTCTGTCTATGTGCACCATTTGCTCTCTGCAGCTAATCCAGAATGCAGCTGCTAGATTTGTTTTCAACCTTCCCAAGTTCTCCCTCCCCACTTCTCTGCTCTCTCCACTGGCTCCCTATAGCTGTCCGCATCAAATTCAAAACACTGATGCCTGCCTACAAAGCTAAAAACTGCCCAGCATCCACTTACCTCAAAGCACTTATCACACCTTGCACTGCACCACGTTCCCTCCGATCCTCCAGCACTGCTGGTCCCACCATCTCTCAGAGACCGAGGAAGACATGCATCTAGACTGTTGTTCTGTTCTGGCTCCTAGGTGGTGGAACGAACTTTCTTTAGATGCCTGAACAGCTGAGTCACTGGCAATCTTCAAGCGATGACTAAAGACCTATCTGTTTCTTATGTATTTGGGTTAAGGTCCCCATCCAAAAAAAAATAAATAAAAATTACATGAATAAAATAATCCTTCCCAACAGTGTTGACGGTGTCTAACCTAGTAAACCAGGACATTTAATTATGAAAATGTTGAAGCATTTATGTAAGTCACTCTAGATAAGAGCAACTAATAATTATTATAGTAAAATAATAATAATAATAATAATAATAGCACAGTTACCTGATCACATTACTGCTGTTATAGTTTATATTTAACTAGGCAGTGTGTGTGAAAATATGAATGTGAAATATCTGTACCTATAAGACTATCACACCATGCACTTTTTTTAAACACACAAAAGGAGGTAAAAAAAAAAATAATATCCTAATTTAAACATAAATCCTATGAACTCAGGGGGATTATGATTTGACATCGTAGGCTTTCATGTAAAGTAAAATTAAAAATAGATTTTGTAAATTCAGTCACAGTTAATTTCATACATCTCAATGCATCATCAAAAACAAAGTATTTGACAGTATTCATATCTTAAAACTCCATGAATGAATACAACAGAATGTTTGATTTAGAGTAGTAAACATTTCTTTAATAATACCATTTACAGTTGTAGGAAAAGTAGCCTGTTTATCTTTTAGGAACATTGTCTGTACTTCCTCGGGCATCGCCTATGTTGAAGCACCCACAATTAACGTTATATTAAAAATTAGTTTAACATATCATATTATATTATTAGTTTATATGACAAGCTTAATATGAATCATTATTCCCAGACACATGGTGTATTGTGTGGTAGCACATGTGGATATTTCACAATGGTTATATAATTCATTATTAATAATTTCCACATAATCAAAAAACACACAAATAACTCTTGCAACACATCACGTTTGGATGCTCCAATGCAGTTTACTCTGGGATCAATTAAGTTAGTAAGCATCTATCCATCTATCAATACAGTATATCTGTCTATCTATCCATCTATCCATCTACCTATCCCATTCATCTAGCCATCTATCTATCCATCTATCTATCGCATCATTTCATGAGTTCTTGCCTGTTTAAATATGGTCTAAAGCTAAGCATTCGTAGCACAATTTACTTAAATTAACTTAAATGACTGGACTTGGACTCGTAGGTGTTAGTCTGTCATTTTATTAAGCGATTATAAAAAAAAAGTGGTCAGGTAAAAGCAGAAATATAGTATTTACTATGAAATATTTAATATCAGGACTACAGGAAATGCTGGTAATGTAAATATGTGGAAATATAATACTGCTGGTTATGGAAATATTTGGTCCTTTGTTTCTCTTAAAATTAATAAAAACAGAACATGCAGCTTATAATGTTACTGAAAAAGGTACAAAATCGCATTTGAAGACTCCAATGTCAGGAAATTTAAAGTCAGAATTTAGGCATTTCCTTTGACCCTTAAATAAATGTCAGTAAAAATTGCTACGAAAATTGTCAGTGATTACACAAATATTTAATAAATTTGTTGTCAAGCCACCACCATACATATCCATGTGTAAGTTCTTACTATAGAAATTATATATTAGAAGGGGTGTTATCCCTGCCAATTGCCCTGTAGATGGCACTACTGTCAGAGCCACTGTCAGTAAATAGAAAATGAATGCACCATACATATCCATGTGTAAGTTCTTACTATAGAAATTATATATTAGAAGGGGTGTTATCCCTGCCAATTGCCCTGTAGATGGCACTACTGTCAGAGCCACTGTCAGTAAATAGAAAATGAATCAACACTTTTTGATCAAAAAGGATCAAGCAATCAATCAACAGCCCTGTGGTATGAAGATAATTACTGTAGAGTTATGTATTTCTCTGTGTATCAGACAGTGGTTTGCATGGCTGTCCCTCCAAGGTCTAAAGATGAGGAAAGTGATCGAGTTGAAGAGCCTTCTCTCTGGAGCTCCTTCACTCTTCTCTGCAACTCTGTTTTGACAACTAACAGTTCTTTCAGATGATGGTAAACGGGAACCTGACAAAAAGAAAGAAATAATAAAAAAGAAAACTTAAAAAATGGGAATAAAAGTAAAACATAGTGAACATGTTTAAACATGAAATTAAACCAGCACGATGTTATGGTACCATTTTTCTACATTTGTGCATTGAGTCTATTGTATAAAACATCTACTATATACAGCTCCCACCTGTGGCATCGTGCGAGGGTTCCAGCGTACATAGTAGCTCACCCAGAGTTCAAGGTGCCTTAAACTGGCCATCGGGTATAAAACATGATGTTCATAATTTACGTAGAGTGGGTTGGTGAAGTCTTCAGCCTGAGTATTTATGTACGACCACAGTGACACAGTCTTCGTAAGCACCCCCTGGAGAAAGAGACGAAATGAATTACTTTTCATAAAGATATACTATGTAACCAATAGTTTGTAGACACCTCACCAGTGGTGTTTTCTTCTGGGAGTCAAACTTTTTCAAACTGTGCTTGTCATTTCAATAAAAACACTTGGATTAACAGTTTTGTTGTGGTAATATAAAATCTTCTGTCCTGTTGCTTACTGCCATCTCTTTGCCAATTTTCACATTTTACAGTATTTTACAGTGAGCGAAACAGCACCCCCTGAATATAGTGGTGAATGTGTGGTGAAACCTCTCGTTATTCATTATTAAATCCGCACAGTGGATAAGTGTCTGGTTAAGCATAAAAAGGTGGTGATAAATGAATCAAAAAATGCATAAATTAAATGTTTAAAACCATGCTGGAGTGTTAGCACACGCATGCATGTGTAGCAGCAGAGTTGTTCAACAAGTATTTTGTAAAATCATACCATCTAAAAGATCTGGTCACATTTCGGTCTCATTTGTCCATGGGACACTGTTCCAGAAGTATAGTGTGCAGATTCACTGGTGTGGTTTGCATCATTGTCCTGTTGCATGATCCAATTTTGACCAAGCTTTAATAATATAATCTTTAAACTCCAAATTGTTTGGAAATGGTTTTATAACCCTCTCTAGAATGATGTGTGGCATCAATTGCTTCTCTAACGCCATTGCTTATATCCTTATCTCTTGGCATTGTGTTAACACTCACCTAAATGGGTCAGACCAGCAAACTTTTATTGAGGTCTGCACATCTGCTGATAATCAATTAACCAAGGGTTTTTACATGAAAAGAGGGGTGATAACTTTTGAACATGACTGTATGAACAAAAACAGATCCATAGTGACATGGTTTGCACAAGTTGGTCTGGAGAAACTCAAGATTCTATAGGGCTGCTCAGAGCCCTATAGAATAGTTTTGTAACATGCCAACAGATGGTATGATGGCATGATGCATAGTTCATGCTAAATGAGCCCTGACCAAGTATTAAGTGCATTAAGATATTTCTGCATTGTAAATCCTTTTTGGTTGGTCTTAGGAAATAAGAACTAAGGAACTTTTTCAAATACTGGATTTTCAGTAACTAATTTTCAACTAACTAACTAACTAACTAACCAACTAACTAATTAAGAAACGAAATAAAAACTTTTCAGTGATATTCAAATGTTTTAAAGATGCACTACATTTATGAGAAATAATGTGATCTCAGTGATCTTGACTGTGACAGGGTTGTTTGTGACAGATGGGCTGGTTTGAAAATTTCTATAACTACTGATCTCCTTGAATTTTCTCATACAAACATATGTAGTGTTTACTTAGAATGGATCAATGAAGAACACACATCAAGTGAATGGCAGTTCTGTGGTCAGAAATACCTTGTTGATGAGAAAAAAATGTCAAGACTGAAATGACAGAAAGGCTAAAGTAATTAATACCGGTAGTGAGCAGAAACACATCCCAGAATGCACAACGCGTTGAACCTTGGGGAAGATAGACTACAAAATCAGAACACCACATCAGGTTCCATTTCAGGTTCAGCCAATGCTGTAATGGGCAAACTACTAAATTGAAAGTTACTCATCTTCTATACCACTTATCAGGGTCACGGGGGGCCTGGAGTCTATCCCAGGGGACAGGGCACGAGGCGGGGTACACCCTGGACAGGGTGCCAATCACATCGCAGGGCACACAGACATACACACACTCACACACTCATTCACATACTTTGGGCAATTTGAGAACACCAATTAACCTAATCTACATGTCTTTGGACTGTGGGAGGAAACCGGAGTACCCGAGGGAAACCCACCGAGCACGGGGAGAACATGCAAACTCTATGCATACAGAGACGGGAATTGAACCTGGCCGGGAAACGAACACGGACCATGGAGGGGCAAGGCGACAATGCTAACCACTATTCAGAATGCCCAATACCGTGCCGCCTAACTGAAAAAACATAATCTGATCTGATTAATCTCAAGGCTCACAGGTGGTAGGGTCAGACTTTGGGGTCAGCAGCATGACTACATGGACTCAACATGCCTTGTGTCAACAGGCTGTTCAAGGTGGTGTAATAGTGTGGGAAATATTTTCTTGGCACATTTACTGGGCCCATTTATATAAATCTTTGCTGGAATGCCACAGAGTGTTTGAGGATTGTTGCTGACTAGTGCATCCCTTCATGATTACAAATTTATCTTCTAACAGCTACAAAATAAAAGGTGTCTCAAACTAGTTTTATGCACATAATGTTCTCACTGTTCTTTAGTGGCCTTTCCCAATCACCAGATCTGGATCCAAGGGACCTTTGGGATGTGTTAAAATGACAGATTGTCAGCAAAAACTGAAAAATCCACAGCAACTGCATGATGCAATCATGTCAATGAACCAGAATCATAATAGAAATGTTTGAAAACCCTTCACTCTTGCAATCTCCTTTACTAAAAATGTGTATAAACTATTCTACTGTTGCATAACTTTATGTTCCTTCTGATGTGTTCTGATGCAAATTCTGCTGAATTTGCACTTGCGCATTTAATGTATAAAACAAAGCATGACTGTTCCCTCTTTTTGGTGTGACCATAGATGTGTACACCACATGCCATCATATATAAAATTGGGAGTGTACCTTCACTATGAATAGATGACACATGACATGGTACAACACAAAAACATTGTATTACATCATAAGTGGTGGGGATTTTTTCCAGCACATGCCTATGCGGGTATTCTTTATATCCTTACATGAAACTTATATACAAAATAGCAGGTTTTGCTCAAGATATAGAAAACAATGTTTTGTGAGTGAAAATAATCGCCTAACTTCTTAGTCATAAAATTGCAATTCCTAGTTAATCAAGAATCAAGAAGTTGGAAATTTCATTTGGGATTCAGAGAACTGTGAGAACTACTCTGATAAAACCGAATGTGTTTTTCTTGCCTTTGCGGTTCGCTCCTGCTCACTGTTGTAGAGAAAGGTCCCAAACAGGCAGCTGTAGAGATGATCTAATACAGTAATGAGGAACAGCTCATTGAACTCAAATGCTGATGGAAACTGAGGATTGAGATAAAAATAAACACATTAAGGTTACAATTTATGTTTGAACACATACATGATTCTGACTATGATAAGTGCAGTGCTTCCCAGCTAACGTCCAAAAAGACATATGTTCCAGAGGTATAAATACACCGTATGACCTTACTTAGAAACCCCCTTTATTATTATTACAGTAGCAGGCTTTAAAATGTGATTAGGAATTTATACTTTATGTTTGTCCTGTGCACATATTTCAACCAAAAGTAAAAAAAAAAAAAAGGATTTTAATAACAGCTTAAAATCTTAAAAGCGCATAAAATTATATTTAAAGACTCCATCCAGACTCCACGAAGAGACACACTAACATATCTAAGTCCAAGTGTAACTGCTTTATTTATTTAAATGGATTTATTGTGTAACAAATAAGAATCTATTTAAGGAAGTCTATATCTCTATTTATGCTAGCCTTCATTAATCGCTGGCGGACCATTTCTGAAGTACCTCTACATTTGTAACCTAATCTTATTGAAAAAACATTAGTGACACATTATCCAACAGCTATAACTTGGTACATTTAAGGCATTTTAATGATCAACCACATCCACATTAGTTTTTAATCTTATAACTTGAATTAATATATATGAAAAACATTTTGCCATTAAAGATGACCAACTTGACCAATGCAAGACATTTATTCGCTGTGTGAGAAAAGTGCAGGATCTACCAAGACTGTTAGATGTCTTTATAAAGACTGACTGTTTTTACCACCAAATTTCTTGAACAGGCTCCTTACTCAAACTGATCTTTACAAGAAGAGAGCAAAGCAAGATTACATAAAAACATTTTCTTTTTCAAATGGAATATATTTGAAAGAAAAAAGTCCACAAAGTATGACATTAAACAAAAAGGTCAATCGAATTTGTCAGCATGTTGGGTTATTTTTCTCAACCTAACCCACAGTGGCATATTGGTAAACAATATGACAACTATACTCAGTTCTACTAGAGTTGAGCTTAGTTTGCACAACTGTGTAAAATTTAATTCAAGTTTCATAAATTTAGTTTTTGAATACTCTTCCCGATGCATTTTAACCTTTAAAAGTAACATGGCTGCTACATGCCAATCAGTCTGTATGGGATGGACCTGAATTTACTCAAACAACTGTAATGATGTTTAGGTGAAGATTCTAAGGATATGTGAGACCTGGACCCTGGAGAAGACTTTCCCCTGTCTGAAAGGCTGCCCATTGTTAAACAATTATTCTCACTTTACGATAGTGAATTTTATAATGGTTGGAGCTGACCCTTCCCAGGATAAATCCCAAATAAATAGTTCCGTAAAGAAATCTATTGTGTTTTTTGTTGTCACCTATTTGTTTATAGAAACAGGTGCAGACCACACAACTGCTTTTATGCCTGGATAAACAAAAACACAGAATTAAAGGAGGTCATTTGTTCTTTTCCTATGACTGTATTTATGCCAAATTAACAGCACAGTCATCTTTACAAATTGCCAGTAATAAAATATTACCTGCATATGGTTCGAGTCAAAGCCTAAAAATAGATAAGCTTATGACTGGTCTGCATAAATCTCTTCTTTGACAGCGGAAAAAAGATCAATCTTAGCTTTGGCAAGTACAACATCAGTATGAGAATTAAAACCATGGAAGATGTCATAAATTCACCTAATAAAAAGTAACTGCATTGTACCATTTTGGTAAATATGGATTAAAACTAGAAATTATGTTGGATTGGAAGCAGTAAAAGGTAGCACGGATAGCTCTGTCGTCTTGCACCTCCCAGGTACGTGCTCAATTCCTGGCTCGGTGTGCATAGTGTTTGCATGTTCTCCTAGTGCTTTGGGGGGGGGGGGGGGGGGGGGG
>JAOVVA010000021.1:9520853-9534531 GCA_028565275.1 Leiocassis micropogon
TAATTGCTCCTTTTTTGATCTTTTGTGAATGCAACGTACATGAGAAAGTTATACTTTTTCTTCTTCTTCTTCTTCTTTTTTTTCCTTTTGGTTTCAACCTTCGTGAGAAAACATGTTCTCACTGCTTAAAGATAGGCCACTGAGGTTTGACAGCTGGCGGCTCGGCGCATGCGCAGATCGCCCGCAGAGAGGAAGCGACACAGAGCGAGCAGCAGCAACGGACGAGCTGGATCCGCTCGCGCGCAGCTGATTTCTCTCCTGACACGATCATGTCGGTCTCGGCGTCGGCAGATTCCCGCCGGTGTCCGTCTCCCGGAGCCTGAATGGCGTTAGTAACCGTGCAGAGGTCGCCCACTCCGAGCGCGACATCCAGCCCGTGCGTTTCGGTGAGTAATTCACGTCTTCTTGTGTTTTTTTTTTGAGCCCCCAGACACCTTCTTCCACCGTGTCGGTTAGTTTCTTGGGTTCATTTCCGCTGTTTCTTTTCTCTCTCGCTCTCTCTCTATACAGTCCATTATGCCTGAATAACGCGCATGCGCAAAAATGATAACAATAATAATAATATCGGTTTAGAATGACACTGTTGTTATGAAGTGAAGCTCTCCTGGTTATTTAGTAGCGTTTGATCTGTCTATCGAACATCAGAGGGACACAGGAAACAATGTTACACCGACTGAGGCTACATTAGAGGCGGCTACAATGTATCTCTCTCTCTCTCACGCAAACACGCTCACACACACACTAATACACAATATTTGCACCATTACACTCAAGTTATTTCATTGAAACCCCTCCATGTGTGTGTTATAACACACAGTATGAATGACACAGGTGCTTAAAAACCAGGCCTAGACAAGCTTGTGTATTTTAAAAAGAAAGATACACACACACACGCACACACACATACACACACACACACACACACACAAGTCACACCTACAGTACCTGGATAAACTTTGCTGTTATTTTGCATACTATACGTCTGAAGAGCACAAAGGATAAGACTTAATCACACACAGCAATCTTCACAGAGGACAGGGAGGAAAAGCTCGACGCTGTAACACCCAAAACAGACTGAGGAAATACCTCGCATGCCGGCTCGACGCATGAGATGTTCGACAGCCTGGAGATTCCGTGTCATCCGTCCGAGTTTGAGATATCGGTGTGGCCCACATTTCCTAATTAAAACTGAATGAGCGCTCGGGTTGAAGTTCTCAGACTAAATGGAAGACAGCGAGGTTATACAAAATGCATGAATCCATAGCTGTGTCGATCCTCAGGACTCTAAACACCTCAATCGTACATCATTAAAATAAAAAAAATAAAAATATGCAAGTAAAACAGAAAACCAAAAACTGATCCGGGGAAACAGATCATGCAAGCAAGAGGATTGTCATTTTATATTAATGTTTAGTTTTTGTTTTGTTTGCATTACGTATTTATTTTTAGGTCGAATTCTAGAGAGCGCTATCCACTCACAAATTTGTATTATTTTTTTGTTTATTATACAAGACGCACAAGTCCGTCGTTATTCCTGCCGAAGTGCTGATGACCAACCATAAACAATAATTAAAGCAATTTACAAATCAAACAAGAACCGCCACATCCAAACATGGTTCGTCCGTTTATTTGGGTTACTCGTTCGTTTGTTGGTTCTTATAGCTATTTATTTTATTTATTAATTATGAGGTTAATTATGCTTAAACAGCATAAGATGGCTACTGTTTCAGATAGTGATGATGGCACGTTTATCCTTGTAAATTTTACACAACCAGATCATGGTTTTGGCAAAAACAAACAAAAACAAAAGACGCAACAAAATCTAGAACCAGTGAAGAGGTTTTGTTTGATTTCATTAGTTTGTGTCTTTCTTTTTTAATGTAGCTATTTATTGATGTTTTTGGAATTCCAAAACAGACAGAATGTTTTTATTTGTGTTTTTTGTTTGGAGCATTTTTTTTTTTGTCTATTTGTTTGTTTATTATTCATTTAGTTTGTTTGTTATAGTTTGTTTCTCAGTAAATGCTCAAATTGAGACATTTATTAAAAATTCTTTCAATTATTTTCAATATGCTTTACAGCTGAATTCTATTTAAATTTCAAGAAAATCCACTGTGTAAAGTGAAAAGTGTAGTTTTTTACATACATAATGTTTTCAAAATTTCCCACAATAATGATCTCAAAATTGATATAAATAATCATAATTATGATTTCTTTCCTAATCGAGAGGTCCTATTACATATTTCAACAGTTATAATATTTTTAGAAACCACTGGTCAGGAAGAGCTCCCCTTTTTAACATAGACCGCAAACCTTTCTCAGAGTAAACCTAAAGTCTTACAACTGGCTACAGCGTTCATCCAATCCGTCCAGGCTGGTTTGTGATGTCACAGCGATGATTTGGCCGTGAAATTGTCTTTTGCGTTTGTTGCATAAGCCTCGCCGATTTAATTCTGTAATTACCCTTTACACCAATTTCTTCTGTAATTTCCCCTTAAACCAAGCCTGGAATAAAAGTCTACTTTGCCCTCAGTTTGGCCCCGCCCGGAAACATGAGATGATCTTGGCATAATACCCAGTACTAAATCCATAAACTTTTTATTATTATCATTATGAGCATTGCATTACGTTTGCCATGTTGTGCCCCCCAACACACACACACACACACACACACACACACACGCACACACATGCATGCACACACAAAACACAGATGGTTTTTTTTCGGATGTAGATTAATCCCAGAGTTTGACAAAATTTTCATAATTCAAAGTACTAGGGTCGGTATAAAACACAAAGATCGGAATAAAGAGACTGCAGCCAAGATTAATTTCAAAGGTCGACAGATTTCCATAATGCAAAGCACTAGGTTAGTTAGATGCTCAAGGCATGTACATACCAAACATTAGTTCTTTCAGCAGCGAGGTGCATATGCTTTAATACAGGCTACTCAACAGACTGCATTCCAGGATCAGGGGTTATAAAGGGGTATTAGTGTTACATTAACTCTGATAGTCATATACAGTACGTATATCCTAGGTTTTATGTGTCAGTTGATATGCAGCGATTTAAAAAAAAATTTGACGTGCATGTTAGATAAAGTAGAGCACAGTATCTCGTAATTAACATTTTTATACTAATACTATATAATACAACCTAGTAATTAAACCGAGTTAATAAGGTGCATCGTTTCTGTTTTGCTTTCTTACATTTTTTAAACAGATTAGATCAAGCAAGGAGCCTGTCCTTTTAGTGTTTATGTTGACCTTTGTTTTCTTTCTTTAATGATGTCACTGATGCAGATCACCGTCAGCCTTTAAAGTTGTTATAAGTATCTGATTATATTGTAGTTACGAGTTTATACAGATGAATCAGTCCGTCTCAGTTTAAGCCAAAGTGGTGACAAGGCGTTTATCCTTAAAGGCGTCAGCACACAAATCATGCTTTTTCCAACAGAAAGATCTACAAATAAAACCATGAAAACAGACCAAGTCCTTAAGGGAACTGCAATTGCATACGTTTCTTTTTAAAAAGGTTTATTTTAATACGTTTATACTTTCACACCTCATGAAAAAAGCTCAAACTGTGACTTTTTTCAATAAGAAAAAAAAATTGAAGTTGAAGAAAATACGCTGTTAAAGTTTTTAAATATTTTTTTTTTGTTTTTTACATACATGATTTTCCGAAAATAATCCAGATCTTAATATTAACCGAAATATTCATGATTGTGATCTTTGTCCTAATCGAGAGGCCCTGGTACATAATTCATCAGTTATAATATTCTTGAACATCATAAGTCTGGAAGAGCCTCCCTTCTGACATACAGTGCAAAAGTATTTCAGGTTGAACCTAAAGTCTTACAGCCGGCTACAACAATCATCCAAGGCACGACCCACGGCCGGTAGTGATGTCAGAGTGATGATTCGGCGGTGAAATTGTCTTTTGCATGCGTTGCGTAAGGCTCGGCGATCCCTTTCCCTCACCTACCTCACCTACCTTAATGAGCTGTGTCATTCCCAAACCAAAGGGTTTCACCCTGAACTCTTAGTCCGTTGTAGTAGATCAGCGTATCAGAAGAATGTGTTTTGTGGTAAGTAATAAAATAGCAAATAAGCCCCATTCATGGGAGATATCGATTGATTAAATCCCTGTAAAGTATTCCTAAGACTGCATGATGCTGTAAAGTCAATCATAAAGACATATTGTACTAAGACAACAATGGAGTCGTAGTAAAGCATCAGTTTCAATCTAAATTTATTACATGTTATATGTTATATTAAATAAGTTTTATTATTTATATTCACAGCCCGAGCATTATATTCCGTCCCACCGTTAATAAAAATACAGCCACTTTCTGTTGATCGTCTCCCCTTCGAATATTATCACTATATATGTGTAATAGTCCGTGCGAGTCCGAGTGCATCTCCGCACCCAACACAAAGGTCCCCCTGCCTCGGGTTTAACATACGAAGAGCACGAGAGGTCAGATGTAGCGACGTCACCCTCTCAGGTGCAGACCGTCTGGCCGTCCCACATGACTCCGGATGCAAATCAGGGCTCTATGCAAAGCGAGCTGCGAAAGGATTTTCACCATTCGGAAATCAACCAGGACGTCTGCGTCGTTTCTTTCCATGTACAGCAAACGCATACAAGCATACGAGGATCTTTCCATCATGTCGTCTCGTCAACAGAAATAGACAGGAGAAGTTTATGTTTATTAAGGACGAGTGTATAAAAATAAACAGCAGTCAGGAGAACTAATTAACGTTGATGTGATACAAGTATACAGTTTCAGATACACGATCTGAACAACAAACAAATCTCTTTTCTGCATTTTGTTATGCTTTATTTAGATGACATAAGCTACGTGATAGGAAAAAGCACTTAACATGTCAAAAGAAGCACCCTTCCCCTTTATGTTTTTTTATTGCTATTGTTACGAACATAATGCCTGGTTTTAATTGTTGTTTCCGTTTTTCTCATCAGGAGTCCGGCAGCGGGGAGGATGATCGCCGATCTCACCCCAGAAGGTACAAAAAACAAAACAAAACAAAAAAACCTCACCATGTTTGACTTTTTTTTTTTTTACTCCTGATATAACTAATAATTACACCTGGCAGGAACAGAAAGTTCTCCTTGATGCAGTGCATTGTGTTGCTGTGTAACTTCCTGGCCTGTACGCCGTCAACAAGTAGATTTTGCTAAACGATAAAAAAAAAAAAAAAAAAATTATATTTTAAGAAATCAGGTCCTAAATCTATACTGCTACTTTTTTGTTTCCACTTGGGAGGAAACCCGGTTCGAGGCTTTCCTCCGGGTTTCAGGGTGTGTTCTTGCGCCACCAGACATCAGACCGCTTTCCTGAACCGAACACAGGCGTCCACAGTGAGCCTGTTTGTTTTTGACATCGGCTCCGGCTGCATTATGCTGGATATATTATGTTCGAGCATCTGTATTGTGTTGTGTTGACATCACACTTCAGTGCTTCCCCTCTGTGTCGCCTTATACCGAGCGAGCGAGTCCAACCAGTCTCCTCGGGCTTTACTCAGGTTTCCTCAGACCGGTGTTAGGTTGAGATTGAGAATTTCCTGGCCTGTGTCGTTTACAACTGATACACGCTCCGGCGTTTTAATCCTCATTTAATACAGTGGACATGTCACAAGGGTGGAGCAGGAGTCTTTGTGGATTTTCAGTGATAGTAGGGTGTTTCGTGATTAATAGTGGTGCGTACCTGACAGGATTCTTTATTATGCTTTATCAACAAATCAAAAAAAATGTTTTTTTTTTATAATGTCCTTCACAGATCTGGACATATAAACAGAATAAGATATAACTCCTTGTTGTGCAATAATCCACACATATTAGGGTGCATTTGAGTTTTTGTTTATTTGTTTTTGCTTTTATAGCCTACTAATATTAATATTCATCTATCTTCAGTAAGCCTCGTGTAATCCTGGTCAGGGTGAAGGTGCATTCCTAGGAACACTCATGGGTGCAACATAGGCAGTCCGATTAAATCTCCTAACTCGGAAATAAACCCACCGCATCAGCTGATTTATTATTTATTTTTTTGGATTTCTTTCCCTGATTTTCTCCCTAATTTAGTGGTGTCCAATACCTCCCCGTCACTGGGGGGCTTCCAGATTAAGCTACTACTACCACTCAGTCGGGAGGGCCGAAGACTACCACGTGTTTCCTCCGAACCAAGTGACACCAGCTGACCGCATCTTTTCGAACTGCTCGCTCACGCACCGTTGGGGGCGGAGTAACGCACTCGGAGGACAGCGCTATCCGCTCTTTCCGCTTGCGTGAGCTCACAGACGCCCCTGATTGGCTGTAGAGCCGTGATTAATGTGGGAGCACGAAGTACCTCTCATCCCTTCCCTGTGAGAGAGCTCGGCCAATCAGCTCTCTCTAGACCTCCGGCTGCGAGAGGTTACAGCATCACCCGGGAATCGAACTCACGACCTCCGGATGATAGGACGAGCTTTTAAAGAGTTGTTATGAGAGTAATTTATTTATAATTCATCAATGCAGACACATTACAATGGGCGTTCAAGTCAACCCGGACTTGTGATGAAATTTCACAGTTACAGAAGACTTTAAGCACAGTATGGCGATGAGTCTCTTAGCCGCGGGAAAACATTTGAATAGCGCAAACCGTTTTAAAGAAGGGCGCATAAATGACGATCACGGCACAGGATCCGCTGCAGTCATTGTCCGTGAACATTCAGCGAGTAGAACTGGTGATCCTTGAAAATCAACAGATAACTTGTCTCTAAATCTGTGTCTGTGGGAACTGTACACACAATCATCCACCAACACCACATTATTGCCACGTCCCCTGTACAGTCTTGACCTCGCTGCTATCCATTTACACATGTTGAACACAGTAAAGGAGTTCCTGGGAGGCTAGCGTTTCAGACATGAAGCAGACTGGCAGTCCGATCATGGCTCGCTCTACCTTGATGGTATCCAAGCACTAGTGAAACACTAGGATCAGTGCATTAGTGTAGCAGGGGATTTTATAGAGAAATAACTGCGTTCTATTATTCTTCACAATCAAAAGTCCTTGTTTGACTTGAACACACATTGGCTTGAGAATGTATCTGCACTATAAACTCAAGTTCAGTCATGCTACATGGCTAGCTTGCACCCAGAGCTTAGGGGCCTGCGTGCTTTTTTTTTTCTCCATGTAAAAAAAATCAACACACAATGCGTGAGCGTTCCCAAACCCGTGATAAGATATTTAAATATTTCCATGGTGTGTTTGTTTCCTTGAATGAGACAACAACAACAACAGCGCTAACCTTGGCTCACGTCATCTTTCTTTTCTTTCTACGTGCTTTCAATTTGTAAGCTGCGTCACGCGAACAGTATATTTTTCCTCTCTTTTTTTTTTCTTTGCATGTGTGGTGTGGAAAGGTTTTCTTGGGGGGTCACTAGGTCAGATTGCTGCAGTGAAGCGAGCGTTGCTTCTCTTGCTGCTCCACCCAGAGGACGCAATCAGACATGTAAATGCATTCCAGTGCAGCTTTACATAGGCGATGGTCACACTAACGCATGTTCCCTAGCATTCGATTTTTGCATCTTCAAAATGTCAGTAGAGGTTTAATATTGCATGCAGACAAAATCCACAAGAGAATCATATCTCAGCGATTTAAAAATTTTCCTAAAGTGTCTGATTTTGAAAATATTCCTCTGAAACAGAGTGAGCTGCTCCAAAGTCGGCTAAATGCTTTCCCAGTTTGCGGCATAGAAATTAAACATCCAGCTAGAGAGCAGATCGGCCATGCTCTCTTAGTGGGGAGGGGTTACATACTCACACTGTCATGTCAATCATTGCGACACTGGTTAATCATGGGCGTCTATGAGGTCACAAAAGATGTGGCAGATAGCGTTGTCGTATGAGTGAGTTATGCTGTTCAAAAAGGTGCGGCCAGCTGACATCACATGTTTCTTCTCTGAGACTTTGCCCTCCCTTGTTGAATGTTCGTCCCCTTGACTGGAGAGAGAGTTAGTGAGAATGAGCAGAATTAGGAAAAGAAACTAAATTATGGGGAAAATCTGCAAAACGTGAAAAGAAGAAAAAAAAGAATTTGAGCATCGGTGTGTGTTAATTTATTGTGTGAAAATAAATTAGCATTAAATCTTCACCGGTTGCTTAGAATAAATACTCCCCAAGTCCTCGACTCTTAGCATGCACGTCATGGCTGTAAGTACTTCTAAGTAGCCTAACCCGGATTCGAACTGGAACCGAGACGCCTAACCCTCTTCCAGCATGCCGATGTGCTTTTGCATAAAGCCGGCTCCATGAAGACAAAGTGTGTGTTAAGGTTTAACCGGACGAACTGTTGTGTGACTGCTCGTTCATTTCGAACAACTGATGTGATTTGAGTAAAATCGTGCTTGGGGTTTTGCTCTGGAGGACGACAAGCAGTCAGTCGGCTGTATTTGTTGAGGTCCAGAAGAAGGACTTAGCTTAGCTAGCTGTTTTAGCCGCTAATTGCTAGCGCCGCTATGAAATCCCGGTGCTGACTGACGATGACATCAGCGAGCGAAGTGCACAAAAAAGTCGCAATGAATTCTGATGACAATTTTCTCAATCGAGTCACATGACCACATATATCTGGTCTAGGATGATATACGGAAGTGACTCAGACCCGATCTGAAAAACATCAGATTTTGTGTTCAGATAGCCCTTAAAAAAATCAAAACTGTGAGACCTTGCCTTAAAAGCGCAACAGTAGTGTCTTTAACATTTAGCATGTGTGATTGTGATGTCCGGGAGTCCGCAAACGTTTGGTCACATTGTGTATATCATTCGGTTTTTTTTTTTTTCTTTCCCTGATTTTCTCCCTAATTTAGTCGTGTCCAATTCCTCCCCGTCACTAGGGGGCTCCCACATTAAGCTACTTATTACTACTACCACTCAGTCGGGAGGGCCGAAAACTAGCATGTGTTTTTTCCGAACCACGTGTCGCCAGCCGACCGCATCTTTTCGAACTGATCGCTTACGCACCGTTTGGGATGGAGTAACATACTCGGAGGACAGCGCTAGAGTGAGCTCACAGACGCTCCTGATTGGCTGTAGAGCCGTGATTAATGTGGGAGCACTAAGTACCTCTCATCCCTCCCCTCTGAGAGAGCTCGGCCAATCAGCCCTCTCTAGACCTCCGGCTGCGGGAGGTTACAGCATCACTCGGGAATCGAACTCGCGATCCCTGGGTGATAAGGCGAGCGCGTTACATATATCATTAGTTTAAATAATTTCTGAAACGAGCTCATCATGAATGTTTCTGTTAAAGCTACAGATAAGGCGAGATCGATCGATACTGTGTGTGTAGTGATTAGTTAATGTGTTAAGTCCGGTGCGATAAGCTCTGGCGTTATCAGAAGCTTGTTTTTATGGTCACGGTCAGGTGTGTGTGTGTGTGTGTGTGTGTGTGTGTGTTTGTGTGTGTGTGACTCAACCAGAAGAGATATTTTTGTGTGTCTTCTCGTCAGTTAAAATTCACCAACACTCACATGGCACTGTCTCATAAGACGCACCTTCTCCTTGGATTTCACCCTGGGTTTTGGATTTCGCCAGGCCAGTCACTATGGGAGTGTGCGCACGCTCAGGGGCAGCTGTGCGCCATGAGGAAATATCTGCCCTGTCATCTTGTAGCGGCCGTTCTGAATGAAGCCTCTGCATGCTAAGTGAAATTCCAGATCTCAGGACGGCCCCGCTCTGACCTCAGCAGGACAATGGAGCACAGGAAGGTCATGCCTTGAGCAGTGAGCTGGTCTCTCTAACCACATTGTCCAGCTCATGGATTACACCTTTTCCTGATCAGGATTAGTGTTCTGTCAGGTTCTTGGTTCTCACACCGGAAGCAGCTCAGAATCTACACCATTCGTGACGTCCTCACATTATAGATTCAACAAGAGAATATATACACGTACGTTGATTGATCTGAAGGAAACATGTAAGTGGATATAGATGAGAACTCGCTATACGGTTAGAAGTGGTTAAATATATGGTATAGCCACTGTGTGTGTATATATATATATATATCCAGTTTCCAGAGTCTGTCGCTCTCTCTCTCTGTCAGAGAACAGTGATTCCGCTCGCGAGAGTGTCATTAGAGAGGTTTCTTGTTAAGGAAGTTTCCCAACAGGGCAGTGTGTGTGAAAGTGGTCCTACACAGTAGCCCCCTCCCTCCTCCTCTCCTCTCATGTCTCTACTCCAGCCACGATTCTTTTCAAAGGTAAAGTGTAGGTTAATTTGTTTTATCTTTACCTTACATTTTGTATTAATTATCTTTATATGAATATTTTTGGGTTGTTGAATGAATCATCGGAATTTCCATTATTTCGTATGGGGAAATTCACTTTGATATACCTGTGCTTTGATATGCTTTGAATTATGCTCGCAGTTCAAGGTTACACTTTGAATACATATGCCTTTGTTAGCACAAATGTAATCAAATGCCAAGAAAAATGTTAAACATAAGATGCTATGAGAGTATTAATAAAATAAATGTACAGTATCATATACAGTATCATTTGCGTATATAATATATACATCATATATACATCATGCATATATAATACACATCATACTATTTTCCCGGATTTTTCCTTTCGTGCATTAGGAATGTAGTAGGATTTGGAAATTTTTTGTGTGGTAACGTGTCTCGCCCATACTGATTCCAAATTCAATTTCTTTTTCATTTTTAATTTGTATGTGAGTTTTTGTTAAATGTTGCGATTACTTTATAATCCTGCAGGTGGAGCACTTTAAACTATTCACATACATAATGGCAGGCAGCACAGCGCCCCTTGTGGCAGAATTTAATTATTTGC
The DNA here is from genome assembly GCA_028565275.1 of Leiocassis micropogon. Taxonomy (NCBI): domain Eukaryota; kingdom Metazoa; phylum Chordata; class Actinopteri; order Siluriformes; family Bagridae; genus Leiocassis; species Leiocassis micropogon. Next base: position 9,531,705 of record JAOVVA010000021.1, read on the forward strand.
TCAGTTTTAGAATTGTAACCAAATCTGAAAAAATGTTATATAAAATTTGGATATTGATAAAATCATAATACTTATTTAATTGCAATACAAATCAAATCGACACCTAGATATTGTAATAATATTGTATCGGCTGATCCTAGAGGTGATTCCCATCCCCAATATGTATATAAGTATAATAAGTATATAATAAGTATATAATAATAACAATATAATAAGTTCAAATATTTGTATATGCAAAATTAAAAGAGAAAGTACACAAGGAGATATGAAAGCGGTTGGAAGTTGAACTGATACTGTATATGATACTGTATAGAGAAATATTTTTTATTAATAATTTCATAGCGTCTAATGTTTAACCGTTTTCTTGGCAATTGATCCCGTTTGCGCTCACTCCACACGACACCGTTATCGTCATGCAATACCTACTTAGTGGTTGCTTAATTAAGCCCAGGAATAAAGGTTTGTTGTCTGACATCAGCAGTGATGCCCCGCCCTCTCCTTCAGAGCGCGTGCAGCTCAGCCCGCCCCTTCTGGTCGCCTCTCAGCCCTGACAACATGAAAACAAACCATCGCACACACACACACACACACGTACAAGGAAGTTAGCACTATGTTTCTTCACTACACGAGTCGTGCTGTGCTCGCAGCGGCTCTTTGGAGTGTTACAGAGCGATGTAGGGGAGCTTGTCTGCATGAATAAGCCACGATGGTGTGGAGCGAGGTGTTCCACCCGGAGACGGTCAACAATCTGTAAGTGCGCAGGAAAAGGAGACTCATCAATGGCTTTGTTTTTGTTTTAATGTTTAATATCTGTTCATTAGCTAGGACTGATTCGGTTCTACATGGAGACTTTGTGACTTATCAAGTGACTTTAAGGTTTAAAAGTATCCATGTGATGTTGAGGGGAAACAAAATGCTCGTTGTCTTGCTGACAAAAGGGTCTTTATTTTGTGTACCACGTCTTCCTTGAAAGCTTTTTTTATGGTTTTAATGCAAAACGCTATGAGTGAATGGAAGGATAAAGAACTCAATCAGTGGTATCATATCGATATATGTTTTTTGATATTGCGTAATGCTTAAAAAACGGGAAATTTCCAGGTTATGGGTTCGATCCTGAGGTCAGGTTCCTGTTAGTATGTTCGTTGGTTTTCTCAAGGTTTTTCTAGGTTTCCAGGTCCAAGAACATGCTAGTAGGCATTTTTTGCCATACTAAATTGCCTAGAAGGTGGCGTTGGACGAGAAGCCTGTTGTGTCTAGAGTTTTGCAAGGATTGACTCGATTGATCGACACCATATTTTTGCTTCTAAACATTAAAAAAATGGGAATCTTAAAACTAGTGCGGTTTTAATCAGCCTGATTTTACAGCCTGATTATCGGACCATAGAGCGTTTGACAAGTTTTAAGAAATTGACGCATAGAGTATTTTATAACGGTATGTAAATAGACATATAAGGGGGAAAAAAGCTGTTTTTAAGCAATATGTGAAGTGACGTTGCGTTTGTGCTAGGTGCCGAGTACTGTACCAAGAGGCTTAATGCTGTTTTTCAAAGTTGCTAAGTTACAGTGAATGTTTTTTTTCCCTACATTCCTGCAGTTTAAAAGATGATACGTTTTTGTTCACTTTGAATTACGTGACCAGAACAGAACTCTTCCTGTCTGTAGAGTTTGCCTTTGCTTTAAAAAAAAAAAAAAAAAAAGGGTCACAAGTCTGACATATAGAACTCGTAGAACAAGGGTGGAGGCACAGGTCAGAGATTTGCTCAAAGACCAGGTTAAATAATGACACTGATGAATTCTGACCCTCCACGATCCAAACCGCTTAAAATCTCCGAAAGCTGAAGTGTTCATCACCTACGACCGAGCTAGGAGAAATCGTAACTGTGTCATACATAACGACCTCACGTGTTTATCCCACACGTCTGTGTACAAAACATAAATGGAGAGAAAACAAAGGCTCGCTCTCATGAGAGTATAACCCAAGGGTACAATGGACAAAACAAGGAGGTAGTTGCGATATTGGGATTTCCCTTACGCCTGCTGAGTCATGCACCTGTCCGATCTTCACTTATTAAACATTCAGCGTCACAAGGAAGTAACAGGGAGAGTATTTTGGAAGGTTGTTATTTACGACCTGCCTGGAGACACAAGTCTCTTGCTACTGTTTGTTCATCAGATGTGTTGCAATTGGGATGGTTTTGGTTCTGTCTATCTATATCCGTATATCTATCTGTATGTATATATCTATGAACATATATATTTACAGTATTTTCTTTACACACATATACACACAGATGACAGAGTTCAAAGTCTGATCTGAGAACGTTGATATGACTGCGAATCGTGCCTTTCCCACAAACCAGGGTGTGTCCTGTACAAAGGTGTGAAATCCACTACTGCTTATGTTTATACAGGTCATGTGGTGATAATATGCAGTGAAAATATTTGGGTTTTATTTGACACCTCTTCTGCCTCTCCACCCTTTTCCTGTATGCAGCGTATACAGCTTAACTCCCTGCATTTTTTTTAGTTTTTAAACTTTCACTTCTCTGTTTTTTTTCTAGTAATCTAACACGTTTTTATCATAGCAAAGAGTCTTGCATGCAGCAATAACATAAATGACATAAGAGGCTCACTGTTAATACATTGTTTTTGGTGGTTTAGCCAACCTCATGTCACGACACATCACAGTACAGTTCTGGCAGTTTTATTAACAGACGTAATTCATTGTGTTTGATAGATTATTATTATTCATGATGTTTGCAGATGACATTGTGCTTTGTAGCGAGAGCAGGGAACAGGTGGAGGAAAATTTGGAGAGGTGGAGGTA
>JAOVVA010000021.1:9535690-9546071 GCA_028565275.1 Leiocassis micropogon
TTATTATTATTCATAGTTCACAGTAGTGTTTATTTTGTTAGTATTTGGGATTTTCCTGCCTTTTTAGCTAGCAGAAGACTGAGAGATAACATTAAGAGGACGCATCTTGATTCTGTCCTCGTCCTGTCCGTCTGAAGACATTGAACGTTGTACACTGATATGTCAGCTTGACTTTTTTATATGTTCTTACCGTCTTGATTTAAAAAAAACAGACACATAAGGGAAAAAAAACAACTATCGCCTTTTAGAACAGAAGTTGGTGATTCAGCTCTCACCACAACTGATGGTTATACAGCACACCACCAATGACCAGTCGTTCCCAATGACCAGTCGTTCCCGATGACCAATCACTGATCACCATTGTTCCCGGTGACCCAATAATCAGTTGTTCCCAATGACCAATTGGTCAACTGAGAACAATGGTGCTCAGTGATTGGGAACAACTGGAAACAACTGGTTATTGGGTCACTGGAATCAATAGCGATCTATGATTGGTCACTGAGAACAACTGGCCGATGGGAACAATGTTTACCATTGTTCCCAGTAACCCAATGACAAGTTGTTCCCAAAGACCAATCACTGATCACCATTGTTTTTAGTGAGCCAATAACCAGTTGTACTCACTGGGAACTATGGTGATCAGTGATTGGTCATTGGGAACGACTGGTTATTGGGGCACTGGGAACAAAGGTGATCAATAATTGGTCACTGAGAACAACCGGCCAATGGGAACAATGGGTTAACAGTGATTGGTCATTTTTAAAAATCGGTCACTAAGATCACCATTGTTCCCAGTGACCCAATGACCAGTTGTTTCCCACAGTCAATCATTTATCATCACTGTTCCCAATGACCAATCACTGATCACCATTATTCTCAAATGACCTGTTGTTTTCAATAACCAATAAGTTATTTTCACTGTTCTCAGTGACCAGTCAGTGATCGCCATTGTTCCCAGTTACCAATGACTGATCATTGCTTTTATCACCTACTCATGTATTTATTTGTCCTGGATTCTAAACCCTCCATGCCTGAAATGGTAGTATTTTGACAGACTACATATTTATTTCTAAAATAATTATTTAACTGTTATATTCTGTTACAACCAAACTCAGGAAACCTTCATTTAAGCAAGGAAATGCAAACAGTCATGAATATTGAAGGCATATTCTCTTCTGTCTGTTGACTTCTGGAGACTTTTTGAGTATGCAAAACTCGTACACTTCCTGTCTGCGCTTGGTGCAGCAGGGTGGCGTTTAATGATATCTGCTGGCCTGGGTGTGCTTGGTGTGTTTGTCACTTATCTGTTCTTTTCACGTGACCAACATAAAACCTTCTGGCACTGTTGTCAGGGTTGTCATGTAAAGAAGTAAAAAAAGTGTCTTTTCACAAACGAAGAAATTTGTTAGTAAGAGTAGATAAAGCTAAGCGCAGACTGGATCTCACTTCGAAACACTCTTACTTTGTTTCAGGACATTTATAAGCAGAACTGCACAATGAATCAAAGTTTTAATTCATTTTCTATTTGATTCTGTAATATTCAGTATTTCTGATGTTGTAGGTAAATAAACCAGCACTAAACTGTTGTGTTTTGCCTACAAGTGAATTACATGTAAGTTGTGCTGATTTGACTTACATGTGCGAGACTTGCCATGCGTTCACTGAAAACTGCGTCGATAAAGAAAACAAAGTTGACTTGACTTGAAATTTCATATCTTCAGCTTGTGGGAAAGATGTGAGAGGGAGCTTTATTTCTTACCATGCTGCAGAGGAAGTCCGATGAACAGACCTATTGTAACCAAACTGTACAAAAGGTATTACAGTAACAGCACTAGAGCTCAGAATTTTCAACATTGATACCAGTAGCTTGACTTTAATGCCAGTTCCTGATAATTTTTTGCTTCAATACCATTGTCCAATACCATATTTTACCAAAAGGAAAATGACATTACACATTACGTTTTATTATGTGTCTTAAGTTTTATTTTTCAGCTCATTGGCCAAAAAAATACACACTTTCATAAAATGAAAAATATAAACCTACAGTGTTTACTGCAATGTGGGTTAACTTGTCTGTTTCAACCATTTAGTTTTATGTTTCAGCAGCTCTATTTTTCTACTGGAATGAGGTTTTACAACATAAAACCCCATAATCCATTTATCAATTTAACTTGAAGTTGTCCAATAAGATGATATCAGCAAATAAACATTTTTAAAACCAGGCGGCTCTACTAATCATGTTCAAGTTTTTCTTTAGCTAGCTATCTCTGGCTTTAATATAAAGCTAGTCTCAAACAATGTCTAAAGTAAAGGGGTCCTAGGTTCATCCCCTGCAGTACACCTGTTACAGTAATGTTAATATACAAGTTGGCTGAGTTTTTACTTGGTAAACGTTCCTGCTAAAATCACAATCGTGTAGATTATAATCTATACATCTACATTATAAGATGTATAATAAATTATTTAAAAATCGATTGTGGCGATTCATGAATCAGCACACAAACATCATAAGTAAATAAAAAACAACACGCAATTCTTTTGTGTGCCGATTCATGTATCGCCACAATTGATTTAAAAATTTTTTTTTACATTTATAATATCGATCAGCCAGTGACCGGAACTGACTGGTTTTCAGCTTGACGGTTCACGTTGGATATAACTGATCCTGTAGCAAGTGCACAAGCTTCTGAGTGATGCAACAGAGACGCATTTTTTTTTATGTTCCCAAAAGTTGCAAATGTTAAAAAGCCATACACTGTGAGCAAATTAGTCTTGACACCCACACTTGCTTAAACCAGTCTCAAAAGATCAGGTGTAGCTTTTTGTTTAATTTAATTCGAATGTAATGTGAAACTCTTGTATTTGAAGTCACTTTATATTGTTTAAATGCTGCATATCACTTTTTTAAGTGAGAAAATTGATGTTATAAGGAACAGGCTACATTTAATTACTCATGTTCGATTTAGTTGTGTAGCTGGTGAATAACGCTAGCGTATAAAACTTTCAAGTTATGACTCAACTTTTTAATTTTTAAAGGTTCAAGGTTTTAAAATTGAATCAAAATCGGAAAAAAAATATAGAATCGGGATATTTATAAAATCGTGATAGTTACAGAATCGCAATATTAATCGAATCAGCAACGAGGTGTCGCGATAACATCGTATCGGGTGGTGAATTTGTATTACGCTTGTGCTTTATTACTGTACATTTGCGAGCTGTTATTACTTTGGTAGGTGTCCCTGTTACAGGACATGCCATCCTCAGTAATATCGGACGAGGGGAATCCAGTGATGGACATTTTGAACCAAATGTTGTAGCATTAGTTGGACTTTACTGATGAGAGGAAAATGTATGTGGTTCCTTTTTTCTTGCCAATCGAACACCGAACATCTTTCTACTCTTTAATTTATTTCAATTACATTCAAGCATTTCATTAATATCGTAATGTTGGCAGTCTTGGAAGCGGTGTGCTTTGTGTATATATCGCATTGGACACTGATTTAACATTAAGCCTGATCAAATGGAGGCTTATTTTTGACTGTTTAGACATTTTTACACTTACAGCACACGTGAATCCCATCTCTTTCTCTAGGCGTTGTAATCAACATGCTGCGTGCTTATTGCCTCACTGACGCCGATATACTGTATATGTACGTCTTTGTTACCGAATGGCAAGGCATTGTACCGATACTTGATGGTGTCTAAGCAGTTCAGCCAGTGTTGTATAAGTTTTGAAGTTTGGTACCCAGCCCTAAACAGGACACACAAAAGAGGAACCTCAAGCACTTTAAATCACCCAGGCTTGCACTCTGATGCAGATGACCTTAAAATATAAGCCGAGTTAATCCACCACTAATGCTAACAGAATGTATGTCAGAGTTTTGGGTCTTTAATCTATGTGTGTGTGATTATTTATTCTAATGATTATTTTATTGAAAATACCATTTTGGTATCCATAACTGCAATACTACACCTGGTATCAGTTACACGTTACACCTGCTCATAAATGCAATGCATACTGTAAGCCACGCACACAAACACACACCTATTGATTCCAACATTCAGAGCCACTGACACAGGCCACCTTCTGCACTTTTGTGTGCGTGCTTTACCAGGTTTCTATTCAGTTCCTCTTGTTTGTTCTGCCTATTTGTGTGATATCAGTGGATTTCAGGAAGAACCCTGACTGTACAAGTTTCACTCGCGGTCTCGCGCTCCGGTCACAGCTGTTGCAGCGTGGAGGGAACAGAGCTGCACTGGAACAGTCTGTTCTTATGCACAGTTTAGAGTGTTTAGCGTCTGAGGCAATGTCCTCAAATAAGCTCCACCAGAGCTCTGATTTCTCTTTCTAGAGAGCAGGCAGTGCAGCAACAGGGTGAGAAAATACATCAGGACAAATCAGACACCAGGGTTACGTCTTTATCATCAAGGAAATGGAGCTGGGTTATCTGTGTTTAAAGAAAAAAAAGGTGCATTTACATAGTAAGACACAGAATGAAGTGGTTTCTTTATGACCGTCTGTGACTTTAAAAGGAACAATAGGACAGGATAGGAAAGAAAGATTAAACAATAAGAATGTAAAGTTTAAAATTTGGGGATTTAACGTCTACAAATTTACAGATTTACAAAAGTGCAATAAAATGTGTGATTGTCTGCTTGGAAATATATCAAAAATATAAAGCTATAAAAGGGTAAAGACATGTATAGTAGTGTTTGATTTATTTAATGTTTACAAAAATATTTTATAAGTTTAATTTTAATAATAATAATAATAATAATATTTAAGTTTAAATATACAAAATTTTAAATATTTATTAGGGAAAAAAAACACTAAAAAGGAAAAAAAATACATACTATTTTATTTTTAAGAGATTAAAATATTCTAATCCAATCAGCTCGTTTCAATCTGATGTAATTTGTTTATAATAATAATAATTATTATTATTTTTATTATTATATTTTTAACAACAGCAAAAAAGCAGAGCCAGATCAATATACAATTGACACCCACAGCAAACATTTAAACACAAATAATAATCTGTTAATATAAAAGAGTGAACTTTTTTTTTTGGGAAAAACCAAAGGGAAAAACAGTCCTGTAAAAGAAAACATAAAAGGAGGAAAGAAAATATCTGTATGTAATTTAAATGGGAAAGAAATCATCAAAATATTTGAAAACCGTAATATAATTTTTTTTTTTTTGTATTTTGATATTATATGGTCATCTTGACCGAGTTCGACATTGTGGGAAGGTCTTTTGAAAGATTTGTGCTGTTGTATTTCTTACCAAAACTTCATAAATTAAGACGTATTAAGGAGTAAATTGGTGTAAAAGTAGATTATTATGATCCTCAGACTGTCTGTGGGGTTTTACATCTTCTCACCGTGTCTGTGTAGGGTTTTTTTTTTCTTTCTTCCATTAACACGATTCCTCCCAGCACGCAGAAACATGCTGCTCGATGTATTGGCTACTCCAAATTGCTCCTGTGTGTGTGTGTTTGTGTGTGTGTGTGTGTATGAGAGAGAGAGAGAGAGAGAGAGAGAGAGAGATAATAGACTGTCATCCTATCAAGGGTGTATTCTGTGCAACCTTGCGAACATTGTTCCGTGTACAGGCCCGGTCAGGATGAAGTGCTTTCTAAAGATGAACGAATGAATGATGCATTGTTTTCTGTCCCTCTCATTTTTCTCCCTCAGCATTAGCGAGAGCTTTTTAACAGTGAAAGGCGCCGCGCTCTTCCTCCCAAGGGGAAATGGCTCCTCCTCATCGTCCATCTGCTCCTCGCAGATCACAGGGCTGCGTAGCAAACATGCAGGTATGAGAAGTCAGATTCCCCTGACACGATGATAGGACCTCCTAAATCACATGATTACAGAGATGTATATCCGGACTAAACGATTTAACATTTTTTTGGTTTAGGAGATCTTCAGCAGCACCTTCAGACCATGTTCACTCTGCTGCGGCCGGAGGACAACATCCGTCTGGTGAATGTCACAAAAACACGTTTTTTTCTTTTCTTTTCTTTTTTTCCCCCCATAGCAGATCATGTTATCGTTTAATAGTGGTAAGACGATGCTGTTCAGAAATCCTGCGATTAGAATAAGTGGTTATATTGACGTAGTGCTGTCTGGACAGGCGGTGCGGTTGGAAAGCGTGCACCCTCAATGCACACGCTACATGGTTATAGTGACCACAAATGGACGGCAGGACACAGAGGAGAGCGTGGTGCTGGGCATGGACTTCAGCCCCTTGGACAGGTCAGTGTGTGTGTGAGCTGTTGGAGTTATTCGCTGATTAGAATCCAGATTAGAGACGAAATATTCACCTTGAGTGTGTGTGTGTGTGTGTGTGTGTGTGTGTGTGTGTGTGTAGTTCCTGTTCAATAGGCCTGGTGCTTCCTCTCTGGAGTGACACACTAATCCATTTGGATGGAGACGGGTAAGTCAAACACCTAAACCTTTATCATCCAGGACGCGTCGACGTTAAATTTCACACTCTTTCACCTCTCCTCTCACAGGGGGTTCAGCGTGTCCACGGATAACAGGATCCACGTTTTCAAGCCCGTCTCAGTCCAGGCCATGTGGTCAGTGTCCAGTGCAGACAAGGAATCTGTTAAACAGCGTCTTGTCTTGTCTTGTCTTGTCCTGTCTTTTTTCCCTCACCCGCTCACATCTTCCTCTTCTTCTCTCTCGTTCAGGTCAGCTCTGCAGTCTCTGCACAAGGCATGCGAGGTAGCTCGCTGTCATAACTACTTCCCCGGCAGCCTCTTCCTGACCTGGGTCAGCTACTACCAGAGCCGCATGTCCTCGGACCAGGTCCACATCAACGAGTGGAACGCCATGCAGGACGTGCAGTCGCACCGCGCCGACTCGCCCGTGCTCTTTTCTGACGTGTACGTGAAATCAATCCTCCCCTTTAACCATCCCGGTAGTCAGGACTCATTGTAAGAGCACTTTCAAGACAGCAGACATGAATAAAAATTAAGACCAAGACTTTTAGCACAGTACTGTGTATGTAAATGAATCACCGGTTTTGGCTGGGTCTAAACACAGAAGTCTTTTTAAACAGAACTAAAATTTGCCCACTAAAACTCTCACTTCCCACTAACAAAAGTTCAAAAGTTTGTGCCCCAAGCGCTGATACGCTGGTTCTCGGGTTGAAAGGCACATCAGTGCTCATGTCAGTGCAGGCTTAGTAAAACAAGCGGCATGGCAGTATGTCTGGCAGCTAGTTGCGTGCCAGCTGTTTACACACACAGTCGTGTGAGAGACTGCGGTTTACAAGTACATCAGAAAGGAAATCTAAACGTCTGATAGCTCGGAGAGGAACGAGATCAGACACTTCCCTCAGCAGCCAGACACACATGCTCTTTTACACTTCCTGTTTGTGGGCACATTATCGCAAGCCAGACTGCCAGTTTGCACAATATGTTCAGCATCTATCATGTTTTTTTTTTTTCTTTTATGATATGTGTAAACAGTAATAGATAAGTTTTTTACTTGCTTCTTGTTTTTGCTTTAGTGAGTGTGAATATGTGAAAAAAGTAATCGTTTAATGATCTATATAACGACCGTGTGTTATGTATGTGTCGTTAGGCCAACGGAGCGAGAGAGAACGGAGCGGCTGATCAAGACACGTCTACGAGAGATCATGACGCAGAAAGATCTGGAGAATGTCACCTCTAAAGATGTGAGTGCAAACACACTTTCCTCATATACTGTATAGTATCTGTACAAAACAAGGGTGCATCGTACGTTCAGAATCATGGGAGGGAAAAAAAGGCAAAACAGAAGCACTAATTTACAGAACTTGGTTTGTAAAAGTATTAAAATATTCATTAACCCTATGAAGCTGGATTTATGCGACGTCCTGTTTCATGTACTTAATAGGATTGTCAAAATGTCAAATGCTGGATTAGAATAGAATTATTATTCACAGTAAGATAAACGAGTGTGAAACATTTATTCATGGATTAATCACAGTATTAACCAAGCACACAAATAAAAAATTAGATGAAATATTTATTTGCCATTCCTACATTGTAATTTATAATCCTGCATTCAAGTGAAGGTTGTAAGTTGGAATCTTCAACTTCAGACTAGGACAAAACGAACAAAACCATCAACCTCAACTTGGAAATTCCTCCTCTGAAAAGTTTCCTTATTCCTTATTAAGCTCAGTGTGCGACATGATGCCGGATGAAAGCGGTTGTTCGAAGTAGATTCACAGCCTCTGACTTTGCAGCATTTTCGAATACTCTGAGTACAGGAGCTTTCGTAAGGTATCAGAACTGATGCTGTTCCACACAGAGATGATTTCCTGCTTTAGTGCAACAATTGTTCTGGACAGATTCTGATCAGCTACTGACTTCAGATCAGTGTGGTTGGTGTTACTTCTGGTTCTGTTGCATCTTCTGTTGTTAGTTTCGAAGTCATCTTGATTCTGATATTAAACCGAGTACTTTAATGAAAAGTTTTCTGAATCCAGACTTTTGGCCCACCATTTCTTACCACAAATATCATTAGCCAAAAAAAAAAAGAAGTAAATACAAAATCTTGAATTCACTAGATATGCTTCATGACTCCATGTCTGTCCTATCAGATCCGCACAGAACTGGAAATGCAGATGGGGTGTACCTTGCGAGAGTTTAAAGAGTTCATCGATAACGAGATCATTGTCATCCTGGGGCAGATGGACAGCCCTACTGAGATCTTTGAGCATGTGTACCTGGTAATTCTTCCATTCATTTTACACTTTCCATTTTCAGCAGTGTTTAACCTCTCACCCGGACATTTAGCATCATTTAACAGTCTGTCTGGGTTTGTTTAAAGGGTTCGGAATGGAATGCGTCGAATCTGGAAGAGCTACAGAACAGCGGGTGAGACAAATGGAGACGACTCTCTCTCTCTCCCATGCATCACGCTCAAATACAATCCATAATGCAAATGCGCGTGTTAGCAAAACCATGCTTATTTTTTTCTTTTTTTTTTCCTTTTTTTTCATCATCAGGGTTCAGTATATCCTCAACGTGACACGGGAGATCGATAACTTCTTCCCCGGTCTGTTCGAGTACCACAACATCCGCGTGTACGATGAAGAGGCCACGGATTTGCTCGCGTACTGGAACGACACGTACAAATTCATCTCCAGAGCCAAGTAAGTTTACACAGCTGCTACACGCCATGGATGCATGTTTTAGCCGCAAGTTATTCCCTTCCCTCTACCAGCATCCTTCATCTTTAACAAAGAACTAAACTCATCTTTGCAGGAAAGCAGGAGCCAAGTGTCTGGTGCACTGTAAGATGGGCGTGAGCCGCTCGGCCTCCACCGTGATAGCGTACGCCATGAAGGAGTACGGCTGGGACCTGGAGCAAGCCTTCGACTACGTCAAAGAGCGCCGTGCCGTGACCAAACCCAACCCCTCGTTTATGAGGCAGCTAGAGGAGTACCAGGGCATCCTGTTGGCCAGGTATGCACGTTATTTGCATACATACAAAACGAACGGAGGCTCAGAGGCTGCATGAATAACTAGAAACAAATTTATTTACATAAACATTAAAATGAGAACATGTTCATTCATAATCTAGTCACCTTAGCATGTTTCCAACTGACCTACGTAATGGTACGTACACAGTGTGCGCATGTTTTAAAACAAATATGTACAGGATTTGCCTTATTTCACCTGAGCTCAGTTATGAGTGCCATTTCAGTGTCATTAGGGTGTCACTTTATATATACTTTAGATTTACAGTAGCTGTTATGTTACATTCCACATTTTCATGTTTACAGAGAGCAGAGAGCGTGCTTACGTATGAACGACGTGGTTTTGTGCACATTTTTGCAAAAAACGAAAATGCCTAGAAATACATTTTACTGCATGAATTCGGGCTTGAAACAGACTTGAAGAAGTCATTTCCTGTTTTTTTGATGTTCAGGCTGCAGAAACTTGAATGTGATTAGAGCTGCCTGTCTCTGAAAGGTGCTGTTTGTTGGTGTTTATGCATCTGATTCTACTGATAACAGTCAGTGTTTGTAATGAAGCAGAACTCATAAAGACCCTTTAAGACGTTTTAAGGTATAGTCACAGTCACTGAGTGCAGGCTAGAGGCAGAGGATAGGAGAGGTTTGTTTAAATCAGTATACAGATGTACAAGTACTAAGTACAGTGGGGCAAAAAAGTATTTAGTCAGCCACCAATTGTGCAAGTTCTCCCACTTAAAAAGGTAAGAGGCCTGTAATTTTCATCATAGGTATACCTCAACTATGAGAGACAAAATATGAAGAAAAAAAAATCCAAAAAATGACATTGTAGGATTTTTAATGAATTAATTGGTAAATTCCTCAGTAAAATAAGTATTTGGTCACCTACAAACAAGCAAG
>JAOVVA010000021.1:9546171-9556400 GCA_028565275.1 Leiocassis micropogon
ACAGGCCTCTCTCATCTTTTTAAGCGGGAGAACTTGCACAATTGGTGGCTGACTAAATACTTTTTTGCCCCACTGTACATCAGTGCAGATTGGTGGTGTTCCAATTATCAAACCTGTTCTTTTTCTTCTTCTTCTGTTTCTTTCTTCCCTCAACAGCAGGCAGAGGCACAATAAACTGTGGCGTTCCCATTCGGACAGCAACCTGTCCGAGCTCCACGAGCCGCTCGTCAAAGCTCCTGGGGCGCAGTCGCTGGGCCGTTCCAATCCCCGCAACCAGAGCCAGACGTCTCCGTCTCTGCAGGAGCTCCTCCAGACTCTCACTCCTTCCTCAGCCCCTGCAGGAGAAAAAAAGGACCGTGCTCACGAGGCGCCTGTTGCAAACGGGCTCGGAAACTCTGAAGAGAGCCTCACCGCCGAGGAGCCCCCTAAACCCCGAGCAGCTACAGTAGTGCCTGGTGCCCGACCTACTTCGGCGCCCATAAACATGCCAGAAACAGTCCCGGTGAGCCGGCCTCATCCACCCGCTGCTCTTCATCACCCCACCTCGTCGCCCACGCTTCACCCAGATGCAGAGGCCAAACCAGTCAGCCACAAGCAGCCAGATGTGTGTTCCCCTAACAGAACAGGGTGTGTTAGAAGTAGAACCCCCGAGCCAAGCAGACCTGCCCCGAACTCCTCCTCCTCCTCAGCTGCAGGGCAGCACACACAGGTGCCTGAACTTAGGCAAAAATTCAGCCAGCAAGTGCCTGACGCAGACATGAACTCTGCAGGGCTAGGTCACGCCAAGGACAATAACCACCACCAACACCCCAGTGCCACAATACAGGAAGCGGGTCTTTCTGCTTCCCCTCCATCAGATCTCAGCTCCGACCGCATCGATTTCTTCAGTGCCAGAGAGAAATTCCTCGGCCTCGCTCAGGAGGTTCAGAGCCGTGGGAGTTCTGAGCAGGCGGTGCAACAGAACCCGCGAGATAAAAGCCCAAACCAGGAGCAGAAGCTCATGTTTCCTGAGCACACCGTTAAAAGGGAAGAGGAACAGAAAAAGGTATTTGTGTGTGGGTGTGTGAAAATCTTATGTTTGACTTCCATATTTTTGTTTTGTTTTTTGATCAATATTAGGCTTGTGCGATATTGAGTTTCCTAATTAATCATAATCAGATGAAACATTAAAAAGTTTTCCAGTGGAATTGTTAAGTATATTTATGCAAAAAAGTAGGTCATAAAGAAACAACTTTAGAACTTATAGGTCTGTCAGAACAAATACCTCCATCTTGAGCAAACAGTTTTGATTTAGTTATTGCTTTTTTTTTTCTTTTTTTTTTACACAAATGCATTGGATCTTTGTAATAGAAATATATAACATAGCTAAAAAAAAAAAACTAATTTTAAAGCAAATTTCCACATTAGAGCAAAACTATTGGGGAAGTTCTATTTAACTCTTAAGGAAGTTTTATTGACGATGGTCTGACGTCCGATGAGGGTCAGACGCTTTCTTCCTAAATGACATTTAAAATGATGTCAAACAAAAACCTGACATCATTTCGACAAGCAAATAAATGCAAAACTAACCAAAGGGGAAAGTAACTAAACTAAAACTGTAGTTTAAATTTGGAAAAATAGAAAAGAGCAAACTTTATCATTACTGCAAATTAAATATTCTTTGTATTGTTTGATTATTCTCAGTCTTTTCATACTGATCACGTCATTGTAATGTCGCACAAGCCTATTAACAAATTTTTACATAATAAAATTAAAACCTATGTTTAAATCACTGTTATAATTTTTGATTTCAGCAAGGGAGTAGTGTTGCCGAGAGTAAGTCCGACATTTTTGTTTAAACTCAGGTGTATCGGTATCCCACACCCCGCCGTAACCATGCTTTGAGTTTGAACTCATGTCATTGGCTGCCACCCTGTGGTGAAAAGGAATGCTGCATGGGGTTCCCCATTTCCATTATGGTGTTGGTCCATGTGCTGTCAGTCATCCTTTGGTATTCTTTACTTGAGGCTTGTTTCCACCAAGGTTGCAGAACCTTTTGAGGAACTAAATTGAAAGGAGGGAACACATGGGTCAGGACCATGAAGATTACCAATAACATTAATTTATAAGTGTGAAGTGTGTGATGGACCCAACAGTTAGTGATCTTTTTTTTCCCATATTGTAAACTTACTGGCCACTTTATTAGGAAACAATTTGTGTACTTCTCGAATGTAGCAGCAGTGTGTAATGCATAAAAAACATGAAGATACGGGTCAGGAACTAGAGGTAATGTGGCGTGAGATGGAAAAGAAAATTCATAATAGCATGAAAGTACAGCTGACAGTTGAGAATTATCATGCCATGAAGAAGAATTAAGGAAGTTTTGAGAGCAAAGCCTGCCCTGGATTAGTATAGTGTTCCTAATTAAGTGGTCAGTGTGTACCGCCTTTTAAAAAATGTGCAATTTCATGCATCAAACTTTTTCTGCTTTTTATCTGGATGGCATGATGATAAAATTATGTATAAAATAAACTTAGCGGACTTTCGCGTATTCACACACTTTTTGATAGAGCGTGCCAAATTGTCCCCAGTTGAAATAGGTGATGGTTTTTGGTTGCTCGACTACGCATTAGCTAAGAAATGTTTAAATGTGCTTATGATCTACCTAGAATTTACGCCCACTACAAAAGTACCCACTATACCTCATGATTTGATGCTTTGAACCTGCTGTACTTCTGTATACTTCTGTGATACGCAGGATTTAGCATCTCACATTAGAGCACCAGGGAGCACCTGATACCATATTATCACGATACTTGATTATTTAATTTGTATTGCAATTCTATAATTATCACAATTTTATAAATATCCCGATTCTATATACAGTATATATTTTTAGATTTTGTTACAATTTTAACCGATTAGTTCACTCCTACCACACAGGACGCTGTGCTGCCTGCCAATGTGTGAATAGGTTAGGATGTGCCACCTGCAGGATTATAGAGGAACAGCAAAATTTTACCGCCACAAGTGCAAACATATATAAACTAAAAATAATAATTATTTTGTCCCATCCCTACTGTTTAATTATTTAGGATTGGATTTGGCCATGGGTTAAGGGTTAAGTATCTGTTACTATTTAGGAGTTTAGTGTACAAGGACAGATTTAATACCTGTTAAGGTTTACTATTTAGTACAGGTAGTACATTCGAGTTACAAATTTCCGCAGATACGAACGGACCGCAGTTCTATTTCCAGTTCAATCACGGAAGTAGCTCACGTGTATTGTACAAAAAATAGACACTGCAGTGCACCAGATACCAATATTTACAATCATATATAATATATTTAGTGTGTAAGTGAATGTATAAAATGTTCAATGCCCAGTATATTTTATGTGTATGTGTGTGGGTGCGGGGGGGTGCGGGCGAAATAAGTCTGCCTCATCGGTTACAATAAATCAGGCCGATGATAGAAAATGTCTGTCCTGTAAAGCTGTCGTTATGATGAATAATCCTAATTTTGGAAAATCCTCAACAGAACAGAGTTCACAGTCCAATACAGTGGAAAACAGCTCTGACGCAGACTGGCGTCCGGGATTCAACACTTATACATTGTGTGAGATTTATTTCCTTAGTCGTGATTACAGTTTGGCCACATGATGGCAGTGTGGGGAAAGATTTAGTCAAGTGGATCGGTATGCTTTACATTGTACAGTATATTCGTGTCAAAGGCGTATAAGACTCACTTTGTTGGACTTAAGACCAATCAGACTCACAAACGTACTCCCGGAACTGAACTCATTGGTAACTCTGGGACAACCTGCAGTTTAGTTGCATTTAGCCATTATATCCATTGTAGTTTAGTGCGCAGTATGGGATTTATCGTGTATTTAGTATCTATTAGAGTGTATTATTTAGTATATTAGAGATCTAGCCGCAGATTTAGTATTTATTACACCTTGCTGTTCAGTAGTTTAGCTGTCCATGTCAACACCTTACAAGGAATTCTGCATATATTTGGAGTCTATGATCCACCTTTTATTTTGACAGCTATGATTTCTGCCAAAGCTATAATTTCTACAATCTCAGTTTCACACCAGTTAAAGATGAAATTCTGGAATGTGGGGAAAACTCCCCTTACTCTCAGAACGCTTGACTATATCAATACCTTAAAAGAGTTTAAAAGGGTCAGTTTTTAAATGTTCGACCCTAACGCCTACTTATTTTCCTAAATATTTATATTGATTAATAACGTCCTACTTTTATAAAGCTTATTATATATCCTTTGTGGTGAATATATATTTGGTACTTGTTTAGTTTCTTCTTTGTCTTTCGGCTATTCCTTTTCAGGGGTCGCCGCAGCGAATCATTTCCTCATGTGTTCAGTTTGCCCGTGCTATTCTAATCTGGATGATTTGACTTGGGAGGATTAAATTAGCTAGAAACATTGTCAGGTTTAAATTTAATCACAGTCAGCTGTCTGCTTACACGAGCTCTTCATTTACATTAATTAAAGAAACTAAAGTTTTACAGCATTCTTGTATACAATAATTAATGTCATATTCATAATGAAAGTTGACATTATTACTTTTTTTTTTTTTTTTCTTCTGTTTTATGGCATTTCCGAGGACATCTGTATTTTCGGCAGGGCTGACAAAAACACCACAGACTCTGCTGCAAATTTAGGGAATGGACTTCTTTCCTTGCCAGATTAAAAGTATGGTGTAGGAACGTGTCTTTGTGCTGTTCTTTCCTTCATTTTTCACTCATCTGTATATGAGGGTAACTCGGGGCATGCTGCATGACTGGTATATGACTGGTAAAAAAAAGGAACTAGTGGTCGGGAGCTTGCATCAGCGCATCTGAGAGTTGATTCATAAACGCACTTCTCAGTTTCATGAATCAAAATTGTCCTCGTGCTCACATCTGCTTCAATTTCTGCCCAACCTCAGGGTCATTGTGTTGCTGACGGGCTGCTCGGTATTGTGTAATCCAGCTTGAGTCATTGCTTGTGTACAATATAACTCTTTATTATATTGGAGTCATTTTGTGAAACTCACATTAAGTCAATTAAAGCCTAGAGCTGATAAGGTTATTGGAAATAGTTTCAGAACCTTATTTCAATCCTGCTTCAATTCTTGAGTTCCTGAAAAGGTTCCTGAGGTGGAAATTCGCCTGTAGTAATACCACTTCAGTCCCTAGCCTTAATCGTTTTTATTTCTCTTTTTTTTTTCCAGGAGACCAGCAGTGTTTTGGTTTATAACACAGTCTCAGAAATGGAATCCACAAGGCCCAGCACAACTCCTCCTCCTTCTCCTGCCAGCCAACCTGATCTCAGTAGCTTAAAGGAGGAGGAGGAGGCGAAGGAAGTCAAAAACTCACCGCAAGAGGAGAACGTGGAGCTCAGAGAAGCCCTCCAACATGACTGGACAAAGGGTACAGTGCGGCGAACCACCAGGCAGCTAGAACAGAAGATGAAGCAAGACGTTCCCTCGTCAACGCTGCTATCAGGTGCTCTCGGCTCTCCCACACAGCGTTCCGTCGGTAGCACCAGCACCAGAGACAGAACCGAGAACACTTCACCTCATTCAGACCTCTTCCCCGGTTCGAGCACTGTGCCAGCCCACCACCATCGGCCTGAGGAAACGGCTGAGACAAAAACAGAGGAGGAGGAACCTTTACCTGTTGAGGAAGGGATGGGAAAAGGGTGCAAAATAAGACTCAGGGAAGAAGAGCGTGGACACACTGGATTTCTAGAGACAGACATGAGCCTCTTACACTTGAAGCAAAGCCTTTCCACTCCATCCAGTTCGTCTTCAAAAGCCGTTTTTAAGTTAAGGGGTGTCACGGAGGAGGAGACAAGCACCGAATGCCTTTCACAAGACCACCTGAGGGAGATGTTGGAGACCCTGAGACAGCTCGGTGCGTTCCTTTGCCAGGTAAGCAGCACATCGGACAAGAGGCCGAGCCACCCTTGGTCTGGGAAAGAACAGAAAAGAGGGTGGGTCGTTCAAGAACGAGCCAAAGAGGTAGAGGCAAGAATGCGTCATGCCGGTCTGACCCCGCCCTCGCTGATCAAGAGATCGGCCTCCCTGGCTAAGCTAGGCTCCCTCGACCTGTCAGCTAACGACCTGAGCGAACTGG
Source organism: Leiocassis micropogon (assembly GCA_028565275.1). NCBI lineage: Eukaryota > Metazoa > Chordata > Actinopteri > Siluriformes > Bagridae > Leiocassis > Leiocassis micropogon. Next base: position 9,552,297 of record JAOVVA010000021.1, read on the forward strand.
AGCGGAGTTCCGCCTCTTCATCCCCAAGCACTGCAAAGCCACGCCCTCACTCTTTTACCGATGATACCTCAAAAAAGAAGCGCATTCTACCCAGACGGACACCCTCCCTCCCTCCGTCTTGCACATCACGCCTCCCTTTAGCTGGATCACACTTGGATAAAAGGTTGGAAAACTGCCAGTCTGGAGAAGTAGAGCACACGGTCCCCATGCCACTGCCAGTCTCACCATCGTCTAACGAATGCTGTAGGGAAAGAAAGGTCCCAGATTCAGCATACACTCCAGTGCCGGCGCCTGCCTTAATATCAGTGGCGACACGGCAACAGTATGGGAGGACTCATCCCTTGATGAGGCTTCAAAAACGACCCACGAACTCCCACTATCACACCATGTGACCCAGGCTGTTGTTTTCCTCATGTGTTTGTGCTGTGTGCATGTGTTTTCTCTCGCTCTCACTCTCTTTTTCTCTTTCTCCACACATACCTCAGTGGGCCTTATAAAAACCAGAAATAATACAAAACTGCCAGGTGGCTTTTGGAGCCAGTGATCAGATATACAGTAAGAAGCACAAAGCTAGCAATTAGAGAAGTTACTGGTTCTTGTGATGGGGTTGATGGGGCAATTTTAATCCCGGATCCATCAGCAATGAATAGAAATTCTGGTTTAAAAAAAAAAAGAAAAAAGTTTGATCCTCACTTTGCACAATATCTGTCAGATGGTTTATTACACAAGTGATAAATGTAGAGTTTCCTCTCAGCCTGCAGTTGCGTTCTGCAGAATGATCTTGAACTGAAATAGATTCTCAATTGTCTGGGGATTTTGTGTGTGTGCGTGCGCGATTTAAAGAGACACGGATGAATAAATGTTAAACACACCATTCAGATATGTATGTAATGTAAATGAAAGCAAAGTTGTTATGGATGTCTGATTAGTGCGCATGTTAAGCTCAGTTAAGAATGGAATAAGTCCTGTGGTACGTAGAATGTAGATCTCTGGGGCTTAGTGGATGTATGTATAGATTCATTTTTAATGGATGTGTATGACTGTATATGTAAATGTGTGTGTGCACCTATTTTTTCCCCGTGTTCAATTCTTAAGTGCAGTTTCTCCTTTTTTTTTAGTAATATATAAGCAAATGCGGGGAAGTTTTTAAAATGCACTTTATCTTTTTTATTATGTTTTACATTTTTTAATCTGTGGTTTGTAATCTGGACGCATGCTGGCTGAGTGTGTATTTAAGGTGGCCTGTATGATGCAACGTGCAATTTTGTCTTCTTTTTTTTCCTGTTCCTTGTAAAACTGGATTTTCTTTTTAATCTACTTAAACTGTGACAATTAAAGAACGTTTAAGGAAAAACAAATATATATGCGATTCTGTCACATTAGATATTCTACTCATGACAATTCATCGCTAACAAGTGAGAGTGGAAACAAAATATCCTGGAAAGCAACAATAGCAACGAACAAAAAGTACACTAAGGAAGGGACCCCATGCACTAACCTAAAGGCTATAGGTTGGACATAATGGACATAGGACCGTTCAGGGACAGGGTGAAAGAAAAAGAAGTGGTGTTTAGGTAGCTTTTATCTTGTGTCTAGTATATCCAATGATATTACAAAAAATGGTCAAATAACATCAGGTCTAGAAAACAAGCCAGTACTAGACCCCAGAATATGCACATTTTAAAGCCTACACAGTTATACCATGACTATCATTAAGAAATGCAATCTAATATTTACGAGAGATGTTTAAGTCAATCCTGGACTTTTGATTGTGCAGAATAATAGAACACAGTTATAAAAATTCAAACCCCTGCTACACTAATGGACTTATCACGCACCGAGATTATCTCCTCATGTCTGAAACGCTGGCCTCCCAGGAACTTCCTTTAATGGCCCAAACATCTAGAAATAGCTTGGAGCGAGGTCAGGACTGTACGTATGTGGCAATAACTCCCAGCAGAGTTCCTGTAATGTGCATGTGGAGTTGGTGAAAGATTGTGATACAGTTCCCACAGACAGATGTGTCTCTTCTGCAAGTTGGCGACAAGTTATCCGTCGATTTTCAAGGATCAGTCGTTCCACTCGCTGAATGTTCACAGGAATGACTGCAGTGAGTCTCATTACGGTACTGCCTTCTGTAAACATTAATCAGTTTATTCACAAGTCCAGGTTTGACTTGAACACTCCTCGTATAAAGTAATATACAAGAGATTTTCACGAAGGAGTAGAACGATTTCACTGAGTACAAAAAAAAGAAAAAGTGTAAAAGTCTTTGTCAGTGGGGTGGTGCCAATACACCTTATGTACCTTTTAATAAATTTCTTTTACCTAAAAACGTGCAGCTTCAGTCTAAAAGGTAATTATTGGCTTCACATAAATTAAGTTTTTAATTTTTTCCACTGAGGTGACCAAAAACTGCAACTAGGTACAGACAGCTAACTCTTTAGTCCATAAGCAAATTTGAAGAGGACTAGGAAGTATTTGTTTTCATAATGCAAGTTGGAATTGTTAAAAAGCTGAATTTGTCCCTTTGGTTACCTAAAACTGCTTCCTTTGCCAGCAAAAAGTATTTTTTTAATCTGAGGTGATAGAAAATTTTCACTTGGTATAGACAGCTAGCTTTTTAGCCATATAATAAATATCAAGCCAATTAAGACCACTTTGATCTGTGTATGGTTCACTTGTGAGGTGTTTTATGGTGTTTCCATGTATAGTTCTTTATTAATAAAAAAAATATATATTATATATATTTTTGTCACAATACATGGTTCAACTGTACAGCAAACGAACCTCAAATGCAGGTACTATGGTACATTCCTCTTATGACGGTACTATGGCATCTTTTTTAAGTCAAATTAATTTTATTTGCATAGCGCCTTTATACAATGATCATTATTGCAAAGCAGCTTTATAGCATCAAAAGTTGGGGAAATCAGGATAAAATATGTGAGGAAATACGTGTGAATCAAAATGATCAGGTTGTCCCTGATGAGCAAGCTGAGGGTGATGATGGCGAGAAAAAAACTCCCTGAGATGGTAATAGCAAGAAACCTTGAGAGGAACCAGACTCAACAGGGAACCCGTGGGAGGGATTGATACAGTATGCAGTCATACTGTGTGCTACGAGGCTGGAACGGCAGTTGACGGATCGAGCCCCAGCTCCACCAGGTTGACATTGTTGGGCCCTTGAGCAAGGCCCTTAACCCGCTCTGCTCCAGGGGCGCTGTATCATGGCTGACCCTGCGCTCTGACTCTAGTTATGCTTTCTTTGTAAGGAAAGAATTTCAATGTACAGTAATGAATATGTGACAAATAAAGGTTTAACTTAATGAGTTGATATGGAGTACACTTTTGTTTTTGGAGGCTCGGGTACAAAGCTAGGATTTTCAGTCCTGAACTATTGCGTGACTGCAGTCACAAGTCCCCAGAGAAAAGCTGTCCAAATCAGCAGAGTCCAAGACCGTCTTCTATTGTGTCACGTTTTCCGTGTTGTACGGCAACAGTCCTGAGAACAGTTCTAGAATGCTGGCCTATTCGACTGAACCAGTTCTGCGATTTCAAAACTGTTCTTAGAACAGTTTCGCGTTGCACGTGATCCTCGCCGTCGCGGGAGATGGAGGTGCTTCTAAAATAGCCCGGGTGTAGAACCGCCTCGCCCCCCCCTCTCCTTCTCTCTTTCTCTCTCATTCCCTAACAGTCTCCACTCAGTCCGTATCTGTTTCTCTCTTTTCTTTCAGTGGACGCCCGGACACCAGCACGCGGAGTTGGTTTTGCTTTTTTTTTTTTACGACTTTACAAACTCTCTCACCTGGAATTAAAAAACAAAAAGAAGAAACGAATTTCATCTTTTCTGACCAAAAACAGCAAAAAAAAACAAAAAAAGAACAGAGAGGAGCATTTGAGAAATAAAAACAAACTGGTGTATAAAAGACAAGCACAGAGGTAAGACTTTTGCTTGTGTTCGTGTGAACGTCGCTTTAATTATAGAGCAATAAATAAATAAATAAATAAATAAATACTGCCGTGTCACGGTTTGCGCGTGAGAGTGCGCCAGCGCGCGCCTGTGCGCGCGCACTTCTTTTCGGACTGTCAGATCTGGAGCAC
>JAOVVA010000021.1:9557781-9570941 GCA_028565275.1 Leiocassis micropogon
CACTGCATTGGCTCCCAGTGAAATTTCGCATCAATTTCAAAATACTCCTTTTGACGTATAAAGCATTAAAATGTCTATTAGCTGATCGTCTTGCTAATGTCTTACTATCTGCCACACAGAATGCAACAATGCTACCGAGCCCTGCACCTCTTCCTAGAAATCCTCCGGTTGTGTTTCTCTCCTGTTGTTGATGTGTGAAGATAGAAGATATAGGTCTTACTGCCACAGTTGCCCTGTTTGGGTTCATCAGTGAAACACTATAGGCTACAATTTACTTTTACTTTACTTTAATTTAATGTGAATGGAACTTATTAATTCAGAAAATGTGTCAGCAAACACACATCTTCATAGTTGTGTATCATGATTAATTTGCTGTATGAAATTCTCTGTTAAATCGTCTATCAGGCAAGAGGAGGAAAAAAATAACAAAAATGTCCCTATTTAAAGTGATTCTAGTAGTCAATACACATCCTTGCCTGGAAGCAATGAAAAGGACAATTAAAACAGCAGCTGTTATTGAGGCTTTCAAAACAATTAACAAAATATCAGGGGTTTTGGAGTAGCCTCTTTTTGCTTGGGCACAGGTATAAAAAGCTCATTGGCACAGGCCCACATCAAACCATTCTTTGATATCTTTCATACTGTAATTGGCACTCATGTCTCTGAGCAGCTTTAAGAAAAAAAGAAAAAAAAAAAAAGGATAAACTATATGGTCAGGACTGTGATCTCCACTATGGAGAGTGTGATATGACAAGAATAAATAAGTAAACTAAAAAAATAGATAGATATGCAATTATATACATAATGTAAAGAAGAATTAAGTAATTAACTGTTTCAAAAACATAAATGTTTAAAAATAAAATGTTGAAATTGATGCTTAAATATTTTAAAGTAATTCATTAAATTGCTATTTAAATGTTTTATATAAAGGTCTATTTAGAGTTCCTTGATTTTTTTGTTTTACTTAAATGATTGAGATCAAACACATTTTAATATTGCACAAACATCATCATTCAAAAACTTTATGTAATGTTCAAATATGTTTGATGATCTCAATCACTTAAGTGTGACAAATTTGCAAAAAAAAATCAAAAATCAAAATTTTTTCACAGCACTGTGTATTTATTTTTTTTTCACAAGATTTATTTATTTATTTAATACATTTATTTCATGATGCATTGTTTTATTTTGTGATTTCATGCTTTATTTATTACATGGCCGTTAATCAGACACAATCTGTCAATCCTGAGTATAAGTGAGCGATGCCTACTATACCATTACATCTGCTGAATTTTTAAATCGTATTGCTCTTAAGGTTCTATAAGAGTAGTATTGACAGCATTGACAATCTGTGTTAGAATTTAAGTTATAGATTTGTCACAGATTAAGGTGGCACGGCACCTTAGTATAGCCTTGCACCTTTATTAAGTTCAATTCAGTTCAGTTTTATTTATAGAGTGCTTTTAATAAAGGTTATTACTGCAAAGCAGTTTTACAGAATTAAAAAATATGGTAATGAGTGTGAAAAGTGTGAGGAAATATGTGCAAATCATAATTGTCAGATTGTCCTTGATGAGCAAGCTGAGGGCGACGGTGGCAAGGAAAAAGTTCCTGACATGGGATAGGAAGAATAGGAAGAAACCTCTGGTCTGTGTGCATGGAGTTGTTGTTCTTGCCATGTTACATATGGTGTACTCTGGTTGGCATTTTCGTGTGCCCTGCGATGGGTTGGCACTCCTTCACAGTGTCCCTAAGTTAAGAGCATGAAGGTTTATACCTGATATAATAACCTGCTATGTATAAAAGAAATACTTCAGCATATTTTGTTTTATTTCTTAGATAACTATGACTGAAGTAAAAGTTTCCGTTTGTGGCAATGATTAGCCATGTAACTAAGACCCAATTACAATTCACGTACAAACATAAATGTGTTTGTCCTTCAGACAGACAGCAATTTTAATTACAAAAGACTAGTTGCAAAATAGTTGCAAATTGATCGTTCCATTCATGGTCATGAATTGAATCAACTGAATCAAAGTCATTTGAAGAAAAAACGAATTATTCGTCATGTGAACATGCAACATACAGTACAGTATATTGTTCACAAATGTGTTAAACAGGCATGTCTTTGCACCTTAGCGACTCTTACATTGTGTCACTGGGATTTTAAAGAGCTTCTGCAGATAACATTAGCCTAAAACACGCAAAACTTGGATTAACATACTTGGTTCATACATAATTGTGTCACTGTATGCAAGTGTGTCACTGCATTTCAAGTCATATTCTTTACAATTCTCTTTAATTTTGTTGTTTATTTGCCTCATAAACAGCTCTAGTTTACTGTCAGTTGTAACAAGCTTATCTGTTCAGACCTGTATGCAATTAGAGGAACATAAATTAGAGACAAGTTGAGGATCACTCAACAGATGCGGGAGGGTGTCATTTTGTTCGTGATACTGTAGAAGCTCTCCTGTTTGTTTCTTGCATCTGTCTCGCGTAGCTTCCCAGAATAACATCATGACGGGTTAACACAGTTGTGTGACAGCCAGGCAACAGCAAAACACAAAAGTACACACCAGCACTTTTATCGTTGCAGCAAACTAAGCATAATGAGAGGTCTTTAAATAAAAACGGAGCGATATGAAAAAATGGAATTTTAAAACCTAAAGCAGTTTTACAGTTTAGTGTATTTAATGAGTCTAATCATGAATAAAAACCTATGGGAATTCCTGATCCATAATTGCACAACCACTTGTTGATTTGATAACTTTAAGCAGTATTGGCGTCAGGATCAGGCATGACTTGGTGTTTCATTTTTTCATGTAAATGATTAGTGTTTAAGGGAATTACTTGTCGTAATAATTAATAGTGGTCTTTTTGAAATTTCTTTTGGGATCACTATAGTCTGTCTGTCTGTCTATCTAACTATCTATCTATTGAGATTTACTTTAACACAGTCAGACTTAACACCCTAACAAAGTACTTTTGGTAAGATTTTCAATACAAAATAAAATAGATGTTATCTGGATGTTTTTGGACTGTGGCAGGAAACCAGAGAACCTGGAGGAAACCCACCATACACATGGGAATCGAACCCAGGACCTGGGTGTGCAAGGCCACTGTTATATTTTGTGGAGCGACCGGGTGTCACAAAGGCGAGGGAAAAGTGATTTATGAGAAATCAAAAGAGGATGTAGCAGGCACATATATTTGAGATTCTATAGACTTTTGATACACACAGCAAGCTAGAAGAACTTTGGCAACATTCTGAACTGCAAGTGAGGTGGATTTACATGGATGTCATACTGTTTTAAAATGTATTGCAGGTATCATTAATTAAGAACTGAGAGAGAGAATAAGGCTTTGAAGGTGAGGAACATAAATGCAGAACAGGAAAAAAAAGGGGTAAGAATCGAAACAAGCACAAGATGAGAGTAAGGGGAAAAGAATCTAAAGTACAAGCAGTGTACGGTGTTCATAAACCGACCCTTCTGGCTTTTTTTTTTCATTGTCCCTGGAGAGCAAGAAAAATCCCGAACAACATTTGATGTTAATTTAAACCTGTTATAGTTTTATCTAGGGTTGCCACCTGTCCCGGTTTTCCCAGGACTGTCCTTCATAATGTTCTGTTCTTTTTATATGGCTGATTTTATACAAAGGTATTTTTATACATCCGTGTTGCATAAATATCACACAAGCTATCCAGAACTGGTGGCCAGTGACAAGAAACACAACAAAGCCATCAATTCTTTTTTGATCTTTACATGTGTTTCTCACTCTTGCACAGAACAAAAACTAAAACTAGAACTGTTTTCAAAATAATCAAACAGATGTTTTTGTTAGGAATTATTAAACGTAAACAGAAAATTCACAACAGAAACCATCACTGCAGGGTGAAATCTCTGCTCTTTTCATTTTAACATTTTCATTATTTATTTATTTATTAATTTATTTACTTACTTATTGGTTTTTTAATTTTTTGCTGAATAGGAGATTGTGCAGAAATGTCCACTCAAAGTTTGTGATTTGTTTAAAAGTTAGAAGCAAAGAAAAATTACTTTGAATCTCGTCACAGTCAAATAATGCCAAACGTTGCCAACAAATTGCATGTTTACGGTTACAGACTGTCATGAGAGCTCACTTTGTTTTTCTTAAGATAATGACATTATAAAGTCAAAATCATGTCAAGGAATCATCTCTTGTGCAGAGGCTTAATGAGATTTAACAGAACGTCAGACTTAGCATGACTATTTTTCTATGCTAGCTCTCAGTTCTTTTGTTTACTATATAACTATCAAGATAAAAATTGTTTTAGTTTTTCAAATGATGTTAGAATTTAGGAAAATAGTTCTCTTATTAAACAATATTTATTTTGCGTGTCCCTAAACACTTACAGTCCTTGACACGTTTCCTTGAGTAGAAGGACTTTATTGTAATGTCCGCTTTTTTTTTTGCTTCCTGTTTTTTTTTCATGATATAGCTTTTTTAGTAGTGGCTGATTCTCGGTTGTGGTTTTTACTCTTCATGTACAGTAGTTATTACTTAATGCCACTGGATGCCTGTTAGTTGACCTCTCCTTTATAGTAATGTATAACAGAGGTGAACTAACAGGCATCCAAGGTGATCAAGTGTGTACTGTTGTATCCTCACTTATTGAACAGCATTTTAATTTTTATTTTAATTTTCCAAACACCCTTATCTTCAGTGATTTACGTTTTATCTCATTATACATCTGATCAGTTTGAGGGTTAAGGGCCTTTCTCAAGGGCCCAACAGTGGCAGCTGGGTGGTGCTTGGGTTTGACCCTGGGACCTTCTGAAGGGTAGTCCAATACCTTAACCACTGAGCTACCACTGACACTAACATTGTGATTTCCAAAACTTTTGTCCATATTAATTTTCTTACCTAAACACTGCCTATCCATATTCCAGTTGTTGTCACAACAAAATTCTGTCCCCATTCCTTTTATCGTTTATGAAAAACGATAATTCTTGGAGAAAACCCAGGGAAACATGCAAACTCCATGCAAACAGACCAGAGCTCAGATTGAACCCTCAACCCTCAAGGTGTAAGGCGATAGCACTGACCCCTAAGCCACCATGCCACACTACACAGCAAAATTTTATTGAACAGGGCTTTAACATTTCTCTAACACGAATGAAACCTGAATTGTGGCAGTGGTGGTTCAAACAATTAAAGCTCTGGGTTACTAATTGGACAATAGGTCCAATAGGTCAAGTGATCAAGCCCCAGGACCACCAAACTGCACCTGTTAAGCCCTCAAGCAAGGAAGGCCCTTAACCCTATCTGCTCTAGGGGCGCTGGATCCTGGCTGACCCTGTGCTCTGACCCCAGCTTCCTAACTGGGATATGCGGGGGGAAAAAAATCATATCAAAGTGCTGTAAGGTACATGTGACAAATAATTGAATAATTCAATCTTAATATATGTAAACCTACAAAGTATATAAAGAACACTGTGCAAATAAACGATACTTTACAGACTAGTTAAAAGAAATCACTTTTAACCCTCCCACTAATGAATGTGTCACATTATTTAACATAGAGACATTAAATGGGTCACTTTCATCTACATGCAATGTAGTGTACCATAGAGATACCTGGTTATTAGGTATGCTAGTCCTTATTCGTTTTCAGAACAGCAATAACAAATGAACATCACACCCATATGTGTCTCTTTCCACAAACCATTGTAGTTATTCCAATCTGTTGGAGAGAAGCATTGATTAACTTCCCGAGATCCTATTAAAAGATTACATTTTTGAGCATTTGGTGATATGTTGCTTGGTATTGTGCATCATCATCTGCCTGAGTCTGAGCCTGGATAAAATACCACCACTAAGGGATACCACCAGACTCACCATCACCTGTTCCTAAGGGGTATCAGGGGCTCTGATTAGTAGCAGGAAAACATTCACTGCACCATCATAATTGTACTGGATTGTAATGTTCAGCTCTGACATAGTAATGGCTCCATGGACTCAAGGTGCAAATTCTGATGTTTCCTTTAACCTGGAGTCGTCCATTGGTGTGCAGCTGAGTCACGAGTTCAATATTCTGTATTATTAATTCATATTCTATATTGGCACAGACGTATATCTCAAATAAGATTGTTAGCAGTGTCATACCACAATATCATGCCTTCAAAGGCTGTATGGTGTTACAAGAGCAGCAGAAGATGCAATGAGTAGTGTTAAGAGGTTTGGATGTTGGTCCTGCTCGGGACGGAGCTTTGAAATTGCTGCCTTTAAATAAATAATCAGTGATTATGATTAATTTACCAGCAAGATACTAATCACGTCTGCAAATATGTTCACAGTAACAACAGGGAATAAATATATGCAGCATACATCATAAATACTAACAAAACTAAAAGTTTATTTTGCTTATTTTTGTCCGTTCGTTTTCTCCTAGTGATGAGTCGCAGTATTGTGCGCCAGAGTAAGTTCCGGCATGTTTTTGGTCAAGCTGCGAAGGCGGAGCAGAGTTACGATGACATTCGGGTTTCCAAGGTGACGTGGGACAGCTCGTTCTGCGCAGTCAACCCGAAGTTCCTGGCAGTTATTGTGGAGTCCAGCGGGGGAGGAGCCTTTTTGGTTTTGCCCCTTTCAAAGGTAAGAAGAATGAGAAGTTTGTAAAGTTGTTTGTTTAGAAATTCCTTGAGCATTCTGGTAATGAGTGCAGCAACAGATCCAAAATCGGAAAAAAATGTCATTGACCAAAGCAAACTTATTAAATAACCTAAAAAAGTTGAACTCATTAAACAGGCAACATTTATTTTGTCAAATTCACCACGAACGACGGGTGTTTTTCAGATGTCCAGAAGGTCTCCGAGCCAACCTTCCAGATAATGATAAATTATGTCACTACCTGAATTATCTCATTAGCTATCTGATGTGCACTGGGCTTGTCCTGAAAGTGGTTACTCAATAATAAAGACTTTAAACTAAAATGTTCCTTTTACGGATTGAGACCTTATCATGGTGAAATGAGCTTATTGTCTGATGCACCGACGCATGTCTTCCTTGCACACTATATAGCCAAAGGTTTTTGGACACCAGACCATATGTAGTTCTTCCCGTAACTTGAAGCACAGAACTGTATAGAATGTTATTGTACATTGTAGCATTTCAATTTCCCCATCAGTGGAACTAAGAGGCCTAGACAATGAGCCTGGGCACAAAGCTCTGTGAAAGCATGGTGTGTAAAGTTTGGAGTGGACCTTAAGTGTCCCCTGATCTCAAACTCAACTGAACACCTTTTGGGTGAACTGGAACTGGAGACTCCTCAACATCCCAACATCAGTGCCTGACCTCGCTAATGCTCTTGTAGCTGTGAATGAACAGCACACTCCACAGTCTAGCGGAAAGCCTTCCCTGAAAGATGGAGCTTATTATAACAGCCAAGGGGGTTTAAATCTGGAATTGGATGTTCGGGTGACTGGGTGTAGCCAAAATGTTGTCCACAAAGTGTATCTCTAGGGGCAGTCAAACAGGTCTAGAATATTATATTTACCTGGTCAACTCTGGATGAATTGTTAAGGATCATCTGGAAGAAGCCTTGGTGAGAGACAAATTTAATCTCCAAAAGAACTTTTACCAAAAGTGAGCGTGAATGGAAACACGGTCAAGTTTGTTGATCATACAACAGGTAGCTGCAAGAAACTGTGGTCAGACGACTGCTTGGCCTGGTGGACATGATTCAGTTGAGGTGTACTGTATAGAAGAGTGTACTGGCATGGGAAGAGTTTGTAGAGGTCATGGAAAAAGATGTTTTGGAAAACCATTCAGCAAGTCCAGAGGGAGGAGATGAGTCCATGTGCAAGCTTTGCTGAGCATGTGAAGGGTAGTGTTGATTTCTACTGAAGATATCCTTGTGTTGAAGGAGGAGAATTTAACTGAGTTGCCATGCTCTCTTTTCACAGAATGTGATCATAGATACTCACAGGAGCTGTGAATCAAAAGGAGACTGTCGATTTGATACAACAGCAGTACATTTACATTTACAGAATTTGACAGACAGAAATGCTGTATTGTTAATTGTTAAATGCCATTTCTCATACAAAGTAATTAAACATTCCAGTCTAGAAGGTGGTGGTAATGCATCAACCTATCATTAAAACAAAGGAAGAAGGAGCGATACCCCAACATACAAATGAGTTACGTTCTGAGAGCTCGTTCATAAGTCGAGTTTGTTTGTAAGTCCAACAAACATTGTCTAGGTACTAGGATACTTACACAATTGGCTATACACAGTATAACACTAACATGTTCCATGATTTTGTCCATGATCTTTTAGAATTGTGCAGATGATAGAACGATCCATGTTAAAAGAACGAGCGATGTCTGCCATCTTTTCCCCTCGCTCCATTCTCTCAATTATTTTCACTTTTGTCTCCATTGTTATTGCTTGGTGCTTCTTAGCAGTACCAGCATCATCGCCACTGCTTTTTTATGCTTGCTCCTGGACATCCTGGGAATCACACTGCACACATGTGACAGTGTACTCCGTACATGTGATCTAACTTCCGTAATTAAACATATGCGAACGCATGTTCATATCTTCGAAAGTTTGTAACTCGAATTTTCGTATGTAGGGGACTGACCAAATGATTCAGTTAATTGAATCGACCAACAAAAGACCAATTAAAATCACACAATGCTCATATATGAGCTAACAAGAAAAAAATTTAACTAGTTTTGTTGTCAGCCAGAAGAACCTTGTGCCAGGATCCCATAGCATCAGCCATAAAGTATTTAAAGGAGTAGATAGTTACAGAAACACATACTTATCTCCCAGCACTTCTCGAGGTCTGAACTATTTCTGACAACCCCCCCTCCCCCCCAGCCACACATAATTTCCACCTGGAACACCAGCTGATTATTTGAGTATAAAATCTGTAAGTAAACTGTAACTGTATATCATTATGAGAGCGTCACTGATCAGCGGTAGATCAATAAGAAAGAGTATGCTTTAAGGAAACTCTTCTACAATCCCTTATATGGGAGTTTGCTATTTTGCGATCACAACCTTGTGTCCATATCAGACCATCATTAAGTAAGGCTGATGACTGGGTATTATTGGAATATAAATACAGTTCTCCTTGTTTTCGGGAATGCAGTATGCAGACTCATTACAGGGACACATGAGCATGTAGAAGCATGGATTAACAGACACCCTATAAATACCCTGCCTGCTTTCTCACCCGGCCCAGTTCCAGAAAGGTCAGAATAAAATCTGCCTTTTCATCGCCTCGTCACAGAGTTATAAATATACACCAAGGGAGCAAGGAGCCACAGCAGCAGGAGCAGCCCAGGACGGGAACATACTCACACTCACAGAAACAAATCAGGAATCGGTGGAATTAGGGCAGTTTGTTCTAAGCAGTGTAATTAAACCAGATCTAGATTCTTGTATCATGTGATATAAGGCAGGATTCAAGTGTAAACTTAGTGAGATGTCTATTATAAATTTCGTGCCAGGGTGAATGCATAGGAGAACATGGAGAGTTTATTACAGGGTGGTCTATAATCATTTAACAAATATGAAGTCGAAACCAAAACAAGAGAAAGTGAAACAATAAAATGAGCCTCAACTTTAACAATCAAACTCAAAACTTAATTTAAGTTTACTACAGGAACCCTAACATTGGATGAGCGTTGTAATAATGTTGTAATGACATTGCGATGACGTTCCCCATTAGGATTATGAGGCTTTTAGAATGACTTTGATAAAATGATGTAAAGGTATTGTTGAATGATCAACCCAACCACAGTGTTGCAAATACAACCTCAAAACAACAATTTTTTTTTTTTGGAGCCTACGTGCTTATTAACATCCATTCGCACAATGTTCGAGCACATGCATGGGCCCTTGAGTTTCTAACAGGGTTTAGAATTCTGTTTGGAGATTAAGACGGACAAAACAGCTTCCCACGCACAGCGTGTGTATCTCAAGTTATTCTTATCTCAACAACAAACTGCATGCCCCCTAGTGGTTCAGCAGGTAGCGCACATTGCTCCCACCGCAGTGACCAGAGTTTGATTCCTGTTCAGGCCATCAGTTTGATATTAATATTGTAATGAAGTAATTTTTGCAACATTCTTCCATTGTCATGTAGTCGATGTTGTTCTAATGCCATTCCATCAACATAATTCTACGCTCCAAAAGCAACCTAATAGCATACGTATGTCATGTTGCCAAATTACCATCACCACAAAGTTTTGACATCTGACATGAAACAGGAGTATGCTTAGGTACTTAGGGAAATAAACCAATAACAACATGCGGACATGTTAAGTGCGAGTTTAAATTGGTGTTATTATTATTATTTTTTAATAGCAGTAAGTTTCATTAACAAAACATTTATCATGTTATACAATTTATCGGTGCACATGTATAAACAAGTACGAGACATGAACATATATTTTTCAGTATCTTAATGATATTAACGGTTGCTTATGGACAAAGTTGGCTCCAAATACAGATTTAAGTAGTGCACTTAAAGCCTAAGAATAAATGTATTATTATATATTATTGATTTTTTATTTTTAGTAGTAGTTCACTAAGAGTTATTTTAAATTGTTTCCCCAAACGAGTCATTTTCATGTGAAAAACCGAAGTAAATTAAGAAATTTCTGGAAATTGTGGGACTGTAAACAACAACAAAAAGTTTGGTGGAACTTGTTAAGAAGTGTGCAAATGCTTGATGAAGATTCTTGTTCACTGCATAATTCCACATATCTTATATGGACAAAAGTATTTGCCCAAACCTGTTAATTATTAAATTTCGGTGTTTCAATCAGTCCCCTTCTCCCCAGTAAAGGGCAATCTTAATGCTTCAGCACACCAAGACATCTTGGACAATGCTATGCTTCCAACTTTGTGCCAACAGTTTGGGGAAGACCCTTTTCTATTCCAATATGACTCTGCCCCAGTGCACAAAGCAAGGACTATAAAGACATGGTTTAATGAGTTCAGTGTGGAAGAACTTGACTGACCCACACACAGAGCCCTGTGTCCTCAACCCCATCTTTGAGGATGAACTGGAATGGAGATTGTGAGCCAGGCCTTCTCATCCAACATCAGTGCCTGACCTCGTAAACGCTCTACAGAATGAATGGGCACGAATTCCCACAGAGACACTCCAAAATCTTGTGGACAGCCTTCCAAGAAGAGTGGAAGCTGTTATAGCTGGACAAGTATATGTATTTGGATAAAATGTCATTGCAGGTTTAGCCAAATCCTTTTGTCTATATAATGTATATTATTTTGTTGTCTTCGTTATTATTCTAAAATAGTGGAAAGTTAGCAAACAATAGATGAAACCAAGTGTGTGCAGGTTTACATAAATGCTATAGCCGAAGGTACTGTATGTGGACACCTGACTTGTTGGACATGTGTACCATCCCATGTATTCTCTCCTTTTGACCTTATAATGAGCTCCACTTTTCTGTGGGGATTTGTGTTCATTCAGCCACAGAAACATTAGTTAGCTTGGGTACTGATGTCAGATTAGGAGGCCTGAGGTGTACAAAGACATCAAAAAATATTTAAACTCTCAGATCCATGATAATAATGATGGAAGCTCTGGAAGGCTGAAATAAATCCTAATCTGCAGAACCAAGTTTTTAAATTATTAGACTACTTATATTGCTACATTTGATGTTTTCTGGTTGGTTTTCCACATTACAGGCGGGACGTGTGGATAAGAACTATCCCCTGGTGGTGGGACACTCTGGGCCTGTACTGGACATTGACTGGTGTCCTCACAATGACAACATCGTGGCGAGCGGCTCTGAAGACACCACTGCCATGGTAAAACTATATCCTGTCTCGATCTATTGTATGTGTCTGTGTCTCTAGTGATGCTCACAATCTCTCTATCCACAAATTGCTGGCAAAAGCTTTATATATTTTTTTGTACAGATGCACCGTACAGTGAAGATAATGTTACTGTTTAAAGTTTTGTATCTATGACTTTTTTACATTATGAATGGAGGGGTGGAGTTTAAGTCAAACCGGGACTTTTCTGAAATTCCTGGTGAATGAAGGAGTAAAACTGATTGATATTTCCTAAAGACTTCAAGCGCAGTACGGCGATGAGACTCTTAGCCAAAGTAAAAAAATTAGAACGGTGTAAAAGTTTTTAAAGAAGGCTGCATGTCCATGAATGACGATCTGGGGCAAGGTGGCTCGGAGCCCACTGTAGCTGTTCCCTTCAACATTCAGCGAGTGGATCTTTGAAAATCGACAGATAACTTGTCATCAAATCTGTGTCTGTGGGAACTGTACACACAACCATTCACCAACACCACTTGCCCATTACAAAAACTCCATCATGGCTCCAGCGTACAGAGAAAACTTTCCAAACACTGGGATAAGTGCATTAGTGTAGCAGGGGATTACAGTATATAGAGAAATAAATGGAGTTTTTACTCTTATAACTGTGTTCTGTTGTTCTGCATGACCAAAAGTCCCAGTTTGACTTAAATACCCCTTGTCTTTCAGTTCTTTATCTGGACCTTGTTGTAGAACTCAGCACGTTACACTCTGTAGTGTAAAGGCGAATGTCGGTTCTATCGTGTTGCAAAAAAAAAATGACTGACATGCACGGCATGCGCGTCTGGTGCAGACAACACACTGCAGCTGTCACACACGCTGTCACTGAGGGTGTGTTCATACTTAAACAACACTGACATAGCGCTTCGAAGATATTAGGGATGACGTTACCAACATACAATAGGTTGTCCAGTGCTGTGCTTTCTCTGACACACCCAGTTTTTTCTGTGTTACTTAATGCATTATTGTATCAGTGAAAGAAAGACTCCACAAAAGACCGCTTATTCAGACAAAAAATGCTCGATTCATTTACTTGTCACATGTACCTTACCAGCACGGTGAAATGATTTTTTGACATATCCCAGTTAGGAAGCTGGGGTCAGCCAGGATACAGCACCCCTGGAGCAGATAGGGTTAAACACCTTAAGCAAGGGCTCAATAGTGGCAACTTGGTAGTGCTGGGGCTCGAACACCCAAACTTCCAATCAGTAACCCAGAGGTTCAACCGATTGAGCCACCGCTGCCCATTTCCTGGAAAAACAGAAGATAATGTCACAGTCAACATTTCTAGAAGAACTGT
>JAOVVA010000021.1:9571041-9617673 GCA_028565275.1 Leiocassis micropogon
AACCGATTGAGCCACCGCTGCCCATTTCCTGGAAAAACAGAAGATAATGTCACAGTCAACATTTCTAGAAGAACTGTGTCAGATGCATAGAATAAAATAGGAGCCAATAGTCTCATAAAGCTGTATATAGTGTACCTGGATGTATTCATTTATTCCTTGAAGCAAATAGTTATCACTACACATATTGACTTAGTTTAGTTCATTGCCGTTTTTTATATTAAAAAGGTTTAAAGCTGTGATTGCTTCTCAGCATCACTTTATACACTCTGTTCTAATCTGTTCTAAAGCTTTTTGCACAGTACTTAAAAGTAGAATAACTGTGCTGGCTTTATAATATCTCTATAGCTTCATAGGAATTATAATAGCTGTCGTAAGCTAAGTTTAGATCATAGATTGATAGAATAATTAGCCTGATGTTGATCTTAGTTATTTTATGGTATGTTTCATGGTGCTTCTTGAGCTTATAGGCGAAGAGGTTGAGGATCATGATGTAACGTAAGTTACACACAGATGGATAGATAGAAAGGTGCTCGCTGGTGTTTGTTCTGCCTCTGTGCAAGTTTACCACTTTTCTGTCTGCAGGTATGGCAAATCCCAGATCACACTCCAACCCGGCCCATCAGCGAGCCCATTGTGGTTCTGGAGGGCCACTCCAAACGCGTGGGCATCGTCAGCTGGCACCCCACTGCCCGCAACGTCCTTCTCACTGCAGGTGTGTACTGTATGCTCAGCTCGCCCACATCTCCACGCTCAACTCTCACCTTCTCGCCTCTGTTTTGCCTTTGCGTGTTATCTGTTAAACATGTCTCTCTGTCACAGGCAGTGATAATCTGATCATAATCTGGAACGTGGGCATCGGAGAGCCGTTGATCACAATGGAAGATCACCCAGACCTCATCTACAACGTCAGCTGGAACCACAACGGAAGCCTGTTCTGCACGACTTGCAAAGACCGCCGCCTTCGCGTTTGCGACCCTCGCAAGAGAGAGGTGGTGGCTGTGAGTATAGAGAACGAAAGCAATTATTAATCCAGATATGTTTGAGCATGAAAGCTGGCGAGCACAATAAACCCAGAACTCTCAGAGTATCCAAAACAGATTGTTGCAGATAAGGAATTATAAGGAAATATAATTGGAAAAATTTCACTGATATGTTTTTGTCCTTGCAGGAGAGAATGGCGCCACATGAGGGCATCAGGCCCATGAGAGCCATCTTTACCAGAGAGGGTAACATCTTTACTACAGGCTTTACCAGGATGAGCCAGAGAGAGGTTGGCCTCTGGGACCCGGTACGAGCACACTCCCTACTCCAAGAATCGCATGCATGCATTTAAAAGCCCAGAAAACAAAGGAGAAGTGCACAGGTAGATGCAAACAATTTTTCTTCATTGCAGACAAATTTCGAGGAACCCATTGCACTTTTGGAGTTGGACACGAGTAATGGCGTCTTATTGCCATTTTATGACCCAGACACCAGCATGGTGTATCTGTGTGGTAAGGTATGTGCAGCAATTACTCAGCATCAGTTAAAACCCAGTGCTCAGCACTGTGTCACAGGTTTGAATCTCTCTTCTCTCTCCTCCAGGGGGACAGCAGCATCCGCTATTTTGAGATCACGGACGAGCCTCCCTATGTGCACTACCTCAGCACATATAGCAGCAAGGAGCCACAGCGAGGCATGGGCTTCATGCCCAAGAGAGGAGTTGATGTTAGCAAGTGTGAGATTGCCAGGTGAGCTTAAGCTGAGTATGTACATATCGAAATTGGTGTGTGTTGTATATGTATTGACACCTACATGTACTCATGTACACATCAAAGCCTGAGTATATAAAGTCTCGCATAAAGTTATCTAATCAGCCAATCATGTAACAGCAGGGCAGGACCAAGTGATGTTTTTCGGGTCCAGTTTGCATGTGCCTCGCGATTTCGGTAAAGTGCTCGCCCTATCATCCGGAGATCGCGATTTTGACTCCCGGGTGTTGCTGTAACCTCTCGCAGCCGAAGGTCTAGAGAGAGAGCTGATTGGCTGAGCTCTCTCAGAGTGAGGGATTAGTGCTTTCACATTAATCACGGCTCTACAGCCAATCAGGGGCGTCTGTTAGCTCACACAGGCGGGAAGGAGCGGATAGCGCTGTCCTCCGAGTGTGTTACGCCGCCCCCAATGGTACGTGAGCGAGCAGTTCGAAAAGATGTGGTCGGCTGGCGTCACATGGTTCGGAGGAAATTTCTATTGCGATTCTGTAAGTATCATGATTTTATAAATTTTGTTACGCTTGTAATTCTAAACAAACGCAGCACACAATTTGCTCGTGCTGCCTGCCAGTGTGTGAATAGTTCCTTCAGGACTATAGAGGAACTGCAACATATTACCACCTCAAATGCAAACCTGTATATAAAATTAATAATAATAATAATAATAAAAAAGATTGGAAATGTGATATGTTACTTTAACTTATTTTTACTCTAACTCTCGTTACTATACTCGTGATGAGAAACAGAGGAAAAAATCTACAACTGATGTAAGATAAGTTGGCCTTAAGGCTTCAGCACTCAGGCTTTGATTCTGTGTGTTTTAGATTATACAAGCTTCATGAGAGGAAATGTGAGCCCATCATGATGACAGTCCCTAGAAAGGTAAGTATTTACCTAACCAAGTATGATTAGTTTAACCATATGAATAGCATATAGCATATCTTAAAACCCAGAGCATTTTAGCCGTTTTTTTTCTTCCTTTAAAGGAAAAAATGCAGTATAGAGTGACATATCCTTTTTTCAGCACAGAACTGAATTTTATTTCATTTTAACTAACTATATAAACCTGACTGAGCAAAACATTCAAAATAGGTCACATAGGCAAGGTAATAGCACAGATACACATAAGCACATGTTGTTCAGTTGTTTCTATGACGATAATAATAATAATAATAATAATAATAATATGCTTATTTTAAGAGTTCTACATTTTTGCGACATCATTCCCATATTCCAGAAGTAAAGTTTACACATTATAAAAGTAATGATAACTTTTGTTCTACCCGACATATCTGGAAACCCAAATGCAGAGTTTGAAGTCTGAAGCCTCCCTGTTAAGACACACTTGCAAGGCTTCCATAAAAG
Source organism: Leiocassis micropogon (assembly GCA_028565275.1). NCBI lineage: Eukaryota > Metazoa > Chordata > Actinopteri > Siluriformes > Bagridae > Leiocassis > Leiocassis micropogon. The sequence continues at coordinate 9,574,158 of JAOVVA010000021.1, forward strand.
CACACACATATCACATATATATGGTCATTGATCTATACTGTGTTGCTGGCACAGGTCTGTACTGCTTAGGTTTCATGAGTCTATTTCTAAAAAATTTTTCTTTCCTCCTCTCCAGTCAGATCTCTTCCAGGATGACCTCTATCCCGACACAGCAGGTCCGGACCCTGCGCTGGAGCCTGAAGAGTGGCTGGAGGGGCGAGATGAAGAGCCCATCCTAGTCTCCTTGAAAGATGGCTACATTCCCCCAAAGAGTAGAGAGCTGAAGGTGGCCAAGAAGAACGTCCTGGACTCCAGGCCTGCACCGCGCAGGAGCATGTCGTCTGTCGACGGAGGCAGCTTGCCGGTAAGTAGACCGTCCATCTCTCACTCTTCCATTCCATTCCACTCGTCATCTCTTCACCCTGTTACTCCATTCGACGCTTCGTTATCCTGCTTTCCTTTTATCCTGCTTTTCCATTCCTTGTTTCTTGTCTTCTAAAACGTTTTATCCGTTCTGTTCTTGTCCCTTCTTCTTTTTCTCCCTTTTTTTTCTTCCATCGACTGTCACTCCATCCTTTTTTTATTTTCTCTGCTCTTCTTCCTGTACTCTCCCTGTTAGCCTCAATTGTTGGAAAAGCTTATAGAGGAGATTCAGAGTCTGAAGGCTGCAGTTCTGTCTCAAGAAAAGCGAATCTGTGACTTAGAGAATAAGCTCTCCAAGTACAGCAACGGCACTGTGTGAGCGATACAGTAAAGCACAAGCACCCCTGTACCCATTGCCCAAACACCCGACCCCTTTATATATGCACATATATATTCCTCATTACCACAGCGTTCACACAAGTGCATTCACGACTAAACAACTGCTGTTAATCAGGCTATAGGCTAAATTTTAACACACTCACCATACGTCTTTCCCGAATATAGAACATGTAAAGGGACGATTATTGCACGTATGACTTAAAATGATATAAGCTCACCAGCCACATTAATTTGAACCCCTGTGTACCTCAATATTCTTGTCATTATCCAATCAGCCAATCATTTCGCAAAATCCTGCATATACACACACATTGGAACAACATCACTTGTTCATTTTAGGTGAGCCTGTCCCAAGCATCAGATTCTTCTTCTTGACAGGTGTGATGATCTGCTCATGGATTGACCTTGTCCTTTGAGATAGTTTTCAGCTCACCATGTTTGTAAAAAGTGATTCTATGAGTTACTGTAGATTTCTTGCCAGATTAAAGCTCACCAGACCCCTCTCACAATGAAGATGTTTTCCACAAACAGAATTGCTGCTTATATACTGAAATACTCAAATCAGTACCAACAAACACACCATGATCAAATGCCAAGGTGATCAACTGCACGTAGCATAGCTGCTACATGATTGGCTAGTTGGTTATGACCAGGTGTACGTGTTCCTCTTAAGGTGACTGGTGAGTCCATAATTATGCAGGTTTTAATCAGGCAATAGTCAAATTCAGCCTGGCACATTCTCTGTTGGAAAAACACCAAAGCATGTTAGACCTCACCCCAGACCGGTGAGTAACGGCAGACATTTTTTAGTAACATCAGAACTGATGATGTTGCACAAAAAGACGATTTACTCCTTTACCGCGTAGATTGTTCTAGACCAATTCTGTTAGTCACCACCACCACCAAAATTAGCAAAAAATAAGAATAATGTCCACGAATCCAGACTTTTTTGTCCCTCCCTGGTCCTCCGTGAGGTCTTCTCACTCCGCTCCCTACAGTGATGTGCTATAAAACTGCCCCGTCCATTTATTCAGCACCCACACTCATTATTTATGTTTGACCAACATGACCGATCTCATGTGGCTCTCAAAATGTAAATATTCTTTTAGAAAATGAAATTTGCAAGATCTTAAAACCAAAGAACATAAAGTTGAGTTTTGTGTGTTCTATAAAGGATTTGTGAGAATGATGGTATCAATAAAAACATTTTTTTGTAAAAAAAAAAAAGTCTGTCTGGTTGTTCTTTCACACACAGACACACACGCACACACAATGCTTCATCAGCTGTAAAAGTAAACGAGTAATTTGATTCAGAAAACAGGACTACCTGAAATTAATATGATGTCATTATTCAAACAGTGAAGTGATTTTCTTAAGTTTCTTTCGTACTTAATTACTACCTTACAGAAGCTTCTTTCTTTTCATTCTCCCTTATTTCTTTCATTCATTCCTTCTATCTTCTCTGATGTCTTTCTTCCTTTTTTTTCTTTCCTTCTTCCTTTTTTGTTCATTCCTTCTTTCCTCCTTTCTTTTTTGTTTTTCTTCTTTCCTTCTTTGTTCATTCCTTCTTTCCTTCCATTCTTATTTTTCTTTCCTTACTTCTTTCCTTTTCTTTCTCTATTTCTTTCCTACATTTCCCTTCTTCCTTATTTCTTTCCTACATTTCCCTTCTTCTTCTATTTTCCTTACTTCATAATTTTCTTCTTTCCTCCTTTCTTTCTTTGTATCTTCCTTCCTTCCTCATTCTACTTTCCTTCATAAAGTCCTTCCTTCTTTTCTTCCTTATATCCTTGTTTTCTTTCTCCTTCCTTTCTTATTTCTTTTCTTTATAACTTCCTTCCTACTATCCTTCTTTCTTTTTTGCTTCTTTCCTCATTTCTTTCACATTGCTTCATTTGTTTTCTTTCCTTCTTTTACTTCCTTTTTCTTTCTTTCTTCCATTCCTTCCTTATTACTTTCCTTATCAACATCCTTCCTTCTTGCTTTTCTTTTCTATATTCCTTCCCGCTTTCCTTCCTTCCTTCCTTCCTTCCTTCCTTCAGATATTTCTCTCTCCAGCCCACTGATACTGATACAACCATACTAAATGAAAAAATTGTTAGAATCTGTTACCATCAGCTTGCTTGAGTTCACAAAACCTTTTGGTTACATAAACAAACAGTCAGGGTACAAAGTTTGTACAGATGCCCTCCAGGTCCTTGCCCTCAGCCTCTGTAGGGGGTTTGTACTTTTTACATCTTTCAGCTCTGTAAAGAAAAAGAACTAAATGAAGTCCTTCAATTAATAAAGACCTCATCTGATTTCCACCTAGCTTCATTTCCCTCGTATACTGTTTGCTTAGTGGACAAGGAGCAGACAAATTTGTTTTGAAGAACCGATCCCATGTGAGTATTTGGTTTCTTCCCACCTTCTCTCTGTCTGCATGGATCTGAGCAGGAGAGAACAGTGCTCGCTTCTGTTTTCAGGGCTGAAACTCGGTGGAAGGAAGTGGAAGGAATTTAGTCATGTGGGAATTATTCTTCTGCCTGATGCCGTCCATGTTCCTGTTGTTGATCGCTAAGCTTTTTCAATCAGTGTGGATTTTTCATCTTGTGGAAAAAGGAACAAAGCAACTAACTTGGCATATATGGATTATAATCTGCTCGATACTGAAGCTTCAACATCCCAACGCTTTGCACTCAGAGGAGGCAAAGATCGAACTGATATACAAACCAACAGCTCTGGCAAACTACATCATACAGAACTGTAAAGCTTTATCATGTGCGCCAATGGCTAGGTGGCCAAAAGCAGACCCTCATCTCCAAATCCTCTTCAATTTCATATGCCCCATTAAAGGAGACGCGCTAGAACACTGTGGAATAACCTTCTCCCGGGATCATTTACTTTTACAAGATGGTGGTATCATAGCCCTGGATTGGGCTGTTAGACTGAAAGACCAGGCTAAGATGGAACATCATCCAGTAGAAAGAGTTCCCGGCTGCAGTCTTAGCACTCCACCCATTATCATTCTGATTCCTAATGCGTTGGGGAAGATCACGCAGAATTTGCTGAGCTTGTGTCGCTTAGCTCTGCAGCAAGGTTTCTACACTGTGGTCTTCCATCGGCGTGGTCATGGGGGGTGTCCGCTCGCTACCCCACGCTTCCAGGAGTTTGGGGATCCTTGTGATATGGTGCAGGCGGTAACATACATTCAGAACCACCATCCGTCTTCAAGTCTGTTTGCCGTGAGCGAAGGTTCTGGGTCTGGTGTGCTGCTGTCTTATCTTGGGGAACGTGGCTCATCGACCTACCTGGTAGCAGCTGCTTGTATATCACCAGTGTTCCACGGCCAACTGTTCTTTGAGACACCTTGCCCAAAACTGTATCATGAAGCAGCGCTGCTTTTCCGCAAGCAGCAACTCAGCAGGTAAATTATGTTTTCAGATCTGCTTTTAAATGACAGGAACCTTAAAGCAGTAGAGGTTTGGTAGTGGATATCAAGGTCAGTTTTACATTATTTGTGCAAAGCATTGTAGTTGGTGAAAGTAATAACTTAATCGAAATAGCAACTCAAGTGGCTCCCAACCCCCTTGATAACCCCCAATGGTGTCACGCACTGTGTGGTAGGGTGAAAGTTGGGGTATTTAACGTGTTTGTTATATATTGGTCTTTAACGATTGAAGGTAAACCTAGCTCAACAACTTTGTCCCTATACCCAGGTATGCAACTGCTCTAAGTTCTGTTATGGATACTGCGAAAATCTTCAGCTGTCGTTCTCTTCAAGACATGGAAAAGTTGATGTTCTGCTCAGTCAGATTATTAGACGCCAGTCAAAACGACACACCGGAGCAGCATAAGAAGCTTGGATCTGTACGTACTAACTGGGCTGCATACTGGGAACGTAATGAACCCTTGCAAGATGCTGATGAAGTCGCTGTTCCTGTGCTTTGCATATGCAGCACTGATGACCCTTTACTGCCCCCAGCTTCCACCTTACCCATGTCCATCTTCCAGAACAGCCCATATTTCTTTCTGGCCCTCACATCCCAGGGAAGCCATTGTGGCTTCTTGCAGGAGGGGCCACAGAGCGGCGATTCCTGGAGCCACAAGGCTGTGCTGGAATATTTTCGGGTCGTCACAAACTTCTTTAAAGTTGAGGAAAGGCAATGCTTCATGGGAGGGTTTGATGGATGGGATGCAGCTGTCCAAGGGCTTAGGCATAAAACAGGCGTCATGGCGTATAGAAGGAGGAGATCTACAATGCTGCGGAGAGAGAGGTCTGTCTTGGGTTTACAGGGACGACTGTCGTCTCATTCAAGGTTGGAAACCTTTGAAGGGCAGGAGACGTTCACATGGACTAGGTCATACACTCGATAATAAGGAGAACCGAAAGATGGAATGGAAAGGCCAAGGAAACTGATGTAGCTGAAAATATGTTGAAAATTAAATGTAGCTGAAAATGTTAGTGTTCTAGAAACCATTATTTTTTTGCTGGTTAAATAAATAAAATAGATAAAATTAAAATTAAGTTCCAGTGTGATTTCAAGAAAGTATAGCCTTAAATCTAGACAGATCTATTCATCCCTCCCTACACACGTGCTTGCAGAAAGATTTTTCATTTCTAGAAACACTACAAAGTACAAGGATGCCCTGAAAACGCAACAAATAAATCCATCTAGTTAAATGCAGTGTTTGGTTTTCTCTCTCTTCTGGGCTTTCTATAAGCAGAGTAGACGTAAACATGTGATATTATTAACCATTCATTTTAGTGTTTTCTAACCGGTGGAGTAGGAACATGAAATTATTGTTTCTGTTCAGTAAATAAACCGTTTTGAATACCTGGAACTGACTCCAGGTCGCTGAGGCTATGGGGAAGTCAAGATTAAGACAGAAAGTAGGAAATGTGAATTGAATTTTATGAATGGTGGATCAAACACACCATGTATGCATTTTACATGGTCGGAGCTAGTAATACTGACACCATGCATAACTTAATAACTTCTGCTCTATTGTTTTCTTATTAGGTTTGTTCTCTTTTTTTTATGCACTTCGCATAAAAAATACAAAATATTTGTATTTTATTAAGAGAAAATATCTTAAATATAAGTTAAAATGTACAACATCTAGGAATTCTCCTTATAAGATGATCACAATAAATGAATGATAAACATATTTCTAGCAATTTTAAACTTGAAATAGTCATGTTTTATTGGCATAATGTTAAATATTTATTTCAAAATTATCTTTTATTTGAAATGATCGATTTAAATCTTGAAATGAAAACTGGTAAATTAACACCTGATTTAATTTACTTAGATATTTTTAACAATGGTCATTGTTGGTCACAATGGTCATGCTTTACAGAATCAAAACATTATATATATCAGTTTGTTCCTGAACCACATTTTTTCATTTTTAAAATATTTTTTTTCTTTTTGTAAAAATCACCTTCTCATTTTCTCACATACCAGCAAAGAAACGCATCGAAACCGTCATATATTAAAATTACTTTATTACAGATGATTTTTTTTTATCCAGTAGCCCTCTGCCAACAAAAGGAGTAATTACAAACAAAACATTACAATTGTCCCCGTACAGTTTTCAGAATTATTGTTTACATTTTTTTTGTTCTTGTTGTGAATAGCCATACATTTCGTTGTTATAATCTTCATGACATTCAGCTTTTCACAATCTATACATTTTAATACAGGTTATATATATGGATCGTTATGGTAATGTTGAAGCAGAAATTAAAAAAAAAAAAAAAAAGGAAAAAGAATCAATAATTTGAAGGAATACTGGTGAACACACTGTAACTGTACAGACACACCCCTCGCCTCGTTACCGCTCGTTTCCCCTTGTTCTCACGCTTTCAGAAAGGATCATTAAAACATGGGAAAGATGACGGCTGTGACGATGTGACGCACAAGATTACACTTCCACAAGAGGGCGCACTGCTGTCCTTTCCATGCTGCTGAACCTTACAGGAGAGCGACTGACCGTAACCAGTGTCCAGGTGTAATAATCTCTTGAATTTGGGGTCTTGTGGCTGCTCTCCTGATCCTGTCCAGTAACAGTATTTATGAGGTTGTGAAGTGATTTTGGCATGTTAGCTTCTCTCACTCTCTCTCACTCACTTTCTCTGTTTTTTTTTTATAATTCGGCCCCAATCCTTTGAGGCCTGAAAGTGCAATGGCTCAGTCGCTCGTAATACGCAATGCTAAAATAAAGTTGAGTTTATTGACATCTCTATGAAATAAGTGATGCCATGCGCACACCTGGGAACACGTACAACACTTTAATTAAATGACCACGAAGATAAGCAGATGAAAAAGTCCAAATCATTGTTTTATGGCAGTTAATGGAACATGAGGTGAACGTCCTTGGATTGCGCGATAAAGTAAGATTCACAAATGTCTTTCGGTGAAATAAGAGCACAAGCCTGAGGAGCAACAATGTGTGTGTATGTGTGTATATATGTGTGTGTGGAGGGGGGGGGGGCGATGCTGTTTACGTCATAGAGGATGCAAGGTGCTTGATTTTTTTTTTTTTTTTTGCGTTATCTCATAATATCTTGCTTTAAATATCTGGGGTTTTGTTTTTCCCCCTCTCACGTTCTAGCAGCTAATCTTAAATCTAGCTTTAAATTTGGGTTTTTCTTGGGTTCATAGATATATCTTTTTTTTTCTTTTAAAACATTTTCTATTTGTACAATATACACAGACTTTCTCTATACATCCCGCTTAAAAATTGTTTCCTCACTATTTTTCATAAACATGGTTTATATATATTATCACATCACAGTACTGTGCAAAAGTCTTGACAACCTCTCGCTTCTTCATAATTTGCTTCCAAAGCTTCAGACTTTTTTGTGTTTTTAATATAGTCGTGAGGAATAGATCTCTAGGCTTCCTGAAGGACTTTTTTTGTCTCTCATTTTCAGTCCAGTTCCTGTACCTGAGCAGTTCCAGAGGCATGTTTTTGTTTGTTTGTTTGTTTGTTTTTTTTGCTTGTTAAGCCACAAAGTGGCATAAAAACCAGTGAGAAACGGGTGCAGATGACGACAGATGATCAGGCCGGTAAATAAGTATACTGGTGATGGCATTCAGCTGAGTGGTTGGAACAGACGAGAGGGGAAATGAGGTTGCTGCTGAGGTTGTTACATAAACAACCGTTTTTACATTTAAAACTGTATCTTTGGGTTCTTTGCAGCCGGTCACAGTAAAACATTTGTCCCCATTTCTGTAATCTTAATCTACATCATTGCATTTCATTTAATATGAAGAAATGAGGGTTGCTCAAGACTTGAGTGCTCAAGTGCACTCAAGAGTGCACAGTACTCTATGTATGTGTGTGTGTGTGTGTGTATATATATATATATATATATATATATATATATATATATATATACACACGCACACACACACATACTTTCTGGCATTCTTTTTTTTTTTTCTTAATCATTACTTTGTACATGTAATTATAAACGGTGTTGAAGGGAGCTCTGGGACGAGCGTGACAGTGACAAAGGCATCGCAGACGTGACAGCAGGGCTCTCACTCACCCAGCAAAAAACATTCACTGGTCACAAACCTGCCTGAAAGAGACCTTCCCACCCCCGAAACCCACATATTCTGCCCTAACTCCGAGCCCGGAGAGGGGCAAAAGGGAACACGCCGTAGGTCCGAGACCAAGAGAGAGGACACAGAGCAGCACATCAAAACATTCTTTTTTTTCTTTGAAGATGCTAAAAAGCTTCTCTTTGCATAGCTGGGATCAAAGTTAACTTTGGCATTTTAGATAAGAATCAAATATCTTCTATCCTCCCTAAGGAGAACATAGACACACTGACATACACTTAAATCTTTTATAACCCAAATCAACCATCAGTATAATCATATTCACGCTGAACTCTTTCCCATGATATTTCCAACATCCACTTCCTTATTTAGCTCTTCGAAAACTATTCAACAGCCGACAACAGGGCAAAATAAATGCCTTTTTTATGCAACAAGGTTCATGTAGTGTGCTTGTATTAGGAAAAATGAGTGTGGACATAATGAACTGTACGTATCAAACGTCACTGCTACACTTCTCTATTCTTACATCAATGGAAATCTTGAGGTGACAATAAAAAAATTTCGATTGAGAAATAGTGGATGTAACCGAGGTTCTATGAACACTTGGACACATTTTACATCAAAAACATGCAGATGAAGTGTTTACAGAGACATGGTGTATAAACACTTTGCCAAGGTTTCCGAGAATCCAAAAAAAAAAAAACCTACCACTTCCTTCCGAATCCTATCAGCTTCCTGTTGCACTTTTTCTTAAAAACCTTAACAGTTCTCTTCATTCACTGAAGGTATCCGGGAGATTCTCACCGTCCCTGATGGTTAAAACACAATCTTTCAGAACTTACTACTCAATGCTGTTAATGATTTGATCATTTAACCACTTGGAGAAATACTCACTGGCTTCCTTCCACATCCTGTCAGCTTCCTTGTTCCACTTTTAAAAAACCTTAGCGTTAAAACCGATCGTCTCAAATCACCAAACCGTAATCGCTTAACCGCAATGGTTCTCATTGAGAAGATACACAGACTAGAACATTCTAACGAACTGCTAAACATCCTGAGAAAAAAAGCGAGTAAAACCCAGGCTGGAATTCCCGAAAGTCTCGATACTGGAAAAAGAGCTTTCCCTTAAACGAGGGCGCCTTGCGCTTTTACATTACGACAGAGAGGGGCTTAAAATTTATTAACGTCTTAAAATCAATTTGTTTAACAGATTATGTGCCCTAAAACTACGTTGGCACTGAAGCATACCTCGGTACGTCTCCGTCATTCCGTCGTTAGTGCGTCTTGCGTGTCCTCATGGTTGGATTCTTTCTGTGCAATAAGCTGATTAATCTTTTATAATGCCTGAAAAACATGATGCATACATAAACCGCCTACATAGACGCTCAAACTCATCCTCTCTTAAACACATTCATCACTGCTAACCTGACTTTACATATACACATACTGTATGTATACAGGGCATCCTATAGTTCAATCAGATTCGCAGAACTCATACTTCTGAACCTGTGAACCCTAAAATATAAGGTGCTTTTCTATTCTTTCTTTTTTTTTTTTTCACGACTACAAAAAAATAAAGTTTGGAAGAGGGAACGCGAGAAAGCAAATACCCCTCTAGGGCTCTGTGTATCCTCTCTCTGACCCGGGTGTACCTCATGCCCCTCTCGGAGAACGTGTGTGTGTGCGTGTGTGTTGAGGGGGGGTGGGGTATGGGGGATGGGTGTGTTACAGTGGGCTGGCTTATGTGTATGACAGGTGCGAGCCGTTGGAGATCTGAGAGGCGATGCTGGCGCTCCTGCTCATCCCCTGCTCGCTACGAGCTCCCGCAGATGTTCGGCGTGACGCTTGAGGGCTGTTCCGTGCGCCGCCGCCGCTGCTGGACCTTTGGCTGCCACCTGAACCATGGTGGCCCCAGGGAGAATGCCCGCTGTGCCCCCAGGGCTGCTGGATGGAGCCGCTCTGGCTGGCATGGTGTTGATGGTGCGGGTGGTGATGATGGTGATGATGGCCGTGCTGGCTGCCCCAGTGCCCCTGCCCCTGCGCCTGCGAGCCGGCACTGTGAGGCGAACCCCATGCCCCCGGCGCACCTGGAAAACTGTGGCTATCGGACGTGGCCATGTTGGAAAGCACAATGTTGTTAAAGCCGAGACGCATGCTCTCCGAGTCGAAGGCTTCGACCTCCCGCGCCTGCCTCTCCAGCAGGCTGCGGATTCGCTCCGAGCGCTCGTTCTGCAGCGTCACCATCTCCTCCTCGATCTGAAATATTATCAGTCGTTAAGATCGAACGGTCGACTTGCGACGTCACACGGAATATCTGCTGCATATGGTACGTACCTTCTGTTCCAGGAGGGCCCTGCGCAGCGAGACTCTCTGTTCTAGCTCTTTCCGTTCGCGGTCGTGCTGCGCGTCGGTCTGCATCTTGATTTTGCTCTGATACGCGTTCAGCAACTCCAGCTCCTGCTGAAGCTGCATCTTCAGCACCTGACACTCTGCCTCCTGGGCTTCATCCAATCGCAGCTGAAGAAACAGGACAGAGGACGGAATGACGTCGCGGTATCTTGTTTACCAAGTCATTACTAACTTAAGATTTTTTTAAAATTAAGTTTTGATTGCACTGAAAATATTTTTTCTGCATATGCCAGTTAGGAAGCTGGGGTCTGGGGTGCAGGGTCAGCGCCCCTGGAGTACATAGGGGTAAGGGATTTTTGATTTTTCAGTGGCAGCTTGGTCTGATTAGTAACCAAGAGCATTAAAATGCATTAAAATTATTAAGAAATATCGTCCATGTAACTTCAGCTCCTCACTAGTTTTTTCACCAAACTACAGGAGAAATAAAATGCCTCATCATGTCAGAACTGGATTTCTGACTCGGATTTTTTAATACGGACACTAGGGCTGAAACAATTCCTCGAGTAATTTGATTACAAAAAATGATCGAGCCATCGAAGCTTCTTTTAACTAATTTTAAAAGCTTGCGTTATGTGTTTGTGCAATTATTTGTTGACGAAGAAGAAGCGCTTACGTCACCCACAAAGCAGAAGGAGACGCAAACAGTTAGCTGTGTATTGATTTGAGGGAGCGTTCTGTTGCGGGCTGCAAAATGGAAAGGAGCGATAAAATTATCAGCGAGCCAAGAGATGAAGAAACCAGTAAGAGAAAAACGACATTGAAATTGTCAGTAAAGCCTCATGTTATGCCTGAGCTGTAGATTTAGAAACTTTTAGTTCTGAAAGTTAAGTTGCACAACTTTTTTGTATAATTATTTATTTTAATGTGTGCCTTAATCTTTTTGATAATAAAGTCATTTGAGAGACCTTTTTTATTTATTGCATCTGAGAAAAGGCTTTAAAATAAGAATGTATGACACTGTAATGCACTTAATTCATCTCAGTCAACTTTAAGTTATTTCTTGTATTGTGGATAATGACAATGTTTATTTTTGATAAAATGCTGTTTGCATTTAAAAAATAAAAGTAGATTTTTCTAAAAAGAAAACCAATTAATCTTTGTTTCTCTTATATATTATACATTGCTGTTTAATTAAGCAAAAGGACATTTTATCCAATTACTCGATTAAATTTTTGGTAGAATACTCGATTACTAAAATATTCGACAGCCCTAACAGACACAATATATGAATGTCCTGCAGGTTTCTGAGATATTGACACTGCGGACGCTGCCCGTCCCTCTTTACTCACGGCCTGCGTGGACAGCATGTCGTTGATGGAGTGATCATATTGCTCGGCAAGGATGGCCAGTTTTCTCGTCTGCTCCTCCTTCAGTCTCTTCAGCACAGCCTTGTGGTCTGACTTGGGCGTGGTCTCGAGCAGGTGGTTCCTCAGGGCCTTGTACTGCCGTGTCTGGATCTTACACGTGTCCTGGAACTGTTTCTTGATCTGTAGCTCTTTGGACTGAGGCGCAAAGGCAGGAAAAAAAAGGGGGAAAGAGCAAGACAGAGAGAGAGAGAGAGAGAGAACAAGACAGCACAAAAACAACAGCGGGACAAAAATATGAAATGTAGAACACAGCTATTATGCGTTAATGATGAACTGCCAGGTTCGAGGAAAACCGTACAGTAGTTATTCATAAACAAATTAAAATGTTCCACTAACCTTAAGGCTCTTGGGCTGCTGCCGGACCTCCATGACATGCTTCCGGCGCAGTTCTCTCTCTCGGCGCTTGTTGTACTCCAGCTGGTTAGTGAGCTCCGTCTGGTGCTGCAGGCGGATGAGCTCGGTCCTCATTTTGTGGATGGTGCCCAGTTGTCTCACCTCCAGCTCCTGCATCGACTCGTGGTGACGCAGCAGCATGGCGTGCTCCAGGTCCTTCTGCGTCTGACGCTTATTCAGCTCCTGTGTTAGAGGGGAAAATTTTTCTTTTTTCGCTTTTTTTATAAAAAAAAAAGACACCTCACGACAAAAGGCTATAATTATTTCTGTACGGTTATATGAATAATGTCGAGGCTACAGTAGATGCCTGACGTACTTCTCGCACGAGGTCCTGCTCTACGTTGTGTTTGGCGATGAGGATGCGGCGTTTGAAGCGGCGGCACTCGAGCTCTAGGTACTGCCGCTGCCGGCGGAGCAGGTTGGCTTCTTCCTCGGCCTGGAAGTGCTGGATGTTCTCCTTCTGCTTGGACAGCCATTCTTGCTTCTCTTTCTTGGGGGTGGACTGGTTCTCGTTCAACTCCTGCGCACAAGTGTGAAGGAGACGGTACAGTATGATGCCTCAAACGAGACTGCACAAAAATCTTTTTTTTTTTTTTTTAGCATTTCACAGCAACAACTTCTATATTATTATGGATGGGGTTTTATTTTAAAAACCTGTTTCCTTCACCCTTTAAACCCGTCTTAAATGATAATTTACATACACATTTTTCCCGAATCTTTTACAGCCCTGTTTTTCAAATTTCTTCTTCATTTTTTTTTGCCTGTTGTCTTTCAGGAGCCGCCACAGCCAATCATCTGCCTCCATCTAACCCTGTCCTCTGCGTCCTCTTCTCTCACACCAACTAACTTAATGTCCTCTCTCACTGCATCCATAAATCTCCTCTTTGGTCTTCCTCCTGCCTGGCAGTTCAAACCTCAACCTCATTCTACCAATATATTCACAATCTCTCCTCCAAACCAACTCAATCTGGCCTCACTGACTTTATCTCCAAGATCATCTAACATGGGTTGTCCTTCTAATGAACTCAGTCTTGATCCTATCCATCCTTGTCACTCCCAAAGAGAACCTCAACATCATCATCTCCGCTACTTCCAACTCTTTTTTTTCATTTATTATAATAATAATAATAATAATAATAATAATTATTATTATAATTATTATTATTATTATTATAATTGTGAGCTCATTACAACAACCACAACAACAATAGCGAGTTTCACCCTAGCCAACACACCCTAACAGGTCTTTAACATCCACATACTTCTTCAGAGACCAATGGCACATAACATTTTTATAGATCGTCATAGAAACCTGAAGGGCAGGGTTTTTTTTTGTTGTTTTTTTTGCCCCTCATGCACAATTTAGTGCATATTGCTTTTTTTAATCCAGGTACATAAGGTAGGTCGGTGCATGTGCACATCATGTAACTGCAAGGACAAGCAGATCAGGCTTTGACAGAATACAGTATATGTTCCTATTTTTCAAAGCAGTGCTGCTCAGGTTGCTGCTGCGTCCACGAATACGCACGTGGTTTAGCATTTCTTAGACCGGGGTCGGCAACCCACCGAATCCTGGAGCCGCATGTGGCTCTTTCATCACTCTGCTGCGGCTCCCTGTGGCTTTGGAAAGTAAATAATGAGTCTCTAAATAAAATGTATTTCATTTCATTAGTTTTATTTAAACGTAATTCTAAATTTGAAGATTATGGTGATCTTGTAACATTTAAATAAAACGTGTTTCAGTTTTAGTTGCTCAAATATGCGTCACAACCACCGATGTGCGACAACCCCCCCCGGCACACAATTTATACAAATAGTCGTTTTTTGTTTTTTTTTTGGGTCGACAGCTGACTGCGTGCTCCAGTAAGACGGCATTTTTGGTTTGCTGCAGGTGGAGGATTTAAGTTCTTATTTCATAAATACGAGGAGGACTCAAATAGACGTTGAGTATTTTATTTAAAAGTAACCTTCGACCCAGCGTCTTTTTCTGTCAGAATTCAAAATGTTTTTGTTGCATGCAGAAATAAAATTTCGTTTTCTCTATAGCAGTTCATCGATATCATAAATGTAACACACTATAAGGCCTTCATATGTAGCATAAAGGTAAAAAAAAAAAAAATGTTTTATGTTTTCTTTTCTGTGAAAAATGGGTGTGAATGGCTCTTTGAGTGTTTAAGGTTCCCGACCCCTGTCTTAGATCATCTGCAGCAGCGCAACTGAACTTTTAATGTCACTCACGGGCTGTGAAAGTGTTAAGTCAAACCTCTTTCAGTTGCTCCTTGCGTAGTTTATACTCTCGTTTCTGCGATTCGAGAAAGCTGCTCAGCTCTTTCTTCTGCTGGACCTGGATGTGCTGTTGGAACTTCTTCTCGTCGTTGGCGAAGGACTTGGCCTTTAAAACACAAACGCATACAAATGTGTATAGATCTCACGTGACACGTCCGTAAGCGTTATTTGTTTTTGTAGGAATCCGCATGCTTTACATCTTTCTCCATGGCTGCTTGGTGCTTCTTGACCAGTTTCTCGATCTCGGCTGCGAAACTATTCCGCTGAGTCTCCAGCTCCTTGTCCAGCTTCAGCCTGTGCTCATCCATCTCGGCCTTCAGCTTGTTCTCCAGGGCCATCAGGTGCTTCTGGTGCTGTCGTCTCATCCGCTTATAGCCAGACATCTGCTCTCGTAGCTCGGAGTCCTGCTCGTGTTCCTGCATCTGCCGCGTCACCTGAAGAGAGCAGAGACCTAGTCAGCTACGCCTCGTAAAAACATCTCCCCATTTTAAATAATCGAGAACACTATAGAACATTCAAGCTCCTCATTATTTAATTATGAAGTAATCCGCTCCCAGAATGAGTGTACGAGGTGAGCTGAGCTGAGCAGTGACTCACCAGCGAGGCTGTGCGGATGGTGGCGAAGTGCTCGCGGTTGCGGTGGTATTTGCGCGGGGGCGGCTGTGCCGAGGCTGCCTGGGGCTCGGGGGGATGACTGCGTGCCTCCGGGTCATCTCGGTAAACCTCTTCCTCTTCCTGTCGTACACCAAAGTGAAGTAATAACCAGACTTACTAGCATTCACAACTACATGACTACATGAGACGGGAAATGACTCATTAACGCAGAACTGAAAAGCTGCACGCGAACATACAGGCTTGAGGTGTATGACAGAGCTGTTGGACATGACGGTGTGGTCTCCTTCCATCAGATCCAGGTCACTCTTATCGTCCGCAGCGTCAGGAAGGCTGTTCACGGAGCTGCTCTGAGAGCTGGCGCTGATGGACATGCTGGGAATGGATTGGTTACTCCCTACGCTGTTCACTGTGCCTGTACGCCCGGCCCCGTGGTCGGGCTCCTGCATAGACACACACACAATCATCATGAGATCCTAAAGTCTAAGCAGCCTTTCAGAGAGAAACTTATCGGACATGCTTAACTATGTGCACAATCCTGACCTCATCTCCCTCTGGGGTCTCAGTAGCTGGCCCGTTGTGGGCCTCCTGAAAGAGGATCTTCTTCATCTTGCGGTACTGCAGGTTGTCCAGCTCCCGGACCGCGTCCTTGGTCCGCATGATCAGGTCAATCAGGACAGTCTCTGGTCTCTCACGCTGAACGAATGCATGCTGTGTGCAGAGAAAGTAAGCTCAAGTAAAATAGATTTTTTTTTTTTAAATCTTTTTTTTCATTAATGCTGTTCCCTCTAAACCCAAGACTGCAGATCATTCTGACCAACCCTACTCCACCCTGTTCCAGCTGATGCGGTTAATTAGGAAGACAGATTATCTGGAAATAAAAAATGTGTTGGTTTGTGTTTTATAGCTACAATACTGGTGCTGACTGAACAAAGCATAGCAAGGCTAATACAAGGACAAGCAGAATAATGTAATAAGTGTACACTAAGCACTACAGAAACATGTGTGAATAAAAAACTGCCACGTTAAACACAAATGTGATAGACAAAAAGCGGTTTCTTAAATGTTACAATTGCAAAAATCCTTTCTGTAACGTCTTGTATTGGCCTTAAGTTAAACTTAAACTTAAATTTAACTCGTCATCATCACTAAATAGTACTACTTAATAGTTGCTATGATGCATATGGTAGGTATTAGGTTGGGAAGGCCAACTAATGATGTGCTGAACTAATAGAAAGTTTTGTTAAAGATTGATGATGTTTGTCATTTCGTTTTTTCGGTACTGTAAATTTTGCCGCGTACTGTATTAATTATTGCATAATCACGATCTAGTAGAACTTAAAAGTAAAAATATTTTCAAGTTCCACGAGCAGTGCTCACCTGTAGCAGGTCATCTGATTGCGGTCTGTCTTGGGGGATTTTCTGAAGACAAGAGTCCACGAAATTTCTAAAGTAATCCGTCCTGGGAAACAGAAAACAAAGCATAACTGTTGTTCACGTGGACTGCTGGTGCATCACAGACTATTAGTGATTTATGTGCATTATGGAGACTCACCATTCACTAGACTGGAGAGTTGGGCTCTCGTTCTGCGCTATATGATATAAGGCACTCATTGCGTTCATATTGAACAGAGGAGGCTTCCTCTCAGCTGCAAGAGAAGAAAATGAGATTGATGAAATTTACTCTAAACTCACATTACTGTATGTAAAACTTTAAAGCTAGGAGCCATCTTACCTAGTTCTATACAGGTGATCCCAAGGGACCAGACATCTACCTTTCCATCATACTGCCCCTCATCCATAGCCAGAATCACCTCTGGAGCCATCCTGGAGGGAGAAAGGAGGAGCGAGACGAGGCATCAGAAACGGTGCGTTCAGATAGTGATGGTTTCATCAGACGGACATGATCTGATCTATGCTCACCAATATGGCGTCCCTACAAAGGAATTGGCCGGAGAAGCGATGGAGGCGGAACCGAAGTCTGCCAGTTTGACCTGGCCAGGTTCAGTCAGCAGGATGTTCCCAGCTTTGATATCCCTGAGAAGTGAAAGATAAGACTGTAAGGGATCGTTTTTTTTTTTGTTTTGTTTTTTAAGTGAGCGGTTATACAACAACATGGTAGCAGACAGAGATTTCTCCATTATCTTCGCCTGTATGAGGTTAGTGTTCAAAATATTTCTATATTTAACTAAATTCGGGTTTAAACAGGAAGCGGTCGTGATCTGGATTGGAAGGAACGATTTGCCCCGGGAAACGCTAAAAATAAAGCAAATTCTAACAACAAATAGCATTCCGCAGACTATAACTATAGTCAACTCTTGAACTTCTTCATGTTTAGAACTGATCTCAACCAGCTGCAGCAATTTTTTGATTAATCATGACCGTTCTGGCAGGTCTGTGGTTACAAAGTATAATTTTTCAAAACCTCAGATCAGATCAAGTTTTTTTTGCGATCGCACCGGTTCAGGATCAAATTCAGACCTTGTTTCTAGTCAAACTCAGCATTTAAAGGAGACCTATTATACAAAATTCACTTTTTAGACCCAGAATATATTCCCCATGAATACACACAACAACAAAAAATATATGTTTGTCCTTTTTTTCCATTTTTGTACTGGCCGGGGCTTAAACAAGCTAATCAGATTTCCTTCCTTTTGTGACCTCATATGCAAAGAGACTCTTCCCCAACTCAATGCTCAGCTCCACCCCACTCTACTTTACACCGCCTAGCTAACTGCTGACGTCTTAACCTGTCTTCTGCTAACCTTCTTCATCTTTAAGTTTTGTTTTAACTTCTATAACTATTCTCCCCTTCTATATTGGTGGGAAAACCTGAAAACGGGTGGGAGATGCTTGATAAGGTTCCGAACATTGAACGCTTCCAGATCCTGCGTTCTAATTGGTAAAATGCACTTCATCAAAGTTTAATTTAAAAGCTACAGACACTGAAACAGCATGACCGTAAAAGGAGTGTAAGAGAACAAACATCAACCAACCACAATGCAGGATCTGAGTTGCATTTCAGCTGGAGAGCGTTATAAGACTTGTGGCAACTTGTTTAAAAAGGAGTACAATACGGGACCTTTAATTCCAATACCTAGAGGATTTTCCCTAAAAAGACTTTCCTTTAATGATAATGGAGAATGTTAAGTTAAGAACAAGGCAATAAGAATAAAACTTGCACAACATTCTTTTTTTTGCTCTAATCTCAAAATGATGCACTGTGAACTTTCTTGGCAGGATTTAAAAAAAAAAAAGAAGAAAAATATTTTTTTTAATCCGCACCTACTATTTGTATCGGAATATATTAAGAAGACATTCTATGTCCAATTCTAATAATGCATTCTTGTTCGGTTGCATCCCCAAGGCTCACTCACCTGTGAATCATGTTATGAGAGTGAAGGTAGGCAAGCCCCTGCAAAGCACCATGGGTAATAGCTGCAATCTCGATTTCCTGAAGGGGCTTTTTGTGGACTGGAAAATACAAACGGAAAAGGAAAAGTGAATCCAAGAATTTAAATGTGACAGAATGTACAGCATGTACAACTTTTAAATACTGTATGTTCAGGATGGCGGAGAAATCGTTCGAAATCCGTGTTTCACATTGTTTTAGGAGTTTACCTTCAAGGAGGTCGGAAGCTGAACCCAAACAGTACTCCATCACGAGCTGAAGAAGAGAATGAGGATAAACATACAGTACTTAGAGCTTATTGTAGAAGAATGAG
The DNA here is from genome assembly GCA_028565275.1 of Leiocassis micropogon. Taxonomy (NCBI): domain Eukaryota; kingdom Metazoa; phylum Chordata; class Actinopteri; order Siluriformes; family Bagridae; genus Leiocassis; species Leiocassis micropogon. The sequence continues at coordinate 9,593,250 of JAOVVA010000021.1, forward strand.
GATGTCTGTGTGCTGAGAAGGAGAGGGAGGAAGATAAAGGAATGTTTACCCATGCTGTGTGTTCCCGTAGGTAGCATCCTTTATACTCTATGCTGTTCGGGTGTTGTATTCGCTGAAGGAATTTCACTTCTTTAATGATATCCTGCCATTTCTGATAGGAAACAAAAACGATAAAATCACTACACTTAAATATTTCTAGTTGGTATTAATACACTGCTTGCAAAAGAAAGAAAAAACTGCTACTGATAAGCTGGACATGACCTCAGCACTTTACTCAGACTTAAAAAAAAAAACAGGCTACACCACCTGTACCAGCCTGCCACTGGTCCAGGAATAACATGAACAGAAAAGCAACGATGAGAAATGCAATTCATTCCGTTTTACTTATCAGTGAACCTGTTGACATACTGAAACTTACCAAAAAAAAAAAAAAAAAAGTCACGCTTTAGGAAGGGTCAAACTATCGGCCTGCATCAAGCAAAGAAAACAACTGAGGGGAATGGACTGGAATGACTGGAATTGGGTTGTAAACTGTCTGACACATCCTGTGTAATAAAACCTTTGTGGAAGAAATGTTGTCAGGAAAACAAATCATGAACGGAGATCACTTACACGTTTGTTGTTTAAGTTTCAGCATGAACGAAATCACAACGTTATGTGGCAATAAAATGAAGTCAGCTGACGACCTGAATGTACTGAATCACCAGGGTATCATATCTATGAATCAAACCAAAACCTAGCGTGTGCAACTTTTTTTTTTTGGGCCAGGCAGTGCACCATAATGTAGAAATGAATTGTTACTTGAACACCATACACCTGAGGTCGCGCAAGGTCCAGAGTTGACGTGCCGGAGCTCACTAATTGTACAAATCCTGGCAGGTTTGCTGTAACGGGTTTTAAATGTGTTTTAAATAAAAGATAAAAACGGAGACAGAAAGAACTGCGTAAAGCTGAAAACTGTCATTCTTTATGAGTTCATATTTAGATTGATTGTAAAAAAGCTCAAACTTACTCACCTCATTGGATTGTTTTCCACTGTAGGACATCTTCTTAATGGCCACCACCTCTGCGGTCCGCACATCACGTGCCTGCAGCCAGACACAGGTTAAACAAACAAATAAATAAGTAATCTGAAAACTGGTATTCTACAGCTGAGTATAATAATAACCATATGATTGTGAAGTATGAAGTCCAGTGTATGTTTTAAGGTCTTTTGCTTTCATACAACATACAGCGGAAAATGCTGTCTAGGCTCTTCCACAAACACACACACACACACACACCCTTACATGTTGGCTAGGATCGCGGTAATGGAGGGCTGAGAAAGAGTAACAACAATCCATCCCACCCAGAGAGAAGAGCACAACCAGCTTTTCTCTTTTGCCTCCCGCCCATAGATCCTGATCAAAATCCACCATGATTCAGCAAAAATGTATTGTTCATTCCCTTTGGAAGCATTTAATTTAGGGTTGACAATAATGATTAGTTGTTACTCGATTCCGAACCATTAAGAATTTCCTGTATGGTTGTTTTGCATTATATTTCTCCACAGCTCACACAGCTATTAAGATGCACTCGCGCGCAAAAAACTAAACAATTTAACCAAATGTGCCTAAATAGACATTGTGCATACTTCTAAATGTATTGCACTAAAAGTACTTGATCTTGTACTTATGTACGTAAAATCTTAAACAATTCAACAACAGTAATGAATGTTTCCCATTTCTTAAGCCATTAATATATTTTTGTCAGAGCAAATCAAATAGTACATTAATTAAGCACTAAATCTAATATCTAGTTTTGTACAGGTAGTCCCCAGCTTATGAACAAGTTCCATTCCGGGGGCATGCTCGTAAGTCGGATTCATTCATAGGTCTGACAAAGTGAGTTTTTGTCTAAGTGAGTTTGTGGACTTTTGGATTAGTGATTATGTTTCCAATCTTTCTGCAGGGAAAAACTAAACATGTTTAATTTTTTTGGGCGGTCCTCACGGAAGTTCGCAGAACTTGCGGAACCTCGCAGTCACACGTGGTGCCTAACACCACATCTTACTGTGGGGTCAAACCACGTAGGTGCTATAGAGGCGTTTTACACCTTTGACACAAATATACAATGAATCACTAAAGCTGTCCTGATGGTGAATAATCCAACAAAATAAAACATTTCAGAAAATCCTCAACAAAACAGAGTTCACAGTCCATTATAGCTCTGAGACTAAATGGCGTTTGCTAAAGTGCGCAGTAAACACCATGTAAGCGTTGTCTTCATGCAAGCCTTGTCTTGCCTTTAAACAAGGTCAGCTGACCCTGCTGCATCACCGGGATTCCCCCTTGTTCTCCCTGATGTGGTGGTGCAGTCTCGCGAGAGTATAATGCAGAACCAAAATGCCAAACCTGTATGTTTTTTTTAAAAATTTAATTTATGGTATTCACCATCAGGATAGCTTTACAGGACAGCCATTTTCTATTATCATGACCCAGACTGATTCCAGGCCGAATGATTTCTCCCGCACCCCCACATGCACACACATGCACAATACCGGACATGATTTAGACATATAGACAATTTTATACATTCAGTTTAAAATTTTATACATTCAGTTTTTTGTAACAATACTATATTTTTCGCACTATATTCATGAGCTAATTCTAAGATTTGTTTCGCATCATATGAATTAAAACGTATGGAAACGTGGTAAGGTGATGAAGCAAGGTTTTTGCACCACTTACAAAATACACAGCTCCGAAGCTGCCATGTCCAATCTCGCGCAGGTCAGTAAAGAGCTTTTCAGGGTCTTCCTTAAAGAACAGCTCTGCGATCTCGGGGTCCTTGAGGTTCCCTGCCCTGCTGGTGGAGGGCATGCTGCGCTCGCAGGGGACTATCTGGCCGTTCGACTGCGACGCGCAAGACCCCGATGATGACTCATCTGCCAGAGAGTGGCAGCGTGTGCATAGGGACCTGTGGCGAACACACACACACACACATACACCATTATTAAAACACAAGTACGCAATCAACAACATCAATATGTGGCTTAATCAAGCGTTTTAAAAGAATGCTGTTCTCAACGTCAGCCTCAGCACCAGAGGTACCGGGGCCTCCTCTTTTGCAGAACCAAAACTTTGGAAGTCACTTCTCCCAACATATTTGCTTTCTTGGATCCTTTACAAAATTTTAAATTGCTCTTAAAACATATCTTTTTAATCTGGTCTGCTCTCTCTGGATTGTACTAAATGTTTTCACTAATGTCTGATATAGTTTTCGTTACTGAATGTCTTTCTTTTCTTTCATGCCATTTTTTTCCCAAAATTATAAGTGTGTCCTCAAGGGTGCCATCAAATCAAATGTTATTATTATTAATATTATTATTATCCTAGCACAACAGTCTCGCAAAAAGTGAGAGCTAAGAATATAAGTCTTTAAGAAGCGTAAGAGTGAGTCATCTTAGATGAACACAGACATTCATCAGTAAAATTAGATTTGTTTAACAGTCTAATAGTAATTAGCTCTCTTTTGACCATATAAAAAGTGCATTTAGATAAAGATTTGCGAATTTGTTTGAAGCATACAATATCTGGTCTTTAAAACCCCTAACTCACCTACGCGGTTTCGTGAGGTGGCCGTAAGTACGGTTCATCACTGTGAGTTTTGGAGCTGTGATTACGTTTCCATCTTTCCACGCGGAAAAAAATGTAAAATATTTTTGGTGGCCCTCGCAGAAGCTCGTGGACCTTACAGAACATTGCGGAGCGTCGGCGGGCAATCGCGGCGGCTCACGGTGCCTAACACCGCATCTCATCGTTAGTCAAACCTCATAGGTGACATAGGGGTATAACCAACAAAATTATTACTTACCCCTGACTGCAAATCACATTGTTACCTTTTTTCATCAACTTTTGCTAACAGAGTCTATTCTATCCTAAAGCACAGGAGGGTGGAGTCAGATCTGAGACGGTAATTTCTACCTGACTGGATTTGACCCTAAAGTCCAGTAATTTCTACCTCACCGGATTTGATCCTAAAGTCCAGGGGGCGGAGTCAGATCTGACAACAATTTTTACCTTGCCGGATTTGATCCTAAAGTTCAGTAATTTCTACCTTACCGGATTTGATCCTAAAGTTTGATCCCACACACACACACACACACACAAACTCCGCTCTGTCTTACCCTTTATGAGACTTGCTTTTGCTTTACACGCGCGCTGTACAAACACGCTAACAAACACAAAATTAAATATGTTTCACACACACACGTGGTCACAGTGTTATAGTAAACAGAACACGCGTGCACGGATGTTGATTATACCAGTGAGAGACGAGCACTAAGTCCCAGCAGGGGAGACGATTACCCACAATTCCGCAGTGCAAGAGAGAGAAAAACCGTTGGCTCATATATTCAAATGTATATCGAAATATTGGAAATGTGTTTAAAAATCGTATCACTGTTATTGAAAAAAAAATCTATCGCGATATATATTGATATCGAATTATTGTCCAGCCCTAAGTCAGATCTAATACAGCGATTTCTACCTGACTGGGGTAGATCCTAATGTGCAGTGGGTGGAGTCAGATATGACACAGCAATTTCTACCTGACTGGATTAGATCCTAAAGTTCAGGGGGCGGAGTCAGATCTGATACAGCAACTTCTACCTGACGGGATTTGATCCTAAAGTCCAGGGGGGCTTTCCGCCCAGATCCACCGTCTGGCCCTTTGGTTCTGCAGCAAGGAACCATTTCCGAAGTAAAAAAATAAATAAAATAAAAAAATAAAAAAAACTCAGTTTCCTTGTGGCTTCCTGAAAGTGAAAATTAATGGGTGAAATGATAATGTGTAATAACGTGACTGACAGCTTCTGCAGCCTTTACATAAAGTACTTAAGTGCCAGAAGTACAAGCTGTGTAGGGTATCCTTTAAGAGGGCTGCAGTTTGTGGAAGAATGGACATACCATGAGACCTGTAATCCTCTAAACCTCGCATAATGACCACAGGTTAGTCCAGGTGACGTGGGCCGTATAACCCGTGTGTGTGTGTGGAGTGTGGCACAGCAGGTTGCCTTTAAAAAATAACTGCATGAATCCACAGATGAGGAAATTTTTTCTGGCTGAACAGAGTGATCTGCTAAAACATGGTGAACGCCGGTAGTGAGTTAGCAGTCGGTCAGCTTATTACGACAGCAGCCATGTGACGCAGACCTGCCGTCTGTCCGTGTTCATTATGCGGCTTTAAATGCATACGCATGGGACAAACGGAGCTTACAACATACCTACAAGTCAGCTCTGCCATCTCACTCTGTTCATGTAACACTCGAGCCATTATACACTCCATGTGCAAATGGAGTAAAGAGGAGCCCTGGAATTAATAATGAATATCTGTCTGTGTTGGACACTAAAAGCATTTTCAGTGAGACATGTGAGTAGCTAAAGTCACAAGCCAGAGAGGGTGACTACCAAAAAAACAAACAAACAAAAAAAAAAAACACAAACAGTCCGAAACGTTCATGTGCTCTATTGGACTCGGGGATTTTAGGAAATTAGGGAAATTTACTGAAGTGGATTTTTATGGCTGATGACTTGTTTACCCAACAACAAAACAAACTGCTTTCTTTATATCTATCTTTATACATAAAGAACACAAAAAACTAAACTATATATGGAGAAAATGCAAGAGTTAAACTTTAGCATGAATTCCTGACATGAAATGATGGTAAGCAAGATATGCTGAAATTGAGGCATTTTTTATTATTAAACATCTGTCACACTTACTGTACACTGCTTGTTTTTGGCTTTCTTCTTTGTTTTTTTTGACATGCTAACATCTCTACACTTATGTATAAAAAGAAAATGAATACATAAATAGATAGATAGATAAATAAATGGAAGATAAAATGTACATACATAGAAAACATTTTAACACCACAAACGCAAACAAACTTAAAAACGCATTCTAAAAATGGGTTTGCAGTCGGTGTGGCGATACAAAAGAATCACGATATTAAACCGAGACTACTTTCCCATCTCTAGTATTACAGTTGATCCCTCCGCAAAGTCATGGTTCAGAGTTCACGGCCTCAGTCGTTCACGGATTTTTCCTTAGAGTCTAAATAATAATTGTCTTTTCTTTTAATTTGTAGAGATGTTGTCACATCAAAAAACAAAAACAAAGAAGAAAGCAAAAAACAAGTAGTGTACCGTAAGTGTGACAGATCTTTAATAATAAAAAAATATATATATAAGGTCACAGGCGTTCGTATAAGCATTTCACTGCATATCGTACTGTGTATGACTGTGTATGTGACAAATAAAATTGTAAAAAAAAAATTTCGATTTGTTCACGGAAACCCCCGCAATTTCGCAGGAAACCGCAAATATTCTCCACCATTTTTTAATAGCATTTTTCATGGCGATATACAATTTTTCAATGCGTTTTGATGCTGAACTATTAAGAACAATATAATTTACTAATTTTGTACCATAAATATTAACAAATTCAGCTAAATTTCCATATAAAATATAATTCTGTATATTCTTTTTAGTACTGTAAAGAGAACACAAAGCAACCGTAGGCTTGGGACGGTGAATTATTCCTATATTTACCCTACAGTACTGATACCAAAGAAAACGAGAGCGCATATCAAAGAAAACACTTCTATGAATTAAAGTACATATACAGTGGGGTAACATCGGTATTTTACATTCTAGCACTGCGGAAGATACAGCAGTACAGTACAGTATATGAGTTTACCTTTACATTCTTTTTTTTGTTTGTTTCTAAAGGCTAATGTATTAAGCTGAGTTTTAAATAAAAATAAAGGGTTTCTGGAGCATATTTAATGTTTTACAGTAACTATAAAAATAGGCATTGTTTTGATCACATCCAAAATTCTCGGTTTTTCAATTTCTGGGGTCGACTGTAACACTTTGGACCCTTTGGCCATTTATTCAGCAACGTTTGTAAACCTAGCATCTGCATCTGAATGGAAAATGATGACTCCGTCACGTTCTTATGGCTTGTCCTTGTTTTCAATTCGATTTAATTCAACACCATTAATGTTTATTGTTTGCCTTGTCTCAACAGTTACATTTCTTACAGGTATTGAATTGCTAAAAATAATTAAAAGTAGCTACTAAGCATTAAAAAGCAGTGTAACTTTTTTTCTTGATTGTTTAAAGGTAATGTGTTTGTTTTTTTTCCCCCTGGCCAATCTTGTGCACTACTCTCCAGTCCAGTAGGTGGCTGCATTGCACCAACTGCACATAAAAATCAAAAGAAGAAGAAGCAATGACCGTGCACGTATTTTGCGCAAGATGGAAGAGGTTTGTATTTTCTGCGTAAGCCGTACTGTATTTTTAAAGAATTTGTTAACTTTAGACAATTTATTGTTTATTTGAAATAATTTCATAAAGTATGGATTCTGAATTAAAAATTTACTTAATCGAATTCACCCAATAAAAGATTGATTAAATTTAATAATCGATTAAATCAAACAGCTCTAGTAAGCGAGAATTGTACAAGTAGGCGGGTCTGGGTTAGTCGGGTGATTACTGACAACATTTATGATACACGTTGTGTGTGTGTGTTTTTTGGTTGTTCTAAATTATTAAGCTAGTTATGGCTATCTCGGTCTAAAAAAAAAAAAAATTCAGAACCGAATATGTGCATCTCTTGCTAAAACATACAGACTGGAAACCATGCGGAGTTTAAAAACCCGACCACGGCATGTTAACTTGTCAACAAAGCGTAACCTGAGGTCAGTGAAGTGACCCTAGAAATGAGCTTCATTGAGACCTCTGTCTTGTAATGAATCAAGTTACTTACTTATTAACAGGAGTTTGAGGATGCATCTTTATACATTAACGTGATGATGATTGTGGGAATGTAAGATTCACCTTGTTTACCTCAGCGTTCTGTTAATTATTCATTCGATGCAGTTGCACCGTTTGAAATCCAGGGGTCCTAGTCTGCACAACTCAAAGTTAAATTATACATCGAGATCACACACACGTCACATGATGTCATGATTACGTCAAGAGCCTGCACCAGACGGGATTCATCTACACTTGAAGTGATGAACAACAGCTCCGGATCAAAACGACCACATTTTATAAGACATACGGTTATTACACCGTGTTACAGCCATTAACACAGAGCTCTTCAGTCACGGTCGCAGAAATCGGACACGGTCAGAGCCTACAGTATGTTTAGTCGATACATTTTCATAAAAATAACTTATTTGTGGTTGTTTGCTATGGTTCACAGATAGAACTTTTTAACACTTTTTTTTTTAACTCACAAGAAAGCGCTATCCGCCTCCTTCTGCATACACAAACTCTTATTTACTGCTGTGGATATCATTAATTTTTTTTTTGACTGTCTATAAAGTCATCAAACCCCCATCTATTTTTGTGTCAATCCCTAAAACAGTCACTGATTCACTGATTCTGCAGTGAAAAGTAAGATCCAGTCTCAACGCTTTGAAATTGATTCCAAACACGATACAGATGATTCACATCCAAACAAATAATGTTTTGTGGATATTTACAGTACCGGTCAAAAGTTTGGACACACCTTCTAATTCCATAGTATGTCCTGATTTTTATTTCTTTCTCCATATGTTGATAGTGAGATTTGTCTGCTACATTAGGGTGCTTCCACATTAGGCACGATTGAATTGTACCCTACTTAGTAACCCTTCTCAGGAAGCCTAAAACTTCTGCTCTCAAATACGACTGGCTTGAAAGTCTGATTCGATCCGTCTAAACGCGAACTGTTCCAGATCAATCTACCTTCGTGGCTTCAAATAACATCTGACTGTTGTTGTTGTTACGTAATTACCTAATGCCATATGCGTTATTTTATAGTCTTAAAATGTCTGGTATTGTTCAAGAATGTAGAAGATACACCACAAAACAACAACAACAAAAAACAACAACATTGAATCAGAAGTGCTTCTCCAGATTTTGACTGTTACTGTATACCGAATTGGCGTCAAATCACGGCATGAAATCATAAAATACATAATTTCCTCACCTTAAGCACCTTGAGATGAGTTGTATGTAACAGATGAAGGTTAACACTGGTTAAAGCCTCACAAGTTTCAAAAACTCATTAACCAATCTTACCTACCCAACGTTAACCCTAGTTAAGAATTCGGTTAAAAATCTTTTTTTTTTTTTTTTAAAAAGGTACTACAAAAAAAGGTCTTGTGTGCCTTTGTTAGTTAATATGTATTTAAGATAGCCTAAATAGTCAATTAATTGTATATATTAAACCAATCAGCACTTACAAAGCATGTACTGTATTTAAAAGAATAACTGAAACGTTTAAAAAATTTTAAACACAATCCTGAACATGGAAAAAAAAAAATATCACAGCCTTATCTACCGAGAGACGACCGTCGAAACACGGAGGAGTCCCTGTGTGTACAGTTCTAGAACCTTGAACTCACAGTTACAGCTTTAAAAATACACAAATACGCAAAACCTGGCAGTGAAAACACACGTTATGTGAACTCAAAAAGGCACCGAGGTGTTGCGTAGTGTTCGGGTTGTTCGCAAGGAATGCTTTCACAATCCGAGGAGGCATCTCAGCAATCTCTGGTATGTCTTTACATCATACACTTACAGTTTCTTCTAAATCTCTGCCTTGCTACTGGAACTGATCAAACCCTTACCGATCCTTCCAGTTTTTTGTTTTAGTTTCCCCCGTCACATATCATCCTTCGAAAGACAAACGATTTGAGGCGAATGTAAACTTTAAGCGAGAATTCACACACAAAGGTACATGATTAGCATTCTTTACTGATGATCTGATGAGAAATATTTATTTTTTTTACGCTTGGATTTATTTATTTTTCATCCTTTTTTGCCACCTGGTTTGTTTTGAAAATATTCCAGCAGGAACGAACTGTTAAACGATACAGTGAGATAATTACCCGGAAAGTGCCAACAATCCTGTTAGAGGTATTCAGTCAGAAATTTGTGCAGGCGTCATACAAACGTCATCACAATCCAACGGCAGGCGCTAAAGAAGTCCAAGCAGAGTGACGGGTACTCAGGAGCTGCTCAGGCAAGAGGAAGATGATTAGGGTTTTCGTTCTTAGCTCGCATTTAATTCCATGCGTTTGTCTATGGGTCCTTCAGAGACAGAAACTCACTGTGACGTTACAAAGAACAGCCAACAGCGTTCAAGATAAGACACCAAATCTAAAAAAAATATATAAAAAAAACTTGAAGTGAGCTAGCTAAAGACGTACAGCGTTTTTACTTCGTTTTTAGAATCGCAGTTTCACTCAGTATGAGGAAGCGACACGTCTCATCTCTGAAGACCTGCGAGTTGGTGAAACACCTTCAACCACCTCAACCTCACACAAATTCCTCAGTCTAGTCTTCAAAACTCACTTTCTTTCCTCAACTAGGCCAAGACTACACCGCTGACCCACGCTTCCTGCTAACAAGCCACGACTGCGGCTAAAGAGGTTTCAGTCTAGAGCAAGACGAACACGGGTCTAGAAAGCGATTCACAGGATAACCATCATGTTTTATGAAAATTTCTAGATCAGGTTAACAAGGGTTTTTTTTTTTTGTTTTTGTTTTATACCAGTTTAGTTTTGGATTAAAAAAAAAACAAAAAAAAAAACCTTGATTCAAGACAAATAACCAGAATGTAGTTAAATCAATTTCAAATAAGATCAGGAAGAGACACCGCAACATAAAAAAGCATTTATAGCAGCTTATAATTATATAATTATATTATAGCAAAATAATTATATATATATATATTTCCCTGCTTTCTGTTTTGGCTGGGGTTTAAACCAGTCAATCAGATTTTCTGCCTAATGTGACCTCACATGAGGGAAAACCACTCCCACCGGCTTGTTGCTCAGCTCTGCTGTCCTCTAGGTGGGCGTGGCTCAGCGAGTGCTCATTTACATAGACACTGAAACGGCACGTTTGGAGGAGAAGGAGGACTGAAACAGAAAAAGTTTGAGGTATTTGTAGGACATACACTTTGAAAGAGCTTCGAAACCTGTGTTAACTTGTTAAAGGAAGAGTTGAATAGAGGACCTTTAAGAGACAGTGTGCACTACCACAAATTTGATGTCTTGTCTGATCATTTACCTCTTTTCTTGATATAACTGTATTTCTGTACATTTCTAATGCAGATGTTCTCTCATGTTAAGTGGGGAAAAAAAGTATTTAGACGGAGTATTCAGTAATTATTGTTTTATCATTGCTGCAATTTTGGTTCTACCTGCAACAAGACCCAGCATCTCTTCTCTACTCGAGTGACTACTTTGATTGCTTGGACGCTATGCTGTGAATGAAGCATGATCATACATCTTTTTGCACTTTTTGATTTTGCAGAAAAACAGAACACAGATATGTGAGTAAAAAGTAATTTATATATATAAAATCCGCTGCTACACTTATGCACTTATCCCAGTGTTTCACTAGTGCTTGGACACCATCAAGATAGAAAGTTCTCTCAGTACGCCGGAATCAAAGTCTGAAACGCTGGCCTACCAGGAACTCCTTTAACAGGCCCGATAAGTGGAAATCCGAGGTCAGGACTGTACGGGGGATGTGGCAATAACTTCTAGCCGAGTTCCTGTACGGTGCAAGTGGTGTTGGTGAATGATTGTGTGAACAGTTCCCACAGACAGTGTGAGTTGGTGAAAAATTATCAGGTGATTTTCAAGAACGCTAAATGTTCACAGGAATGTCTGCAGTGGGCACCTGGATCCTCGAGCCTATAACAATTGTTCGGCCATCTTTAAAACGTTTGCACCGTTCAAATGTTTCACCGGTGCTACGAGTGCTCATCACCGTACTGTTCTTGAAGTCTTCTGTCTATACACCTTCATTCACCAGAAATTCCATGACAAGTCCCGGTTTGACTTGAACACCTCTTGCATAATCACAAGCCCAGGAAATTACAACCTGCTACATACTTGTTCCTAATATGGACATGTTATTGCTGTCCACATCCAAAAAGTATTACTGATGTCCCTGTGATAAACTAATTAATAAACTAATGGGTTGCAAATTTCACAGAGGCACTAAAGATGTATTTGGTTTATCTTATACATTTCCTTTGGGCTATTTTAGATTTTCGTGTGTACATTAAACACTTTTTGAGACTGTAAATAAACCAAATAAAAAAAAAGCGATGCAGGCGATTAAAACTGTGCATGACTTGCAGCATTTATATGAACCAGGAAGTACTTCTTGGGATTTATTAATGCAAATGTATGTGAAGTGCATTAAAATCAGGTGATTATCATCTTTCAAACTGTTCTATTATGCAAACTCTACTGTGATTAAAAAGCGTCTCCTCTTTGCAAGAATCTCTTACTGTTTGCTCGAGTCTCTCTTTTCGGCCCGGTTTCTTTCTCACATATTGTAATGAGCTTTAGTCACATGACTAAGTACGCCTTTCAGAAACATTAGCAAATATTTGTTAAGAATGCAGTTGTTGAACTTTTTTTTTTTTTTGGGGGGGGGGGGGAGATTCGTCATGTTATTTGAACAGTTTTAACACAATAAATATGTTTAAAAATATATAAGACAGCCTGAATATATCTTAAATCTAATGATGATTTTAACTTTTACATATTTACCAAGCTATCAGTATACATGAGTAATTAAAAGTGCCTATTACACCGCATTTAAAGGTGAATTTGGTAAAGGTTTGTGTCAAGTAGTGTGTCTTTAAAACAACTAACCAGAAACCCCTCCAATCACAAACATGCATTCAGGACAGGAAGTCAGTTTTTCATCCAGTGGTGCTGAGACTTAAATAAATAAATAAATAAATAAATAAGTATAATTCCTGAGCCCTTCCCCCTTCATTCCCAGTAGGGATCACATGATACGATATTACGATACCTAGATGCTAATTCGATTCCTATTGTTTGCGATTTTATACCCATCCTGATCCGAAATATATCTTTTTCAGATTTTGTTAAAATTCTAATGAACCAGAGCAAATCATTTGCTCCAACCACACAGGATGCAACTCCTGTAGGATTATAGAGGAACTACACTATATTACTACCTTAAATGCAAACAAATATAAATTTAAAATATATTTTTTGAAAATCAAAATGGATTGGAATTGCAAAACCTATATTCCCCTCCATCCTTAGTTACAATACTGTTTGTGAGAAACTGATGTCGGATAAGTTTCGATCTCAGATTAGTATTGAAGAACTGCATCATTTTGCACAAAACGACTAAAAAAATAATAACTGGAAAATGTAAAAAAAATATATAATAATAATTATTCCATGTATGTTCACAAAGCTCCACCCCCATGATGTCTCAGGCATATCATGTTGTGGGATTGAAATAAATAAATAAACAAAATCATAAAAAGCAGACCCTTGTACAAGTATGAAAAGAAAAGCAACAAAGCAAACAGACAAGCAAACAAGAATCACCTACTTCACCTTTAAAACCTGAACAACATGCATGGGAATCAAATAATGCACTTAGGCTGATCTACAGCGATAACTCTAAACCACTGACTGTCTGCTCTGCGTGATAAGTAGTGCACCTTCACCGTGTCTGTGAATAATAGTGATGCTGGAAAACTGGCACTCACTTCAGTACAGAGCGATGAGGAATGCAGCGCGTGCTCAGCGTTTAACACTGGTGCTGACGTCAGACCGAGTGCGGGATATTACATCGTCATAACGCGTTATTCAGCTTCATAGCCGCGGAATTTCACGCTTCGATTCTTGGCTTTTCTTTTGGACATGCAGTGCACGTGACGGGCTTGACTTGAATGCGACAGAAGGCATGTCCAAGTGCCAGAGAAACAAGCAGGGAGGGAGGGAGGGAAAGAGAGAGAGAGAGAGAGAGAGAGAGAGACTAGAGAGAGATAGACAGGAGAGAGAGATAGACAGAGAGAGAGAGAGAGAGAGACAGAAGGGAGAGACAGTAGAGAAAGGAGAGAGAGGGACAGGAGAGAGAGAGGAGAGAGAGATAAACAGGAAGGAGAGACACAGGGAGAGAGAGAGAGAGACAGGAGGGAGAGACAGGAAGAGAGACAGGAGGAAGACAGAGAGAGAGAGACAGACAGACAGACAGGAAGAGAGAGGGCTAGGAGTGGAGTGATAGAATGTGTGAAGAATGAAAGACAGATAGAGAGATGGAGGGGGAGAGAGAGAGAGAGAGAGAGAGAGAGAGCGAGCGCGCGCGCCCGCCCGCGCGAGCCTCGGCAGTGTAACCACCATGTACACCAGCCTCGTGCACGCGAGTTGACTCATGACGTCAGATTAAACCAGTATTACACACAGTATGACTGTATTACTTTCATTTCTGTTGTTTCTTGTTGTCTTTTTCTAGACAGGTGTGGTGACTGCTGGCTTCTCACACACACACACACACACACACACTGACTGACTGCACATCTCCCTCCCAGGAAAACACAATCCAAACGCTTGACTCATGCAGGTTTTATCCTTAAGCAAGAAAATCAGCTCGTTGAAAAGAACTAGTTAACGCTAACCAATAATTAACTAGCTTAACGACAGCTAAATAACTAGGCAGCTATCAAACGCTCATGTCATATCCCATAATATCATGTCATGTCATGTCAAGGCAACAACAACAACAACAACAACAACAACAACAAAAAGTCCTTAAATTGACCTGGTCGGGTTAATAATCCTGTTAAAACTGTTAACACGAGGAACTGTTTCTAAGGTGACTGCAGGCTAGCATTAGCATTATTAGTATTAGCTAACTATTTTGGATTTTGAAAGATGTCAACAACAATAACAAAAAAAAACAAGGGCGCACACACACACACACACACTCTCTCTCACACACACATACACAAAACGTTGCAGTATAAAGAGTGTGTGTGTGTGTGTGTGTGTTGTGGAAGTGAATCTTACCCGTCCAACAGGCCAGTTTTGACAGAAAGAGGATTGAGGGAGGGGAAATCTTAGCTTAGCTAATCCGTGCTAGCTCGGCTAGCCTCCAACGCAGTGAGATCCTGGGAAGGAAGAGAGGAGCAAACAAACTGCCCCACAGCAGGAGGAGGAGGGGCAGGAGGGCAGCACGGCTCTGACCCCACTCTCCTGTTCCTCACGTCGTTCAGACTTTAATGTCGTGCTGCATGGGATGATCAGGACCTCGGGACAGCCAGGGGATGCAGTAATGCTAACCCTAATGTTAACGCTAACTCCACACTCCCTCCCAGTCACTTCCAAAAGATGGCGGCTGTTTTTTTTTTTTCTCTCTCTCTCACACTCTCTCTCTCTCTCTTGCTTTTACCTCCTCCTCCTACTCCTCCTTCTCCTTCCCTCTAGTACAATCCACACACACACACTTTCTAACCACACTATTCGACACCTTTCTCTCATTGCCAATAACAAACAAAAAAAACAAATCAAGAATGTCTCCTCTCCATTGCTATAAAATAAACAGAAACGCCTGTGATCTCAGCAACCAGGCACTGATTTACTCCTTACTTTCACTGCGTGCTGTTCCGCTTTCGACCACAAGACGGCGCCAAAACGCAGCCAGGATAATAAAACGTGATGTGATAGGGAAGAACAGTAATTATTATTATATTATTATTATTATTATTATTATTAAGAGTCTTTTTATTGTCATTGAAAAAAAGGTCTCATGTACAACAACTCATTCTCATTCATCGTCTATACCGTTTTATCTGGCGTACAGGGTCACAAAGGGGCCTGGAGCCTATCCCAGGAGACTTAGGGCAATTTGGGAACGCCAATTAGCCTAATCTGCATGTTTTTGGACTGTGGGGAGTACCGACAGGGAACCCACCAAGCACGGGGAGAACATGCACACAGACCCGAGGCGGGAATCGAACCCAGACCCTGGAAGGTACAAAGCGACAGTGCTAACCACTAAGTGGAAGGAGACAAGCCGTAGACACAATATGATGCTTTGGGCAATGTTCTGCTGAGAAACATTGGGCATTCATGTGGATGTTACGCTGACTGGGACCTCCCACCTAAACATCATTGCAGACGTGCACACCTCTTGATGGCAGCGGTATTCCATATCTCCAGCAGGATAATATCCCCTGACACAGTGTAAAAAAACTGCTTAGAAATGGTTTAAAGAACATGAGAAAGAGTTCATGGTGGCACGGTGGTGTAGTGTTTAGCACTGTCGCCTTGCACCTGCAGGGTCTGGGTTCGATTCCTGTCTCTGTGTGCATGGAGTCTGCATGTTCTCCCTGTGCTTGGTGGGTTTCCTCGGGGTACTCCGGTTTCCTTCCACAGTTCAAAGATATGCAAATTAGGCTAATTGGTCTTCCCAAATTGCCCGTAGTGTGTGAGTATGTGTGTGTGTGCTCTGCGATGGATTGGCACCCTGTCCATGGTGTACTCGGCCTTTTTACAGGATAAAGCGGTATAGAAGATGAGTGAGAGTGAGTGAGTGAGAAAGAGTTTAAGGTCTTGATTTGGTCACCAAATTCCAAAGGTTTTGATTTTATTGAGCAACTGTGGGATGTGCTGGACCAACAAAGACCCCACCTTGCCACTTAGAGGGCTTAAAGGATCTGCTGCTAAAGTCTTGGTCCTAAATACCACAGCACACCTTCAATGGTCTTATGGAGTCCGGGCCTCAATGAAACAGTCAGAGCTGTTTTTGCAGAATATTTAGCAGTTGGTGTATTGGGGTGTATGAGAAACATCACAATCTGCATTATTTCTTGCGTTCTGTTTTGATGATCATGCAGAAGGCATCCAATTTCACTTCCCAGAAACTAGTGCTATATTGGTGGGCTCTTGTACATGGTAATTTGCAAGCGGTGATGACACCATTTACAATTTCAATACATTCAACATGCAAAAACATGAACGCCATAATGAAAGCTTGTCTTTTGTTTTTCGTTGTCAAAGCACAAGTTACCTTAAGTGCTCTCTGGTGCTAATCTAGTGAACTTCAAACATTCTTACAGTACAGTAAAAACAGTGGACAATACAGTAGTGAGTAGTGTCAACAAGCTAGCCGGCTACTGGGATTTCTTATGTTTATGTTAACTTTAACCTCCTCCAATAGAGAACAATTAAAAAAAAAAAGATTGTATTTAAAGTAATTGATATTTATGAATCATGAACTATTTCCAGGAAACTAAGTCCAGGAAAGGAAGAGGAACTCTGAGCCAATAAAAACCAATGAAAGGATAAAGACTACAACCATTTACGCCCACTGAAAAAGTCATAATAAAAGGCTGGCACACGTAGAGCACAATGTACTGTGATTCATTCTTGGGGTCAGGGACCTTAATGTTGATGACTGCTATTATATGTAGAAATTTTATTTTCCCAAGGTCAGATCCTGTCTGAATGCTAGATTCCTTCTGGCATAACTACCAAAGCCACATCAGCATATTTATGCGGTATTCTCTTTGAGAAACATCATTATGAGAAACATTAATGGTTATCCAATATCATGAAACAACAGATTCACATTACTCTGAAGAAATTCATACCTCAATCTTCAGCTCCATGCAATAAAAAAAATGAAAAAACTTTTTTTTTTTTTTTTTTTTTACAAAACTTCACCTAATTCCTTAAACCAAAATCAGCAATTTCAGCTGAGCACAGCTGGTTAATTTTTGTGTTGCATTAATCAAACCTGAGCTGACTCATCACCAAACTGGTGAACTCAGACCTGCATGGTACGATAGAAAATGTGATAAAAGTCAGGAAGCTCAACAGCTCTCCCAGTTGCACCAACATTTTAACCAGGGTTGTTTCAAGGTTTCAGGGTTGTTTTATCTCATTCAATGCCCCATTCAATGAGCATGATGGCTTAGTGTTTAGCACTGTTGCCTCACACCTCCAGGGTAGTGGTTCGACTCTCTCCTATGTTTGGCATGCACAGAGTTTGCATGTTCTTCCCATGCTTGCTGGGTTTTCTCCTGTAGTCCAAAGACATGAGCAGTAGCTCGATTGCCCGTGGAGTGTGACTCGGTGTTTGAGTTTATGTGCTTGTGCTTTGCGATGAGTTGGCACGCCAAGTCTTGTGCCCCAAGTTCCCAGCCTCCTTGCAACCCTACACATAAAAAGTGGTATAAATAATGGTTGGATGGATGGATGGATGGATGGATGTTGAATACGTTTAACAATAGTCACAGCTTTTGCAATTTATAATTAGATTATTTACGAGCAAGCCAAAGGCAGAATTGGGAAGGAAAACCCCATCCGACATGAGATAGAAACCCAAACAAGAACCAGGCTCTAAAAGAAATCAATGCTCTTTTTGATGAAACCCAACAGTAGGAATATAAAGCTGTACTAGGTTTTTTTAAAATATTTTTTTAGATATTCTTTCAGGACTATCAATGGGATAGTCAACATACTTGAAAGTAAAATAATCAAATGAGAGCTGGAGCAATGGGTATGACCCTTTGTCTACTTTTGAAATCAATCTTCTTTTTATTGAGTTTCATTCTCCACTTAAAGTCTATGGATAGTAAGGGTGTCATTTTCCTCCTGGTGCACAGCAGTGTAGTAGAAACGTAATAAGCTAATACAAAAGTGTGCCAGAGGCGAATGACCTTAAAGCAATGTACTGTACTAAAACTTAATGTGAGGGAGGAGCAAACTACAATGCCGGTTGGCAAACCTAATGTGTTTATAGAACTCCATTTATCCTAGAGTGGGTGTGCATTCATGCTTCCATTCAGGTTCTTCAATCCAAATCTCAAGATCTCAAAGATCTAAAACTTATGATGTAAAAGTCACAAGAATTTTATTACCTTGTTTTTTTTTTTGTTTTTTTTTTACATTTGGGGTTAATGAAGTGTTTATAGAAATCAAAGCCACCCACTGTACAGTGTATGTTTAGTTCATGTTTGTATATCTAAGAAAAGCACAGGTTGTCTATAGTGTCAAGGAGAACGTTGAAAAGATAACAGAGGCTGATGTTTTCTTTGAATCGTAGCCTTGGGTTTATCACCAAGGAAAAGCACAATTTCACCATCTGTTAAAGATGTACAGTATAATGGAAGCATCGAGTAAAATCCACCATCTACCCCGTGCCTTTATGATACAAGGCTTTTACTGTCATTGGCTTTTCAGCAAATCAGTTTCCTTTTCAAAGTTCACTGCTTTAACTACAGTATGTGATGACTCACATGCCTGACATATTAACCAAGAGACTTAAGGAAGCCGGTAATAAAAAATATACCCTATAACTAAACAAGCAGAACCTCAAGAGTGATGATCTTCGGGAGTGGCGATTTTCAGACATTTAGATTACATTTAGATGAGCCCTTGTCACTCTCCATCAAATGTAGCTTGGCACTGGGGTTTTACTGGGACACACAGAGGTACTGAAAACGTTATGAGGAGGAGCTTCTTGAGATTTTATTTGGTCAGATAACACAGGAGTTTGTGCATCATACACACCGTGTTTATTCTTACTTGAGGACGATTTCAGCCTGAACACCCTGCTTGGGTTTTGGGATACTGGGAAAACCATTACTGGGAGCTGATTTGTTTTTTTTTTCTGAGCATTGTATGAATTTCATTGTCTATAATGGATGATCTGAATGGAACTATTGATCCCGCATGTCTAGCCGATCCACCTCTGGCTATGGATGTTTTTCACCGTAAGTGTTTTTTTTTTCCAATTTAATTGTACATGATTAGAGATAAACTCTAGATTTTTTATTATTATATGTTTAATATTTGAATACGTTTATTCACCATTCATATACACACCATTCATTATTCACCATTCAATTTACCTACTGTATATGTACAGTAAGAATATTTAATATGATTTTATCATTTAATATTTAAAATGGTGCTGAAGAACAATTTGAAAATTTGCATTACCAAACCATAATGTATACCATATGTAGTCTTTGAATATGAATTTTAATACATAAAAATTTGGCAATAAGTCATACTATATGGCAGAAATATACTTTTATATATATATTTAATATACTTATTTTCTAATAGGACTGCACAAAACATGGTGGGACACAAACTGAATTTTACTTCAAGGTTATTGTTAAATCTAGCTAAAATGAATTTTTAAATCTAACTAAAATGAATTTTTCTACAACTTATCCATCGTCTCTGCTTTTAATAATAATTTTTTTTTTGCTAATTGCAAGTTGTCAGTTTAAGGCCCTTTCAGCCCTATTTTGTTATGCCACAATAGCATTGCTGTTTATAATTTTCTAAAAAAACAAAAACAAAAAAAAACATTATGTTACAGGTTAATGTTAAAGGTTTTGGCTGACACATTAATTTTATTTATGTACATTTCCCACAGAGCTGGATATGTTTGGGATTGCTCTATACAGCATCCTGACATGCTTGGCTAGTGTATCACTGTTGCTGTATTTGGAGCAGTGTGTGTATGTCTACAAAAATGTATCCCATCCAAAGAACACCACCATCATATGGGTCAGCGGTGCTGCACCAGTAAGAAAAAGTTTCGTTTGTTTGTTTGTTTGTTTTGATTGTTTTTGCAATGTTCTAATACATAATCATGTGTAAGTTGTGCAATAATGCAGTATGGCGTGACATACAGTATTACGTCTTCCTGTCCCTTGCAGGTCATTGCTACTATGTCATGTCTTGGAATGTGGATCCCAAAAAGCACTATGATCACAGACATGACCTCTAACTCGTAAGACACTCACAGTGACTCTCAAGGTCACTTACAGGTCACTTACAGGTCACTGACCCAATAAAATTGAATATCTAACTTCAGTTACAATAGGTCGTTGTGATTTATTGTTCCATAGACGAGTAGTTCGTTGTTAAATATTACAATAGGTATAATGACGTTTCCTGTGTGTAGATATTTTGCAGTTGTGATCTACAAGTGTCTGATCCTAATGCTGGAGGAGTGTGGCGGTGACGAGGCCTTTCTGAAGTACTCGGCCAACAAGACGTTCAAGATCAGCACGGGCCCGTGTTGCTGTTGCTGCCTCTGCCTCCCCCGAGTTCCCATCACACGGTAAACTCAGTCTGGTGCTCATAAAGATACAGTAAACTCACCAAGAAGATGGTATGCAAGAGTTGCCAGACTGTATGTATTTTTATGAGACTTTAACAGACCTAATTTTGTTTAGACGCATGCTGTTTCTGCTAAAGCTGGGATCGCTGCAGTATGCCATTATGAAGACAGTTCTTTCTGTTTTCTCAGTTGTTTTGTGGACCAATGGAATCTTTAATCCTTCTGATGTATGTAAACTCATTACCTAATGCACATATACATCCTGTATATACACATTTATGCTTTACACAGAATACAACCAGACTCATGTTCGAACTGTGTGTTGAAAAAGTTATGTGGATACTTGTCATACTTACTACACAACTACACTCAAAGTGAAGTGTATTAGATCTCCTTCTTACCGTGCAATTAGCAGCACAAAAACAACAATCGAGTCTAGCTAGACAATGTCTCCAGTTGACCGTAAGTCAGTGAACATAACAGTACTTAGTTAGTATATTGTCCCAGGGGAGCGGTGGCTCAGGCGGCCAAGGATCTACTGTAGGTTGTTGTTTCGGGGATCTGAGGGATCCGGGTTCAAACCCTGTCATTGGTGGATTGTTACACTCCATGCTACCTACAGTAGCCACTGCATGCAGTGCTGTCCCAAGCCTGGATTAAAATAAATAAATAGGAGGGTTGCATCAGGAAGGGCATCTAGTGTTAAACCTGTGTCAAGTTGTGTGCGGATCGGATGGTCTGAAAAAGAAAGATAGTTAGTATATTGTATTTATACTACCTATAATTTACAATGAAGAATTCTGTACAAGTTTCCAACTGATTTATATATCAAGTTGGACTGCATATCAAGAGCAAAAAGCATATCAAGAGTTTGTTGCATTCAGATTTCCTTTTTCAGCTAAAAGGTAATTGCATGATGGCTTGCAAACAATTCAAGCAATAGCAGGTGAATTTAAGGAAACACTTTGTTACAGACTTCTATTCCTGCAAGAGGAATGAATTTCGGGGCAACATGGGTGGTAAATTTTCAGATTTTCAAATTTCAGTAATAACTCTTTCCAACCATAATGATGCAGAAAAGCATCCCATAATGCTCACTGAGTAGTTGTTGTAGTTAACCTAGTCTTCCTGTCATGTATTTTCCATCTGTATTTCCTGCCACTGGACTCTTGTGTATGGACTGTCTGGAATTTAGCAGTTTCTGAAACATCTGTACTAGATTGTTAAGTGCCAACCTCCATGCCACGATCACATTTATTTCACCATTGAGTAAGTGTTGCATCTTCACTTTTAGCTTCTCTGTTTGTACACAGCTGGAGATAACAGGAGCTGTTATCTGGATTAACCCATTCATAGGAGTTCTGACCCTTACTTCCTTGTGGCCAGTAGGCATCATGTTCATGTACATAAAAAACTCACTAAGCACCGTCAAGTTCATCCCCAAGTATGCCATGTATCAGGTGAGTGTGTGTACTGATTGATTATTGATAGTGACTCACACAGACAGTCTGGTTATTGGCTTCATTAAAGATTATCTGCAGGGAAATTCAATACACAAATGTCGTAGTATCCTTATCATAAATATGGGGTCTTAACTCCGGGTGCGGCCGAATACCATGATAACAAATTAACGTTATCAGTTTTAACCAGATAATTTAAAACTGGTCACTGCTACTGTAGTGGTGCACCATTTGCAGTACTACCACCCTCTTTGCAGAGTTGCAGTACAGATATACAAGGGATGTTCATGTCAAACCGGGACTTTTGATTGCGCAGAATAACAGAGTACAGAAAGAGAGGTAGTAAAATCTCCCTCTATTTCTCTATATAATCTCCTGCTACACTAATGCACTTATCCCAGTGTAAAGTAAAAAGTAGAAAGTTTTCTTAGTACACCAAAGCCGTGATCAGACTGCCTTCTTCATGTCTGAGACGCTGGCCTCCCAGGAACTCCTATAATGACCCCACCATGTGGAAATGGCTTGGCACAAGGTCAGGGCTGTACGGGGAATGTGGCAATAACTCCCAGCCGAGTTTCTGTAATGTGCAAGTGGTGTTGGTGAACGATTGTGTGTACAGTTCTTGGCAAGAAAGGTTGGCATTCTTAAAATGTTTGCACCATTTAAAGTGCTTGAAGTCTTCTGTAAATGTCCATTAGTTTTATGCATTCATTCATGAGAAATTACATCACAAGTCCCGGTTTGACTTCAACTTCCCTCGTATGCGACATACCTGAACATATGATTATGGTTTATTTGTTCATGATACTGTGAATCTTTAATACTGGTATTAACTTGTTTTAAAATATATTTGCTGTTTTTCCAATATGAGATGTACTGTATACTGTAAGTCCTCATGTCCATATGCATTTAGCTGGTCTTAATCCTGAGTCAGTTGCAGTCAGCGATTATTAATATCCTGTCCCTTAATGGAACAATCGCCTGTTCGCCACCCTTCTCGTCTGCAGCCCGAGGATCTAGTGAGTATCTAGTATCTAGTTAAATCTCGGGATTTTTGACTAAAATAAATAAATATTATAACTTTAAAGCTCCATATAGTAAAGGAGTGAAGAATGTACTTTATTAATTATATCAATTATACTGTACAATATATTAAATCGATAAGATTTATTAAATTAGAATTATTATATCCTATGTAAGTAATGAAAGCAAGGTGTGCTGTTATAGGAAAATAATTTTATTTATTTTATTTTATACCAGTTTTAATTTTCCAATCTGAAGTTTTTTAACCAAATATGTTTTATTTTTCTTCTATGACTATATATACACAATAAAATCTCCCCACAATAAAATCTAGTGTTAATAATGCTTTTTTTTTTTTTTTTTTTAATGTTGTAGCAGATTATTGATGACGCAACAAAGTGATTGAACATACACCATGTTGAATGGGTCTAATGTCAGGAACTGTTTTTCTCCATAGTGATTAGTCAGCAGCTAATGATCGTGGAGATGTTCGTCATCACTGTCTTCACATGGACGCTGTACAGACGTTCGTATGACCCTGTC
The DNA here is from genome assembly GCA_028565275.1 of Leiocassis micropogon. Lineage (NCBI taxonomy): Eukaryota > Metazoa > Chordata > Actinopteri > Siluriformes > Bagridae > Leiocassis > Leiocassis micropogon. The sequence continues at coordinate 9,617,266 of JAOVVA010000021.1, forward strand.
AAGCTGGAGTCCTATGAGAGTGAAAATAACATCAATGTTAAGCTCAGCTTAAAACACAACTTGGATGAGGAGCATGTTGTCTGACGTGGAAAAATATATTTATAATTCAGTGCCTTATATAGTAGTGTTTTTGAATTTAGCTATTTTAGATAACACTTGATGTTTGGTATATATAGTATATATCTTTTTTAAAAACAGAGCATGGAGAAGACTCTGCTACTCACATCACCTCCTTTTTTAGAACGATTTGTAAAATATTTTTTCCCCTAGATTTTCCCATCTTGCTTCTGAGACAACTCCATAAGATAAATTTTTTTTCATTAAATATATTTAGATTCAATGAATTATGCAACTATAGACAAGCAAAAATACTTAAACTAGTCGTTGCTACACAAATTCATTAACCCC
>JAOVVA010000021.1:9630744-9642120 GCA_028565275.1 Leiocassis micropogon
TGCATTAGTGTAGATTATATGGAGAAATAAAGGAAGTTTTTACTCTCAACTTGTGCAATCAAAATTCCCAGTTTGACTTGAACTTCCCTAGTAATTTGTAAGTATGTACATATGTGAATGAAAATATTCAAGGCATTCATAACTCAGTGGTTAAGGCATTGGACTACAGTTTGGAAGGTCCCAGGTTTAAATCCCACCACCACTAAGTTGTCACTTTTGGGCCCTTGAACAAGGTCCTTAACCCTCAAGTGGTCCGATGTGTAATGCGTTAAAAATGTAAGTCGCTCTGGATAAGGCTGTCTGCTATATACCTAAATGTAATATTACAAGAACATATACAGTGGAACATTGGATTACAAGTATAATTCGTTCCAGAAGCGTGCTCGTTTATCAAAACACTTATAAATCAAAGCGAATTTTCCCCATAAGAAGTAATAAAACCCCCAAAAAATAAATATTAAAAAAATAATTAACACGAAATATAAAGTAAAAATATAACAAATTAACCTGCAACCTTAACTTAAACTTTTAAAAAAGTACAAAAATCCCAACAGACAAATGTTTCCGTTAGTGTGTGTGTGCACGCACGCGCTGTGTATATGTGTGTGTTTGTGCGCGCACACGCTGTGTGTGAATCTAAAGTAAGACAAGAGGAGAAATAATACTCTCCCCCTCCCTCCTCTCTTATTTAAGAGGGAGGAGGACTATTCTGCAGGACGACTTTCACTCACACACACACACACACACACACACACACACACTAACGGAAACACTGTAAAGTAAAAAATAAAGCAAATTAACCTGCACTGTACCTTTGAAAAGAATCTCAACAGAGCAGTGTTTCCGTTAGAGTGTATGTGTATGTGTGTGTGTGTGTGTGTGTGTGTGTGTGTGTGTGTGTGTTTGCAACGGAATCAGTGCAGGCTGACAGAGAGAGAGAAAATGGATCTTTAACTTCTCTGACACCTGCTTTTGCTTTACGCGCGTGCACACACCTGTTATAATAAACACGCTTGTGAGAGGGCGACTTTCACACACACACATATACAAACACAAAATAAAAGACGCTTTACGCGCACACGATTGAGAGAACCATTGGCTCAGTTGTGATCACGTGGCGATCAGTGTCAAAACAAGAAGCGCATGCGTGCCACATGATACTCGATGATACTTGGTGCCCGTAAATCAAGGCACGCTCGTTTTTCAAGTTAAAATGGATTACAAATTTTTGCTCGTCTTGCGGGACGCTCGCAAATCGGGTTACTCGCGATCCGAGGTTCCACTGTATCCATTTTCTAAACACAGATTTACACTTACTATGTAATTCTGAGGGTCAGTTCATATTAAGTGAAATACTCATGTTAAGATCGTGCCTAAACTGCAATCCACAGGCTCTGTCCAGCGAGTCTTTTGAGCGACTCCCCATCTTCAACAAGTCAGCATGGAGACATTACCAGTTAGGGCCAGAGGCGGATGACTGGAGCAACCCCAGCAGCGGCCCTCGGGATGCCTCCGCATTCAAACCAAACGAAGACTAACCTTTCCTGTTTATCTCTGACTGTCATCTCGTGAGTGTATGCTCAGGATGAACATTAGACAGCAGATGCTGAAAATGCTGTTACATCATGACACATATTTTCAATCCTTATTCGCTCTTCTTTAGTATCTCAGGTACTGTATGTTTATCAGGGCAATGGTGGAACTAAAACCAGTGTAAGGAACACCAGTGCGAAGGTGAGAATAATGAGAATGGGGTGCCAGTTTATCTCGGGAGAACATGCAAATATGACCTCACACACAGCATAGACAAACTAGAGGAAACTCAGTCTGACTCGAACCCCTGGAGCTACCTGCTACACCATAATACCACCTGCTATTCACCTGCTGATAAACTTAATACTTTACTCATTTACAGATTTTTATGGAGTATATCAATGTTTATAGCTCATGGAGCCTCTTATCAAAAAGGACTGTGTGCAATGATACTTAAAATGCTAAAGCAATTTCATACTGTCGCAAAAAAACATTGCTTGTTATAGCACAGGATCTAGCAGAATTTGAAGAAATTGTGAATTTGTTTGTATTTTATCCTTTCTAGTAAGGAATGGGTGTAGGGTTGAATCAAACTCATATTCAGATCCCTTTCTTATATTTTAATATGAATATATACAGTATATAAAATAATGTAAAAACTACTGGTTGTAGACATGATGGTGTATGATTCTGTAATAGGGTTATAACATTAGTAACATAGGACGTATAATTGTGTGTGTGTGTGGTGATCTGGGAAAACTTTTCAGATGTCGCTGGAATTCTGGAAAAGGTTACATTGAGTAGATAAGCTGCTAGTTTAACAAACTTGCTCATAAAATTGACTCTAGTCTATAAATAAAGACCATATACAGTACAGTCTGTAAAGTCTTGAACCAGCCCTTATTTCTTATTAAATTAAAAGATATAGATTGCATTAAAGAAATGGGAGCAAATGTTTTCCTGCAATAGGCTGCAAAGTGCCTAAAGATACAATATTTTAAAAAATTTTTTAACAACCGCGGCAGCAACCTCGTTTCCCCTCTCATCTGTTCCAACCACTCAGCATCACCAGTATACTAATCACCGGCCTGATCATCTGTCATCATCTGCACCTGTTTCTTCACCTGTTAATGCCTTAATTTGGGTGTTTTTTAATGCTTGAATGATTTATGTGTCACCATGTGCCTTAGCAAACAAAAAAAAAACACTTCTGAAACTGGTCAGGTACAGGAACTGGACTGAAAATGAGAGACAAACAAGTCGTTTAGGAAGCCTGGAGAATTATTCCTCGAGACTACATTAAAAATACAAGAACATCTGACTCTTTGTACAAGCAAATTATGAAGAAATTAAGGGTGGCTCAAGACTTTTGCACACTACTATATATATATAGATGGTAATATTTCTCAAGTAGTTTGTTTATTATAGATTAGAGAAGTGAAATCAATAAATAGCATTTGCATTTCAACAACATGTAATGCGTTCTACTTTTCTTTTTCTTCATTTGTGAATCACAAATGTAATTGAGATAAATGCAAAAAAAAAAAATTTGTTTTAGTTGAAAAAAAAAAAAATGTAAGAACTTCAGCAGTGTTTTATTTATTTATTTTTTTTAATGAGATATCTGAGTTTGTCTGGTGGCCATGAACAATTGTACTGATTCCTGCATGACCTACTCAATAACTCATATTATTTAGTACAGTATATCATGCAGGAATCGATATAATCGAGTGTCATAAGTAATGCGGGAGAAATACATTGAAGTTATTTTTATTGCTGTGCACAGTGGCACCAGTTTGTTTATAAGGGGCGTTAGGAAGAGGAAAATGAAATTCATTGAAATACACAAACATTATATTACACCTTAATACTGTGTAAAAATGTATTTAAGTAATTTTTTTTTTAGAAATAAATAATTGTAAAATAAAATAATGGCATCTCTGAGAAAATCAGGACATACAGATCAGATTGTTATTTAATAATATAAATTATTATATGTAAACTGTAATGTGTATAACTTTAATATGACATGCAAATACATTGATTCATTTGTAATGAGCCAGCGAAAAAAAAAAAATTTGGAATTTAGCAGACAGGCTTTGGGAGGAAACCGGAGTACCCGGAGGAAACCCACCAAGCACGGGGGGAACAGGCAGACTCCGTTCACACAGAGACGGGAATCGAGCCTGGCCGGGAATCAAACCCGGACCCTGGAGGTGCAAGGTTTGGCCAAATACTTTTGTCCATATAGTGTATGTGTTTGTTGGATTTGAGTTTTTGTTGTATTAGAATATGAGTTATGGTAATGGTTATGGTATGGTAATATTATGGTAGATTCAAATTTGCTCATCACTACATTCCCTGTTTCAGCTGAAAGATGTGTAGAGGTATGGTAGGCATGGTTAGAGGCCTGGAGGTGAGAGAGAGCGCCCTCTCGTTGGGCTGCTGCTGGGTGAGGTGCGGGGCGACTGGTACGGCGACAGGGCCTGGAGCACACGGCCGCTCCGCTCCTGGATCATATGCTGTTGGAGAACGAATGGTCAGTGTTTATTTATATAGGATTTATTATTATATTATATTTCATACAACTGCATACAGGATTATATTCTGAATGATTCAGACACTCACCCAGGGTCCATCAGGGCGAAAGAGCTCCAGGAAGTTTCCGATAAACTCCCGAGATTTCTCTTCCCATTTCAGGATGAGGTCATGACTTTTCTCTTCAACACGGTGAACTAAGTGTTTAGACTTCTCTTCCACCGTTCTCACCGTCTCTTTCATTTTATCCACCTGGTTCTGCAGACGATACTTGTTCTCCTGTAGACAGAAAGTGACACATTATGGGGTGTAAATATACTTTTAAAAAAAATGGCTCAGACAACATCTAGCAAAGAATTCTTACAGTTTTCTTACATTGATAAAACCAACGTTGAGGTCTCGGGCCGTGTAGCCTCTTTGCAGGTTTCTCCGCACGTAGACGTCATAGTCTCGGACAATGCGTGTGATGAGGTCTGAGGTAGAAATGCCTTCCGTCCTTTGTGTTGCTACAAACATTCCTAAAAGAAAAATAAACCCACACGCTCCTTCATATTTTACATAATAGATTCTGCTAAGTAATAGCTTTGTACAGTATTGTGCTTGGCCCCACCTGCTGCTTTGATATGTTTATATACATCTTCTGATCCTGCAGAAGTGTAAGGGATATCATCATGGGCCACAAAGTCAATCTGTATAACAAAGTTATTATTAAAGGTCTTAATCACAGCACAAGCAGAGTTCACAAGGAGATCATTTGAATTTAATGTGCAGTATAAAGGTGAGTGTCACAATCTACCAACCCTGTGCTTCTTCAGGAATTTGGGCGTGATGGTCCACGGGGCATCGCGGACCACCTCGTCTACGTAGCGGCAGTGTATGAGAGCTTCATAACGCTCGGCTTCAGTCATTACCGTGTAGCCTTTATATTGGTGCGTCAGCTTGTCACTGCAAACTAAAAAACACATGCATACCAACAGTCAAGCCTGGTGCATGATGGAATTTAAAAGTTTTTTTAAACAATTGGGCACACACATTCGCACACTACGGACAATTTAGGAATACCAATCAGTCTAATCTGCATGCTTTTGGACTGTGGGAGGAAACCCATCAAGCACAGGGAGAACATGCAAACTCCATGTGCGCAGACCAACACAGAGGTGGGAATCGAACCCAGAACCTGTAGGTGCAAGGCGACAATGCTAACCGCTAAGCCACCATGAAGTTTCCTGTTCTATATTTGTTCTTGCCAATTAAGTCATGTTGTTGTTTTGAGCATTGTTTCTTAGTAAATTTTTCTAGTTTTCGTGCTTAGACTCCTAAAAATGTAAGAATTTAGGAACGTTGATTGTTCTTCAACATATATTTTTTGATGTTGTGTGGAGACCCATGCTTGAAGCTATGATTATTATTGTTAGATTGCTGAGTGTACAGGCTTGCATCCAGTCTCATCACACCATATTACAGTACATATAATTGGTAATATTAGTATTATTTATGAGATAATAGCTTCGAACATCATCTCCCTGTACACACACTTTATGCCATGCTGGTCCACTTTCTTTCCCATGCTACTGTGTATCATGGTTGAGGGTAAACCTTTACATGATTTTATTAAAATATTGCATCAGAAATCTATTTCTATGTTTTCCTTCTTTTCTTGTTCTTCCCTATTAAATCCTTCCATAATAAAGAGTCAGAGTCTTGCTCCAAGCTGCTGCTCTGGTAAGTAATATGATGTATGTGAGATGCGGAGGATGGATATTCCCTTTTCAGTGGTCTGTGTGTGTGTGTGTGAGTGCATACTCGTGCGTCTGAAGCTCACCTCCAACAATCAGCCATGTGTTGGGGAAAAGATTCTTGGCCTGCATAAGGGCACGGGCGTGGCCAGAGTGGAAGAGGTCGAAAATTCCATCGGCGTAAACCCTCACAGGCCGGTGAGCTGTGGAAGAACATAAAGAAGGCTTCTGTTCTTTAATTCTCTAAGAGAGTTCAGCACCAGCAAGAACAGTGTATTATGGAGAAGAAGAAGAAAAATGTTGTACCAGGAGTGCCACGCCGGGCCTGGGCTAAAGTCACTTTGTCATGGGGGACATCAGTATCAGTGCTTGAACCTTTTGCAAAGATTGCTGGTTCCCTCAGAGTCTATAAAAGAGACACATAGGTTTACATTAAAAGATGCATTTTTATTGTACATAAGATTTTTTGGCATCCTTTAAGAGGACAGATGAAATTATTTGTTTAAAATATTACACCAGTTTTTTCAAAACAATTTCAAACAAACTGCCTTTTGAAAAATATTTTGACCGTAAAACTGCAATGTCATTATTTAGACTGTCAGGGATTCTGGCAAATTATTTTCCTCAGGCTGTTTAGAACAAAACTTGTAATTTGAAGGCCACAAAATATCCTACATTTCGAAGCTCTGGAGTTAGATTTTTGGTAAACATGACACTGAACTATTTTTTTTTTCATGATCTAATTTACTGCCAGTTTGACGCACTGCAAAAACACACTCGGTGCATAAGAGTGGTATATTTTTATTAAAACGCCATAAATATGTTATTTCTACCAAGTTGCATATTGACATTGCCACAAACGCAGTCATATTTATTATTTATTTATTAATGGTGGAAGGTGATTTATAGCATTTTGCTAAATTATGCATCTGTAAATTCACGGTAATATGACAAAAAAAAGTGATTTTTTTAAAACACTTTCATGAGAAAGAAATCATGCACAAAGTATTCACTATCAATCTGCAATACTTTTTGTGTCTTAAAAAGTTGGCAAATGGATTTACCTTGTTTTGCAGTCAAAACCTTCATTTTTAATTACTTTCACATCCAAAACAATGATATTCTCTCACTCACTCACTCTGGAGAATAAATATCAGCGTGCATCCAGGGATTTCATATCCATCAACATGGAGCATCAAGCTCCATAAACAAGGTATTAAAATCTCAGCATTTTTAGGCAAAATCAGGGCCTTTATTTTATTGTTTTCCAAAAAAGGTTTGAAACAGTTATTAACATTATCAAGAAGGTGACACATACTGCATATTCCTGAGCCCTATATGTAATATACATATACAGTATATATGTTTGTGTGTGTGTGTGTGTTTATTTAAAAAAAACAGCAAAACAAAACAAATAATGGCTAATATGTTCTGAGCTTTAAAGGCTGTAAAGACTTTGTTTTGTATTTACAGAAGATGCTCAACTGATAGTAACTGTTAGTTGACATTCAATAAAATAATAATAATACTAAAATAATAAATAAATAATACTAAAATAGCATTTTGTAGTATTAAAATGTAAATATGGGAGAAAACTATTTTGTGTTTAGAACAATGAGAAATAAGATCCCATTGTCATGACAATAAACACTCCGTATATAATATATACTGTACATATTATCTTTGTGTAATAGAACAATATAGTTCATAGTAGTTATTAGTTCATCGTGAATTGATTAATTTTCTAGCAGAACACGTAGGTTTACTGTGTAATGTCATAATTAATTCATGTCATCAATTTCCATGTAGTCTGTGCCACATCAGTCTTACATACGGCCTTCACTTACATAATCCTTGTCCTATTGGGAATTTTGATAAGAAACTGTAATCATAATTGCTACAGACATGCCTAATAAATTCAAAGAATATGTGCATGCAATCTAACTGATATGTGATGTTGTCAGTGGCCCTTGGACCATCAGCTGTTTGGAGTACACTCTCAAAGCTGCCAATCAAGCACAGGAAAGAGAAGGAATGACATAATCTTTACAGCAAACAGTTAAAACCCAATGAAACTTTAAGGAATGTACAGTAGTATATGCATTATAAGCTACACACCGATTATATACTTAACTTTCTTTTTAAAATATGTACATGATTTTAGAAGTTAGAAGCATATCATGTGAATGGGTATATACAATTTACACTGTACTTTCATAAAATGAGTAAATATTTATGGATAGTTTACATATAATAAAATGCATATTGTATGCATACAAACACTGACTGGTTTCAATATGTACATTATTACAGCTGCAAAATATATGATTTACAGGTTCATCAGATTAGAGATGTTCCCTAAAGCAGTATTTCCAAAACCAATCTGTAGGATGCTCAATTACGCAATGTCCGATTTCCCAGCACAGACTAGCAAGCTGTCAAGAACACTGTGTACTTAGTGTAGGTGTGTAATAAGGTGCAAGAGGGTACAAATGTGTCAAACGGAAGCAGTGTAGGTTATCTGGCTTGTAACTCATGAGAATTTTAAAAGCATTTCTTAAGTAAATTTTTTTTACACGAGAGCTTTCGAAAGTTGTCTTTGTTCCAGATTATGTATGAAACAGCTGTTTGAGTTAAAAGTGAAATCTATGTAGCTATTCAAGTTAAAATTGATGTATATACAGTACAGCTGTTTAAGATAACAGTCAAAGTATATAGCAGTTTGAGTTAAAAGTGAAAGGATATAAAGCCATTTAAAATAACAGTGAAAATATAGTATAGTTATTTGAGTTAAAATTGAAAGATACACAGCTGTTTGAGGTAATGGTAAAAGCATATACAGCTGTTCAAGTTAAAAGTGAAGTATGTACAGTTGTTTGAGTTAAAAGTGAAAGTACATAAAGCTGTTTGAGTTAACACTGAAATAATTTGCAGCTGTTTGAATTTAAAGTGAAATATATACAGCTGTTTCAGGTACCAGTGCAAGCATATACAGGTGTTTGAGTTATCAATGAAAGTATATACGACTGTTTGAATTAACATTGAAAGTATATAAATTAGTTGTTCACTTTTAACCCAAACAGCTGCATACATTTTCACTCTGACCTGAACAGCTGTAAATATTTTAATGTTTACCAAAACAGATGTTTATTTTTCACTTTTTACCTAACACCTCTCTCTATATATTTAACCTTTTACCCTAAGATCTGTTTATTTTCCACTTTATCATAACAACTGCACATATTTTCACTTTTGCTCAAACATCTGTATACAGTAGGTGTTTCACTTTCAACTGTCTATATTTTATGCAGCAAAGCCCAACATGACTATAGTCTATAGTTACAGTAAGTTGCACTCACGGTACCTTGAGTGTCGGATGTCTGCGTCTCTTTTGACCATGAGCCTGCTGGCCACGGGTTCCGTTGCGTCTCTTTTTTGCCATACTGAGGCTCTGTCCTGGCCCGGCACCTCCACGGCCACGACGTACCACTAAACTCAAACAGACGTGCAAGGGGAGCTAGAGTGATCCATGTATTGGAGCAAATGTACAAAGTTCAAAGTGCACTTTCAATATAGATCCTGGAGCAAGCAGTCTAGTGTGGCCTATCTAAAATAATACCTTTTTTTTTTTTTATTTATGCGAAAATCTTCTTAAATTTTAATAAGCAAGCATATAGAATGCTCCTTTCATATTAAAATATTATATTACATACCTAGAATGTAAACCTTAGCATTTTGTTTTCTTCACACAGCACATGCAGATAGATGATAGAGCTTGTTTGGCCTAGTTTTGGTACAACCACTTTATCTTTTAGTTTTCTTCTGCCATTTCAAACTTTTCTTCCTTTTTCTTTCTAATCGGGTCACATCTGTGACCTTTCACTTTGTAATTCCAAGTATTTTTATTCCATTTTATTTGTTTTCCATAAGTCCTTAATTTCTCTGCTGATTCCTGACAGACAATTCCAAAGTAATATTTTATAACAAAGTGATTTGTTTGAAAGCATACCGGTCACGTCTTACTCTATAGAGGTCTGACCCATCATTTCCAATGCATTATTCTTCTCTCTCCTCTTAGCAGCCATGGTCTCCTCTGCATTCCTAAAATACTGATTCACATACCATGCTGATTTTAAGAACACTGATGGCTTCTCATCATCCATCTAGCAGTCAGCAATCAGGTTCGAGTCCACAGAGGAAACTGATTACTTCTAGATGTGCTTTTTGGTGGGGAGAGCAATATCCTGGCTGATGGTGTGGAGTTGATCAACAAAGCTGTTTGAGATGGAGAGCTTACCCTTAGCACTGTTTGCTTTCTGAATGCTGCAGACAAAGCATGGGACATTTGAGGACTGTTTATTATTATTATTATTATTATTATTATTAATAATAATAATAATAATAATAATAGTTCTAGTCCTGCTCCTTTAACACAATGAAAGTTTCAAAAGCTTTAAAGATTTCGGTTCCTTATCGTCCTGCACTGAAACTGCACCTGCTTCATTTTCCAACTTTTTATGATGGATGCATGCCACTGTTTCTCCATCCTCTCTTTCAGGAAAATACAACAACCAATACACTGGAGTGCATAAAACTAAAACATACAGCAGATTTAAAAAAAAAAAAAAAAAAAAAGCATTTACAATATAATAAAAAAATTAGACCAACACAGGAAGATGCTTATGTACTACTTTCTTTAAAAAAAATAAATAAATAAATAAAAATAAAAGACTTAATTTTAATCATTTATTTTAATACTTTTCTTCTTGGGTACATTTTTTTTTTAAATATCTTAAGAAAGTATAAAAATAGGGCTCAGCAATACCTGTTGTGTTTGTACTGAAATAAAAATTGCATATTTAATTAAATGAGTATTTAATGAGGTGCATATAAAAGATATAAATTATTCTTCTCTTTACAGAAAAAAAATCCTACATTTGAACATACTTAAGAATTCCACAAGAAATAGAAAAGGCAAAGTTTTTAACTCAACAAAAGGACTAACCACAATTCAGTCAAACCATAGCAGATTAACAATGAAAAACCTTAGCTAGCTAATTCAATAGGCTAATCTACAAAACTAGCCAGCTAATTAAACAAGCTAATTCAAGCTACTTGCATGTAAATGGTTTATTTACCTCACTTTAAGTTAGCATCATTGTTCTTAAGCTTTTATTATGATTTTTAAAGTTAAAAAGGCATTTTGAAGGTTAAAATAAACAGTTTGAATTTTTTGTTTTAATAATATTTTAAATTTTTTTCATTTTCTTTCTTTTTTTAACAAAAAAAAAAAATTGCACTGAGGTACAACAACCATTACAACAACCAAGTATTTCCCATTCCAGGGCTTAAACAACGCAAGAATATACATTAAATATAGTAATACACTTTAATTAATTATATTAATAAGCCTATGTAATTAAGCTAATAAAATAAGAACTGATACATTTTCAATGTTTGACAGTGAACAGCTTCCAGAGAGCAACTTGTTGACAGCAAGTGTCCAGTAGATGGCAGTAGATCCTCTTGAGGCAGGACATCAGCAGGCTGAAATCCCCAAATCAGTTAA
>JAOVVA010000021.1:9649573-9674070 GCA_028565275.1 Leiocassis micropogon
TGCATAGTGTCCACTGTACAAGCCTCTGGATGCAGTGTTATGATCTGAGGTTGCTTCAGTTGCTCAGGTCTAGACTCTATATATAAAGTCAAAGCAATAATATAAAGTCAGCTGACGACCTGAATGTACTGAATGACCAAGTTATCACATCTATTACTTTTTCATTTTGCCTTTGGACTCAAATTGGACTGAAATTGTGAAAGAGTGGTTCTAGGAGCACACAAGGAATCTCTCTTTTCACACATGGACCAGCCACCACATTATGCGCTATGATTATAAAAGTTATAGGCAGTTGAATAAAAAGTGTAAAAAGAGTGTATGAACAGTAAGCAGGTTGTCACACTAATTATGACATACACAAGTGTCAACCTGATGTCATGTTTGCTCTCACTTTCTGGTGAAAACTACTTAACTCAATTTTTGTGGTTTTCACATTTTCCATGTATGGAAAGTGGGCCAAAACGTCATTGCTGACATTTAAAGACAACACGAAAGCTGTTAGATGATGTGATATGTCTATTATTTTATTGAAAGTAAATAAATAAAAGAAAACAAAAAGGGTAAAATTAATTTTTAAAATGTTTTTACTTTTTTTTTTTGTTGTTGTTTTATTTTTACATGCTGTCTGCTAATTTAGATACTGCTTAACTAACACTGGGGAAGCACTGTGTCATATTGAACCTTTTTCCATGACGCAAATCGAAACCTTTTATATGTGCATACAGCACAGGATTGTTTGCATGAACAAATCTTGAGTTTCTTGAGTTTATTAACTACTAATGAGCTTTGTGAGGATCTTATGTGTTTACCTTGTACAGATAAATGGGAAATAGGTAGCTTTATGGAAACGGATAGCTTGAATAATTTCAGTAAGTTTGGTAAAGTGAGATTCAAAAATCAGGCAATACCTCTAGTTTAATGCAAGAAGGTGTAGATACGATGAAATATGAGATATATACGGTTGCATATAAGCGTTGTACTGTAAGTCATGCAAAGTGTAATGCTAATTTCTTCTGAGAAATATCTTTCCTAACAGAAATTTGTTTATCGTGAGTATGTGATGTATAGCTAAACCGAAACCTCCTATTGAAAAGTCAACTTGTGCGTATATACACATATTAGAACAGTGCGTATCTAAATATATATGCGTTAACCAGGCCGGCTTTGACAGGAAGTCGTAATATTTGTCAAAATACTGTATATTCATAGCATGTTTTAGGAATATAAAAAGAGAATCCGTTATGAGCCACTGAAATCTAGAGAAGCATCTTTGCTATATAAGTCTATTTTTAGTATGAACATCTTTAAATAATGTATTATATTTCTATATTTTTAAAAAAAAAGTCTTATTTTTAATATTTAATTTATTTTCTTTTCAGTAAGAGCCTGAGATTTCTAGGGTAAGGATCTTCAAATGAAGTGCATAAGATATAGCAGGGCTTGAGGTTTTTTTTTTTTCATTTTTAATTTTGGCTGGAAATTACAATCCATCTTTATTAAAATTAATCTGCTGCTGATCGCGTTGTTATCATATACTTCCTGATTGGTCGCTCGAATCAAATGATTTTAATCTAAACCACAGAAACACAAAAATAAGTAATCCTTCCACGAGCTGAAACCCTGCAAGTACCCCTATTCACGTGGTAATCACTCTAAAGTGTGTGTTCGAGTGTTTCAGCTGATTGGCTTGCTGCCGCTGATTCTGAACGACTGGCCGTTCAATAAACAGACATTGTTTATGATTCTTTCAAATTCCGAGGAGAAAAGTGTATTTATTGTACTTATAATAATGTTGGTTTAAAACTGTACTTTGTGTGTTTATGCATTTCTCCACTACTGGAATTTTTTTAAGTAAATGAATCCAAATTCAGAAGACTCAAATCTGCATCTGTGGTGGATGTTATGCAGATCTGCCAGGGTCAAAGTTGATCTGAATCGGAGTCGTCTGCTATCTGGGTGGTTTATCAGGAACCTGGATATGTCAAATGTCGCTCTGGATAAGAGCGTCTGCCAAATGCCTAAATGTAAATGTAAATGACAGCAAGGACCTTTTTGTCACCTTCTTGGTGTGTGAGAAGCTCGCTCTCACTCACTCACTCACTCACTTACATGCTTATCCTGTACAGGGTCACGGTGGCTTAGAGCCTATCCCAGGGCACTCGGGGCACAAGGCGGGGTACACCCTGGATCCATTGCATTGCCTTATCTGAATGTTTTTGGAATTTTAGAGGATGAAGGGTAACCATTAAGGGCAGGGAGAACATGCAAACATACCCAAAGACAAACTTCAAGTTAACCATGAAGGTGCAAAGTCACAGTGCTAACCACTATGCCACTGTGGCAGAGTTGTGGAAAGTTCAGACTTTTAACGATTTTTAACTGAATAGCATCTGTATACCATGAGTATCTACGTTTTTTTCAATTATTATTATTATACTGAGCTAACAAGTCCTTCATTAGCCCTAATTGATATAAATTACATCTTTGGACATTACACATCTCTACTGGTCCTGTTTTTTCTTCATGCAGATATCCGGAATATGCCTAATGTAGTTCACCATGCACCAGTGCATCAGCACATTGGTGGCATCACACCATCAACTAATCAGGTACGTTGTATGTCTAAAAATGGCGACAACAACATCTGCAGATTTCTGCATTTTCTTTCCAGAGAGGCATCCTGCTCCAGCTCCAGCTCCAGAGTCAGATGAGGCACCTTCTACATCTGAAGTGGAGTGCAGCAAAACAAGAACACAATGAATATTTTACTGAAATGTCCAACAAATTGTCACCACAGTTTCAAAACTTCATTCTCAAGCTGCTTTAAACTTCAATTCAACATGAACTGCTCTATTCCATTCCATTCCATTCTATTCTAAAGCTTCATTAGATACAAAGAAATACTTCACAATGTAATTATACATACAATAGTGTCTTTACAAACCAATAGACCAAGAACAGATATACTGTATAGCTCAGAAAATTTAAATGAACTTTTATATGAATTAACAAATAATCTTTAACTTTAAATCTTAGCAGGGCCTCATTTTCTAAATTAAACTAATAATTGAAATAGCTCTTCATTGTTTAGTTGTTGGAGTATTTTACAATAGCATCTTCTTAAGCCAAATTTGTCCAAAGACCATGTCCAGGGCCAAATTCGTTCCTTACCACAAAGATTTTATTCTACTCTAAAAGCAAAGGCAGTCGTACCCAAGTATTACTATGGTCAACCCATCAAAAAAAAAAAAAAAAATAGGAGTGATCTAAAAGCTGTAGGTGTATATTAACTCAGGATTTAACAGCGGTTGCCATGGCGTTTAACACATTAGAGCAATTACGGGTGTTCTACAGCTGGGGCAGATGAGTGGTGGGGAAATTGGACATGGGGAGAAAGTAATGATCTCAGTTGAATGGAAGGGCAGATGGCTGAATAGATAGAATGTGATAAAGAAGATGACAGGCGAAGGCTTATTTTAATAGGAAATTGAAACTTTAAACAACTGTATACACGCTTAGAAAAAAACTGCATTTTTTTGGTTGATTCTACAACCAAAAAGGGCAGGTTCCAAGCAAGAACACCTTTTCGCAAGCTTAAATGATCTATATATCCAGAAAGTGGTGAAAGATGCTTTGAAAAAAGAAAGAAAGTGAGATTAATTGTTGGACAATTTACTTATAAATTCATAAAAGCTTATAAAAATACTTACAACACTACAATCCCTTTTCATGACCAAATAAAAGGAAAAGTTAAATAAAAAATAGAAATATATAAATATAAAAGACAAATACGATGTAATAATTTATCCTAATCGATGTTTGGATAAATACAATTTTGGTTGATAGACAAGACATGATGTTCAAACGAACGTGGGTCATTTTTCAAAATAGCTGATGGTGCAATGTCCAAAGCTTTAGTAAGAGCACCTGAGCTGCAACCAACTAGATCAGGTATGAGAGTAAATTTTTTAGAAAATACAGACAGCAAAGAAAGAATATATTTCTGCTTGTTTGCCCTGAATAAGCCTTGGTGTGAAGCATGGCACGCTCGTTAGGTTAAATGGGCTGGAATGCATTGCAGGCCTGCCTCCGTTCAGTGCATTAGATGCTGACTGGGGCAATTATGCAATTCTGGAGCTATTTTCTCACAATGAGCTGACAGGTGCTTGTTTTTTTCTCCATCTTCACACTCTGAAGACAGAGAAGAACCGAGTACAATTTTACTGTATGCCAGTATATAAACATGAGGCAGAGTTAAATGTCAATTTTAAAAAACATACTTGTGGGCAGCTTGAAAGATGCAAAAGCTGTTTCAGAGACCAATTTTGTTGAGACATTTGTCATCCATATCATTTATTTTTGAAATAGACATTTATCCAACGTCGATTGAATTTACTACCGATTTGCATTTCCGAAAGCAAGCTCCATTTTGAAGTTGCATCTGCACTTATCTTTGACTTCCTGTAGAATCCAGTCACATTCATGAATTTTTAATGTCATCATAAAAGCAAACTCCATAAAAATTCCCCTACAGACGTGACACTATCCTTGGTCCCGACTTGTTCTGAGCTAAAGCAGAACAGAGTAGCGTGTTAAGTAACCTTGCCCGAGCTGGGACCCCTAACCCTGCAAATTCCCCATTCACGGGGTAATCACTCTAGAGTGTGTTTGAGTGCTCCAGCTGATTGACTTGCTGCTGCTGATTCTGAAAGACTGGCAATCGCTTTCGAAATGATTCCATCTCGGTGAAATGGTGTCATTTGTTACAATGGAGACTGATTTAAAAAAAAAAAAGAGATTGAGATTGAGAGGAAAAGGCAAGAGAGTGTGAGTTGAGGGCTTGGTTGCTCTTGGTCCCTGCATGTAAGGGTTTCACAAAGGTGACAAGGTGCTGACATTTAACCTGTAGAACGGCCAATAGAAAAATAGTTAGGTGAGGGTGAGAACCAGACACTTGGAAGTGGGGAACCTTTATAATACCTATATAAAGAGCAGAAAATAATTGATGAAACAACTGATGTACTGTAGATGCTCAATCAGTAATAGAAGAATAGAGTCAAGTCGTGTTTCAACTACTACTTGGAGTAAAAGCAGATTTAAATGTGAACACAAAACAGACATTTTACTTTTTTTGTTAACTTGATTAATTAGTCTTGTACGCCATTCAGCTATAACAGTAAAGCCACCAGTCTCATGTTTAGTAGGTCTCCATTGTGCCACCAAAACAGCTGTGAGACGTACAGGCTGGGACTCCACAAGACCTCTGAAGGTGTGCTATGGTATCTGGCACCAAGATGTTACCAGCAGATCCTTTATGTCCTGTAAGTTGTGAGGTGGAATCTCAATTTGTTTGACCAGCGCATCTCACAGATGCTCAATCATTTATGAGATCAAGGAAATTTGGATGGCAACACAACCTCTTGGACTATTTGTTATGTTCCTCAAATGATTCATAAATGATGTGTCTCAGGGCATATTATCCTGCTGAAAGAGACCACTGCCGTTAGGGAATATCATTGTAATGATGTTTGTCTGCAACAATGTTTAGGTAGTTGGTACGTGCCAAAGTGACATCCAGATGAATGCCAAGACCCAATGTGGCCAGCTGTCCACGTGATGAAAAAAGAAAGCATGATTCATTAGACCAGGCCACTTTATTTCATTGCTCCATGTTCCAGTTTTGGTCAGAGTGCTCATGCTGGCCCTTTTACACCAGCATAAGGACATACAATGGGCACTCTGACTGGTCTGCAGCAATGCAGACCCATATGATGCACTGTGTGTTCTGATGTCTTACTATCATAGTCAGCATGAACTTTATTAGTCTTTACTATGTTGGCTGTCCTGTTCATTCTGATCATTGATAAGCACATAGTTTTCACCCAAGGTCAAAACTTTGACACCAGGTCACCTGTTGTTCTTTCTTGGACCACTTTTGATAGGTAGGTATTAACCATTGCATACCAGGAACACCGCACCAGACATGCTGTTTTGGACATGTTCTGGTCCAGACATCTAGCTATCACAATTAGCAAAAAAAAAAAAAAAGAAAAAGAAAAAAAACTTTTTTTCCTGCTTTCAACACAATTTAAAGACCTGTCTGTTCACTTGTGCTGGCTAATATTGTATATGTCACCTCTTGACAGGTTCCACTGTAATAAAATACTCAATTTTATTAAAGTAATCTGTCAGTGGTTTTAGTATTATTGCTGATTTGTGTATTCTGTTATCACAACATAGTTTTTGAGGTCAAAAGAATCTAATCAGAGCTGAAACATAAAACTTTGATCTCAAATACGCACATCATATACACTAAACCTAATCATTCTGAGACTATTTTTATAGTCTTATCTATTTTTGAAAAGTCTTACCAATCTCTGGTACGAAATTGAAGAAGAGATGATGGTGAATGATTGTGAGCGTTGTATGCTATTACCTCCTGGAATGCTTGAAATGCAGCATGGGTCAAATCAGTAACGAAATGTGGTTTAAAAGATTGACTGAGTTAGAGGAAAAGCAACAGAGAGACAGTGAGAAGAAAAAGTAATTGCTGTAGAAAAATAACAGGGTAATTTAGATTGTCGACTGAGGTCACTCAAGGTCCAGTATTAGAACATTATCAGGAAGAAAAGTTTCAACAATGAACAGTGCTCATTACAGTGAGACGCTTATTGAAGAGCTGAAGCCTAAACCTCGGATTGAATGCAGAAGATTGCTATCCAAGGGCGTCGTGATCTTGCATGACAATGTACGTCCACACACTTCTTCCCACATTGTTGACACTTTGAAAAAACTTTGTTTTGAGTTGTTAAAGCACCCTACCCTCTTGATCTTGATCCATAGGACTTGGACCTGTTTGGTCCCCTGAAAGCAGTCCTACGAGGACAAAGTTTTATTCTGATGAAGAAATCAAAACACGTGATGGTTTGTTAGCTTAGTTTAGCTTTAAAAGCTAAACCTACTCTCTTGAATCACCTTTGGGTTAAAAATATATTGTAAAAAAATTACAATTAGTGAGAGAAAACAAAACGAAGATGGAGGAGGATGATGAAGAGGCAGCGTTAGGAGACGCAGTTGACTGCAAAAGGACTTGAGAATGATCGGAAACATCAGTGGACACTGTGTATAGGACTACTCCAGGGGGACTTACACTTCATGCTGTGTTTCAAATGATCTTCTCGATAATGTCTGCAGCCTGCTGCTGGGGAAATACTGGTGCAATTTTACATGCAGATCAGCTTTGAACTGTGTTGCCCGAATCTCGTAGAAAAACTCAATCACAATCCGATCAACACAATCCGGTCCTTTCTCCTCTCCATCTCTCTCTCTCTTTCCCCCTCTCTCTCTCTTTTTCTGAATCTACAAAATATGATGTATGATGTATAAAAGATGCAACAGAGCAATGGAATGTATTGCAGTCGTCAGAACAATATATATGTACATATGGATCAGACGTCTAAAGTATATGTAGGGATTGACTCAGATAAATGTGTAAAGTTTATTTATTCATACATCTTAAAGCTTTATTTAAGTGGAATACCCTGGAAACACAGGGATTGAACATGTAGAAATACATCCTGAATGCCACCCCAGTCCATCACAGGGCATCATTTACACACACGTTCACATGCTCACCTATTCACACTCAGTCTAGGTGCAATTTAGAGTATCCAGTCCAAACATCCTAGCAGGAGGGAAGATCAAACCAGGAACCCTGGAGCTCGGATGCTCATTCATTCTGACAACACAACACTGTCATTCCTTTTTTCATTCATTTATTTGTTTTTTTAGTAACCACTTTATTCTGGTCAGGGTCTTAGTGTGTGTTCATAAATGTAGATATGAAGTGATAGGTTTTCATACGTGCACATGAACACATAAGCGCATACTCTCAGGAGGTCAGAAAGAAAATCATAATGTCATTGAACCCTGAAAAAGGGGATGAAAAGTTTGCTGATCTAATGCTAATAAAAAAGAAAGAAAAAAGATAACAAAGTAAGTAACAAAGTAAGTCTCAGGAGTCAGTGCTTTTTAACAGTTCGCTACTGATACCCTTAATGGACAATAGGAGAAAAGTACAGAAACATAAAGCAGAGACAATCAAGACATATCAGGCAAAAAAACAACATCATTTTATATGTTTTTGTCTCCGTTTTAGTTACAAGACTTTGATCTCATCTATTATTGGTTAAAGGCCTAGAGCAGCTAGTCGGGACTTAAATAGTATTTTTACATGCTGTTTAAAAAAATCCCCAGAAGTATATAAGTGACTTTGGGTTTAGCAAGATCTTGTAATAAAATGGGCATAATGGTGACATAACGCTTAACACTGTGACCTCGCACCTACAGGGTTAAGGGTTTGAGTCCCGCCTCAGAGTCTGTGTGCGTGGAGTTTGCATGTTCTCCACCGTGCTTGGTGGGTTTCCTCCCACAGTCCAAATTGCCGCTCCGTTGTGTGTGTGTGTGTGTGTGTGTGTGTGTGCCCTGTGATGGAATGGCACCCTGTCTAGCCTCGTGCTCAAAGTCTCCTGTGATAGTCCCCTTACGACCCTGTACAGGATAAGTGGTATAGAAATTGACCTGTCTATAAAACTCTTAAGAACTTTTTTCTTTCTATGTATTTTTTTTCCTTTTATGTTCCTTTAGGGGCGCCGCAGTTTACCAAGTCTCCAGGACAGGGCAGTTTGTGTCTTTTTGGTTCTAGATAATATAATTCTTGAATTAACTTCAAGAAAGAGGAAATAGAAGAACATTATCTGCTATATTGTTACCACTTCAGGGTGGTAATAGAGACACTGCCTTGTATTACCACATACTCCATCAGCTTGTCGTTAATTAGTTTCCTATTACAGCATGTCCCCTTATGTTTTTTTTTTCTGTTTTTTTTTACTAAAGATGTTAATAAAAGCAAAAGGATATACATCCCAATAATACTATAAGTAATATCCTGCTTTTTAAAACTGCTGTTTTGCATAAATTGTATTTCCTGAATCATCTGTAACATAATTAAATAAAATCCTATAAGAACCATAACTATAAATTGTCTGTAAGTTACATTTATATTAATTTGATAGATAGATAGAGGTTTAGAGGATTCAACTTAAATGTTGAATAACTTGCTTAATTCATCTGTGAGTTGTATTTCTCTTTACAATTTAGATTAATATTTAAATCTTTACTTAGAAAACCAGAGTACAAGTGGAATTTACACCTTGCCATTTTTTCGGACTTATACACACGCAAGTCCCAACTGGGGTGGAGGTGCAGAAATCTCAGTGTCCATTTGATTTCAGTTATTCCGGTTCAAAGGAGCTGTGATTTACAAATATACTTAAGTCGAATTACGACAGGAATTTGCACCGTCTAAACCGTGTGTGGTTAAAAGGGGCGATTAGGGGCTATGCAGGCTGGGGCTGAATAGGAGCGAGCACTCTTAAAAGCACTCGATTATCTCTGATTGCTCCTCTTCACAAGGCAAGCAAACAGAGAGATACCTGTTAGTGCTGTCATTTGGACAAAAATTAACACGCTGCAAAGGAAACAATAATGGAGAATAGTGAGAAATCGATACGAGAGAGTGAAAGAGAAAGAGAGAGAGAGGATAGAAAGATATGGGTAGAAAGCTTCAACAAATGGGGTCAGTATAACAGATTAGAGATGTTTTAGAAGGGCATTGTGTAAAGCATTCGGACAACAAAACAAGCTGTTAAACCATTCTTTTGATGTTTTCTTTAAAAAAAATACATTTTGTCGTATAGTACATACAGTAGATATATTAAAAATGACCATTTTGCAGTATCTCTTATCTTGTTCTTGATTATTGAAGTTGATTATTTATACTCATTAAAAGTTTTTTCCCCCTTTAAACTGCTATTTTAATCAAAGCTGATGTTTCTTGTCATAAGAACAAAACAAAAAAAATCATTATTTAAGCTCAAACAATCCACAAAAAGCAGGTCTTTGCTTGTTTATTTATGACATATTGTTATATTACATTGACGATCTGCAGTTCTTTTATTATTTTTTTTCAGTAACTGCAGCCATATGTAGATGTATTAACACCTTTATTACACAATCTTGGACAAAGCCGGTAATTCTTTACAAACCCACTCTTCATCCCTTTTTTAAACTCGAAAGAGCTTAACACCTCTTTAGCCAGGTAGTTATGTTATCTGAATTATATACAGTATGAATTTCCACCACATATTAGACAATTAATATGAATTCTTCACCCAGGCCTAAATGTGTTGACTGACTGCTACCAGGCCTCAGTTCATCAAAACCTCTCCCTAAGCCTTTACACTCTGTTGTGCTCATTGTGTACTGAGACTTAAACAGAGAGACACCTGCGCTGAGCCATAATACCTTCACCATAACTCATCAGCCCTTTTTTCTCACTGGCAATATCCTGCCTCTGAAAATGTCCATTTCCAGAGAGCTTTAAGTTGATCACCCAAACAGATTAGTTAGATTCATTTGACTATGTTAATCCCTGCACCTTTTCACGAGCCCTACCCTGAATAGTGTGTGGGACAAAAGATTGTGTAAGACCTCTTTTCATAGGGAATTAGTATTTATCAGTTTCCTATTATTCATTGCATTGTAGAGGAGTGCGGCAGAAAAGAAGGTAGTTAGTGATAGAAATCCGCTTTGGTGACAAAACGCTTCTCTTGTCCTCTGAACTGAAATCTATGAAATGACAAATCACTTGATACACCGAACTAATTGGATGATGACTTAAGTGTGGAAGAATTACGTCGGTCCTGGCTTACAAGCGAGGGCCATTCATTCCGATAGCCACCTTTTGAAAGGGACAAAGCAACACCGGAGAAGAAAATAAGCTTCTTAATGTGTGTGTGTGTGTGTGTGTGTGAATGGTGCTGAAACAATTTAGACTACATGGATGTCAGAGGAGGTTCTGAGCCTGGCACACATCATAAATAACATCACACTTTATTAAAATGCTTTAAACCAGCACAATGGGATTTCTTACACCATGTGGGGTTTAATGCTTTTACCAATTCCACGGATACATATAATTCAAAAGAAATTATATTAAAGCAATGAAAGGTGCAAAAGTATGCTTTTGGCATATTTGGACTTCCACTCTGCCTGTTTAAATTGTAAGACAGCACAAAACGTCACTTCACAGTTTTATTTTCATTATTTTCACATACGTTTGGCTCATTCAGCAGTTAAATAGTGAAGTGCAGGTTTATTTTTCCCTGAACTAAGTTTCTGGCTCACAAGATTTTTAAAAAAGCACATATGAAAGGTTTTTTTTAAATGTAAGAAGACTATTCATTAAAGCTTTTTCTTTTTCCCACATACTGTATATTTTGTCTATCAATGTAATTGATAAATGCAGAATTGTGAAATATTGTATACACAACTCTAGCTGCTGATCAAATCCTTTGGCCTTTGATTCCATCGGTTAAAGCCATCATGAAGCTTGAGTAGTCGCTTCATGAAGCTTGAGTAGTAGAGCTTGGATTGTTTTGAGGTTTCTTCATGCTGTACTGCACTTTAGCTTTGGTCTCATGTCTTGAGTGTAGCAGGCGAGGCATCAGGCCTGTTTGTCAGCCGTGCTAGCTGTGAGGACGCTGAGTTGGCCGATGTGAGCCGAGTGCTCCTTGGCTTTGAGACGCAGAGCCGCGATGCTGGATGCACGACGATCCACGGGCACAGAAGACGAACAGAGTCCAGATGAAGATGACGAAGGGGGATCAGGAATGTGAAGGGGAGGCAGAATTGGATTCTCTGTGGTGGGAACAGGCAGTCTTTGGAGTGCCAGTGGAGTGAAGAATCTGGCAAGATTTAGAAATGTTGTTGGTTAAGAAGAAGCACAAGTCGATGAGACCAAGAATACAGGAGATCGTTTTGGCTGGAAGCATAGAAACCCTAAAACTTGTGATAGAAAAACATAACGTGCAGGTGGAAAATGAGAGCATCATTTTTGATAAAATATTAAAATCCCCATGTTAGCAAGTATCTAGCCAGCTAACTGTGATGAGTGATGTATAGTTTAAGCAAACTCTAGTGAGTTTTATATATTAACAAACTAAAATGCCTTTATATTGGTTAATAATCATTATTGAAATTGTGAGCTGCTATTTTTATTTTACATGTGAGTTCTTTTTTTGTGGTCAGAGGTCATAAAATCATATTTACAAGTTTAATTAAACACAGAATATCATAGGAAGTCTCACCTGCCAAAGGAGGGGCTGAGAAGGGCAGGGTGTCTGAGCATTGCTGCACCAAGCAGAGAGCAGATACGGTGTGGGGGTGCAGGGTTTGGGATGGGATGGGTAAATCTGTGGAGGGAAACAGGCCACCCTGACTCGATGCCTGGGTGCAGGCTGGGGCTAAATGCACCCCCACCCAGATAATGGCATAGAGGCTGCGCTGCAGTGATGGGTCCAGGAAATGGAAGACCTAGATGGTGAGGTTGAACCCCTGTCTTTTCTCGTTTTCTCCATTTTGCACGTCGGTTCTGGAACCAGACCTAAAGGGGACAAGGGTTGAATTTGATATTATTTACTGAATTAATTTAGGAAATTGTATATGGAAGAGAAACTTGGGAAAATTTGAGAATATTAATTATAATTAATTAATTAATATATACACACCCAAATGTGTGAGTAAATATTCCCAAACAGAGCATTGTCTACTGTTATTTTTTCATTTTATGAAAAGAAATCTAATTTTAGTGAGCTGTAAGTGTAAGATTTTTTCCTTAAAAGTCAATCTATCCCATTATCACAAGGTTACTTTCTAAAATGCAGGGGCAAACTGGCACATTTTTCACCTTTTTCTTCATCCTTTTCGTTCATTTCATTAACAACAATTCAAACATTATATAATATGTTAGATGCCTTTCGGGAGCAGTCTCTGCTAGAACCGATTCCAAAGCATTTAACTTTTATTTTAGACTTTTTTGTGAGAATTATAGCCTATTAAATACTCTGTGTTAAAAGAAGTAGGCCTATTTTTGGCTAGGAAAGAAGTAGCTTGATTAGCACCAACACTTAAGTTAAAAATAGAAAAATTAGGCAAAGATGAAATCGGGACAGCAAAAGGACAGGAAACTAGAATTTGTATTCTGATTTATATAATCTTTCAATTAGGACTCACTTATCAAACTTGTCAGTAACATTATGCACTCTTGTATCTCTTGTAAAATATTTTTATAACTAGATGTAATAGTTTTAAAATGTCTCAGATAAACAATACGTCAACATTTATTAATAAAATAAATAAATGATATTGAATATAAAAAAATTTCAAGATAAAAAAAATATTTGATTTTATTTTGATGTCATTATAAAACATTATATATTTATATATAAACCTTAATGCACTTACTTGAACGCGCGCTTCTGTCAGATCGAGCCTCATGGCTAATTCCTCCCTGAAAAATAAATGAAAATAAAAGAAATTTGTTAGAAAGATTTCATTATTAACCACCTTACAACACGGACTGTCTCTTTTTCGATTGCTGGATTGATTTTTATTACTTCCACACCGATGGATTAATTGTGCATTTTGGTTACAAAACGTTTGTTTATTTATTTATTAATTAGGATGAGAGATCAGTTTATTAGTTAAACCCATTAAAATGGAATAATACGGGCCATGATGCTGTAATGTGTAACTACATTGGCATTTTACGATTTACACCTATTTATTACGATTATTTACTGCGCACAAATTTGTAATGAAACATGGAGCTGCGTAAATATTGAGTTCGTACCGTAATTTCTACAGAAAATAATTATCACACGTCTACTCATCTAAGACTCGTATACTTTTTTTTATATAAAACATTTATGCTTTTATAAAGTTTATACATTTTAATATGATGTTTGATTTCACTTTATAATTAAACTCAATTATAAGTAAAATAATACAATTGTATTATTTAATTCGTTTTTTCTTCTTCATCATTTTCACATGTCTAGCTGGACCTTTGATTTGATTATGTATTTATGTTTATTTATTTTAATAATTAATAGATCAGTGAAAGTTTGCTGGCTTGGAGTTAATGTAAGATAAAGATTCTAGATCAGATCCATGCAGCTGTAGTCAAATAAGTTCCACAGTACCTTGTGAACACGTCAGGGTAGTGCGTCTTTTGGAAAGCCCTCTCCAGTTCATCTAGCTGATAGCTGGTGAATGTTGTTCTGTATCTCCTCTGTTTACGTCTCTGTGTCCCGTCTTCAGCATCACTACTCGGTGATACATACACACCGTCCTCGGTGTCCTTCGTGCATGCGTTTTTCTCTCTCAGTCCGTGCTCAGGTCCCGGTGAGACACGTGCGTCCCCATGCGCTCTGCTCATATCCGCCTCTACTTTATCCTGCGCAGCGCTGCTCTTTAGGGAACTGATGAGTGCTTGTTCAGGGTAGCAGGAATTCAGACCAACTCTGAGCTCCAGCGCGTCTCCCTGTGTGCTCTTAGATTCAGCTCTTTGTGCGCTCTCGGGTTCATATCCTTGTGCGCGTTTAGGTTCATCTCCTTGTGCGCTCTCCAGCTCGTCTCCTCGACTGGGACTCAACGGGCGCCGCAGTTTGGATGGCAGGTGCAGGTCCGCGTGAGGAGGAAAATTTGACCCAGCTGCACATAGATAAAGAAAATGTTGAAATTATTCTAACAAGTAATAACTGTGGCAACGTTTTTTTTTGCTGGATGTGTAATGTTTTTAACAGAACAGTGTGCATAGCACATTACAAAACGAAAGGTTTTAAAGAGCAGCTTATCAGACCAAAATTAGACACAAAGCATAAGAATTCCGTCCAATATACTTGATGGACGTCAGTCCACCACAGGGCACCATGCGCACACGTTTAGGCACAATTTAGCCTAACCAGTCCACATACAGGATCGTGTTTTTGGACACTTGGAGGAAACTGGGGAACCCAGAGGAAGCCTATATAAACACTGGGTGGAACATGCATAACATACTCCTCAAGATTGATCCAGGCACCCTGTTACAGTTTATAGGCTATATAATGTGTAATATCAATCAAAAAGACGTGCATGTTTCTCTGTGTGTAAAAGTTTGACATAATAACTTTAACAGAGTTATCTATTTACAGTAGGCTAAGGACGTATTCAAATTTCCCATCCAGTGTTCCCAAGCTGGACTCCAGATCCAGCACCAGTATTCAATTGTTATTGAAAAAGGAAGAAACAAATGAATGATACTATCTAAGTACAAGTCTGGTTAATTCGTTGCTCTGACATGATTAAAATAATTTAATAGCGATAGCCTATGTATTTTTTTTTTTTTTTTACATTTAAAACATATTTTATACATGCAGGGTTAAAGCTCGAAATATCTCAATATATACCAGAATTATTTTTTTTGTTCTTTTTTTTTTTGCAAATTATCATCTACATTATTGCAATTTCTTTCCCAAAAAAGATGAACATCTGGTGTTAACACATCTGGTTTTATGCATGTAACGGCACTTTACACGAATTCCTTTAAAATCTGTTGGTGCTGTATTTTTTCCTGTTACACCATGAGCATTAGTATGAGATAGATATATAGATAGATAGAGATACTCAACAAGTTGGCAGAGCTTTGACAAGTTTTTTTTCACGCTTACGTACATTACGGTAATTTTACGACGGTCCCTAACTCCGTAGCGGGTCATCTAAAGTTACTGATAGATTTGGTTAATTTTTGTAAAAAAAACAAACAAAAAAAAAAACCACGATCCTTACAGGAAAAACTGCTTGTGTAGTCTGTAATTTTTTAAATAGTTAATTAGTGAAACCGCATGTTTATTCTAAATGACAGGTTACATTTTGTCAACTTATGGAGCAGAACGCAGCGTCACATCAGCGGTAGTTAAAGCGAGTGTTTAATCAGCTGTACTGCACTGATACACACCTTGGCGTTCCTCTGTCCGAAGTGCTGCTGTCAGACTTTGCATCCCGAGGAGTCTGACTTTTAGAGGACTTCTGCTCAGAATGCTTTCAATACAGTAAGAAGAGAATAAAGTGGACGACTTGCACTTGCAGTTGGCTCGGATTCCCTCTTCAGCCTGAGTGCTCATGTCTGGACCTCTGGACCTCTCATGGACGGGATGTTTCTGGTCTCTGAATCTCTCTCTCTCTCTCTCTCTCTCTCTCCCTCCCTCTGTCTCTCCACACTGGTGCACTCACTCACATATGTAGGCTACTGATGTTTCAGCTTCCCGCTGCTCCTCCTCTGATTGGCCACCGAGAGAAAGGCTCGATTTCAGTCATCACATTCGTGAGGATAATGGACAGCAGTGTCTGTGTGTGTCTGTGTGTGTTCATATGTGAGTGTATGTGACAGGTCTGTCTGAAAAACAGGAAAATAATAATCTATGCCAACGACACCACTGGGCGTTCCAACACTTTCCAATAATTTGCAACTGACATTTGAAAACTCCATCAGTACCTCCGCATGCATTCATTCTTTACAATAAAATATTTTTGTCCCTTCAACTTTATACCTTTAATAGACAATGTGTGCATTATTTTTTTCAACTAAAAACCTGATAAAAAAGCAACAGAATTAGCAAAATGTATTATTATTAATAATAATTCAGTAATTACCTTTTAGAATAGATTTAAATCACCTTTCTAGATAAATATAAATGTAAATAAAGGTGTACTCTTGTTTGATATGTTCACCTTTAGTACTCTTTATTTCTGAAAGTTGATGATGATGATAATGATGATGATAATTCCATAAAAACAAGTGAACAAGTGAGGTGAATGTAAGTTGGATAAATAGGTCTATCTTGTCTCAGGTAGCTACACTATCTATCTATCTATCTATCTATCTATCTATCTATCTATCTATCTATCTATCATAATAATAATAATAATAATAATAATAATAATAATAATAATAATTAAGAATCAGAATCTTATTGTATTACAGTATCAAGATGTTTTATGTCCACCAAATTTTATTTGTAATATCTGTTTTCTGTATATGAATTTGTGCATTCCTTCTATAGCTGACTATGCGCCATTTTGTTTGCAAATCAAAAGTAAGTAAATGCAACTAATTTCAAAACAGTGACAATTTTCGTAGACTGTTACAACACACACACAAACACACACACACACGCACACACACAGTGCAAGATGCAAATATGGAAGAAAGAAAAAGGAAACAGAGGGGAAGGGTACTTGTAAATTATGCAGTGTCAGGTATGACTCGAGGAAAAAGTTGTGCATACGGTGCACTGTGCACACAGTGAAGCATTGCTTATACAATAATGATTTTTTTAAGCAATTATATTTTACATCATTTTATTGCACAAAACAAGTTACAGATAAATATCTTACTCTGTCACAAATGTATTAAACTAAACAACAAATCATATGTCGCCACTATGGTAATGATAAACTTATTTGATGAAACATTTCAATAGTTCTGATTAAATGAGTTTATTTATTTTGAATGTGTGGAGTTTTGGTTAGCTGTACTACTTGTTAGAGGAGTAAAGGTTTCACTGGCGTTACATTATGATTTGACAGTGTAAATGTGATTGATTTGATAAACATATGAAAAGCGTGGTGAAATTGGTAAGTGTGTTATGTGAGCGCCCCCTTCTGGTTAAATTGTAGCATCCCCACCTTCTTCAGGTCAAATAAGGAATGAGCTACACAGTAGTAATATTATGAGTCTCCCATAAATAGAAAAGGATATGAATCTTAGGTTGTGCTTCAAATGCATTTATTTATACAGAATTATACAGCTGAAGTGACATACTCAGGCATATGGAAAAACTAAAAAAAAAAAAAAAAGGCCAGATAAGTCATGGAAGAAAAGGATGCAAATAAATGTTGTAATAAAATGTGTAAATAAAATGTTTTTTTTTGTAATATGAAAATATCAATGTATAGATGTATAGATACTGTAGATATTTTTATATATAAAACATTTTATTTACACACACACATCATTTTTTTATGCTATATCAACTTTTTTCTTCTACAAAACATATGTTTACTAATTAATAATAAAAAGGTGTGCTAACATATAATAATATTTTCAGTTGAATTTAGCATAACATCCTCACTATATGCACAAAACCACTGACTTTGCACAATAATATGCACAGGAGCTTTTACCTATTTTTATTTATTTATTTATTTTTATTTATTGTTTGTTTGTTTATAGGATTTTTTTTTTTACCATATCTTTCTTATTTTTAGATGTAACTATTTGTGGACTGCTGGATCTGTAAATTTCCCCATGAGGATGAATAAAGTATCTATCTATCTATCTATCTCTATCTATCTATCTATCTATCTATATATCTATCGTTGTATACACTGGTTACCGTAAACGCCAGTATATACGCGCCGTCTAGTTTAGATTACAGGCATTACGATTATATTATCAAATCAAATTGTTGTTATGTGCTAATAGCTGTCATTATAAGCTCTAAAAATACCCATGATTCCTTATGGGGGGAAAATACATTTGAGGGATTATAAGTTGCATATATACGAATGTACAAACGGTCATTTAAACGTCTTTAAATTTTAAAATCCTTGCATGAAAAATGGAAATGACGTCATGTAAGGTTACGACAACCCCGTGGTCTCCGAGCAGGTGTCTCCATGGTAACAATACACAAAGCCGCGAAACAAACGGGGAAGCGCTGACGGTGCGTAAAAGTGACAAAATGGCAGAAAAACACGATACAGAATCAGTCGATGCGCCGTATTATCTGGAGAAAGTGTCCATTCCAGACGACTCGGAAGATGGATTTGAGTACGAAGAGATCAGTGTTGAGGAGGAGAGTGTGCTCGACGATGAAGATTTGGAAGCTGCAGCTGAAATCCTGCGCACCCGCACCAGTGACTCTGGGTTTGCGCCAGAGCGGCTGCCGTCCTCATCCCAGAATCTCAGGAGCCCCGTCCCTGAAGTGGTGGACGATTTTCTGCGCAACTTTCTTGCAAAAATGGGTATGAGCAGAACATTAGGCTGCTTCCAGACCGAATGGTTCGAGATGCTTCACAAAGGCACGCTCAAAACAAACCAGGTGGGATTCGTGCCCGACATCTACACACACAACCAGCAGCTGGACACTGAGCTGAAAAACGTCCAAAGTGAGAGAGACAGCTACAAGCAGGCTGCCTTCCAAGCTGGAGAGACCATTGTGAAGCTTCAGAAGGAACGAGACTTTCACCGGCTGCAGCATAAGCGTGTGGTTCAAGAGAAAAACAAGCTAGTCGAGGAAATCCGAAGGCTAAAGAAGCACTATGAGGGTTATGGACCTGCATTGAAACAGCTGAACGAGAAGTACCAGACAGCTATAAGGCAGAAGATGTTGGTTAGTATTGAGAAAGACAGAGTCTCCAGTCAGTTTCAGAACCTAGAGAGTGCACTGTGTAATGCACGCTCTACCCCAGGTACCCACAAGTTTGTGAAAGAAAGTGAGTTTCACAATGGCCGCAGTCCAGAGCGCGGTACCAAACCATCATCTGATGATGCGATGACTTATGATCCTGCCAAAGATCCAACCAAGAGCACTAGCACCCAACATTCAAAAGACTCAGAGTTCCCAGCTAGTACACGGGTAAATCCCTTCCTGCCCCAAATAAAAGCCTTATCTACTCAAAGTACAACAATATTTGAATTTATAGTGACCAGGTCCATCCAAGCCCACACTATGGCTGTGAGTGATCTTGCTCTTCATCCACGCAAACTGCTTGTAGCTTCTGCAAGTGATGATAACCTCTGGAGGCTTTGGGGCATGAGAGAAGGGGAGATGCTCATGACTGGTGAGGGTCATACTGACTGGCTGTCTTCCTGTAGCTTCCACCCCAGTGGACAGTGTCTGGCCACCACCAGCGGAGACACCACAGTGAAAATCTGGGACTTTGCAAAATCCTGCTGTGTTCTGACCCTGGAGGGCCACACTCACGCCACCTGGGGATGTTCCTTCCACTCCTGCGGGGACTTTGTAGCCTCTTGTTCGATGGACAACACAGCCAAAGTGTGGGACCTAAACAGTGAGCGTTGTCGCTGTACGCTGCGCGGCCACACCGACTCAGTGAACAGTATTAGCTTTGTGCCCTTCTCTAACATTCTGCTCACCTGCTCTGCAGATAAAACCATTTCCTTGTGGGATGCTCGTACCGGACTCTGTGCTCAGACATTCTATGGGCACAGGCATTCGTGCAACAGTGCAATCTTTAACTCCCTGGGAGACATGGTTGCTTCCTGTGATTCCTACGGCATTGTGAAATTATGGGATGTAAGGAACATATCAGCCCTGATTACGGTAGATAACGGACCACACCCTAGCAACCAAGTGGCGTTTAGTCCAAATGGACAGGTGCTAGCAATCGCAAGTAACGATCATGAGGTGAAGCTGTTGGAAGTTGCAACTTCATACATGTCCA
This sequence comes from Leiocassis micropogon, assembly GCA_028565275.1. NCBI lineage: Eukaryota > Metazoa > Chordata > Actinopteri > Siluriformes > Bagridae > Leiocassis > Leiocassis micropogon. The sequence goes on from JAOVVA010000021.1 coordinate 9,669,989, forward strand.
GTCTTTTAGGACATAATGATGCTGTTCAGAGCGTCATATTTGACCATAAAGGAGAACACCTATTATCTGCTGGATATGATGGTGAAATTCTTATCTGGTCATAATACTACAAAGTAATATTGTTCAAGTAGGTTCATGAAACATATATGATCTAAAATATTGGAGCACATGTGGAGTTTATTACATAATAAAAATTTACTGACATAAGCAATTCTCCTAATTTCTCCTTAGAATAATCAACTTACATTTAGTAGCCTATATTTAATATAAAATTCTGAAAAACTGAATAAATTAACCAAATTATTAATTATAGTGTCTTGATTTTATATATTTTATGTGGATGGTGTAATGGGTCATCTAATCATAATTCCTTTTACTAATGATTCAGGCAGTTCATAATCAAGTATTTCAACTAACAAGTCTTCCAAAAAATTATTTAATGAGGGCTTTGTATTCATTTAGAGCCAAGAGTATTAGAGAGGTCAGGCAAGAGAGGTCACATGAAGAGACCTGGGGTACAGAAAGTAATTTCCTGGAGTGCGGAAATTATGCCAAAGGTGTTCGTCGGGGATAAATTCAGGGCTCTGTGCAGGACACTTGAGTTCTTCCATCCCAAACTTAACACACTGTGTTTTCATGGAGCTTGGATTGTTGTCATGCTGGAACAAGTTTGGGCCTCTTAGCTCTAGTGAAAAGAAATAAAAATGCCACAGCAAATAAAGGCATAATATACAATTGTGTGATTCCAGCTTTGTGGCAGGATGGGAAAGAATCATATAAGTGGAAGATGGTCAGCTGTCCACAAACGTTTGGCCATGTGGTGTATTTTTAGCACATTTTGTCACCGCTCATGAGCATGTGTTTATTGGGCTCTCTCTCTTCTTCTTTTTATTATTATTATTTTTTTTTACAATTTACAGCATTGGGAAGATGGCCTACCTTATCAAGAGCAACTTCAATTTTTATTTCACCACATCTGAGCAGTTGAGGGGTTGAGGGCCTTGCTAAAGGGCCCAACAGTTGCAACTTGATTGTTTGCCTATTTTGCCCTCTGGAGTAATACTAGAGACTAGCTCTAGTCTTACTGAGTCTTTCAATTCATATTATGGTCCTTAAAATGGTTTTACCGTAATTTAGATTCTAGATATATTTAGTGGACCAGATTAAATTAGAAGCTTTAAAACAGGTCCTGGTTTGAGGTTTTGTATTTGACATACAATGATCAGCCATGACATTATGATTGCCTGCCTAATATTGAAAAGGTCCCCCTTCTGCAACCAAAACGACGCACTGTATGTGTGTATGTGTGTGCGTGTGTATTCTGACACCTTTCTATAAAAACCAGCAATTTAACCTTTTCAGCAAATTGAGCTACAGTAGCTCTTCTATTGGATCAGACTACACGCCGCCCATCAAACCTTGCTCCCATCAAACGTCCAAATGTTTGCAGGGAGGTTATATATATAAAACAACATTAAGCTAAAAGTCAAAGTAACATCTATACATGCATTTTTAGGAAATGTTCTGTGTCGCATTTTTACAAATTTAAGCCATCCTACCACAACTGTTTTTGGCCAGGGACACGACGTTGCCATCAGACCAATGTTTGCTGGGTGTAGCTACAGTGACAAGGGCCAAACTGTGATGGCTAGACAACTGGGTCAGGGCAACTCCAAAACTGTAGCTCTTGTGGGATGGTTCTGGTCTGCAGTGGTCAGGACATACCAAAGGTGATCCAAGGAAGAAAAACTGGTGAACCATGACAGTGTGATAGGTAACCTACTCAATATTAGGTGGGTGGTCATAACGTTATGGTTGATCGGTGTATGTGCGATGTATTGTTCGCCAAATCGCTAGATGGCGCACTTGTTCGGGTAGATGAGCATTTCATAGACGGAGGGAATGCGAAAGCAAAACACACCTCCATGAAAAATCGCGGGAGCAGAGGTTCTACTGCGTAGAGTTCATGTTTTGTAAACTTATTGACAGTTTTTTGACAGGCTTGTCATGAAAGGGATATTTTGTTTCTGAGGAATTATTTGCGCTTTCCGTTGTGTTCAGTAATTGTGCAGCAGGCTGTGTCGTTAGTGCGTGCGTATTAACTAAAGAGGCGTCCATTTTTATTTTGACGAACGCGATCAGAGCCTCCTCATCGCTGCGGCTATGAAAGGCATAGGCATGCAGCGCAAGCGCGCGCCTCTCGTGTCGCGCATCGACAAGAGAAAGACGCGCATGAACGCGCTCGAGCAGATGCTCGAGGACAGCGACGAAGGGTCGTACTGCAGCACGACGACCAGCGACAGCGAGTACCAGGAGGAGTCGGATGACGCCAGCGACAGCGACTCGGATGTACCTGCGACCAAACGCAAGGACGCGAAAGATGATGATGATGATGAGGATGATGACGACGGCGGCGGCGGGACGGACGACGAGCAGTGCATGGTCTCGCGCAGACGCCGGAAGCGATCGGCCAGCGCGACCGTTCTAGACGACGGCACGAGCGACGAGTCCTCGGACAGCGACGTGGGAGCCGAACCTGTCCGGAAAGCGTCGGGGAAGAAACGACTCAAACTTTCTGATTCCGAGGGTGAGAAGGAAGGAGAAGCGGAGGCGAAGGAGGCTGCTGCGAAGAGGAGAGAGAGGAAGAAGAAACTAATGGAGCTGTTGAAGAAGAGAAGGACGGCAACACCACTGCGCAGGCGCAGAACCCTGGTAAGAACAAGGCATGGGAATCACCAGGGATCACCCGGTACGATATTGTCACGATATGTAGGTGCCGAATCGATTTGCATTGCGATTCTGTGAGTATCACAATTTTATAAATATTCAGATTCAATATTACCTCGTAATATGATTTTAATCTGTTCAGGTGGTGAGTTCTGAAGGCATGATTTTGTATTGCGAAACGCATTTATAGAAAATAATGTCATCCAAAAAGATTACCAATATTTAGAAAAATAGAAAATACATGTACAGTATGTCCTCTACATTTGAAAATTCGAATTTTTTAATATTCGGACATTCATTTCCTCATTTTTGCAACTGTAGTACAAGCATAGGATGTCCGGAAGCCAGAGTAAAAGCTGCAGCGATAAAACAGGTACTGCCAAGAAGCACCAAGCACCAATAACGATGGAGACGAAAGTAAAAAAGAAATACATTTGAGAGAACGGAGCGAGATTAAAAGGTGGCAGATATTGCTTGGTTTTTTTTTTTTTTTTACTTTTTTTTTTTTTTTTTACATAAATCATTCAACCATTAGCACAATTCTAAAGAACAATGTACTGTAATATACAGTGTATAGCCAATTATGTTAGTATCCTAGTACCTAGATAAAGTTCTGAAAGTCTCAAAGATGGATGAGAAGAACAGGACAGAACAGGCCATAAATATTTCTAATGTCTTGTCTAGGAATCGGCGATACTTGCTGTCACTGCTTTTCCCTATACCTCCATCACAACCACTAGATTCTCGCTTAGTGCTGATTTTCCGATACAGAGGTAGAAGTTGGATTAAATGACAGTCAGTAATTTTGTGCCCCAATGGGACCTCTATTGGAATTTTTGTTTTCTAATAAGAGCCATGATTGTGACTTATAATAAAATGTTTTGTCATTGAAGTCTTCAAATATGTTCTCATTCAGGATTCAGAGACGGTTACAGTTGCAGAAAACAAACCTGAAGAAAAAGAAGAACCGGAAGACTCGGAGGAGTCTAGCGAGGAGGAGCAGAATGCCGTTTGCTTAATAGACAGCAGCGAAGAAGAAAAACAGGCCGACAGTGACAGTCTGAAGGACTTTATCGTAGAGGATGAAGAGCAGAAAGAGGGAGAGGAAGAAGAGGAAGTGAGTGAAACAGAGGACAAGAACTTCCGGTCTCACCTTCCACGCCAGTGTGAGATATCTGTTTATTATGTTTTTTTGGTAGTTAAGCAAAAAACATGGTGTACAGGTGAAACTCGAAAATTTTGTAATGCAAATTAAAAGGTGAAACTAATATTTGAGAGAGACTCATTACATGCAAAGCAAGATAGTTCAAGCCATGATTTGTCATAATTGAGATGATTATGGCTTACAGCTCATG
>JAOVVA010000021.1:9678781-9695368 GCA_028565275.1 Leiocassis micropogon
TCTTGCTTTGCATGTAATGAGTCTCTCTCATATATTAGTTTCACCTTTTAAGTTGCATTACTGAAATAAATGAACTTAAGCATGATTTTCTAGTTTTTCGAGTTTCACCTGTATGTTTAATAGAGACGGGAATCACCAGGGAGCGCCTGATACGATATTATTGTGATACTTGGACTGATTTGGTTTTTATTGCGATTCTGTAAGTATCACGATTTAATAAAAATCGAATTCAAATTTATATATATATAGTTACAATTCCAAACAAACTTGGCAAATCATTTGCTCCTATCAGACTGGATGCTGTGCTGCCTGCTAATGTGTGAACAGCACCACCTGCAGGATTATAGAGGAACGGCAATATTTTACCACCTCAGATGCAAGCATAAAAAAAATAATAATAATCATTTCAATCAATTTTGGAGTCAGTGTGGTGATATGTGAATCGCCACACAAAAGAAATCGCAATACATAACTGAATATTTTTTTTTACCCATCTCTAATGTTTTTAGCCTTTTGATAATTTTTTAAAATATATATTCTGTATATATACTGTATATACAAATGAACCTAACTAAGTCTTTTTGTTTATGCATGCAGTCATTACCGGATCTCAGCTGACCCACTTTCAGGTGGTGGTCAAAGCTTTGTTGATCAATGCACTGGACACCTCCTTCCTCAAGTCACTTTACGGTATGATTATTTATTTCTTTTTTAGGAATTGGCCATGCTCTCTGGGTAGAAGGGACGGCATTAATTTCTCTCTCTCGTCAATCACAGCGACAGTTTTGACATCTGTGAGCGCAGGTATCGAATTCTTCAGAAAGCGTGACATAGTATGAGCCTCAGGATGAAAAGATCTGGGCAGCTGGCTATACTTTTCTCAGAGCAGACACACTCTAGTCATTATTCTATCCATGTGGTAGCTGTCATGTAATTAGGGAGAGCTGGCTGCTGGCTTTGAGTGATAATCAATTTGTTAGATGTACAGTAATGTGCAAAATTCACATGCAGATAAATGCTGTAGGGCAAGAATGTCTTTAAAAAGATTTACCGAGCATCCTGTAGATCCACTCACAATACTTCTGAGGCCTTTTGGGGGGTTTTTTTTGTCTGAAAAGTGTCTGCTTACATAATGTGCTGCTTTCTTTTCTGCCCTACAAATATTTTCTGCAACTTTTAATTTTTCAAACATGAATACTCATGTTTGAAAATCAGAAAAAAAATTTTACTGACTCAATAATAAAGTCCTAAAATCCATTGGAAGGTTTGTACAAAAAAAAAAAAAATTTTGCACAGTACTGTAGTTTACTCATTTTACGAGTTTACTCATGCAGTTAGAATTCATTACAGAATAAGCTCAAGGCTAAACGTCACTGTACTGGATTCTTAGTGGGTTTATTAACATATTTCTGCAGACGGTGAGCGGACAAAGCGCTATGCCGAAGAGATGAAATTGTCTTTGCACCACTTTGATGAGCGGCTGGTGCTCCCCCGCCTGGAAAATCTAAAGCAGAGGAGCCGCTGGAAAGAACGATACAAAGTAGGAATGAATGAAATACTGTTCACTGTACCGCAGTAATTATGTACAAAATAATTCGAAAGTTACATTGAATTCTGTATAAAATTATTCAAAAGTTATGCAGTTGTTTTTTTTTTAATAATAGGAGCGAGTTGAGTGTTATCCCAAAGTGCGAATTAATATGGTGAACGTCCGCAGTAAGGACTGTGAAGCATGTGAGCTCCACCGACACGGGCGCTTCTGTGTACGTCTGTCCGGGCAGCTGTATCACCACCAGACGCTGCAGGAGGACCAGTTCATGCCTGATGACTCGCAGGTAACGACCATCTTTATTTTTATATCGTTTTAGATGAATATGAGTCTTTTCTATCAAAATTATGTACTATAGCACTCAGTTATTTAAGTGTTCAAACACTGCTTTCAAATGATTTATACTGTGTAGGCATATTTTGAACTGTATATTATGTATTTATGTGCATGTATGTGTTTGTGCCAGATGTGATGTGATCTGTTGATTATTTTCATGTAATGTAATAGCTGCTCCATGAGTGTTTTATTCCTCTTAAACCACACCAATTTGCCAACAAGTATTTTTAAGTTAATTAAAAATGATAAAATGTCCTCATTTTTATTTGCTTATCGTTCCATTTAATGTTGTGGGATGTTAGGAAACAAGTTATTGACACACTTCCTTTTAAACTCCAGGATTTTTCCCCTGGAATTTAAAGTTTCTGTTACAGAAATCCCAAAGTGCTCAGGATTGAAGACTTTCCCATTTTCGAAAACATACATTACTAAATGCTGAGACTCATTGCATCAATGTTTTAAACACACATCATTGAGAAAACTTTACCATATTGATTATTAGATGTTCTTATGTTAGGTATCTGCTGTACATGTCTCTGTGAATGAGTTGTTACTATGAAAACGATAACATACTTTGAACATACTGTATAACATATACACGTTAAAGTAAACCTGTAATTTTATTTAATTAAGACAAAATGTTTGTATATAATAGAAAAGTTAAACATGTTGGTGGCTCATACTACAAATCTAAATATCTTTATTACATATTACAGATGTTCATGGTCGGCTCGGTCTGCGCCAGCCGTACTGAGGTGTACCACGCGCTCAAACACTATAAGTACCATCTGTTCGTGCGCTGCCGCACTGCTCTGGAGGATCAGAAAGAGGCAGAGAAACAAATACAGGAGGGAGACGAAGCTGAGCCGGTGAAGGACACGGTGAATAAAGTGTTCGCCAAGTTGATGGAGGAAGGCTGGATTACTGAGGTGTGTGTGTGTTGTGATGCGTCTGGTCCTTCTTAAATTAGTTAGAGAGATAATTTACGAGGGTTGTGTATTGTATGTCCTTGATATAGATGCATTAAATTAATTAGTGTCGTTTCTCTTCTTTATTTGTAGCAATATGACGAGTTTCAGGAGCACCTTAATGCTGCAGATTTCTTCCAGGAAGAGAAGCTGGACTGAGAAGCAGATTTTTTTTGTTTGTTTAAAACATTTCTGCCAAAATGTTTCAAAGTGTAATATATATGTACATATGTTTTTAACATACAAGGTCTAATTAATTTCATTTTCAGTTGGTTTGCATTTTCTTTTGTAAAATCAGGAAAAGGTTTTTAATTTTAAGCTTGAGAGGGGTTACAATATTTTAAAAATTCTTAAAGCTTGTACAAGTAATGAATGAAAATCACACTAAAGAAACGTTAATAAATTTTCTTTAAGAAATGTCTGTTTTAGGGGTTCAACATTTTCATTTAAAGTCCTGTATCCACTAACGTTATGGAATTTCAGACAAACCTAATAAACATTGTACAAATACAGGAAACACTCAAATGTTAAATTGCTTTAAATTTTTATTATGAACAGGAAAAAACACAAAACAGGACAAAACTGTCCAAACTTTCAGTGACCCAAAGGGAGTCGGCTCTGTTTCTAATAAAAACTTAAAGCATGTTGTACATGAACAAAGGCTTCACAACAGGCCAAGTTTGTACTCTGTCATGATGTGAGGCTCGCCCATCAGCTCACACTGTGCAGGATCTAAAACACACAGAACAACACCAAAAATTAATATTAATTAGGTTTAATAATACAACTGTATACTACAATAACTAAGCAAATATAATTATTTTTTTTTTTAAACAATCATAAATCAATTAACTGTCAGACAAAAAAAATGTATACACACCAGGAAAAGATTGTATAAATATTTTAATACTAAATTTATTGCAATACTTGTATATTGACCTATATGATGATAATATGATATTAATATAATATACATCATACTATTTTTCTTTTCCTGAAGTGTGTATATATTTTTGGCTGAGACATTGGTCATAATTGATAAAGGAACGTTGTAGTTTCAAACATGTGTTCATGATCTTATAAAGTTTTGTTTGTGAATACTAATTACAGTGCCTGCTAAAAACATTCCACTATTAAATAGTGTTCTCCTTAGCAAAAGTGTATGCTCAAGTGTATTAGATTATATTTATAATTCATAGCTGCATTTGTACTGTGTTTATTTTTATAGCCTGATTTTTTTTTTTTTGCCCCATTACACGTAACACGCCCTTACCGTTAAGGATATCCTCAAACCCGATGGACTCATCAGCACCCCTGAGTGTATCCACGGCCAAGTTGGAGCTCGGCAGAAAAGGCAAACGCTGAATCTGTAAGAAACCGGAGCTTGAGAAACTTGCTACACAAAGTATTCTGCGTTTTCACAAACTAAGTGCCATATTAGTAGTAACATTTTACATAATGTTTTATTTTAATATTTTTACTACACAATATTTGCCGTTTTGTGTATTGCCCAAACATGTACAATGTAAAATATATAATATAAATATATAATGTAAACATAAACATGTATAATGTACTGAACACATGGAGGATGCGTGAGTGCAGTGTTAACTGCTTCCCACCTGTCTGGCTGCTCTGTACTCCATCTGGAGCTTCAGGGGTGCATGAAGTCCTTGGATGTTCCTTAATGTGGAAAAGTTCATTTTGTCCTGGTTAAGCTGGAACTATAGGTAAAGACCACAAAGTAAACAGTAAGTCACAGAGAAAACCAGTGATGAAAATGATGCATGAATTCTTTGCTTGTATCAGAGTGAGTGAGACTAAACTAAAAGACTTTTAACTAAAGGGAAAAAACTAATTGTATGAAACAAGGTGTTCATTTTGTCATAACTTTCCGATTGCTTATTTAACACAATATTTACATGAATAAAGCATGGTCTCATGGCATGTGTCAGTAGTTGAGAGTCAAACTCAACTAGTCTCAAAATCTCATCAGTAGCTCTTGTTTATTTTGATTTGTCCTTTTGTTTAATTTGTATTTTAACTGGTCTGTGTTAGCTTAGTCTGTCTAATTTTAGTTTCACCTCCAAATGCTTTCATTTGCGGGAGTATAATAGCATAAATATTCCACCTTATATTGTCAAAAGTATAGAAACACCTCATCCTGATTGGTGCCATTCCATATTTAGCCCTCCTTTGCCACAATGACAATAACCTCCAGTCTTCTGGGGACATTTTTGCTTGTCCACTACATTGTTAAGTGTGGCTGAGGAAGCACAGCTGCACTGGTATGCTAGAACAAGTTTAAGTCTTTTCGTTTCAGAGAAGTCGATTTGTCATGCTACAGCATACAAAGACATTTTAGAAATGTTTAGGGCTGCACGATTTTAACGAAAAACTCAAACTGCAATCATTTTCACACATACTGCTGTTGTGGTTTAGGCTATACTGTACTATGAACTATAATATATACACTACCAGTCGAAAGTTTGGACACATCATCTAATTCCATGGTCTTTCCTGATTTTTATTTCTTTCTACAGTGTAAAACAATGCTGAAGGCATCCAAAATATGCAATAACCTACTTTGAACAGTTCTGATTTCATTTTTATATGTATCTCCTACTTATGCTCTGTAAAGCTTTACAACGGCTCTAATCTGAGGTGCTGTTTGTTAATTGGTGATTTCTGAGGCTGGTAACTCTAAATGAACTTCTCCTCTGCAGCAGAGGTCAGTTTTAATCTTGTTTTCCAGGGAAGGTTTTCATGAGAACCAATTTCATAATGGTGCTTGAGGGGTTTTGCAAATGCACTTGACAATCTTGTTCCTGCAAGAACTGTTCCTGACCTTCGTGTCTTAAAATAATAACTGACTGTCATTGTTGTGACTTAATTACATAAGGTTGTATGTGTTATTCCGTAGTTTTGAAAAAAAAAAGAAATCCAGTATTGTTCTAGAACGTAGGAAGTAAATCCATACTTGTGTTCAGGCTTTTGACAGGTACTGTACAATTTTGCATTCAAATGTATTGATCTAGCCTAACAGTAAATACCTGAACAAATTCTCATTAAGAGGAAGTTATAAAATTAACTATACACACATTTATATACTTATTGACAAGCTCTATGTAAACTGCAGCCAGTATATTAACTGTAATAAATAGTGACATTTTGCAATTAAATAATTCCACCAGCCCATAATTTTTATTCTAAAATAGAACAGTATGACTGCAAATCAATTCCTGCTATCCGTCATCACCCAAATGAGGATGGGTTTCCTGTAGAGTCTGTTCTCTCTCAAGGTTTCTTCCTATTGCCATCTCTGGGAGTTTTTCCTGGCTACCCTCACCCTCTCACACATCATCTTCATTCTCATATTACTAATTTTCTTTTGATTCTTTAAAGCTGCATTGCAACAATGACCACAGTTAGAAGCGCTATATAAATAAAATCAAACTGAAATCGAGTTGGATATTGCGTCATGTCCCAAAAATGCACCATAGAGTCAGTTGAGGCATTTCTTAACATAAATGATGTGAATTGGTGTATTTTTTATTTCCCAGAGTGTAGTTTTACAGCAGAGTAATAAACTCACGTTTTTCTCAGAGAGCTCTAAAGGATGAGAAGGGAGAAGCTCATTTTTGACACTGGAAAACCTGAAATCAGAACAATGCATTAATACAGGTTTAAAAAGACAACACGAACAATCTAAATAAGATCACTTCAGTATTAAAAAGCAGGTGAAAAAGTATTTACTTACCCCCTGCGCAGTGTATCAGGGACACCAAAAGATCCTGCCTGCGGACAAAGTCCCGCCACAGGGACACTGTCTTTCAGCTGAGAGCGAAGACCACGAGTGTTCTGTAAACGAAAACAATATTCAGATTTTTTTTTTTAAACAAGGTTTCTATTGCAAACATTATAATTCATTCAGATCTTGCATGACTTGTTACTAGGCAATGCGACCGAAACAGAAAGTAAACGCAGCTAGCATGGGAATGACACATCACAAACACATTAAATTAGCATCATGTTAGAAAGCAAGTGCTAGCTTTAACAACTTTAAAAAATTGCCTAATTTAATCGTACATTCAGTGTAATAAAACAATAACAAACAATAATGTAAATGGCTTAGGTTGCCGGTTGCTGTTGATTTTCCCATGATGCTCGGTTAGCTCAATGCTACACGTTACTAGCTTTAGCAACAACTCGAAAAAAATATATAACTCTCAGAAATAAATTTAAATATATATATATATCATATATAATATCCAAATGAATTAAGAAATCTTATGCTGTAAAACAGTAGACATCAAGCAAATAATATCCATGAATAAAATATGTTATTTAAAAAAAGGCTCTACGCTACCATTTTCTGCCGAGCTCTTCCAAACAGTTCAATGTTCTACCTACTTCCGGTCCCAACCCGGAAATAACTATGACGTGTTTTGTTAAAGCGGTGTCTCCTCTAGCTTAAAGTCTGATGATTCATACGGTTTATCTTATTCTTAATATTATATCATTCGTTAAAATATGTTTTTAATATAGTAACACAAGGAGATGTCATTATAACAAAGTAGAAGCCAATGCGGACCCGTAACAGAGAAGTATCTTAAAAAGGATACATTTTCGCACACCATTCGTCAGGGGGTATAGCTCAGTGGTAGAGCATTTGACTGCAGATCAAGAGGTCCCCGGTTCAAATCCGGGTGCCCCCTAGTTTTCTCCAAGCTTTAAATTTTAAACTACAGTACTGTATTATTAACACATATTCATTTATTTAAGAAATTTAAGATAGTACATACAGAGAGGCGTAATCGATCAGACCCTTGTGTCTGTGCTACTAATAAGTTACACTATATGGCTAGCTAAAGAAGATGCCCCCTCTGGGCCCCTGGAAATCCTGTTATAACCTTGATAAAGAAACCCCCAATCTTGATGAAGGCAACCCTTTCAATTGTCATAGTTAACAAACCAGGTATAAAATGTCTATCGATAGACAGATAGATAGATAGATAAACAGAGTACTGTATTGTACTGCTATTAATTCAACAGGCAAAATTTCAACATACACAATGTGACGTGAACTCAGAATTGGGATTAAACAGCTGTGTGGTCATAAGTAAACCACTTGTTAGTGAGACTAATCAGAAATGCAATTGCTAGAAAACATAAAGATTGGACTTTAGAGCAATAGAAAAAGGTTATGTAATCCAGATTGACCTTATTCCAGAGGGATGGGTGCATCAGGGTAGGAAGGGATCATAATTAGGTGGATGTACGTGGGCCACCCTGCGGATATTCTCTAGTGTGGCAATAAAATGAAGTCAGCTGACTACATTTAATCACATCAACAAAGTGTTTATTCCCTGATGGCACAGGCATATATTTCAGGATGGCAATACCAAAATCCATTGGCCTCTAATTGTGAAGGAGCGGTACTGATGAATCATTTTCACACATAAATCGGGCACCACATAGTTCTGGCCTTAATTCAATTCATTTGGGATGTGCTGGAGAAGACTTTACAGAGTACTTGGACTCTCATGTCATCAGTTCAAGATATTAGGCAAAAAAAAAAAAAGTTAATCTGAGTGGAAATAAATGTTGTGACATTGCAGAAGGTTGTTGAAACATGCTGTGTGTTTGCCTGATGCCCTGTGATGAGCTGGCATTCCAGGGGTATCTGTTGAAAGATGGCCTGTCTGTCGTTACATTTGTTACCTGGTGTAAAGAAGGATTTCCTTACCTGATGTAAAAGTCACTCGCAGGCATGGGAATGGGAAGTGGGAGCGCTAAGGGTGCTGCGGGTGCATATCTGCCGCAGTGGGCATCTACAAACTCTTGTTGCAGCTCCCATTGTGGACCACTAGGTGTAATAATAACTCTATACAACTAAATAGGGGTAGTGAGTAAGCTGCACCAGGATTGCGCAACGTCTAGGAAATGCAAGCGCATCAAAGGAACATTGAGTATTTATTTTTTTTAGAATATTGCCATGGCAACTTCCAGTGGGCTTTCCTAGACAGTCGGCACAATAGACTGTTAATTGACTGATTTCTAAAAGTGATTTGTAAATATTAACAAATGACAGCAGAAGAAACCAAAAGAGGTTCAAGCAGATTTATTGTCCCATTCCAAACCACAAGTGGAATCTGTTTTAATACATAAGTGCAACAATACTATCAACTTAATATAAATAACAATTAAAAAACTCATTTTACATGACATCCTATCTCTGTGCTAACGAACTGCAAATATATACAAAGAAGATTTCTTTACAGAGAGTATAAAGAGAAGGAAATAAGAACGGTGCTACATGAACACAGTAGTTTTATGACCGTTTCTCTGACAAATGTCTCATCTCGGTGAAGAAAGGTTATGCTAAAAGTGTTGTCCATTCCTACCCATGATTTCACTGGTGTCTTGAGGAAACCTGAGTTTGTTGGTGTTGTAATACATGCTTAAGGGAAAGGAGCAGTTGCATATCTTTATTGCAGCATCATATGACTTTCTCATAGTGCCATTCCAGTGGCCAATCGACATGCGCTGGAGCTTATTGTTGTACATTCAGTTTTTGTGACGGTGGAAAAAAGAATCAAGACTACAGGTCTTCTTTATTTAGAGGTTTCGGTGTTGCATTAGGGTTAGGGTTCTATCAAAGATGCATTTTATCCCAGGTTATAGTAATGTGTTTGTTTTATATATATTGGTGCCCGTGGCAAAGCCTTTTATTCCCACACATGTGCAAATGCATGCAACTGTGCCAACCAAGCATCAGCGATCAAACAGCACAGCCAATTAGGCATTTTTTAGCTTTTGGGATTTACACATGTCTGCCACAACGTTTTGAACTTTTGAAGCAATTCTTATTTAATCCTGGTGTTATCTTAATTTGATACATCAAAGGACATCAAATGTCAGCTCATGCCCCTATCCTAGATATGTGTTTTTAATGATCGATCTCCTTTATGTTGTCTGAGTCTCATAACATTAGACGTCATCTTCAAGGTTAATAAGTAAAAGAGAACATTTCTTCTATTTGAACACAAGCGACCTAAATTACAGTAGGACCTGTCTAACGTCTAAACACTTGTCATACCAGAATCAGGTCACTATCCTATACATTGATGTTTTACGTAATCAATAAAAAGTCACATGCTGAGACACGTTATTGCACACGATCCTGTACTTCCCTGGAGAACGTTCGAAAATATTTTTGGGATACACATGGATACAGTTCTATGTTCTCCAGTTTCCAGTTCACCTACACTGACCTACTGGAACATCAGACATAATACATTAGGCAATATCTGTCCTCATTTATTTATAGGACAACCCTTATTTTAGTGTGTGTATATATTTTTCTACTCCATAGACAAGAGTGGAATGTGAGAGTGCAGCACCTTAGGATTCTTCTTTAATAGATTAGATGTTAACCTGCTGTAGTCAGATATGTATAAACCTTAAAGGTACTTGCAGTTCTTCTGTAATTTGATTATGGTTGTCTGGGTGGGGAATAGTAAGCAATTTGATTTGACCTTTCTCATAGTTTTTTCTGTACATCCCTAGATTATCTGTCGCAACCTGCCCCAAAACGAAGCCATCACTTCATGCCCTCTTCTAATCTATGGCGCAGGAACAACAGGAGGTTTATTTCGGAACGTCTCAAAAAAAGCCAGCATGCCTTTCTTTATGCCAGATGAAGCCATTTTGGGTTGCGTGTATCCCTGATGGCAAGGCGGGAAGGTGGAGCCATCCATGGAGTTGGCGCGTTTGACTTTGGAGCCGGCTCGCCACATTTTGGACCTCAAAGGTGGTGTCTGTGCGACCAAGCACTTTTGGTATTGGACCTAAGCACAAATCACAGATGCTTAATAACAAAAGCTAGCCTTAAGCCTTACGTCTTACAGCATAAGTATAGCTGTGCATTAGTTTAGCAGGATTGTGGTAAATATATATACTGTAGCCATCAATTATCTTGCACGTTCAATACCACTTACCATGCATGCTGCCTGTACTGCCTCGGAGATGATCCCAGCATCAGGTTCACACCAGAAAACATGACACTCAAAGCGCTGTGTGCCGGCATCTACTATCACCGCAAAGGTGTGTGTGTCATGTCCGACACCAAGGAAGGTCAGGTAGCGTACCTGGCATTCCCAGAAAGGGTCCTCGCCATCCTAAAGCAAGTACAACAACATACAGACAGATTAAACAACATACATCATTAAACAGTCTTTTTACAGATTTCTCTATCAGGTCATATGTGTTGACATGTGTCCTTGCGTACCTGTCCCCGCCACAGGGACAGCACCGTGTCTGACACGTGAATGACAATCCGCTCCCATTCGTCTCTGTCTCTGGAGTGCATGATGCTCTCGATGGCTCTGTTCAGCACCTCCATCCCTGCTAGGACCAAACACACAACATTAGAAAGAAATGAGAGCCAAGAGCCTCTAAACAAACAAACACATAAATCTTGGGATAGTTTCTGGACCCAAGGCAGTTTGCATGAAAATAATGTGTGCACCCACATCACAAATGACCAGGTGTATGAAAACAAATGTGAAGAGGTGGCTCTAACAACCAGACCAATAATTAATCAAAGTATTTCAGTCAAATGTAATAACACCCCTGTCTCTTTTGATTTAATAAAAAGTTGGTACAAATCCCCAGAAATTCAACAGAATTTGTCATTCGTCACTGTCACCTCCAGTGTTGGGGCTGGAATCTCGTCTCCAGTTTGCATGTGCTATGTGGGTTTCCTCTGGGTACTCTGGTTTCCTCCTACATTTAGCATATATAACATATACTACATATATACAATAGATTATTGCATTATTCTAAATAATTTACAGTTGTGGAAAGAAATAAAAATCAGAAAAGACCATGGAATTAAAAGCTGTGTTCAAACTATCGACTGGTAGTGTTGGCACCTGTCATGAGAAGTGGGGAATGACAAGAGCAAGAAAAATGGAATCAAACGATGGGATGATTAGGGAAGTCGGCCATTGACATTGTGGCTTGTTTTCAGAGACACATCATTAGCTGTTGCAGAGCCGCCTCCGCCTCTAGGGAACCATGATAAACATGTCTCCTTAACAGTATTCTAAAAGATCTCTTGTTCTCTCTGAGAGCGGTCATGACACACTAACCCTGGGGCAAACATAGCTGTATGACTATGCATTTTCCTCGCGCCGCAGCATCACTTTTCCCTCTGTGGTGTCATTTCAGGTTCAAAACTGTACCTGGTAATATTTAGAAGGACTGCTTTGTGTACAAGGTCAGCACCGGATTGTAAAATTGCAGCATCAGACTACAAATAACTTATTAATAATCTAAAATAGTCATAATTTTATATGACCTGACCATAAATATGGATGCTTTCAATACTTTGTTTGCTTTTGTTCTCTTACAACTATGTAATGTCTTTCATATGTAATGTCGTATGTAATGACTTTCATTTTAATATCATATAATATGTGTCCTTAATACATTTTTTTTTGTTTGTTTTCATGCATCGCCAAGAGTTCTGACTTTTTTCTCAGAATTCTGACTTTATTCTCAGATAAAACCGTCCGAGAACAAAGTCAGAACTCAAATATTTTTTTCTTCATATTGGCGACATTCAGGAAAAAAATATTTTGTGGCCACGACTTACTAAGGCATGGGAATAAAATAGTATAAGGCGTGGCCATGACATACTATGTTGTGGCCACAACTTATTAACACAAGGGAACAAAATAGTACATGGAACAAAAAGGTGTGGCCACTGGATACTGTTGTGGCTTCATCTTAACAGCGTAGCATTTAGCTATTTGCAAACTATGGAAAAAATTGAACTGATTTCATTTTATTTTATCTTGGAATGAATTACAATGACATACTTGAGTCACTGGTGGTTCAGCATGGACTCATTCTGAGCAAGAGACATTTAATTAGTTAATTGATGTAAAATAAAAAAATAAAAAATTTCTGAATGTCACCAGAGGGGCTTTGTACTGTACTTCTCCCAATAATCTATTTTTTCAACTTAATCTGAATAACAGTCACTCACCCATTGCTCGGGAGACGGGCAGATTTCCGATGTACTCCACCTCAAATTTTTGAACCCTCTTCCTTACTGCATCTAAGAAATTCACTTAAAAACATAAAACATAAAATTCATAATAAGGATTCATGTGCATATAGGTCGAAGATGACTCTATTGATCGAGGACGTATAAAAGTGGCCTGTACCATGGTGAGGCAGGTCCTCAGGAGAAATGCTCTCCATTGTAAATGAACGTGGTACAGATTTTGGTGTTGCTGCTTTTTCTGCCATGATCTACAAACGCAGACAAAATAATTACTCTTAGACTTCACTCTAGCAACAACATCATCATGGAAAGGGATGTGTTGAAAAGCCAAGCAAGCCTTCATCCTAATTCTAATCATTTTTCTTCCATCATATATCACCATTCAACTATGCATGTTCCTCAAATGACAAATACAAACCCACACACTGATCCGACCATCACACAGAACACACAGATCTCTCACCTTGGAGCACATCTCGTGCAGGGCAGAGGCGATAGTTTTAGCTGGTGCGTTGCAGCGGAACACGTGACACTTCAGCATGCACGTGTCCTTATCGCTGGCCACAAAGGCAAAATCCCTACAGCAGGATGAGCAGACCAGAGTAAAACCTTATTAATCCAAATACGCAGAACTACAAGAAGGCGTCTAAACCTGCTCCTGAAAATCTACGGTCCAGGATAATCTTTCAGAAACACATATTGTAATCTGACTCATTATAAATATTAACCTATATTGTTGAGGGGATTCAAAGGAGAAAGGTTGTGGGTCTTATTACGGATAGAATAAATGAAGTTATTAGCTTTATAAAGATGACTTGTTCACTAAGACTTCTTTTGCAGCTTTATTATAAATTACACAAAGTTAGTAAGGCAGGAAGAGAGAGAGAGAAGCAAAGAAAACAGGATAAGAGACAGAGAGAGAGAAAAAGCAACGGACCAGAGAGAGAGGACAAAGGAAAGAAAAGAGAATGAAAAACCAGAGAAAGAGAAACCAGAGAGGAAAGAAAAAGAGGGAACAAAATAAAATAGAAGAAAGAAGAAAAGAATGAGAAAAGAAAATTGTGAAAACAGAAGAGTCGAAAAGATCAAAACCAGAGGGAAGAGAGGAATGAGGAAAAGAGAAAAGAAAAAATAGTAAAAAAAAAAAAAAGGGAAAACAGAGAGGAGAAAAAAAGTGAAGAGAAGGAAAATGATGGAAAAGACAGAGAAGAAAAAGATAGAAATAAGAAAAAAAAGAGGAGAGCAAAACAGAGAAGAAAAAGAGAAAAGTGAAAAAAAGAGGAAAATCTGAGAAGAGATGAGAAAGCAAGGAAAAAAGAAGAGAAAATGAGAAAAGAGAAGGAGGGAATGGAGAAAAGAAGAAAGAAGAGGAAATAGACCAGAAGAGAAAGGGAAAAAGAGGAAGATAAGAATAGAGAAAAGACAAGATGCTATGAGAAGAGAAGAGAAAGAAGAGAAGAGAAAAGGAGAGAAGAAAGGGGGATGAAGAAAAGAGAGAGAAGAGAAAAAACAAAGAAGGAAAAAGAGAAGAGAAGATGAGTCGTTATGTCTCAGTGTTCCCTTTAACACCGTTGTTGGTTTCCTGTGTTGCATGCATTACAGCACTGTATGACTCAATCACACAGTCAAATAAATTCCCATCAAAACAAAAAAAGTGCTTCATTTCTATTTTAGGCAACTAAAACTGTAGGGGATTTCATTCTGATGTTAAAGTCAATCAAAAAACTATGGGAAGACTGAATAATCTCTTGCGGATGTCCGGCAGCTCGATGACGTGACATTTACGGTCTTATTCATACCAAGAGAGGAAGTACTGAGGGATCCAGTAACGTCATGTTTTTTTATGAATATTGCCTTGACGCTGCTTGGGTTATAATGTCTACCTCATATGCAATATATACCAGCATGTACTGTAAAACAGGAAACCGCAATCCAAACGATCGATAAGTACAGCATACATTTTTCATAATACCTTCATCTGGTTAATGGCATCTGCAACTTGCACTTTTGCTGAATATACAGAATGATATTTCAAATATGAAAAAGTGCAATCGCCAGTTAGGTCACATCGGTTTAAAAAATCTCACTGGACATCTCATATGATGTGCCTTGTCATGATGCTGGGCTTGGCATGGTGTCATGGCTGTGCAAACACTATGACTCAACTCTACTGCACTGTATTACGCAATCTGATAATTATGGTTTTGTGTTGTTTTTATGCGAATGCCAAATCATTACAGTTCTGCAAAAAATGTTTAAGTTAAGATAATCCAAGTTATTTGGATGAATCCTTGACCCTGTTGTGCAACAAAGGTTATCAATCAAACAGGCGATTCCCCATGCGTTCATCTAAAACCACAAACTGTGCCCTTGTGTTAACGCTGCTGCCATTATTTTACACATCAGCCAATCCTGTGTTTTGCTCTCTAGGGATTTAATCAGTGGTTTGTAATTAAATCTGCATGGATTTGGCAGGATTAATGATGGCAGCATCCCAGTGGGCCTGGCCTATTATGAATTACATCTTCACAACATTAGAGGCAGGGACTATTATTGATTCACAAGGCCAGAGTCATTTGTATAAAAAAATTTTTAAAAAATGCATGCATTTGCTGGTTGAATGAAGCATAACGAGTTTGCAGATTACATTTGTAGGTAATGAAAAGGAAAAATGCCCAGTTTGCTTCATGCACAGGAAAGCGAAGAAAAAAGCAAAGAAGCAACAGCACAGTTTTCTAATCTATCTATTCGAAAAAGCAAACATAGGTGAAAGAAGCCTGGAAAAACATGGAGAAGTATAGAATAATAAAAAAATAAATAAATACGTGAATGCCCAAGTTTCAAGATGCCATATAAAATGCTAGAAATTATAGATTATTAATCTCACAAATGATTGAGCTGGTTAAGAAAAGAAAAAAGGTGCAGTGATTACCTGTCTCTGTATTCACAAGTGTGGATTAAAAACAAAAAGAAAGAAAGGAAAGAAAAAAAGGGAAAGGTCATTGTTAAGAATGCAAAAATAAAATGATGCAATTGTTACAATTTAAATATATAAATACAACACTTTTCTTAAACAATTACAGTCAGCTCTAAAGTCTTTGGAAACAATTTTTTTAAATTTTCCTTCCATACCTTCCACAATGGATCTGAAATGAAGCAACCAAGATGTGATTTAAGTGCAGACCTTTAGGTTTACTTTAATGGGTTTAACAAAATTACTATCCGTTATCACCCAAATGGGGATGTTGGGGTTCGCTGTTGAGTCGGTCTCTCTCGAGGTTTCTTCCTACTGCACAAATAAATTTGAATTGAACTTAATTTAATTTTAAAATATTGGATTAAATGTTTAGAAAGGACAGACATTTTTGCAGGCTTAAAAATAATTGGACAAACTAACAATTACAAGATTATTTTTACTACTTGGATGCAAAATATATTGCAGTCAACGACTGTCCATGAAGTTCAACAAATGCTGAGTTTCCTCCTTTGAGATGTTTTCTTCCATGCCTTTACTGCAGCTGCCTTCAGTTTCTCCCTATTCGTAAAACCTTCCTGCCTTCAGTTTTATCTTCAGCAGTTTGAGGTCAGGTAACTGACTTGGACCTTCAAGAACATCCCATTTCTTTTTCTTAAGAACATCATTGGTGACTTTT
>JAOVVA010000021.1:9703280-9715684 GCA_028565275.1 Leiocassis micropogon
GGAGTGGACTGAGGCTGGAGTCAGTGCATCAAGAGCCACCACACACAGACGGATCCTGGACATGGGCTTCAAATGTCCTATTCCTTTTGTCAAGCACTCCTGAACAACAAACAACGTCAGAAGCGTCTTACCTGAGCTAAAGAATAAAAGAACTGGTCCATTGCTTAGTGGTCCTTTTTTCTGATGAGAGCAACTTTTGCATCTCATTTGGAAACAAAGGACCCAGTCTGGAGCAAGAATGGAGAGGCACACACTGAAAGATGCTTGAAGTGTGAAGTTTCTATTGATTTGGGGAGCCATATCATCTGCTGGTGTTGGTCCACTGTGCTTCATTAAGTCCAGGGTCAACGCAGCCGTCTACCAGGAGATTTTGGAGCACTTCATGCTTCCTTCCGCAGACAAGCTTTACAGGGATGCTGACTTCATTTTCCAGCAGGACTTGGCACCTGCCCTCACTGCCAAAAGCACCAAAACCCAGTTCAATGACCATGGGATTACTGTGCTTGATTGGCCCAGCAAACTCGCCTGACCTGAAGCCCATAGAGATTCTATGGAGCATTGCCAAGAGAAAGATGAGAGACATGAGACCGAACAATGCACAAGAGCTGAAGGCCGCTATTGAAGCATCCTGGACTTCCATAACACCTCAACAGTGCCACAGGCTGATAGCTTCCATGCCACACCGCATTGAGGCAGTAATTGCTGCAAAAGGGGTCCAAACCAAGTACTGAGTACAACTTTTCAAGGGTCCGATATGTTCTATGTACAATACAATATTAAATTTTTATGAGATTGTGGATTTGGGGTTTTCATGAGCTGTAAGCCTTAATCATCTCAATTATGACAAATCACGGCTTGAACTATCTTGCTTTGCATGTAATGAGTTTATCTCATATATTAGTTTCACCTTTTAAGTTGCATTACTGAAATAAATGAACTTTTGCACGATATTCTAATTTGTCGAGTTTCACCTGTATAACAACTTTGAATTTTGTGTATCCCTTTACCTATTTCTTGCGTGTGTCATGTGCACATGTTATTAGCAGAAATAGAGAACGTACCCATCACTGAGGGAATGCATGGGGCTTTCTGTTAGCCTCCCTCTAGACTCACACCTCCCATCTGCATCAGCGCTCTGTGCCAGGAAAGACAGAGAAATGTCACCTTAAAACATACACGTCATCGTTCTGTAAATGTATCCGTGTCTGTATTTAATGAAAAGGTGTTTATAGTAGTTGGATGTGTATTTGATTGACATTGACCTCATTGGTGTCCGATCTTTATTAAACAGTGTAGTGTGTATTTAGGAAGAACACTGACCTTGAGCTGGATAGCTGGGAGTCCGTCGCTGATGTTCTGTTCGTTGTCTGTGCTGTATGAAGGGTGTTGCCACTGTGTGGTACCCGAAGGCACGTGCCAGTAGTAGGTACCGGTGCTGTCCTGTATAGTGCGCCATCCTGGAGGCAGGTCTGAGTCCAGCGACAGGCTCTGGTCATTCCAGATATCATCTGTGACCAAGCATATAAATTATACTATCATACAGCAATATAATACAGTGTATTAATCATGAAAACTTCCTGAAATGACAGTCTGTAAACCATAGTCCTTTGTTGAGGATGAAAAGTGGGTTACGAGTGACATAAAGTGGAAGAGAGAGAGATTGGAGGAGACATCATTCATGCCAAAGGTTTGTTGGGAAGAAAAAGACAGCAGTTAATCCAACAAGTTGTATGAGAGCCATGAGTGTGCAACAAAAGCTGACAAAACCTGACATTGTGCTTTAGCTCCAGGATTCATAAAAGACAGATGTTTCATATGGTCACTCATCTTCTATACCGCTTATCCTGCACAAACACACACACACACACACACACACATACACACTACAGGCAATCTGGGAACACCAATTATTCTAATCTGCATGTCTTTGGACTGTGGGAGGAAACCGAAGTATCCAGAGGAAACCGACCAATCATGGGGAGAACACGCAAACTACATGCACACCAACCCGAGGTCGGGAATCGAACCCTCGACCCTGAAGGTGCGAGTACTAACCACTATGGCACTATGACATTGAGAGATATTTCAAGAAATCTATTAAACACACACACACACATAAATTAATTCAGTAAATGCTGATCCAGACGGCTAATGTGAAAGAAATGTGTTTCCTAATTTAGTTTAAAAAATACCTACAAAGGTCCATAGATAGTTATAAGGAACAGAACTCTACAGGTCAGCCTCTCATAGAAAAAGAATCCTCTTGTACCACATCAATTTGTTATAAAAGCTGTCATACAGTATAGCCAACTTGGACTTCATTTCCCATATATAGATATCTTAGACATAAAGTAAATTGGAAGTGCTTGTTGCATTTCCAGCATAATGAATAGTGCTAAAGTTGTAGTAAATGCGAGCTGATCCTAGAGCACAGAGGCCGGATGTGTTTAGCGCAATTAAGCGGCATATCGTACAGATTCCCAACACAGTAATGATGTCGCTGGATCTTTCAGCTGCTCTTCTTAAAGCCGATGTGGATCTGGGCAAGACCTCCTTCAGCTATCAGTAATCCCACACTGAGATTGCATATAAAATTGATTCTTTAAAGAGGATAAAACAGTACCTTACACATGAATGCACCAAAATGCTTAGAAGAATCTTGTTCTCAGGTATATTTTCTTCCCCAACCTGCATGTGCTTCTGGAAATTAATGCATTCCTCATACCAGTAACTGGCTGGGAGTTTGCTGCTACTGGCAAACCAGTGGTGAACATGTTTGCCAGTCGTGGCAAGCTTTTAATTATTGCCAGATTGTTGCTGGAAATATGACTTTAGTGGCAAACAATGGAAAACGCGGCAATCTAATTTCTTTGCCACAAATTTGCTGAAACTGAAAGCTTGCTGCAAACATTTCATTTCGTAAGGGAACAAAATCCTTTTGATTTAGCCATTTAGCCATTAGCCATGGCTTCACTTTCAGTTTAAGCAGCACTATCCAGTATGGCTCGACCACTGGCGCTAATGCAAAAGACGGGGTATGTACTAACGATTCTATAAGATATGTATGTCATTTCCCCTCATCCACACAATCCACAGCCAAATCACATGACCATTTCCCTGGTTCACTGCAAGGTTTTTATTGCATCTGTCCCTATGACTAGTGCACACCATACATTTTATCCATTTATTTAACTTTAAATGTCATGTCTAATTGGCGTTCACGAATTGGCCGTAGTGTGTGAATGAGTGTGTGAGTGTGTGTATGTGTTTGTGCCCTGCTATGGATTGGCACCCTGTCCAGGGCCTCGTGCCCTAAGCCTCCTGAGTACAGGATGAAGCGGTACAAAAGATGAGTGAGAATGAGTGAGTAAATGTCATGTTACTGAGAGTTGCTTGCATATGAAAATATTCCATTCTCAGAAAGGTAACATTTAATATTACTAACCTTTTTGTTTTCTTGATTTTTTTCCTTATGCATCTTGCAGCAAAGCATAGCAAATCTACAGTATGGCAAAATCCGTAATCCAGGTTTAATCTGAAATAATGTGTGCAGTGTCACAACCATCAGCTCTTATTGCCCCAGGCAGATTTAATCCCGAATGTCTGCATCAGGAGGATATTTATTGCTTTGCTCTTGAGGAATTTAGGGGGAGAAAATAAAAGGAAGAAATAATACCAATGCACAATACCACAATTTCTCATTCACGCTGTTCCCATCACACTTCTCAGTTTGAAATCTTCAATCTCACACATCATTAACAAGGATGCTCTGGAACAGATTATTTGTAGTACTCTGTTTTTGTTTTTTTTTTGATGTGCATATTGCACCCTTGCACATTAACACTTTAAATCTGGTGTGCACTTGAATTGATGCTAAAATATTCAACCTGCACATCATTCTTAATGCCTCATTGGCTGTCGAAATGAAAATTCTACCCATCTTATTCTATCTGATTATCTCTCCTGTCTTTGAGGTTAGGATACGACTGATCACAGTGATGTACAGCGTTCCTCCACGTCTTCTGCAAAGGTTTTTCTCCATTTCTTTGTTCTTTTATATTTACAGGAATTACCTACACAATACAGATATTCAATTATTTAATATATACAGACCTATATTTAGAGAGATGAATAATTCGAGAAGTGTCCAAAGAGGCTTTATTAATTCTCAGCCGGAGATAGAGAGAGAACGCTAAATAAAGTAAAGACAGTATAAAGGATGCTTTGTAAATTATGCATGATCCCTAGACAGAAACAACCTCCATTTTGTGATCAGGTCTCTATCAGTAACTGCTGTTAGTAACCCGTTTTCTTGTTTTTTATAGGTTTTGATATCAGTTCTTACAGTCCTCCTGAGGAAGCACCATTATAAGCAAATTAAGTATGAAGTCCAGCCATGTCTACTTTATTAGGAAAATCCTGCAGCTTCATGCAGTTATATAATCAGGACAGGACACACAAAATCAGCAGAATGAGAGCAGAAACAGTGACCCAAATCTAGTCGAAGCTGGAATTTACATATAGAATAATATTATTTGTGAATATGTGCATGCATGGTGTCTGCCGTGAATTGTATTCCCGCCTTACCCCCAATTTTCCAACCTTTCCTTACCCCCAATTTTCCAAAGATCGACTCAGGATCCACTGACTTTCAACTGTAATTAAATGGCTACAGCAAATGAAGGAATAGGCATTTTGTATTTTGACTGCATCCTTCCTGCGTGACAAGTGAATATGGTCCATCCATTGTCCCAATCCACCGACTCTGTCTCTTGTCTTTAATGGCAGAAACAAACCAAACATATGGAGAACATGCAAAATCATAAAGGTGCAAGGAGCATTAAGCCACCATGCACCATGCACCTTTGCGAACAGGGTCTTTTTTTTTTAAACAACATTAATCACACTGCATCCCTGCCACTTGATTGCTTGAACCTGTTCCAAAAATGTACAATTTATTTATGCAATCTTCGTCCAACCAAACATGCATACATAACAAAGCCAAACCCTAATCTCCAGATAATGATGTTGGAGCTAAACGTTTATTTCACCGTGAAGACTCTGGCAAGAGAAGACCTTTATTGTTGGAATATCTTTTTCATTTATTGTCAAGAGATTAGGTTGTGAACTGGATGCATATTAATAAAGCATATCTTCAGTGCTTCATTGACCAGTGAAGTTACTGTAGCTGAAAAAGGACAGACGCTGTATAACATTGTACAGTACAATGTGCAAAGTAGTGCAGTTACTCTTTAGGCACTTGTATTCTGCGCATCCTGCATATTTGATTTTCAGTACATTAGGGGAAAAATGTAGGTGTTTAAAAAGCATTGTGTTAAATCACAGATCATTTTCATTTTTTTACAGTTTATTTTAATCATTAACCAGTAAGTCTTAATTCATTTGAATACATTATACACTTTACACTCTGTATTCCCTCTCTAAAGGAAGAACATTGGAAGATCACACTGTGTGTGTGTGTGTGTGTGTGTGTGTGTGTGTGTGTGTGTGTGTGCGCTTATGTGCCTTTTGATAGATTGGTACCCCGTCTAGGGTGTACCCTGCCTCCTGGCCTGTAGAAGTTACGCAGTGTGTCTTAATGACTAAATGACTAATAATGAAGATAAATAAGCATTTAAACCTTTTAATAAATGGTTATGTTCTGCTGCTTTATGATGTGTATGATTGCATTCATTCTGATATTCTGTATAGTCTCTGTGAACACTTTGCTCTGTGCCCATTCAAAGTTCATGACAAACCTGCATGGTAAATAATTCACGTGTAGCACCGGCAAAGCTTACATGGTGAAAGTCCGCTGAGAAGTGAACGTGTGAAATACAAAAAAGGTTGAATTAAGTGCTGAGTATTAGAGCATGAAAGGGAAAGAAATAAAAGATGCATAGATTGTCTCGAGGCTAGGGCTATCGTGCTAAGCAGAGTCTTAAAATAATGCTCATACGATCAGAAATAAGAACACACTTACTTGAATATAAGCTTATTATAAGGTTTTAGCTGCTATTAATCTGCCAAATACAACTTTTGTTTTGTAATTCAGTGAGAGCTTTATAATATTGTCACAATAGAAATATCACAAAATGCACACATACAATACAACTATGCTGAATTGAAATGCTTTAATTCTTCACAATTTGATACAATAAAAAAAAAAGAAATGCTATTCATTTTCTAATTCATTTTCTCTAAAAACGTTCCCTATTTAGCTGAATGTGAAATGTGTAAGTGTCTTGAAGTACTGTAAATACATTCAATCATCTCGTATAGTGCTTATCCTCCTAGCCTATGCCAGGGGACTCGAGACGGGGTTGCAATCCATACAACCCAAGGGCACACTGGAACACACACACTCACACATTATGGGCAATTTGGAAACACCAATCACCCTCTGCATTTCTTTGGGATGGAAACCGGAGCACTCGGAGGAAACCCACCAAGCATAGGGAGAACATGCAAACACCGCACACACACAGACCCGAGGCGGGAATCGAACCCCAACCCTGGAGGTGCGACTGTAAATACAGAACAGACATATTTCTAGTTTGTTCCCTACAAGCCACTAAGACACAAGAAGGTGGCATCTACTTCCCTTTCAGCTTAGTCTCTATCATTTTCCCTAGATGCTGGCTTCACCACAACAGCAATCAGAAGAGCTAAACCTTCCGGAGATGGCTTTTGAGTGGCTAATCTGTACTTACCACCTAGTCCCCAGCCGGTCCACTGAGACAGCACTAATAGAGCTTAATTATGCTGATTCTGGTCAAGAGCTTTATCCTTGCAATCCTGTCCAATCCAGTCCTTACACTGCTCAAACTTGACAGCGGTGATGACGGAAGTGGTTGAAAAGCAACACTGGCGTAATTACGGCTTTAAAATAATTGTGATGGGAAAAAGAATTAAGTTTGAATAAACTTCTAAACAAACAGCAATATTGGGAAAAAAATGAATTGCACAAGAGGAAGGTTTAACAGCAGTATAAGATTAGATGAGACAAGCGCTTTTTGATTGCTTGATGTGAATGAGTGCATCTGGAGGAGAGAGTAAACCCTGAGGCAGACACAGAAGAAGATCAGATTAGAGGGATTAAGGGTCAGAAGCAAATCTGCCTTTAGTTAGTGAAGAAGAAAGTAATGTCACTATACTGTACTTCACACATGCATTCAAAGTTACTTGATGAACATCACAGAAAGCTCATTAACTGATGACAAGTTCAGCGGAACTGGAATTTAGCGAAGGCTTTCTTCCTAGAAAGATCTCAATACCCTGAGGTGGTGCCATCCTGGGTCACTCTCTAACTGCCTCTCCCTCAGTGCATGTAATGAAAGTTATTTTAAGGAGCTTTGCTTTGGTGAGGCAGAGACAAGTTTAAATATCCATAATTTTAAGATAATAGCTAAATACAGAGTGGCCTGGATCCACAGCAATTATCTCTATATGAAAGTTGAAGGTATTTCAGACCCAAGCTGAAACAGATATATCAGAAAATAGAAGATGAAACAGATTCAGACCTCACGCCACACGGCTTCTTTTTTGGGCTGTTCTGAAATCAGTAATCTATTGCAACTGGCCCAGCACAATCGCTGGAGACAGAACCCTTCAATTTCAAGGAATAATTCAGTCTCTGTCTTAAAGCAAAATGTGAAGTGTGTTACTCGAAATGTAAGTAATCAGAGTAAAATTCCACAATTATAGTTCCGTGCAAAAATTGCATTCCAAAATTCAGCTGAGACTCAAATAAACTTCTGTGTACCACTGAGATAAATTAAGTTGGTATCTTTCAAAATTCTGGTGCATTTAGTACAAATTTAGTAAATGCTATAGCTGCCCATGTGCATTTGAATATGGATAAGCCATGGCACTGCAGTGTAAGAGTAAGGACAAGCGCCTCTCACCCTACCTCAATAAAATGTTTCAATATACTGGAGCAAGCAAAGTCTTATAATGGACTACTGGTCACAGGTTCAAACCCCAGCACCACCAAGGTGCCACTGTTGGGCTCTTGAGCTAGGCCCTTAACCTGCAACTAAGGGGATAAAATGTAAGTTGCTGTGGATAAGAATTTCGGCCAAATGACGAAAATTTTAATATGGCATGTCCTTACCTACCTAAACTCTATTTAAAAAAAAAAAAAAAAAGCATGATTCACTAATTCGCTAACTTTAACTAGCTATATTATAAAGTTAGACTTTATTTCGTAAGCTCATTCGTACAGTGGGAGTATTTCCAGTATTTTCTTGCAAAAAATGTGGCTTGATTTTCCCAGCCATGTCATTCCCATACATGTAGATCAGTGCACTGACATTGCCGTGCCAGGCCAGGATAAACTAGGAAGAGCGCATTAGGAAGGGCATCATTAAAAAGAAACAACAACAGTCTTAACTGGCTTAAATCAGTGTTAGATACTTAAAAGTTAGTTTTCACATAAAACCATGATGATATCTAAATTACATCACGTAAGAATATACAGTACCAGCTAAAAGTTTGGACACAATTTTGGATTTGTTTTCTACATTCTAGAACAATACTGGAGATTTCCAAACTATGAAATAACACTTTTTGCATTACATAATTATGATAACCACAAAGGTTGTTATTTTAAGACATGAAGGTCAGCTGTTCTGGAACACTTCCTGCAAGAACAGTATTGTCAAGTGCGTTTGCAAAACCCATCAAGCACCATGATGAAACTGTCTCTCATGAAGACCGTCCCAGGAAAAGCAAGACCAAAACTTACCTCTGCTGCAGAGGAGAAGTTCATTTAAAGTTACCAGCCACGGAAGTCACCAATTAACAACCAGCGCCTCAGATTAGACAGAGCATACAATATCTCAATATTAACTGTTCAAAGGAGATTGTAGCACACTTTGGATGCCTTCAGCTTGGTTTTACAGCGTAGAAAGAAATAAAAATCAGGAAAGACCATAGAATTAGAAGGTGTGTCTAAACTTTTGACTGGTAATCTAAGTACATTTAGAACTTGCAACATTTTGACTCAAGTATATATCTTAGCTAGAAACTTCCATTTTAAACTAAGCTTTTGGCACATTATCTATACTTTCATCCATCCATCTAGGAACCTTTGTAGTCCAACTAGTGGCTGTAGAGACCAATGATGACCGTTGTATTTATTCCCATTTTTACAACCATGGTAAGACCTCTGGTCAACACTACGGGCAGTTTGGGAACACCATTTAACCTAACCTGCATGTTTTTGGAGGAAACCCACCAAGCATGGGGAGAACATGCAAACTCCATGCACACAGACCCTGAGGCGGAAATCGAACCCGGACCCTAGATGTGCAAGGTGACAGTGCTAACCACTAAGCCAACGTGTCACCATCTATACTTTTACTTAAGTCTAAAAGCTCCTTACTTCTTCCTTCCTGCCCTCCTCCTTCCTGACCATTAGTGAAGGACATTGCTATGCAAAAATCGAATAAAATGCTCATTACCATTTGGACAAACTGTACAGAGACCACAGTGGACAGAGAAAAAAGAGACAGGAAAAGGGACGAAGAGAAAGAAGCCCTGGTGTAAGTTACAGTCCTGACCTGCATTAGAATCTCATGAGCATCACTTTTCAGGACATCACCAAACAATTTTGACACAAATAGATTTTTAAATGTATTTTTATTTATTTTAGTAGAAATTCCCCCAAAAGACCAAATTCTCTAAGTGTTTGCCCAGCAACTTAAAACTCTTGTGCAAAGCAACAATGGAGCAACAGTTACCTAGTTACCATGTGGCAACCCCATGTCCCCAGGTCTTAAAGAACACCCTTGACTTGAATGAATGTGTGCGTGTGTGTATGTGTATGTGTGATCATGCATGAAAGAGATGGAGCAAGATTATGGGACCTCACTGAGGTCTAACGTACGTACACATTTCCAGAAGTGCTGTGTACAGAATCAGGAAATTGCATTAAGCTGACAGCAGCCTCTATGTGCAGTGATGGACTGGCACAGGAACTGCATGCATCTCCTGATTACAGCTACTGCTTCTGCTTAATGTCCCGTGAGGGCATTACACTGATATGTTTTGATGATCCCGCCAACACTATTATCATCATCGCTCTTATAACTATGATTGTTTGCACTTTTTGCATCCGAGACTCTGTTTGGAAAACTTGCCAGGCATTACAGGTTGCATAGGACAAAACAGGACAATAACACATCAGGATTTATTCCCCTAACTCACAAGCAAAGAAAGGTAACACACCTGCAGAGAAGAACAACCTGAACACTATCGTTCCTTTTCCTGCCTCATATTCTCCCATGATACTGAAAAGCGAGAGAGAAGAGTGGGTTGTGCACTAACCTTCATAATTGACTATGATGATGGCAAGCATGTAGTCCTTTCCCAGCATGGTGAGGTATATGTTCTTGAAGGTCCCCTGAGGTTAGCTGAGACACATTCCAGATCGAAATGTCCCGTTCATCTGCACACACTTAAACACAAGCCAGGGACACGGTCGCATGCCAAGAAGATTGCAGGACTCCTTTTCTTTGCTTCCTTTATCTCTTTTCCCCTCTTTTTCTCTTAGTCTTTATTAAACATTCTTCCCAAACACCTGCACTGGCTCAGTAATAGCAGGCACAACCACACCAGCTTTGTCTGACTGACTGACTGACTGACTCCTCCTCCTTCTCTCTCCCTCTCTCTCTCTTTCTCCTTCTATCTCTTTTTGGTTAAGATTAAAGTGATGCTGTTGGTGAGATCCCAAGGTGCCGCCACCCCTCCCCTTTTCCCTTGTCGCTATTGCTTTAAATAAAGCCTGCAGCTAGTAGCAACATTCCCTTCTTTGCTCTCTCTCTCTCTCTCTCTCTCTCTCTCTCTCTCTCTTTCTCTCTGTCTCCATAGTGGTCATGGTGATGCCTTAAGGATGGCTGAGCATCACTCACACACAAGAAAGGATTCCTGTAAATGATGCACAATTGAGTTGTCATAAAATAAAAAAAATAATTTAAAAAATATTGAATTCTAAATCTAAATATTAACCCCACTATACTGTACATGCCTTCTTGTAGTCCATAAGGAGGAAAAAAGTAAGTGGGGTTGAACTCTGATGTCATTAGTCTCCCCTGTTATCAGGATTAATGACTTCCTATTTGACTCACCCACACAGAGGCGCAGAGACGGAGAGTAACCACCATCTGTCAAATCATGCACGGTGGGAATTGCCCTCTTTTCTTCACTTTAAACCCTGATCCTTATTGCCTGTGTCTGTGACTTAAAAATTGATTGCACACGGATCACAAAATGAATGCAAATACAGTAATTATGTGAAACGTGCATAGTACACAGGTGTGGACACATTGGTGGCTGTGATGCGCTCTGATATCAACTCCCATCACTGAGAAATTGATTACACATATTCAATTCTCACTCATTTATCACTTTATCCTGTATTCAGGTTCAAGGGGGGACTGGAGCCTATCCCAGAAGACTTAGGGCACGAGACAGGGTACACCTTGGACAGGGTGCCAATCCATCGCAGGGCACACACATACATACACACATGTTCATTCACACACTATGGGCAATTTGGGAACACCAGTTAGCCTATTCTGCATGTCTTTGGACTGTGAGAGGAAACCGGAGTACCAGGAGGAAATTCACCAAGCACGGGGAGAACATGCAGACTCCATGCATACAGACCCTAGGTGGGAATCGAACCCGAACCCTGGTGGCGCAAGACTCATATTGATTGACCTCGTCACCATGCCATTAATTTTTGCACTAATTATCAATGCGATTTTGTTCTATACAGAATTTAGGTGTTATTCTTTATTTTTCCCCCAATTTAATGGACATGCCGCTGGAAGAACAGGAATTAATTTTTCTCTCTCTCCCTCTTCCTATCTCTCTCTGT
Organism: Leiocassis micropogon; assembly: GCA_028565275.1. Classification (NCBI taxonomy): domain Eukaryota; kingdom Metazoa; phylum Chordata; class Actinopteri; order Siluriformes; family Bagridae; genus Leiocassis; species Leiocassis micropogon. The sequence continues at coordinate 9,715,168 of JAOVVA010000021.1, forward strand.
CGAGCGACACATGCCACTCCTGAGCTGCCAGTGATCCAGACCCTCTCTGCCCTGTGGACCTGTCTGACTCATCCTGGTGCCCCGTTTCTGGATGAGGATCTCTTCGCATGGATGCCCCGTGTGGTCTGTTTGGGATGTGTGTGGTGACTGGGGACTGATCGACTGATCCAGACAGCTGTTCTCTGAGTCGCTCCATAGTTCAGGACTGGAGTTTCCTTCAGTCTACCTGAGCCTCTAATAACAAACTGGACTCCATATTAATTTAAAGACATCATCTGTTATATTAAACATCCAGCCTTCCTAACCCAAAGTATGACTGCAGATCAATCCCTGTTATCCGTTATGACCCAAATGAGGATGGGTTCCCTGTTGAGTCTGGTTCCTCTCAAGGTTTCTTGCCACCGTCGCCCTCTGCTCGCTCATCAGGGACAATCTGATCATTTTGATTCATACTCATTTTCTTACATTTCATACAAATTGTCATATATATATATATATATATATATATTTTTTTTTT
>JAOVVA010000021.1:9722486-9753773 GCA_028565275.1 Leiocassis micropogon
TATTTTAACCTTTCATGGGGATTTTTTTTTTAACATGAGAGATAATAGGGAGGAAAATATACATACTGTATATTATTTTATATACAGTAATGGCAGATTTTGGTCTCACATAGTAGTCCAGGATACGAGTTTTTAAATGATAATTCTAAATATATTAAATAAAGGTGATTATGAAATAAAGGTTTAATGGACATTTAAATAATTAAATTAAATAATTTTCTATTTTAAAGTGCTTAGAAATACACTCTTACTTGGTCAGTGCTCAAATGTCAACTTTATCTTTTTTCCTTAAAAAGTATTTGTTCTTTATTAATTTCTTCATTTACTGTTTTATTATTGCCGAAAAATTTTTTTTTTTTTTTTTTTTGCTATTTATTTCCATCTTGATTATTGTTCCATAAGTGTAAGGAAAAAAAAGCTTGTGTTTGGGGAAAGATACAGTAGAAGTGGTGAATATTTCCCATAAGAGCATTTAATAAATAAGAGCACTTAATAAACATTATCAATTACAGTTAATGATAAGTTGTTTTCCTGTGCATTTCAAGCGATCAATTATGAAAAATATATTGAATCCCAAAATATTTGTAAAAAATATGGAAAATTGTGAAAGGAAATCTCGCTATATATAAAAAAAGTATTATAATTACCAAACATAACAATCCAAAGGTTATGAAATTAATAAATTATGTTTAAAAAGTTAAATCATGTAATTATGTAAGCCGAGGCCAGGTTACAGTCTTGTATCAGAACAATTCTGGTCACATGACTGACTGTTTAAAGGACACCCATCAAGTGGGTTAATTACGCTTCAAGTGAAGAATGAAAGTGAATGAAAGAAAGCTCTAATCTACCTTTAGTAGGAGGTGCGTCTTCCACCTGAAAAAAATCATCAAAATGTAAAATTAAAGCTAATAAAACATAAAAAATGAATGTTTCCCTCTTCATAAACAACCATAGCTTAAACCCACATTCAAAACATTCTACACAGAAGATGAAATAAAGAGTCTAGTGTTTACATAATTATATTGAAATAAGAAGATAAAGAGTGATTTGGGATTCAGGCTGTTTTGTTAGTTGGAAGTGAGAATTAGTTCAATCCTGCCACATAGTGGCTGAATTTTCTCATTGCACATTAAGGGTGAAGTATCTGTACCTTCTTATCTGAGACATCAGCAGAAACCAGAAGAGGGAAGGACCTCATTGGGACAGCCATCTTCATTGGTGTGCGATTAGCTGAATACAGAAAAAGGAAGTGAAAGGATTAAAACAGGCATAGCTTTGTCTATTGGTTTTTTTTTTTTTTAATATATATATTTTTTTTACCTATACTAATAATTACGTCTAAAAGTGCTTGTGTCATATTAAATACCAAAATGCATTAAAGGGGCAATAAGTAACATCTGATTAATTTGAATCAAGATTCACTGCATAAATCACAATAAACGAGTTGTGGAATGTTGCGTATCGATCCGTTGACACCATGAAAAACCACGTCTCTGTATACAGTGTGTGTCTCACACAGCTGTCTCACCTCTGGCCTTGACGGTCAGCTCCTGCAGGCGGTCCGAGCGTCTCTCCAGCAGACTGAGCTTCTCGCTCTGGTTGTACACTGAGTATGCAGTGAAGGCCTGACCTGCGATCAGCAAGGCAGCCAACACCGTCAGTCCGGTCACCTTCAGCGCCTGCTTGTTGGAACCCCTGAGACGAAGAAACGGGAAGAATTAGAGACCTCACTTCTGTACTCATTCGCAACGTAAATAAACTGATTCTGAGTATACCGGAAATCTTTTTTTCTTTCCTTCGTTCTTTTTTCACTTCAGCCATATTGAAAACCTGCTCTAAGTGTAACTTATCTTGCATAATCATTATGTCATATTTACATAATATTTCATGATTTAGAAATAAATGCTGGTTTGAAGGTAATGTCCCAGACTTTGTCTTATTGTATGTTAGTTTTTGTTTTCTTTAAATACCACAATTTGTCTAAAATACATAAGGATTTGATGGAAACATTTAAAAAAAAAAAAAACAACAACAATGTTGCAGAAAGGAAACCAAAAATGATGGTTGCAAAAATAATTCACCTTGAATTGCTTATATGTTTACATACATGCTAGTAATAAGATAAATAATACTATATAGATAATAGATATTATTATTATTATTATTATTATTATTATTATTATTATATTTTTCTCAGCTGTTTATGTACACTTAAATAACTCATTTGTTTTAGCTTTCTAAAATGCTCACTTTAATAAAACAGAAGAAATACAAAAATATTTTTCAGTATCATTTATGGTTAGATACAAGTAATTAAAGTAAAACCAAACCAGATGACTCTTTATAAATAGAAACATAATGAAAATATAAAAGTCAAACAGTTTCTCACCCTGTTGATCTCATGGTGATGCCAGGCTGCTCACTTGGAGCAGAAACTAGATGTTCCTGAGACATTCTGCACAATTCTCAGTGAAAAACCTCCACAGCCAGACAGAGATATTAGAACTGAAGCAGAACTGAGCAACACAAAAGAGGAAAAGTCCCAAATCCGAATCGTATTAATATTCATGAGCGATTCCCTTGTTCTGATTGGCTGTCGGGCTGCCGCGTCATCAGTTGCCAGGAGCGGACTGGATTCAATCAGCGCTGCTGTTTACCATCAGCAAGTTTCTACACTTTCACTTCTGTTTAGTTCGATGAGAAAAAATAAAACAACTCCTAATGTAAAAGTGTTTTAAATATGATTGAAGCTTAGATATATGGAAAACTGTAGTACTGATATAGAAATAACTTCTTTTTTGAGGCAAAACCTTTTATAGGTAGTTGTGTGTACAGGTGGTGGATGGAAGGTGGATGATGGAGTTACAGTCCAGAGAGATTATTTATATTCATCCATTCATCTTCTATACTGCTTATCCTGTACAGGGTCATGAGGGGCCTGGAGCCTATCCCAGGAGACTTTTGGCCCACACATGTTCCTCTGGGAGGAAAACGCACCAAGCATAGGGAGAACGTGCGAACTCCACACACGCAGACCCGAGGCCGGAGTCGAACCCTCGACCCTGGAGGTGCGAGGCCACAGAGCTAACCGCTACGCCAATGTGTGAATATTATTTGTTGTTGTTTGTTAGTCTTTCTGCCTCTCCATTCTATCTGTACACAATTTGGCACAGGTTTCACACCAGATGCCCTTCCTGAAGCAACCCTCCCATTGTATCTGGGCTTGGGACCGGCACTGCATCCAGTGGCTTGGGTTTGGGCATTGGGCGGGAATTAAACCCGGGACTTCCACACGGCAGGCGAGAAACCTACCACCGTTGTTGTTGCTGGTCTTTTTGACACCTACCGACAAGTGGTTGTCACAGCGGACCATCCGGTCCACACATACAAGCTTGGCACAGGTTTCAGACCGGATGCCCTTCCTGACGCAACACCTACCATTTTATCTGGGTTGGCCACTGGCTGGGAATTGGACCTGGGCCTTTTACATGGGAGGCCAATATTATATATTCAATATATATATAAAAACAATAAAAGTAACAAAATAGAACCAAAAAACAGTGTTTATTTAAGTAACATGTTCCTTGTCCTTTTTCCTGTTCTAACATACGGACTGATGAAACATTAGGAAAAGAGTACTGAAGTGCACTTTTCTTTGTTTCCAGAAGAATGCTATCAAGAGTACTACTTCTATAGATTAAGATTTTATTATTGAGTTAGAAAGGTGCACATCTCAGAACTATTTAGTCATTTAATCTACCCTAAACGTACACTGACCTACATTTGGATTCTTTTGTTCTAATTGGCTGTCAGGGTGCTGCGTCATCAGTTGCCAGGAGCGGTCAGGAGCGACCAAGTACACAGGTAACCAATACACTATATGGCTAATAGTTTGAATCCTAATCACACCCATGTGCAATTCCTCTTCTAATCATTGTCACAGTCAGGAGAACACAATTGGACAGAATGTGTGTGTATGCTGGAACATGACAATTTCTTTTCACAACTGACCGGCTGAAACCTGCTCCAGCATGACAACGCCCTGGTGAACAAAGCGAGACCCAAGAGGACATAGTTTGCAAAGATTACAGGGGAAGAATTTGTCTTGCACAGGTCTAATGTAAACCCTACCGAAGACCTCTGGGATGAATTGGAACAGTAAATGCAGACCAGGCCTCCTTTTCAGACACGAGTGCCTGAAAACCCGCTAACACCCTTATGGCTGAATGAACACATCACCACAGGCACACTCTAAAATCTAGTGCAAAAAGTTCCCAGTAATCAGAAGTGACTGAAATGAGATGTTTATTTGAGGCAGATGGGTGTCCACATACTTTTAACCATACAGTGATTCAATCAATTTTATTTGTATAGCGCTTTTAACAATTGCCACTGTCGCAAAGCAGCTTTATACAATCAAAAGAATTTTTGATTAGGTGATAAACCCATGCATAAGGAAAGGTAAATTTTTGTACTTTTCTTCACTGAAATATTAACCATCATTTCATCAGGTGCTTGATTACTACAAGAATTCCGCACACTAAACTAAATCACACAAGCTAAACTGTCCATACAACTTAGTGGAACACAAGCAATACTCCTATATAGCCTGTAGTTAATTATTGTAGTTGAGTTATGCTTGTTTTTGTTTCTCTATTCAGTCATCAGGAAACCGTGTATGTAAGGACGTTTTGGCATTCCCCTAGTCCCAAACCATTTAAGGCAGCCATGAAAACAATGCACGGTCAAACCAGTTAGGCAAAACAGTAACCAAGGATTTAATAGAAATTTACTATTACATGAAGTCTGAGCCAGATCAAAACCAAATTTATTGCCCCACTGCTCAAAGAAATGATGAAGTGACAAGAGGAAGTAAAAGTCTCAAACATGCGTAGATGTTCCCCATCCCACATACTCCTGTTCCGTATATTTTTTCCTGTAATACCCATTCAAGACCAAGAAACACTTTCTGGTTACTATGGTTAAAATTGTGCTTGCGCAGTACTGACGTTTCTACATTTAACACGCATGAAATAGACCAAGTAACAATATTAAAATGTTTAAGTAAATCTTTTTTTTCATACTGAAGTCTTATTTGAATAAGCAGTCATGTAATATTTGTATTTTTTTTAAAATCCCAAATTTGCCATAGATAACTAGAAATTATGAATCATTTTAATCTAAATGCTTGAACATAAGAGACAGGAGTCAAAAAGCACTATTTGACTTTTTATTCTGAAAAAAAATCCATAACAGTTTACAGACGACGCCCACGGCGACCTCCCTTTCTGCGGGTGCTGTCTGATGGAATTGGGGTGACGTCCTCTGTAAAAAGGAGACAAAGCAAAGAGGCAAAATGAAAATTTACTCCTGTGCTATAACATGCAGCTTAACAGAACACACCAAAACCACATATACAGCTACTTCTACACCTTCAATTATTTTGAGTAGATCCCACCACCCTGGCTCTAACCTACTGCCTCTACTTCTAACACACCTGTACAAAATTTGAAAAAAATCACATGGATGTCCACACAGTGTGTCCTCCACAACACTGCAATCAAATTAGTACACCCCATCAGATTCCGTGTTAGAGCCTTCTACCTACCGATGCGGCCGATCTTCATGCCAGAGCGAGCCAGAGCCCTAAGAGCAGACTGAGCACCGGGTCCTGGAGTCTTGGTCCTGGGAGGGGAAAAATAGGGATGGTTTAAAAATTAGGACCAGAGTCAAACATAATGTCACAGTAAACATTTAAACCTTTAATCTCTCCAAGTACTTGCACATTTTTAAGGACTATAACAGCGGGTCAAAACAGAACTACAGAAATTATTTTTTTTATAAAACTCATCGAGCCAAATGTTAATCCTTACAGCGTCCTTAGTCGGTATCTACGTCAAAAGGCCATATTACCACCAAGCTAATGGTAAGAGGATCAGAAAGCAAAACTACACAACAAGCAAATTAAAAACATGGCGGAAAAGTTGCTTAACCTGCATAAATATGTATCCATATAGTACTTTTTTACATTTTGTGGCATCAACAAATATCGTGATTCTAAAAAAAATAAAAATCCAGGAGGAATAATCAATATAGTGCACAAAATAACTTAAATATCAACCAAAAAAAAGGCACTCGCACCAAATGCTGTGAAAACCTTAAAGTGGTTATTTGTTTTTTGGAACAAGCTCTAGTCAGTTTTTTGCTCTATGCTGCCCCCTAGTGGAAAAGCAATTTATTCCATCATTACAATTTAATCCCAAAAGGCAAAATGTAATGAAAATAATTTCTAAATGCCCGAACATCTTGATAAAGACCTCATGGTCGATACTCCTGAAACAATACTGGTCAAGATCTTTCAGCATATAAGATCGTTGGTAAGTTTTATACTGTGATGTTTCAGTGGCAAATGTTCACATCTGTAACTGACCAAGAGGACAACACAACTCGAACATGAGCATGCAAAAATGCGAAACGCTCACTTGCGTAACACACGCGAGGAAAAAAAAAAAAAAAAAAGTCTCTCTTCAGGGGTCTTACCTGTTTCCGCCAGTAGCCCTCAGTTTAATGTGTAGAGCGGTGATGCCGAGCTCCTTGCACCTCTGAGCCACATCCTGAGCGGCCAACATGGCAGCGTAGGGAGAGGACTCGTCTCTGTCGGCCTTCACCTTCATCCCACCAGTCACACGGCAGATCGTTTCTCTGTGAGCAAAAGCAGATGAGATACAAGATCAGTAAGTGAACTCCATAGCTTTATATGTCCTAGTCTGTCTACTCAACAGATGTCAAGGTTCTTATTCCTCAGTTGGTCCAGTTTTAAACAAATACTGCACTGTGTAGTGGATGTATTACACATTGTGTACCATAAACAGTATTAAAAAGTGTGTGTGTGTATATATATATATATATATATATATATATATATATAAAATGTACATCTTTTAGTCAAATAAGTGTGCACTGTTGTACAGACCAAGTCACAATACAACCTTACCCAATATGTATTTGGTTGGTGTTATAAAATTCCACCACTTTTAAATATTCATGAAATAAAACATGAAATGATTCCTGTAAACAAAAAGTGATCAAAAACGCTTTTGTTTCTATCTGCACTAATTGCTCTATACAACATTCTGCATTTTTGTGTTTTTAATTCACCAACACCTTCAACATCTCATCCAGAGGCTGTCCATGCAGATCACAGCACCACTCATTTCGAGGTTCGTCCTTTGTTTTTTGATCAGTTTTTCCCTTCAGAAGATGTCTGTGAGTCAGTAATGTTACTTACTTGCCGGAGAGATCAGTGACGTGCACGAAGGTGTCGTTGAAGGATGCGAAGATGTGGCAAACCCCGAAGACGTTCTCGCCTTCAGCTACCTGAGGTCCCAGGCTGATCACCTGCTCCTCCTTCTTTTCTTTACCCTTGCGTGGTGCCATTGCTGGAAAGGACAAACAAAATAACATTCATAATCAGATTAATGAATGGAGCATGAGACATTCCAGATGTGTATTTGATCATCTATAGTCTAATTCATTGTTTAACCTATGAAGGAAGGTTTGCGCATCATTTTCCTGACACAACCAGGTTAAACACAAATCTAGTTTATCAAATTAAACAATACCTTTATTACCTCTAAGATGTAATTTGAGAAACTTTAACTAGTGAGAAAACAATCCACTAATGCTAGAGTTTCTTCTAGGTTTCAAATTCAAATTTTATGTCACATACACAGTACGATATGCAGTGAAATGCGTACACAATAAGCTTTACACAATAAGCCTTAACTTTAATTTACATTAAACAGAATCCTCATCTACGAAAAAGAAATATAATGCAACATTTTCATTACAAGATCTTCAGCTTTAAATCCAGACACGCTGTTACCAAGAAATTCATGCAGCGTTAAAACCACCAACGTTAACATACCTCCAACACACACCTCACAGTGAAAAAAATTACTGCTTAAGATAAATAAGACTAATTATAATCTTACTCCTTCAGCTTTTTAGCTCGTGTGTAATAAACAGCTGTAGAGAGCGGGCTCTGAGAGCCACACTGCCTGGCCCTGAGTCGCTAAACCCCGCTTAGCTCCACACCAACAATCCACCTAAACTACCCGCAAAAATAACGCTATTGTTTAACAATACATAAGTAGATTGGTTTATTATAATCTAAGGAACAAATTCATACCGCAAATTTATACACATTTTACAAAATAAACAAGGATTCGTGAAGATTTCAATTCGGGATTCAATACCTCAGTATAGCTCCAATCGAGGCCGAAACAGGAAAGGAAGAAGAAAGCGCTTCCGGGTTAAGAGATTAAGCTGGAAACACGGAAGTGTTCGGAAACTGTATAGAATAAAAGTCTAACGGTAATTTCCAAAATGGCGGCTACATTTGTGCGATTATTATTATTTTAAATAGTGAAATAAAAATATTTGTTTGTCCGCTGTGTTTTGTAAATTGAACTTTTTTTGTAACAATCAAATACTGACTAAAATAAAATAACTGACTACAATAAAATAACATTTTTAGAACAAACCAAGGAAGATTTCCAATGAACTTTAAGGTTTAGCGTTGAAAATCAGTAGAAATTAATGTTTTTATTATTTTTTAAATTAACTTTTAACTTTTTATTTATTAAGTAGGCGGCATGGTGGCTTGGTGGTTAGCACTGTTGCATTACACCTCCAGGGTTAGGGTTCGATTCCTGCCCTGGGGTCTGTGTGCATGGAGTTTGCATGTTTTTCCTGTGCTTGGTGGGTTTCCTCCAGGTGCTCCGGTTTCCTCCCACAGTCCAAAAACATGCAACCGAATACGGAATAAAATAAATAAATAAATAAAAAAATAATAATAATAATAACTCCATCCGTGAATAAATACATGCAAATTTACAAACAATACACCCTTTTGGAATTGTACATTAATTTAAAACCACATAAAATATTCCTATATCTGTGTTAAATATATGTCTACTGCAGTAGATTGTAATTGTATAATAATAATCTGTTCAATAATGTAGGATGTACAGTACTTTTTATGTTTGGTCCCCCACATTTCAGGGACAAGGGGAATAGGACAAATTAACAACCGTTACTTAAAACTGTAATTTTTAAGAACTAGGGAGAGTAGAAGTCAATGTTAAGGATCTTTTAAAACGGGGAGTGACTGATCAGGGAATGAAGCATTTGACGTTTTTAAGGAAGACTGGACTGGAAAGTTGGCTTTTAAGGACAGGGAAGCTGAGCAGAGAGATCTGTAGGTAGCAGTGATGCAACTTACAGAACTCCAACTAGATGAGTACTGAAAGGAAACGTGTCGAGAATAAGGAGTGTGTAGAAGTACCAGATAAAGCAGAACCCAGGATGAGGAAATGATGAACATAAATGATAAAACAAAAATAAACAGGTCAAAAAATGGTACAGGTACCATCTGGTGGATTGAGTGGAATTTTTCAGGAGTATGTAACTCCCAGCATCCTGACTTCATGGAAGGAAAGAATCTCCTTAGGTTTCATGCAATTTTGTCAATGACCATATCAACAAATTCAGTTTTCTGCTTTATGGTTTGCAGTGGGGGCAAACATTTATTTTTCAATTGACCTAGGTACTATTGCATGGCGTTGCCGCCCAGTGGCTGAAATATGTTACTACACTGACTCTATAACAGATCCAAATGAAATATTTCTATACAAATATTAGGGCTGGGGACAATATTACTGTATGTGCAGAATAGCACACCATGCATAGATGAAGATTTACCAATGTTTGTCCCTAGTGCAAATATGTTTTATTTTATATTAATTACTATTTTAACTATAAGTTGTGACATATACTAATGTATTTATAAAAATAAACAATATGAGCAAAGCCAAACTGAGTTTCAGTGCTCTAAAATGGCAGAGTAACAGAATTAAGCATGTTATAAATAGTTAACATTTAAAACCTTTATAAACAAAAGGACATGAATCAGATTAATCAACATTTCAGTGGCAGAAACACTGAGCAGACAATAAAGCTACTGCTGTTCTGACCTGAGCGCGCCTCTAGTGGCGAATAGTGGTATTACCTCACAGAAAAGCTCGTTGCCATGACGATGACGGGGACAACCACAAAAGCTCAGCTTTGGAAAAAGGAAAATGGCCGCTAAACGGTGTTCATATTTCCGTGGTGTTAAACACTCCCTACTTATCAAAATCATCAACGCGATATTTTCACAGCCCTAATACCTTTATAGTAATAATAAATTGGACCTAAAATAGATTTAATGTAGTGACATATAGCACCACTGCTGCCTTCTTGCAAACGCCTATTTTCTCCCCCCTATGAGAGGTAACCATTGGGTGCTGAACACAAGAAGTTCTGAAGACTTTTCTCAACTCACAGCACTATTGTAAAATGCAATTCTGTCACATGACCTTTCAGAATGCCAAATCTTACCAGCTGGAATATATATAAACTATGTCTCACTACTGCATATGGACCTTTAGTCCAGCCAATTATTAATTATAGTAGCCTTAATCTTATTAAAAAAAAACACTGCTGTTCTTTTTCAGCTTTGTTAAATAGTAAAAGAAAGAACATTTAACACAAAATGTGATAAGAATGAACTTTTACATAGATTTTAGGGAGATCAAAGCTAGCTAACTTCAGTACAGAGTCACTGAGAGTATTATAAATAGGAATTTATTCTTGGTCAAAAGTTGTTTGTGTACAGACAGGGTTAAAGGCACTTTTTCTATATGGATAGTTCAAGCTATTTATTTATGGAGTGAGAGCTTGTGCTTGTATTTTACTAAAGTTTCTTGGGACTCAGTGTCCAAGCTGTTGCCATGGTTACAGGCTTGGCTTGGTGTTTGGAATTAAAAATTTGAATTAGAACACAGTGACATCATCAAAGATAGCTTCAGAACATACACAAGAGAAATCTCTTCAGACCATCGATAGACAGCGACAGAGAGTGTTTAGCACTTATCAGTGGTATACTGTACTTACATCAGTGGTAAGATGATTAGGAATTTATAGTTGTGTTGTTTTTTTTATTGAAGATTCCTCTGATTTCTGTAGTGAAATATACTTTGTAGTGTACTTATACTAATGTTTGTGTGTTTAAAGCAGGGCATTTGTGTATTGATAAACCTGAGAAATATTCAATTTGATTTGCTAAATATTCAGTCGGTGTTGCTGCTCTTCTTCACCACTAAATGTGTTTGTGTGTGTGTGTGTGTGTGTGTATTAAAGTTTTATTTTTATAACTTTAGGCAAAATGAACCGTCTGACTATTTACATGTTGGAGTCTGCACCGATAGACGACCAGGTCCAGATAGCACGTGAGTCGTATATACACAAACACACACATAACTATGCCTCATACACACTCCTGCTCTGCAGCACAGCATTTTAATGCACTTTTTTGACTTAATCTACAAACATCTACAGGGCATCTGCTTTTAGCTCCTCTTCCTTTTCTTAGAGATATTTTCTGTTCTCTCTGCAGATGATCACCTGTTACCCCTGGTCGAAAAAATCCACCCCAGTCAGGCCAATAAGATCACCTGGATGTTGGTGCAAGACGAGAACAACTTTGAGATAATCAACATGATTGGAGATCCTGAGCATCTGCGTGCCAGGGTGCGTGCACACTCACACACACACACACACACACACACACACTTTTTATATGCATATATCATTTTATCATTTACACACATGTGACATACGCTTATAATGTGTGTGTTATTTTTTGTAGGTGGATGAAATAGACGCTCTCCTGAAGGCGAGAGAAACTGGTCAGAAGCCAGTAAGGATCTTTAATTAAAACTGGACATATGCTGATAATCAGTAATGAGATACACAACAATATTTTATAATTGATTCATATATAGATTCATCATCACAACATCACAGTTTGTACAGTTTAGGGATAAAGTACAAAAGATATATAAAAGTTTACATTTGTAGAGCAAAGCTGTAGAGTAATCTCTCTCTCTCTACATCACGCGCACACACACACACACACAAACATACTATGTATGTAGACTAAAACCATTCTCCATTTTTCTTTCAGGATAACTTGAAAGCGATTTTCAACAGCAACAAGAAGAGAAGGAATAAGAAAAAGAAGAATTATTTTAACTAACATTTCAATCAGCATTTAAAAAAATTAAATATTGTACATAGTGTAATAATACATAATAAATGAATTATATAAATTGTTCTGGATTTTCCAACCAACCTTCAAAATGTATTATTATTATTATTATTATTATTATTATTATTTTAACCAAAATATTTTGTAATAATAAAAATTAAATAATCACCATAAATTTGCCTTGGGTCTTGTTTATTGTCAATTTAATTAGAATTAAAAGAGAAACCTATTGCAACTGATTATGAACAAGATGTTTCAAGAACTATATTGTATTATTATTATTTATTTTTTTTACATGCTTTTTGATACCTGTAGTCTTGTTTTATCACTTTATCCTGGTCATTTATTTAATTTCTGAAAATGGCTCCTAATGAAGGTTCTGTGAAGGTTTTGACCAAAAATACAACATGAGCAAGCCCAAACTCAATTTTACTGCTCTAGAAAGGCTGAGTAACAGAATTCAAGCGTGTTATAAATATTTAAAATGTAAAACCTTTAGAAACAAAAGCACATAAAGCAGATTATTGGACGTTCATGCTGAGTAGACACTGAAGCCAGTGCAGTGCTCTAGTGGCCAAAAGTGGTATTACCACACAGAAAAGCACGTTACCATGACAATGACGGTGACAACTGCAAAGGTTACGCCTTGGGAAAGAAGAAAATACAGCCGAAATAACGATATTAATGTTTTCGTAATGTGTTAAACATGAAATCTTTAATTTGGACCTAAAATAGATTAAATGTAGTGACAAATTTCAGCCACTGGGGGGCAACAGAACTTCCGGCTGCCCGCAGACTCCGCCTACTTTCTCCCCCTGTGGGAGGTAACCTTTAGTTCAAAAAGCACAAGAAGTTCTGGAGACTTTTGCAGAAAGCCAAATCTTACCTGCTGAAATATTTACAAAATATATCTTACTATTTTATTCCACTGATCCCCCAGCCGTCAGATCAGCAACTCAGAACTTTGACCACCTGAGCCACTATTCAATTCAATTCTACAATTAAACTATTGTCATTGTCACAAAGCAGCTTTAGAAAATCTAAGAAAAATTACGGAAATGTTTATGAACTGTGAGAAAATGTGTATGAATCAAAATGATCAGATTGTCCCTGATGGGCAAGTCGAGGGCGATGGCGGCTAAGAAAAACTCCCCGAGATGGCGATTGAAAGTAACCTTGAGAGGAACCAGACTCTACAGGGAACCCGTCCTCATTTGGATGATAACTGATAGCAGGAATTGTGGTGCAGTCGTACTGTGTGTTGGGGAGCTGGAAGTTTAATATAACAGATAATGTCTTCAAGTTATTATGGAGTCCATTTCATTATTGGAGGCTCTTTCATTATTGTAGGAAACTCCAGTCCTGAACTACTGAGCGACTGCAGTCACATGTCCTTAGAGAACAGCTGTCTGCATCAGTCGAGGGCAGAACCACCTTCATGGTAAAGTGAAACCCTGCCCAGTTAACACACGCATCCCAAACAGACCACACGGTCCTCCATGTGATGAGATCACCAACCAGAAGCAGGGGAACCAGTCAGACAGGGTCAGGGGGCAGAGAGGGTCTGGATCACTGGTGGTTTAGGAGTGACATGTGTAGCTCGACAGAGGGAGACAGGGAGAGGGAAAGAGAGAGAGAGGAGATAACAGTTAGGTATAGTCACAGTCACATAATGTTTAAATTGAATGTATATTTAGTTCAGAGTGCAAGCAAGGCCTAACTGTGGCAGCATAACTACAGTAAAAAGGGGAGAGCCAGAAGGAAACACAGACGTGAGGGCTCCCTGGGATGTAAAGCAACCTATCACTTCACCCTCAACAAACCTGAGTGATCAGTGAGAGCGAGGAAGACAGCATCTAAACACACCAGTTCACCATATTACTCTACGTCCGTGAGTCCCCCAGATCTGCTCCTTGCTCTCTAAATGCTTAGCTAAATAAATACGTTTTCAGCCTAAACTTAAACACTGAGACTGTGTCGGATTCTCGAGCATTAATTGAAAGGCTATTCCATAACTTATATGGTTACTTGTATAGTGAAGACAGACAGCACATGCTCGCATAACACCAAGTGCGATAAATGTTTGCAATAAATTCTCCTTTTGGATTATTCTCAGTCTGAAGATTTGGGTGGTTGTAATATTATCTATTGTCTAATTAGTATTAAATTTTTTTAGGTCAAGTACCCTGAACAGCTGTAACATATTGTACATGAGGGGGGAAATATAAATAATTTATTTTTATTCATGAAATATTCTTCACTACTGTGTTTAGGGTGAGGCAGTTTCCTTTTCTAAACACAACTTCACCAGCTGAACAACACCCTTTTACGAATATAAAATCTAATAGGTAGAATAGAAAATGGAGTAATTTCTAGTAAGATACGTACGTACTAATTATTATTTTATATCACTATCACTAATAAGGAGGCGAGAGTTTGATGCCTGCCTCGGGTCAATGTGTGTGGCGTTTGCATGTTCTCCCCGCTTTCCTTCTATAGTCCAAAGACATGCAGATTAGGCCAACAGGCATTATGTCTGTGCTCTGCAATGGATTGGCATCCTGTCCAGGGTGTACCACACCTTGTGCCCAGAGTATACTGGGAGAGGCCCCAGGCTACCACAATCCTGTAACAGGACAAGCTGTAAAGAAAATTAATAATTATCACTAACCCTAACACAACAAATCACGTCTGTTGAATGGAACAACAGGTTGACTAACAACATATAAAAAATATTTTATTTATCTATACATATAATAAAACTGTGAAGTTGGTGTGTCTTTACATTGAAGAAAATTTCGAAAAGATAATTTTAGGGGACATAACATGAGTTTAGCTATTGGATGGTATTACATAAAAAAATTAGAAAGTTAAACAACTAGTGCACATCTAAACTTTCTGTGAAAAGGTACTGTGCAAATTACGTCAAAGTCCACTAAATAGTTATGAATAATTAAGGAGCAGTGGCGGATAGCAGATATGACCCTCCTTTTGTTGAATGAAATAACTAGTGCATATCTATACTTCCTAATAAAGGCTCTGTTAACGTTTCAACAGCAAAACCTTCAGAATATGATGTGTATGTGTTCATATCTGTAATATCAACAGTTTTACAAATAAAACATAAAACATTTGGTATATTGCACGAATATACAATCATTACTGAAAGTCCTTGACAAATAATTCCTATAAATAATTCCGTTTTCTTCTTCTTCATCTGGCGTGTGAGTTGATGCTAGAACCTCATCTGCAGCTGGATCAAAACTGGGACAGTATTTACTGATGAAACTGGGTCTGCAGCTGGGACTCTTTCTTTAGATGTAAGAGCTGGAAGTGGAACTGTGCCTGCCACAGGAACACTATGTGCAGGTGTTGGTGTAGTCATGTTCATAAACTCTTATAAAGCAGTTGCAAGTGTGATGGTGCCACCAGTCTGCTGATGCACCGGTGCAGGTTGCAACACATGAGGCATATGCAGAACCATAGGTAATTTGAGACTCTTGCTAAAGCTAGCAAAAGTTTTAATTCTGTACTGTTTCAGTTCACTTTCGCATTGAAATGGAAGTGCTTTTACAGCAAAGCATCAGACAGACCTAGAGAGTTTCAGAGAGGAACTTTATTTGCACTTAGCATCTGAGGGTGTTGGTTATTGATTTACATGGTTGTAATTATTGGGTGTTGTTATTAGTGTAAATCAAAATAAATAAAAAATTATATTCAAATAAAATTAATACAAAAATAATAATTGCTATTAATAGCAAGGTATTAACCACACGAAACAAAAACATTTAGTTATAGGCTGGAACCTAAAACATATCATGCTATGCTATTTCTAGGCTAGTTCGGAGGTCAACAAATCTATACCATCAACCATCGATATAGAAGTCAGATAATACTCTATGTGTTTCAACGTGCCATACTATTATATATAACATACTATTATAACATGCACATTTCATGTACAAGTCTACATCTACACCTCTGGGTCTACGCTGCCCTCAAGAGGGCGCCAAAGATCATCAACAGTGTTTGAGCCTTTCTCTGGTGAGGCTGTGAAGTTGTCTGAATTAGGTTTGAACATGTTAAAGATGATCATACTTACACACTCACAGTATAATTAAAAGTTGAGGTGGAGTGAGTTGTTGCGAGAGGGTGGTTAGCTTTCCTCAGTTACAAGCTGGGGGGTTTTCAAGTAAAACAGGTGGGAACCCACTGATCTACACCATCATCAAGGTTCAGACCCTGGAGCAGGCAAGGCAGAGGCAAGGCATAGTGCGTGTGTGTGTGTATACTCAGTCTTCTTTTTGAGTATGGTCTGTCTCTGTATTTTAGTTCGTGATCGAACTAACAAGTGTACTTGCTCATTGGGGAACTCCTCAGAGGACAAGTGTTCGTGAAACTGTACCTACAGCACAGCATTTACAGCCTGATGTTAAATAACCAACTAATAGCACAAAAAAGCAAATGCTAAACATTTACCAGCCTAGTCATTTATACCTGGCATACACATTCGCCTTTAAGCCTCTCCATCGCCAATCTGACGCCTCTGCAGATTCGAAGTGGACCTAGCTGTACTCTTTCAACCCGTCTCCTAACGTGCAACCTTCTGGAGAGACACTGCACGTCATCACACACACAATTTTTACCAAGCAGAGATACAGGACTTCAGTCGTTGTCAGGCTTTTGGCACATCGACTTGTCACAAAATGGTCACAGACAGATGCTCTTCCTGATGCACCCCTCCCATTTTATCCAGGCTTGAAACATAGGCTTGTACACAATAAAATATCAATGACACATGTAGCCCTAATAATGGCATCTGCCAAATGCAGTAAATGTAAAGAAGCCTATAAATGTGTATTAAATGCAAAATCAGAATACGGAACAGCGTTCTCTAGTGTTCTGTATGGTTTGCATAACTGTTGCCCGCTTCTGAAAGTTGATGCAAGTGTAGCCAAGTGAGAAGCGGGTCTTCCTGAACCGGCCCGATTGAGTGAATGCGCTCTTTAAAAAATTAACAGTGGCGATAAGAACCAAACATATGTTTAAAAACAGTTTAAAACTGTAAGTATCAAGAACACTAAAAGTGTTCCAAGTAAAAACTAAATTCTTAAATGCACAGAATAACAGAACAGTTCTAAGAGTAAAAACTCCCTTCATTTCTCTATATAATCCTCTGCTACATTAATTCACTTATCCCAGCGCTTCACTAGTGCTTGGACACTATTAAAGTAAAAAGGTTTAGTCTAATGATTTACTGCGGCTAAAAGTCTCATCATTGTACTGCGCTTGAAGTCTTCTGTAAGCGTCAGTCTGGTTATACACCTTCATTCAACAGAAATCTATCACAAGGACTTGACAAATAATTCCTATACCTTACACCCGATGTATTTATCGAAAAACATTCAGAAAATAGACTAGCGTCTGCATTCATAATACAATTGGCTGTTTAAATTCAGTAAATAAATTAATAAACTGTACACTGCCCGGCCCAACAACAACAAAAATGTTCACACACACACACACTAATATTTCAATGAACCGCCCTTAGCTTGTATTACAGCACGCATTTCCAGTGGCATTGTTTCAACAACCTTATGCAACATGAAGATTTATTTCCATCCGCAGACGCATTCATTTCTCTCCAAGTGCTGTATATTTGAAGGATTTGGTTGCAAAAATTTACTTATAAACGACAGAGGCAGGTGATAGGATAAGACTATTTCTTCATCATCCACTGTGACCATAGACATCCGTGATGTCACCGATCGGTTTTATGAAGGAACTCTGGTCATCGCCATCTTGGCAGGAACTGATTCCACCTAAACACCTTGGTTAATCCATAAATGGGCAAATGTGCGGAACAGTTGGCTGTTTGGAACACACCTACCTAATGAAGTGTACCTTACCACCCACAGACTTTGCTAAAATGCAATGGCAGCCAAAGTTAACCTGTACGCTCATGGATTGGATTGAAATGCATCACTCTATACATCGTCTTGTGGCAACTCCTACATTTATTGTGATACGGTAAACTACAATGATTCTAATTAGCTGGTTAGCTTAAGTGATGAATAGCACGCTGCTAACGGTTTGAAACCTGCAATGTTTTAGCCGTCACTCAAACTGGCTATGTCCCTAATTACGCATAACTTTATGGCCTAATATAATTTTAACTGATAAGCTAGATAAAAATTCACCATTCACGATTCAGTACAGTTGTCTTGAGAAGGAACTCTGGAGGCTGTAAAGATGTTTATTACGGTTGTAAAGTTGGGCATTTTAACATTGGGGGGAGGGAATCTATGGGGATTGACAAACTTCTGGAGTCAGCCAAAGACATTCGACATTCAAAGAACAGCATGTTTTGGGACTTTGATTTTGGCTTCATTTCTCAGAACTAGACGTTGTCCCTTGAGTGGAGTTCTCCTCACTTACTCATCGCCTACACTGTTTTATCCTGTATACAGGATAAAACTCAGTCATCCATGTCTTTATGGACCTTGCTTTGTGCACTGGTGCGCAGTCATGTTGGAACGGGGTGCGTGGTTGTTTTTCAGGAGTTGGGCTCATCTCCATACTTCCAGTGGAAGGAACTCTTCTCAGCCTACTGAGACATTTGGACAGTTTCATGCTCCCAACTTTGTGGGAACAGTTTGGGGAAGGCCGCTTCCTGTTCCAGCATGACTGCGCACCAATGCACAAAGCAAGGTCCATAAAGATATGGATGCACAGAGTCCCGACCTCAACCTTATAGAACACCTTTGGGATGAATTAGAGCGGAGACTGCGGGCCAGGCCTTCTCGTCCAACATCAGTGTCTGACCTCACAAATGCCTTTATGGAAAAATGGTCAGAAATTCCCATAACCACACTCCTAAACCTTGTGGAAAGCCTTCCTAAGAAGAGCTGAAGCTGTTATAGCTGCAAAGGGGGCGGGGACAACATCATATCATATTAAACTCTATGGATTAAGAACTGAATGTACCTCAAGTTCATATGCATGTGAAGGCAGGAAAGCGAATACCTCTGGCAATATAGTGCTGATCGTGCTTGAAACACACTCATTACACCAAACTTGATAAATGTGCACTAAAATGACCACGCCGAAGACGTAAAAAGACAGTGGTTTCTTTATTTGCAAATTAATCACAAAAATATTGGCTACCAACAATAAAAAATATTAACAATGATAGGTTTGATTGTACAGTCCAGATGATTATTTTACCTTACAATTTATTTCATTTACATCACTATCTACTGATATCCTACATTATAATACAGAAAGCACAAGATTGGCAGTGTGAAGTTCATGGGAACCACTTCGTGTGTGTGTGTGTGTGTATGGTGACTCAAGTATGGAACCCAAAAAGAGGAAAAATGTCTTTAGTCTCTGTCCTCTCATTCTTTCTTTTTAAACACACACGCACAAAAAAAAACCCCCACATGATTTTGTGCTTGGTGCAAAATGTCAGACTTTCTCAGGAAAATATATTATTGCATTATTATTACAGTTAGAAATACTAAATCAGGACAGAAAAACAAAATCAGTATCGTCAACATCATGATGGGAGATCTGAGCAGCATGATTGTGTGTGTGTGTATAAGGTGTGTGGATCAGTATTACAGACGGTGTGCGCTTCAATCAGATCCCTCGGACAAGCGTTTCACTCAAAGAACACAAATCATAAGCGAATACTTTAACTGTTTATTAATACAGAACCTTCACGATCGAGCATACATTTAACCGAATGCATGTAACCGTTTCCGAAAGTCCTTGGCCAAACAACTGAAAAATGTTTAAAAAGAAAAAAAAATTAATAATTGTGCTTATTAGGCATCATTCTCGCAGAAATTTCTTTACACATTTTGGGTTGTAATATGTATGGAAATAAACAAAAACAAAAAAATAACTCAATACTGTCATGTCAAATTTAAAGTATTTGCGAATTATAAGCTTGACCTCTGACCTTTTTAATGATCTTCGACCCTCCTCTAACATCACATTAGAGTTTTTTTTTTAAGAGTTAGAAAGAAACCCACAAGATAAAGACGGTGGAGTGATCAGGCTTCCTGGTCTTCAATTTATTAATCATTTGAGTTATTAATTTAAATCTAAGCAGCTTAGTTTAGTGTCTTGGCTATTAGCTGTAGCACGGTGGCGTAGCGGTTAGCACTGTGGCCCCGTACCTTCAGGGTCGAGGGTTCGATTCCCACCTTTGGTCTGTGTGAATGGAGTTTGCATGTTCTTCCTGTGTTTGGTGGGTTTCCTCCGGGTTCTCCGCTTTCCTCCCACAATCCAGAGACATACATATTAGATTAACTGGTGTTCCCAAATCCCCAAAAAAGTCTCTAGTCTCTAGTCTCGATGAATCATTTCAGAAATTCAAAACTCTCTCCCACTCCTTCCCTATATCGCTTATCCTCTACAGGGTTGCTGGAGGCCTGGAGCCTCCAACCTGCCAATCCATCAAAAGCCCGCACATACTCGCGTACATGATTTCGAAATGCCAAACTGTTTAAGATGCATGTCTTCTGACTGTGGGAGGAAACCAGAGTACCCAGAGGAAACCCCAGGCATTTGGAGAACATGCACACCCCATACACACAGGCCCGAAAGGCGAGAATCGAACCCTCGACCTTGGAGGTGCGAGTCCAGACTACTACACAGTGCCACACACATCCAAAGCCTACTCCTTGGTATAACCAGAACGTTGTGGCCATCTGACCATCACACCCACATGTGGTTCCTCTGCAAACTGTTGCAACAAATTTTAAATAGCACACTTGTCTAGAATGCTGTAGCTTTACAATTTCCGTGACTGCAACCAATCCCCATACACAAACACCTAACTAGCTTATTCTTATGTTAGCTTCTGTCTTTTTGCAGTTTTGTCAGTTAGGGTCTACTCACTCACACTGAGTAAGAGCTTTATCCCGGTCAGGGATGCACTGGGTCCGGGGTCTATCCTGGGAACACTGGGTTGTCCATGCCAGTCCATTGCAGAGCTCCAAACACACATACGCACCGATACACATTCTTTATTCTTTCTACTGGGATATTTTAAGGAAGTTACAGGAAACCGAAGAATCTGGCGGAAACGCATACGGATACAAGACAAAACTCCTGGAGCTGAGAGATGGCAACACCACCCCCTGTACCAGGTAGATTCCTAGACCCAACCACAATATTGCCCCGTGGGTTAGCTAACGAATCAGACCATATGGAAGACGTGACGGTGTAATCATTCAATAATATACTTGAGACTAGAATGGGTTGAAAATACATCACTTATACCACGAGCACCAAATAAAAAAAAAAAGGGGAATGGTAAAGAAAAAAAAAAAAGGTTTTGTCCATTATTTGAATTGCAGCTGGGAAGAACTGCTCACTTCATTATGGGAAATAAGACCTGGAGGTTTCCCACTGTGTATTCAAAAGCCTATGGTGTCTGTGCTTACATTCAGGGGTGTATTTAAAGCTCATAAAAAATTTTATTTCCAAAACAGTCCTTATGTGCCAAAGGAAGCGATACGCTATACATTCTCTGATATTTGCACACTGGCATATCACGTGACTTAAAAAAACCCAAAACAAAACAAAGGGGTAAAAAAAAAAATTTTACTGAATAAGAAACAAAAAACCTTACTGTTAACATTCCAGTAATACTCTTACTGTTGGAACACTGCTTCGTCCTGGGATCATTTCTACGGTGGCTAATGAATAGCTCGGATCGTCAAGGCGTGTCCAAGCACTTTCTTCCGGTCAGGGCGAATTAAGGCGATATTCAATTTACTGCACATAATACAGAGTATCAGGATCCCCGTGTACTGTCCATGTCCATATTTACACTCACATTTACTCTGGATGTAGCTTATTATTGTTAATATTATTATTATTTGTAAGAAAAAAATAGTACCATCGTTTGTGTAGTTTGTAACACCATAAATACGCAGATGTAAAAATGTGTGTCCTAGAGTGTGTACGTACAATGTTATGAGTGGGAAAAACAAAAAAAATAAAGGTACAACAGAACAAAAATAGACTCTAGGGTGAGACTGAGTTCTGTTCCGCAACACAGCATAACGTGTACGTGAATGAATGAGTGAATGAATGAAAGGATGGATGGATGGATGGATGGATGGGAGAAAATAAATTCAGAGCTAAAGGTTCCTTCCTGGTTTGTGTTAAATCGTTCTCTTGTGTTCAAAAGTTCTCTTCTCCGATATTGTGTCTGAGAAGAACAAACACAGGAAAAGCGCAGTCCGTGCATTTGTTCGTGTGTGTGTGTCTGTCTGTCTGTCTGTGTGTGTGTGTGTGTGTACTGACAAACATCCCTGGGTGCCCACGCTCTTCCAAAGAATGAAAAAAGCAAGGGAATGTCACCATCTCCGCCGCCGCCCCGCACCTTGCCCCCCCTCCTCCCCTCTCCGTTTCTTTTCCTCTCGCGGCCCAGACCTCTGGAACGAGACCTCACCGGGCCGCTGTGCCTTTATCCAGCTGCCGTAGCTGACTTGAGGAAATCGGAGAGGTCGAGTCTCCTCCGGAGCAGTGCGAGTGCGTCAGCTGTGTTCGCCCCCTGGCACCCGTGGTTTTTTTTTTCTGTTTGTGTTTTTTTTTTTGTTTCTCCTTTTCTTTTCCGGCTACCTGCTGTGGAGCAGTTCCTCGCGAAGCCAGCTTGGCAGAGGCTGACCCATCTTGTAGAGCAGCTTGGACAGTTCGATGTTGTGCTCGCGGTAGTGTTCTCGTAGAAAGCGTCGTGACTGTCAGGGAAGAGGAAATAAATCGAGACTTTTTTTTTATTAGGCGGCAGGCACGGGTGATGCAGATTTATAGCCACGAATCTGATGCGATATGACAGGACTGTGTGACGGTTCTGGTTGCTATGGTTACTGTGGATTTGCATTCGGATCGGCTGGAAAGGGAGATTTGGGGCTCGGGAGGGAGGGAGTGCAAATAATAATAATAATAATAATAATTATTCACAATAATTCAGCTCCTTTTTGCATGGAAATCATTTAGAAAAAAAAAATAGTTAAAGAAACGATCTTGTGCTCCAAAGCCTAAAATTTATCTTTATGAGTTAACAACAAGGTTTAATAGCAGCTTGTATTTTTGCTGAACGTCTTCATGCCTTCTGTAGCTGCAGCCGATGAGAGTGCAGCCTACACAAAATGTGCTTTCATGCTTTTCTGCACACCACGGTTGTAAAGAGTGTGCTCACCGAGCTCTCTGATTATCAAAGGTTCATACTCTATAAACTAATAAGGTAATTACCTTCTGAATGACTCAAACCAGATGAAGAAGTCCCTGAGATCATAGTGTTCCCCAATTCTCTTGGGTCACTAGTGATCAGGAACGTCCCGTCGTTTTCTCAGCACGCGCTTTCCATGACTTCATTTCACAAGAAGCGACATGGAGACGAAGCCAGCGGTGCTTTTTAAATTTTTTTATTTTAAGGGTGTGTGATTTTGGAGCGAACGAGTGCTGCCGTTCAGAGCACCGCAGTACATAAAGGACACACATCAGCATGTCCTTGCACCCCTCATTAGCTTTGATGTTCCTGCCAGGATGCCTCAAGGTGTCGTCAAGGGCATCAACGTCGCACTAGTCAGTGTCGGTCTCTGTAAAGCACTCGACACCTATCGTGCCTGAGGTCTCGGTCGGGCCTCACCTCAACCGAAGCGTCACATTGTGAAATCTTATAAAAGTAATGATCTAAAGTAACACTCACGTCCACATCCATGTCCGGATACTTCCTGCCTTTGCTCTTCCCCAGACATTTCGTCTTCCCCCCGTCCAGCAGCTGGCACCAGAACCCCTTCTTAGGATCGAACCTGCAGTAAAATAAGGAGGAGAAACAAAATGGAGGCGGGTCAGCAGGAACGAGATGAAGAAGTTTCCACATCAGCCCGGGAGAGAGAGAGAGAGAGAGAGAGAGAGAGTGAGTGAAGTGGAATATGGTAGACAGATGGTGTACAGCCAGGTCTGTTTGCAGAAACAAACATGGGACAAACCGGGCCTATTGTCCACTGGGGGATGGGATGAACAGATGTTGCTGCTTATGAGTCTGGTGTAGTGATTATGTGGTCAGGCATGAAAGAATGAAAAAGGCAGAGCGGGGGATGAGAGAGTGAGTCAGAGTGGAGGTAGTAAAAGGAGATTAGAGGAAAGAAAGAAAGAAGGAAAGAAATGACAAAGAAGGAAAAAAAACAGCAAAAAGAAAAAAAGGCAGAAAGGGCAAATGTAAGGTGTATGAAAATTGAAAAAAAAGGAAGAAAACTGGAAATTATGAAAGGAAAACAAAAAAAAAGTAATAGGAAAGAAAGACATACAAGAAGAAGTGAGAGTAAAAACAATAAATGAAAAAAAAGTCTTGTAGCAGGTGTAGAAAAGAAAATGAAAGAAACAAGAAAAGGAAAAAAGCAAAGCAGAAATAATTAACTAAAAAAAGAGAGGCACAGTAAGAATAAAAAAATATGGAAGGAAAGAATGATGTTGGGAAGGAAAGAAGGACGGATGGTAGGGAGGAGGGAAAGATGGAGGGAAGGAAGGAAGTATGGAAGGAAAGAAAGAAAGATTGATTGAGGAGATGAAAGGAAAGATGGATGGTGGGATCGAAGGAAAGAAAGAAGGACAGAGGGGATGTGGAAAGGAAGAAAGAAAGGATAGAGGACAGGAAACAAAGATGGTGGAGGGATGAATGGAAGAATTGAGAGAATGAAGGACGGAGGTAAGGACATGGGAAAGAAAAGATGGCTAGATAGAGGATGGAAGGAAGGAAGGAAGGAAGGAAGAGACGAGGGAAATAAACCGTCCATTCCAACAGAACAGATGAAAATAAAAAATAAAATACAGACAGAAGAAAGAAAGAGTGAGGAAAATAGAAGAAGGGGAGAGAATTAGAAATATAAATCTAAACAAGCAGGCAAAGAAAACAGGTTTAAAAAGGAGGAAATGAAATAGAAAGACTCGACAGAAAAGAAAACAGGAACAGAGAATAAACGAGAGACAGAGAGGTAAATAAGATCCACAACGTGAAACACATCAAACCCAGAGATCCCAGTAATCAGTCCCACAGCTATCACTGGTCTCCGCTGACGGGAACTGTGCAGCGTTACAGACGGAAGGCAGGTGTATGTTCAGGGAGGAGACGTCAGATAAACGGAGACACTCACGCTAGGATCTTGTGGTAATTGAGGGAGTTTGTGAGGCCAAGAAACTTCTGGATCTTATCCATGACCGCAGCCGGCTCCGTCCTCAGCATCTGACCGTCCAGGACCAGGATCTGAGCGAAGAGAGAGTTTACACCCCGTGTAAATGTGCATGGACACACACACACACACACACACACACACACACACACACATATACACACACATATACACACACATATACACACACATATACACACACATATACACACACATATACACACACACACACACTGACAAACATGTGCACACACCTGGCTGGGATGGTAGTGGCTGAGCCATCGCTGCAGGTGTGTGGCGTACAGCCCGGGCACGAGGCAGCGGTTCTGTAGCACCTTCAGTTTGAGCGGTGCGTCATGGCCGGCGGTGATGACATCATGAAAGGTGTACTTCTGGGCCACGGGGTCATCATGGGCTCGCTGGTGCTGGAGCAGAGCACAAACACCACCATGATGAAGATCCGAGCTGAACGCAACACACTGAGCCTCACCCAGTTCACCTCATCAGAGCGACATTCACACTCACCAGACAAGACATGATCCATGTTCATTCCTTTTCTTTCTCTCTTTCTCGTTTCTGTCCGTGTCTGCAAGTCTATTTATTCACGACTTGACGTATATCTGCCTGTCTGAGTTTTTTTCTTTCCTTTTTCATATCGCCCGTCTTATTTTTGTTTGTCTTTCATGTCATTTTTTCTTCTCCAGTCTGTTTTAAATCTTTCTAACTTTCTTTTCCTTTATTTTTTCTTTGCTCTTATTTCTTACTCTTTCTCGCTTTCTTTTTTTTATTTTTCTCATATCTTTCACTTTCTCCTCGTTCTTTATTATATTTTTGTCTATTTTCTCTATGCATTGTATTGGTCTTTAAATAATTGGTCTTTTTGTTAGTTTTTTGTAATTTTCATTTATTTTTCCTTCTTTCGTCTTCATTTTGTCTTTCTTTCCCATTTACTTTTTTTTTTTAAATTTAGTTCTTTGATTTTCTTTCATCCTTTCTTTTACATTGGCCTTTATTTTATTATTCTTTCATTAGTTTTTACGTTTCCTTCTTTGAACTTTTCTTTCTCTTTCATTACTACATTTTTTTCCTCTGATTTTTCTTTCATGCATCTATTTTTCTTTTTCTTTGTCTTTATTTTCTTTCTTTCATTTTTTTCTCTGTCTGTATGCCTGTCTGTCTTTTTGTCACACCACACTTGGTACACAATGTCTTCATGTAGTTTGGTTTATCATGCTGGAACAGATTCGAGCCTCTCAGGCAACGTTCAAGTGCTTTTAAAAACTTGGGGCAAAAGTTTTGGGAAGAAGCACACACAGGTGTGATGCTCAGGTGTCCACATACTTTTGGCCATAGAGTTATTACTTGCTTACTTTTATAAATTTATAAGACAGTTTGCAGTCACTCATTTGTTTCGGTCTCTAAACAACCTTCAAAATGGCAACTGGGTGTGAAGACTGTTCCCTGGCCCAGATTAAAAAAAAAAAATAACAACAACGATGAATATGATGACGATAACAATAATAATCTTGTGGAGCGTTGCTGATTTTATGAACCACTCCATTAACCCAAACGTCTATTTCCTGTTTAGTGCTTCAAAGCCCAGTGCGCCTCCTGCAACAATAAAGCTAATGATGGTCATTAAAAAAAGAAAGAAAAAAAAAAGGAAAAGGTCATGATTATGGCGTAAGAGCCGATTTCCTTCCGAGCCGAACGTGAACGATTGCTCCGTGTTGTTGTGTGCCTGCTGAGAGACTGACCTGGTACCAGGAGTACGCCCTGTCAGCAGGATTAATGAGGATGGTGATGATCTTGGCTTTGGGAAGGAGCGCGGCGGCTCGCCGGGCCGCTACCTCCGAGTCGAAGTAGTTGGCGCTTTTCTCGAAGTAGAAATCTGAGCTAGTGTTGGAGGGCAGAGGGAAATACTCCATATACCTAAGAAACACAAACCATGAGATGAGTTGAAAATTGAGGTCACTTAAGTAGAACAGCAGCAGATCCGAGCCGAAGGTCTCACGTCTAGCGGCTGTACGCTTTCGACACCGTAAACAACACTCCGCCTCGTATACCGAACGTTACTCACAACACGTCTGAAAAGTGACAGACACCAGCCTCCATGTGTGTGTGAGTGTACTCCATGCACGCTTTCTACTAACTACGCTACATAGTTACTGTTTTTCTTTTGTAATCTCGTTTCAAGTCAAAGGAACATCGGCGGTTCACGCGCCAGACTTCAGAGCTTTCCGAGGTTTCCCTATCTCTGCCTTTCATAGCGGTTTACAGGGGCTATTGAGCTTAACTCATGCATGCTGCCTCCAAAAGCGTTGAAAAAGAGGGGGAGGAGAAGCATTCAAGGAAAAAAAAAAGAGAGAGAGAGAGAAAGAAATGCTAGAAACACACCAGTCAATGCCCTTGTGATAATTACGACCGTTGAAGAACTGGATCTCCTCAAAAGTCTCCTTGCTGGGATAATTACTGGTCAGGTCAGGATGCATTCCCAGAAACAGATAGAGCGCCGTCGTTCCTGGAAACAAAGCAGATAAGAAGAGTTCACGGCAAGGTTTCGGATTTATTTTATTATATATATATTTTTTATCTGTGCATTTATTCATTTAATAATAGAGACGTTCAATAATAAATGGACAGGTCAGAGAACCGCGGTGGTTACAACATGTTATTTGTTTACAGAAAAAAGGTTTAACTGAAAGGATTAACGCTGACATTGTAGTACCGCCTGCAAAACTGGGCTATGGCTCCCTCAAGACACGGTTTAGAAGTTTAATTAGTCGGCGCAGTAAACCTGGAATCCACATTTACTGCTGAAGTACTGATCCGGTTTATGGAACGAAGCGGCTCTGTGATACAGCGTCGGCTCTGGACCAGGTTGCATCCGACGCCTAATTGAAACTACAGAGATGGACACTCCGAGCATTGTTTTCAGTAGTCTGTCAGTAGTTTGAGCCACGACAGCTAGATGGCGCTACTGTATACTGCTAATCATATGGCAAATAAAAACCCCAAAACAAAACAAAAAACCCCAAACTTACCGGTCTTCTGCGGGCCTATGATGAGCAGCTTAGGGAAGCGATCGCAGGTTTTCTCCTTTGACCAAATGTCTTTATGTCTTTTGTCTTCACAGGGGTCCTGTTGGAAAGAGAGAGAGAGGTTCAGATTTACAAAAACTCACAAAACAGTGGCACGTCAGATCAGACTCGAGTCCTCCGACCACAAGCCAACATGGTGGCATAACTCATGCACATGCAGGCACATTTATATTCGCAAACCCTGCTATTTAAATCCTTCGCACCATGAATCTGGCAGGGGAGAGGGACCGCTATTAAATGTTAATATATCACACAGAGAGAAAGAGAACGAGAGAGAGAGAGAGAGAGAGAGAGAGAGAGAACGGGAATGCCTGTAGAGTTATTGCTGTTAAACAGACCATCTTACTCTATTAAGCTAAATAAAACCACTCCCTCCGCCCCCGAACTCCCCGAGCTAATAGAGCGCTCACAGCCAGAGCGGAGAAATCGGGCAGCGGTTTTATTGTGGGATCAAAATAACATCTAATTAAACCTGTATATATAGGCAAGAAAAACAGAAATAGAGACTTGTTTAGTAATTAGGGGGGGAAAAAAAACTAAACTCCAGCCGTTTTAAAATATAGTTTTATCCTAGAGCAAATACATTTATTATTGATTTACAGTTCATCTGGAAAGTATTCGCAGCGCTCCACTTTTTATGACAATGCGAAAGAAGTTTGTTTGAAATCTTTGCAAAATTGTATATATATATATATATATATATATATATATATATAAAAATAATAAACAAATTACATGTACATAAGTACTCACAGCCTTTGCCATGACACTCAAAATTGAGCTCAGGCACCTCCTGTTTTACTTGAGATTTTTTTTACAACTTGATTGGAGCCCACATGTGGTAAATGCAGTTGATTGGACATGATGTTGAAAGGCACACACCTGTCTATATACGGTCCCAAGTTACCAGTGCATGTCAGAGCACAAACCAAGCCATAAAGTCCACGGAATTGTCTGTAGACTTCCGAGGCACAGAGAAGGGTACAGAAAGATTTCTGCAGCACTGAAGGTCCAGATAAGCACAGTGGCCTCAATCATCCATAAATGGAAGAACCACCAGGACTCTTCCTAGAGCAGGTTGCCGGGCCAACCTGAGAAGGGCTTTAGACAGGGAGGTGAGCATGAATCTGATGGACACTCTGAAAGAGATCCAGTGTTTCTCTGTGGAGAGAGGAGAACCTTCCAGGAGAACAACCATCTCTGCAGCATCTCCCCACCAATCAGGCCTGTATGGTAGAGTAGCCAGATGGAAGCTGAAGGCACCTGAAGGACTCTCAGATCATGAGAAACAAAACTCTCTGGTATGATGAAACAAAGATTGAACTCTTTGGCCTGAATGCCAATCGTCATGTCTGGCAAAAACCTGGCCAATACTGTATCATCCCTACAGTGAAGCACAGTGGTGGCAGCATCATGCTGTGGGGGTGTTTTTCCCGTGGCAGAAATTGGAAAACTAACCAGGATAGAGAGGAAGATGAATGCAGCAATGTACAGAGACAGCCTTAATGAAACCTGCTCCAGAGAGCTCTGGTCCTCATCTTCCAACAGGACAGCGACCCTAAGCACACCGCCTAAATAATATGCTTGTGAATTGCCAATGTCCTTGAGTGGCCCTGCCAGAGCCCAGATTGAACATCTCAGGAGAGTGCACCGACACTCCCCATCCAACCTGCTGGAGCTTAAGAGGTCCTGAATACTTTCCGGATGCATCATATGTATATGAAAATACTATTACAAATGACAAAAGACTGTAACACTTTGCACATTACGTGTAATTGGGATATTTCATACATTACTATTTTCATTATATTTTATTGTACTTTTTAAAATTTGTACATTGAATCACAAATTTTGGACTGCGAAAAAAATTATTTATTTATTTATTTTCAAATATCTTTAGTTTAATTGTATTCTGCAGTAAAAGTCGGTCCATCATTCTATTCTATACTATCTTTCCTTTTTAGGTCACGGACAGTCGTATAAGCATTTCATTGCATATCATATTGTGTATGACAAATAAAAATTATTAATAATTTAGAGTTCATAATATATTAATATATACCAAACCAATGCATTTCCTAACTTGTACGGTTATTTCAAGCATATTGTATTTAGGAGGTCTCCGTTTCATCCCATTCGTCAGACGTGGACAGGAGCGGTAACCCGCAACCATTCGAGGACTTGACCCGAACTCAGTCACTCAAGCTGAGGTCGGCACATCTGGATCGAGTTGTCCAGATTAATGAGAAGTCCTGTAAGTTCTTCCTAATGCTTCAGGGGTAGCTCAAGATAACGGTCACGCATCAGCCTCCTTTACGATCGCTATCTGTCGGCCTTAACAGTCCAGGGCACGGAGCTGCGCTTCTTCAAGTATTGTGTTCCCTTTACGGCATTTAGCGGACATGCTTATCCAGAGTGACTTACAAAAATGGCAAGTTTATAGCGCCTTATTCTTTCTAAAAAGAAAAAAGTGGGGGGGGGACTTGACACTTGTAGTGTTCTACGACAAAAAGTATTGTACGGACTTTCTGGGAGAGCAAGTACACATGAAAAGGCGTTATTCACAGCCGGAGGGAACCGCCGGAACGCCGGAGAGCGGAGTGAAAGGACGGGATCTCAACCTTGACAGGAAACAAGGAGGATCAAAAAAGGATTTAGGGCTCTAAGAAGCAGTCTCTATATTTCTCAGAGGGTGAAAGAAAACGCGACAGTCAGACAGAGAGAGTTGAGCGGAAATAAAGAGTAGGATAAACTGAATGATAGAAGAAGTAGTAAAAGACAAAGAGATATACAAGGGTGGTTTTCGTTTATTCTC
>JAOVVA010000021.1:9769826-9784946 GCA_028565275.1 Leiocassis micropogon
GGGGGGGGGGGGCGGGGGGGGGGGGGGGGCAAAAAGGGAGGAGGAAGTAAAGAAGTAGAAAGAAAGAGACGTTCGAGCAGAAAGAGCAAGGAATGTAATATAGACGCAAGGACATATCGCTCTTTGTTTCCCGCTTTTTCTTTTCAGGAGCTACAGCACTATGATGTCATACGATCTTCACATGAAAGCAACGAGGGGCCTTTTTTCTCTTTCTTTTTTTTTTTTCTTTTTTCCTTTTTCACACCACCTCTTCATGTCGATAAGCACGCACATGGCACATGCATACACAGCCTCCTTATCCCACCGGCCAAAAAATAAAAGTAGCAAATATATCCTAGAAATTGGCAGTCATATTATATGATCATACTTTGGATCTTAATCTTTGGTATAATATTTCAAAAGCTGATTAATAAATTGTTCCGGTTGAGAATAAGGTTTGGCAATATGGCATAATGATATGATATAAATTAATGCATTTATCAATTATGCACATGGGAATCGCAAATCTCTTTTTAATTTTAAAGTTCATAATTTTTATTTATGTTCCTTAATAAAAAGCGAATGTTTTAGTCTCCAAGCCATGTTCATCGCTCCAAGCCATTTCCACATGTTTAGGCCATTAAAGGAGTTCCTGGGAGGCCAGTGTTTCAGACTTTGGCTCTGGCATACTGAGAAAAAAGAAAAGGCTGCTGAAGGCCTGCTGTTTGACTGTGATGCATTATATAACTATGATTAAAAAATCCTGTACATCTTTACACATCCACTATATGATCAAAAGTTTGTGGACACTTGGCGGCCATTATGCACCTACAGTATATGTACTTTTTAAACGTCCATTCATTGAATCCATTATTCCTCCTTTTACTGTTATAATAAGCTCCGTTCTTCTGGGAAGGCTTTCCAATAAAACCTTCAGTGTGGCTGTGGGGATTTGCATGGGCTGGGAGAGGAGGAGGTCTGGGTGCAGTCAGTGTTCCAGTTAATCCCAAAGATGTTTTGTGGGGCCGAGTTTAAGGCTTTGTGCGGGAAACTCGAGTTCTTGTACTGCAACCTTCGAAAAAAATCGCATCATTAAGGAGCTTGTTGTGTGCAGAAGGTGTTGTTTTGGTGGAGTCGGTTCGGAATCATTGATTCGAGTAAAGGCAAAAGACATCATCATGCTTTCAACATCATGTAGCAACAAATTTCAGGAGTGTAATGGTTAAGTGTCCACAAACTTCTGGCCATATTTGTGTATGTATGTATGTATGTATCTGAGAAACTCAGAAGTATTGACATGAGGGTTTTTTTTTTTCTGTCAAATTACCCACTCCCAGTTTGAAAACTTTTAAGACAACATGAAACGGAAATTCAAGCTCATTTTTCTTCTGCATTCTGAACGATTTCCAAGTGAAACAGCATATTTGGGTGGAGATAAATGTTTCTTTGATTTGTTGCCTTACGGCTACAACTCCAAGAAGGAGAGTCCGGAAAATTTTGCCAATTAAAGGGATAAAACAAGTTAGAAATTAGTTTTTTTATCCCCTGGCATTATATAACTTGTGAACTTTGATATTAGAAAAGTTGGCTACAATCCAAATCTTATTTAGCTCGTTGGATAAACCCTATGAGGAATACGCATTCGCATAGTATTTAAAAACAAATACAAAACGGCATAAACTGGTCAAACTGGGACTTTTAATTGCACAGAACAGAGTGAAGTTACGAGATTAAAAACTTCTCTATATAATCTTCGGCTACACTAATGCACTTATCCCAGTTTGTCACTAGTGCTTGGACACCATCAAGATAGAAAGTTTTCTCAGTACGCCAGAGCCGTGATCGGACTGCCTGCTTCATGTAATGAAATGTCTTGGGGCGAGGTCAGGACTGTACGGGGGATGTAGCATTAACTCCCAGCTGTGTTGCTGTAATGTGCAAGTGCTGTTGGTGAATGATTGTGTGTACAATTCCCACAGACAGACTTGTCTTTTCCACTAGTTGGTCACAAGTTATCTGTCGATTTTCAAGGATGAGGCGTTCCACTCGCCAGATGTTCACGAAAACGACTGCAGTGAGGTCCAAGCCATCTCGGCCAGGATCGTCGTCAATCACGGACGTACGGCCTTCTCTAAAATGTTTGCACCGTTCAAATATTTTGCTGCGCATAAGAGTCTCATCATCGCACTGTGCTTAAAGTCTTCTGTAAATGTCAATCGGTTTTACTCTATTCACTGATAAGAACTTTCAGCACAAGTCCAGGTTTGTCTTGACAACGCCCCTTGCAGCATTGTGCTTTAGGGGAAGATCACTGACAAATAAGTATTTGGTCACTTAAATGATTAATATGATGAATGAGGACAGTCTGACCTCGGACCTGGAGTTAACAAGGGAACAAAGGAAAAAAAAAAAGCATGCATAACCTTATTTCCCATTATTGATGTATTCATTTTTGGCAAATCATATTAACTTCTATACTTTTACTAGTATGTTAATGAATTTCTTCAGTTGTATACTTTTCCACACACTTTTGACCTACACAACATTCCTGTTACCTGCAAATCCTTTTTTCCTGCCTTTCTTTAAATTTCTACAGAAGCACCCAGTTGTTTAAAACAAGATGTCAATCTTTGAATGATTTCACCGGCTATACGGTTTATTCAGCACTTATTATATTCATTGTTTTAATTATTCACGCATCTTGAGTAATTGCTTGTCCTGCTGGGGATCACAGTCAATCTGGGAAAAGTGGGCCAAAACGGGAGAATTTACCCCTGATGGGACTTGAGTAGCTCACAGAAAAATTACTAGGTACTTGTAGTAACTAATTATTAATTACTTTTAGCAAAATAATGTACAAAGGCATAACTCTATAATATGCGTTATCTACTATAACATGTTCCTAGTACCGTTGTTTCTTCATTCCTACCCTCTATACGCAACATCCTGGTTTTACCCAACATTTATAAAGTGTTAAAAGTCTTCCAGTACAGCCCAACACCACCCAGAAGCACCTACGGGCTCCTGACAGAATCTTAGCGACTACCCACCTTGACGTCGGAAACCTTCATCCGTGTGCCTTCCTTGCCCACAAAGATGTCATCGATGTCCACCAGGACGTAGCGCTCCAGTGCGAGCGACAACCGCTTGCCCGTCAAGAAGCTCACGGCGTCCACCAGCACCAGCTTGTGCAGCCAGAAGTTTAGGTTATTGCCAAAGAGTACCCTCTGGATACCGTCGTGAAGCCCGAGGTCCTGGACCACGGCGGCGTGCAGGGGCGCAGGAGGACCTCCGGCTTCTGTCGTCCTGCCCCGGGCCAACAGTACGGGCTCGTAGGTGGAGTGGTTGGACTGGAAGACGGTCCAGTCGTCCCCGGGCAGGGGCCCACGCTCCACCTCGCGAGCCTTAGTGATGAGCAAGAGCGGCGATTTGGGATTAACGCTGCAGTCTCTTAAGCCGAGGTTAGAGTGTAAAAAGAGGGGAAATCCCTTGAGTTGGGCACTCTGTAAACTGTTCTCATTTGCCTTTATTAGAGAGAGATAGAGAGACCGGGACAGACAGAGTGAGGGAGAGAGACAGAGAGAGAGGGACAAGAAATTTCATTATCGCTTTATTGAACATGAGTGAGAACAGATGAGTAAACCAAAACGTTCATTGAAAGTCTTAATGACTAAATCATTGAGCTTGAGCTAAAATGGACTTTCCCTTAAATCCCTAAAGACGAAGACTTCAGCCTTCACCATTCATTCGCATTCCACCCTTCATTGGCAGACGGACAGTGTGGGTCAAAAGGTGCTAGAATGTTTTTTGGAATGAAAACAATAAGCCTTAGATTCCCAGGGATTTTTTGTAAAATCGAGGAAAAACATTTTGCAACTTTCTCAATCATCAGTAAACTTGATTAATGACTCTTATTTTTGCCAGTACAGGGATGTGGCCGAACCTTTCAACATGTAATTCTTTTACAGAATGCAAGTTGCAAGACACACACTTGAAGTTTTATGTAATAACAAAGTATGAGTCGGGGCAACAGGGGCAACTTAGTGGTGGTGGGGTTTGAACACAGGACATTCCAGACTGTAGTCCAATTCCTTGCTACCCCCGTTCAAGGTGAAATAGACCTTTAATGCGATTATCAATGAAAATACATAGTAGTCTAATGTTGGTTAACAGTCCTTATGCCATCTGCTTTTGTGACTGACGTCATGGAGATGACACATGACATACAAAATAAAAAAATTTCAATAACAGACTATATATGCCACAGCAAGAGGAGGTCAGTAGCGCTGTATTGTAGTTAGCGAGATGTTACCTAATTAAGTAGCAGTAGTCGATTGTAATGCTAGAACGAAACAAAGATTGTTTGGGAATTTTGTTGCAAGTACCTGAAGTGA
This sequence comes from Leiocassis micropogon, assembly GCA_028565275.1. Classification (NCBI taxonomy): domain Eukaryota; kingdom Metazoa; phylum Chordata; class Actinopteri; order Siluriformes; family Bagridae; genus Leiocassis; species Leiocassis micropogon. The sequence goes on from JAOVVA010000021.1 coordinate 9,774,200, forward strand.
TCAATTTAATCTGGCTCGCAACCCTGCGATCGAGTAACTTCCAAAAAGAAATGAAACTACCAACCTGCTTTGTAAATAAACAGTAATAAAAGAGATCATGCCATATATCAGAATATTAACCTTCATATCCGTCTAACCCTCAAGTTAGACTTCAGTTTAACCCTGTACGCGACACGGAAATGCACGGAAAACGTTTTAGAAACGATCCAAAGGTGACAAGAGTGAGCGGAGGAAGGAGGATGCCTAGAAGACTGTGCTTAATATAGCCTCGGGAGATTGCACCGAGCCAAGTGCTGGCTGGCTGCAGTCGCTGCCTTCCCTCATGGGAACCTGGTTTTCGGAGCCATGTTTCTCCAGGATGTAACATTAGAAGTGCTCAGAGCTAAAGGCACTGAGGCAGAACAGGACACGGCAGAGAACGTTCTCAAGCAGAAAAGACAGGACGAGCAGCCAACCAGAGGTCGTGTAGAAGCTGAGCTTTGAAGAAAAGCTTCATCTTTTTTTAATTTATTCATTTTTTTTTTGAGTGAAAGCTCTTCTAGTACGCCTTTAAGTCTGGTTGATGCAAGCGCTCTCGCTGCACATCCATTAAGAAGGAAGAGCTTAAGTAGGATACACCACTGTAATATTGCAGGATTTGGAGTACTGTAAAAAATATTTATTTGAAACAGGAACATTATTTATTATTATTATTATTTTTTTTTTTGTGTGTGTGTGTTTTCATGTTAGGGTAAGAAGAGGGAAGTGTGTGTCCCCCAAAGTTCAAAGGAAACTTCTCGGTGCAGTTCAACTTTAATTAAAACGCTAAAACAAACTGGAGGAATTATTATAATAGTTTAATAATTAATACTAATTATTAATTACATTCTCCAGTAGCTTATTTATTAATTTCATACTTTCATTTACTCATCATGTGATTATGGCCTACCATACCATGTGTGGTTAAAGTGTTGCTGTTAAAAGTGTATGAAAACGTGTTTATTATTAAAGACTAGAGAGGGAAAAAAATAAAAATCTATTCAGTTATGATGATTCTTTTGTGTGTGCTGATTCATGTAGCGCCATATTGACTCTAAAATCGATTTTTAAATGATTTATTACATTTATAATCATAATCAGCAAGTGACCGGAATTGGTTGTTTAATCAGCTTGATCAGCCACGACCGATCACAAACGCAAAAAAATTCTGTACTCGCGAACGGTTCAACACAAACGCATTTTTATGGCGTTACACTGTCAAAAGCTGCGCGCGTTAAAAAGTCACTGATCAGCCTTTTTCTCCAAACTCGCATAGCGAATTAGTCTCGAACCACCACACACGCTAATTAGTCTTGTGAGAAGCTGCGCACATCCGCGCACTAACAAACACTCAACATCCACTTCGGGAGACACTTGAGGCGGTAAAACGTCACGGTTCCTTTATAATACACGTGGTTTAATCTAACTCTGAACTACTCACACACTGGCACATCCCTTGTGGTAGGATTGAATTATGATGTAGCTGTTTGTTTAATTTAATTTGAAGAAACTCTTGTATTTGAAGTTAGTCTGTAGTGTTTAAATGTTTGTTTTTTAAGTGAGAAAACTTAACAGGCTACATTTAATTACTGAGTTATGACGGTGTTAAATGAAGCTAAGGTTTAAAACTTTGGAGTTATGACTCGACTTTTTTTTTTTTTTTTTAATGGTTTAAGGTCTTAAAATTGTAACAAAATCTGAAAAAAATGTAATATCGAATCGGCATATTTATAAAATCATGATCTGAACAGAATGATCGAAAAAATACTTTAGCATAATTTAAAAACATGTGATGGTATAGCGCATTCAGAATGAATTTGCGTTGCAGTTGACTCGCTGTTTAGACCTGGTAGATGAAAAACAATATATACACGACTGATTAAACATGTTGTACAGTAATATATTTCGGAATGATTAATCATCATTTTGCAGAACTAATAATATATCGCAAAGTAAATAAGTTACGAAATAATTAATACTATATACTGTAACACAACTGAAGAGAATATAATGCATTGTAAATAAATTATAGGATGATTGATAAATATATTGTACAACCGATGAGAACATGTTGCACAGGAAATATACTGCGGAATAATTAATAGATAAATATATTGCACAACTATTGAGAATATATTGCACTGTGGGATGGTGAGTAAATACAGAGTCAGCCAGGAAAATTTATACATTTTAGTAAAATAAAAATAGTATATAATAATAATAATAATAATAATAATATAATCATATAGATCAATATATAACGTGTAGCAATACATCTGTTTATACAAGTTTTTCTTTCCTGAAGTGTGTCTATATTTTTTGGCTAACTCTGTATATTGAACCGCTAATGATAATATAATAATCTGATAAAATGTAATATAATATAATGTAATATTTCTAATGTCTAATATAACATAATGTAATGTTATATAATGTAATAAATGTATAATGTAAAAAATTATATCAGAATCACAATATCAATAAAATCGAGGTATCTTGATAACATTGTATCGGGTGGTGACGAGTGAGTTCCATCCATAGTGTTTATATCAAACAATATTAATAAATGTAATTATTTAACAGATCCTCCACTTCAGGTCGTGTCTAAGGTCACCCTTAACCTGATAAACTCAACCTGACATCTGTTAAACATCCTTCTTACTGTAAAAATAGGCATTTTGGTCAATTTAAAATTTACTTAGAGACGTAGTTTATCTCTTTTTTTTTTTCCTTCTATGTGCTCGATTTAGGTGTCGGGTGGCAAAAAAAAAAGTTGTGTTTTATTTGGTTGTTAAACATACCATTTTGCAGAGTTGCATATATATATATATATATATATTTTTTTGGTGCAGCCTTAGAAAAACATGGTCTTCAATCTGTTTCAAAGTGTAATTCAGGATGGTTAGTAACGTTAAATCCTCACCTTAAAGAAACCAATAATCCCCACGCCGTACTCCACACAGTACTTATCGAGAAGTTCTCTATTCCAGGCATCCAGGTTGACATACTTGAGGATATTCTCGTAAATGACCAGCGTGAAGCGGCCCCGGTTCTTGTCGGTGAGCGTGGGCATGTCGCCCTTTCCGGGGGCGATCTCAATCTGGTAGCGGAAGCGTCCCGATTCCAGGATGGCCACGATGTCCTGGCCCAACTGTGAGTAGAGGCTCTCGACAAAAACCAGAACCACAGGGTCCGTGCGGAAAGTGTCTGCTGGCTTGGCAGTTCTCGCAGGAAGCATCCTGGCTGATGGAGGGGAAGGGGTGGCGGCTTGCGAATCCTCCCATTCGGCGGTGCCGTCGTCGACGCCTTCCGAACCGCTGACGCCTGCAGGCTCCAGTTCGCGTTTGACCCCATACAGGAAGTAGGCCGAGATGAGGACACTTACCATGCAGAAGAGAAAGAGCAACAGTAGGCTGGTCTGCAGCGTGAGCTGCCTGTAGAGCCGTCTCACGCGTCCACACACCAGCATCGTCACCCTACTGCCACTTGTTTTGAGTATATACACACACACCGTCCTCGAGTCAGTAACAAATCGCCAAATAACAGCGCGGCGAAAAGGGACCGACGAAGTGGAGACCTTCCATGACGCGGACCATCACGTCACCATTGCAGAGGGCAGGAGGACTGGTGCGGGCAGGGGACGGCATGGGCGAGGCTGGGCTTTCACTCACCTTCGAAGATGTGTGCTGCCCGCCCCCCGTGCACCAGCAGCCCCCTGCCCAACACCCTCACACCCCTCCGGTTCTGCCCCCTCTCTAAGTTCTTATCTTCTGAGCCAGTTTGGAAAAGATGATGAGCTGGAGGATGGGTGAGGCAGATTTCTAAAGGACAAACTTGTCTTCCTGGGATGAGATCTTCGCATGGGTCATGCCCAAGGAAACGTCAACCAGGTCTTCATTTGGTCTGCGGAAGAAACAAACGGGGGAAAGAAAAAAAAAAAGGATCAGCTTATTACAAGTCGTTTTCCAATAATGAGACGCAGTCATAAATCATGTGAAGTGCGTAATTAATCATTAAGAGAAATATTGTTGCTAGGCCACCTGATTTTTACCCACTGCACAACCTGCGCCGTAGACAATGGATCCTTTCATTAAATGGCAAAAGGATCTATGCGGGCAATGAATGGATTACAGGATAATGGCTGTGGCTTGCATTGATTAGCTGTGGCTTTAAGACTGATCCTCATTCTCTATGCACTTCAAAGTGCAAAAGTCATTCTTTTCATCTCAAACGAAGTCCTGAATACCAAAACGTCGCGTAGGTGAGTTTAAAAAAGAAAAAAAAAGATTTAGACCGACACTGACTAAAAGAATGAAGTCGTGAAATGGAAAGGTCTCCGAGAGGGCATGCAGACGAGGCTTAATAAATTGACCAAAGAAAAGGCGACGCAGAGAGCGGCCATTAAGAGACAAGCCTGCGATATATCTGCGATATATATATATGTCACGCGCTTTCTTTTCACCACGAACGCATTTCCGCAGTCCTACCCGAATCTGCCGTACGGTTTAAAGGATGGAAAGGAAATAATTATTTTTTTTTTTTTTTAAAAACGAAGAAAAAAAAAAACCCTCCATCAATCCCTTTTTACCACTTTTTAATCAAAATATAAAATGCCTGCTGGGTAAACCTTTTAGTGCTTTCAGCTCCTGTGAGGTCTTGACTTTTTTTTTCTTCTTTTTTTTAGGTATACACAGCTTATACACACATGATGACTGTCGCATAAGAGGCCTGCAGGTCGTTTAACTACAGAGAGGTGTCGACAATGGTGCAGCGACATGATAGGGCTTGTTTTCAGGCGAAATATAGGTCCAGTTTCAAAGGCGGCGCAAATATCTACGTCACATGTGGGTTATGGAACAAAGAATCAAAAGGTACGGAGAAAGAAGAAGGAAAAAAAAAAGCATTAATACCAGAGCAAAGCAAAGGCAACAAAGATGACAAGAATAAGAAAAGCTATTTTATCACTTCAAAAGAAAGTACGACCCTGTAACCTTTCAGATTCGCAAGCTGAAAATCGTCGGTATGATCGTTCAGACATCTCCATCAGGTAGATGCAAAGGGGCTACTCGAAAAAAACAATTTCACAAGGGATAGTCTCTGGATGGTGTGTGTGTGTGTGTGTGTATGTATGAACCCCCAGACTTCGGTATTCCCTTGCTTTTCCACCCCAGGCTTAATCTCCAAACCACAATGCCTGTCACTGAAGCTCTATTGTGTCTAGAGAAACAAGAACAGCAGCCCGAGTGTCGTCAGAGGTCGGATTACGGCTCCAGAACTTTCCCTATTCACAGGCTAGTTCTTTAATATGCATCAGCCACCTCAAGCTGAGACGGCAGAGCCGGTCTTTTGTGCTCCTCGTCGTCTTAACGGTAAGATTTGGAAGGCAAGAGGCATTTATGGTGAGCAAGAGAAGGGATGCCATATTAAAAAAATAATAATAAAGGAAAGAAAAACAAAAAAAACAAAGATGAACACACTAAAGGGTTCAAATAAATAAATAAATAAATAAAGAATCAGTTCTGGACTTGATCTAGAAAATAGGCAATAAAGAATTACTTCTTTTTCTCGGAGAGGTATTAGACGGAAATGATCGGTAGGCAGAACAAGATACCAAGCACAGCAAGAGTTCAATGTTGAATAAAGTACAGTATAAAAAAAAAAATAATTCTATGCATATCAGTGGCTATATAAATAAAAAAAAAGTAATATATGCTGAATCCAAAGCCATTTAAAAACGAAAACCTTGACATTTACAGGACCGTCCCCCATCTTCCATTAAAGTTCTTTCCGTCCCAGATTCTTTTCGTTTTTTTTTTGTTGTTTTTTTTTCCCCAGCAAAGAGATACGAAACCTATTTTCCGATGGCAGAATAGCTTTAACTCTTTAGCACCGTCTCGAGGGCATAGCGTACTGCGGCATACCTTCGCTTCGTGCAGCTGATTCTACACCGCGAGGGTTAGCTGAACTTTAAAAACATGATCTACTTTGCACCTGCACTGTAAGAACAAGGGCATTTTACAGTAATGCAGACCGGCTAAACCCAGTCCACCCTCCTCTTATTAAAACCACTTTGTGATGTGTGGAAGCTAATATTAAATAATAAGCTGGAATAAAATTGTGCAAAACAGCTAATTATGTCTGTTTTTTAAATATCATTAAGTATTAAACAGAAAGAGGGAAATTTAAAAACCCTGTAGACTGTGTTTTTTTTTTTTTTTTTTGTACTATTCATCAGTTACGGTAGAAACCCGGCATCTGTTTCGTAGCTGCTCAGGTTTGCGCTCCATCTCCAATTATAAGGTGACGGAGAAAACAGCTGTAACAGCTATGACGGAGCGAAGCCGCAGCTATATAGTTGGTGTGACCCGGCATCAAATCACGCTTGACAGGACATAAAGAACTCACATATTCGACAAAATGAATTTCCCAGAGAGTTCAGAAAAAGAGAAGGTTTTTTTTTTTTTTTTTTTTCGGCAGATGGGTTGAACCACCGCTTTGGCAATTAAAGTGCAGAAGAAAAAGTGCACAAAGATCTGGAGTCGTCAAAGCTTCCCTGCGCCTCCTCGATCCTTTCCTTTCTTGTTTGATTTCAAAGTGAAGAGATGGTACGGAGTGACCGGAGGGAAAAAGATTCAATGAGAAATGGAACACGCCCGAGGGGCTGAGAATATCTCGCTGCCGTTCAAAGCCGACGGACGTTTCCTGAACGTGTGTGTGTGTGTGGTGTGCCAATGTGACAGCAGCTGGAAGTTAACCTTGCCAAAGTGATACTGATTTCTCCCAAATCTCGCCTCGGGGCAAACCTAAAAATCAAAGACTAACAAAATTGAATTGAAAGCGACACATTTTTCCGGAGCTGTAATGATGCAGCAGGTGTAGGACTCACACCGCGACTTTGATTTCTGCGCTTTCAAATGAAACCTGGTCCGGTTATACCCGTCCCTGTCCCTGCTGCCCGGCATCTTGCTCAACCACACCCACATACTGTACATTTCAGCCAACACATCAGATCAGATCAGGTGTAATTTAGCAAAAAAAAAGGACACTGGACCTACTGGGAGTACTCCTGGAGCCTGGAACTGGGAACCACCAACCATCAAGGACAGACCAAACTTTGACCACATCAATGCACTATTAATAATGAGTCCTTATCTTAATATAGATACGAACGGCCTGCGGTTCTATAAACTTTTACAGACGCAAACAAATCATGGTAGTAGCTCACGTGTATTACACACGTATTATTTTTCTCACTTAAAAACCAAGTGGGCGGCACGGTGGTGTAGTGGTTAGCACTATCGCCGAGCACCTCCAGGGTCCGGGTTCGATTTCCGTCTCTGCGAGTCTGAAGTTTGCATGTTCTCTCCGTGCTTGGTGGGTTTCCTCCGGTTTCCTCCCACAGTCCAAAGACATGCAGATTAGGCTAATTAGCGTTCCCAAATTGCCCGTAGTGTGTGAATGAGTGTGTGAGTGTGTGTCTGTTTGTGTGCCTTGTAATGGATTGGACCCTACTTCATGCCCCAAGTCCCCTGGGATAGGCTCCAGCTCCCCCACGACTCTGAATACAGGATAAAGCGGTATAGACGATGAGTGAGTGAGTGAGTGAGAAAAACCCAGAGCATTTAAACAATACAAACTAACTACAAATACAAGGAGTTTAACATTTAACTTAAAATTTTATTCAACAGAGAGCTTTTTTATTTCAATTTTTATTAAGCACCATGTATCACGGTTATGTCATCCACCATAATTATTATTTCTAAACAAACTTGGTGTATGTGGTTTGCGACCGGTGTAAGTGTGTGTAATGAGTGGGTCTGAGTGGGTCCAATTCGCTTGCAGAAAAATTTTGGAGAAAAAGGCAGATGGGAGTTTTTTTTTTTTTTTTACTTGTACAACTTTTGATACCATAAAACCATAATAATGCGTTTCTGATGCACCATTCGGAAGCTCATGCACTCGGCACAGAATCGGTTACGTTCAGGCTGGTCCGGTGATCAAGCTGAAAACCAGAAAGTTCTGGTCACTGGCTGCAGGACCGGTGCATCTCTAATATAAATGTTATTAAAAACTTTTTTTGAGTCAATGTATGATTCATAACATATGATTTTTCCTCTATTTCCATTAACAATGCCACCCATCAGTGCTTCACCAGTGCAACAAGAAAGACTACAAGGAGCGTGCTTTTACTTTTAAGTAAACTGCTTTTTCCTTTGGTTGAAGTGGACTCACTGGTGTGCTGCTTTAGTTCAGCGAAGAGAAAAAAAGGAAAGAAAAAAAATCTCACACGGTGTTTGGATTTCACCATAAAAAGAGCTTAAAGTCATAAATGCGCAGGTTAAACCACAAATCATGGAGCCGCTGTTTTCAAATCGCTTTTCATTTTAATAGCCGTGTATAAAGCGATAACTCGTTACTATTGAGGAGAGAACATTAAAGTGCTGAGGGATGCGAGTCTGGTCTCGAGATATGTTCTGAATCGATTGGACGTGTCTAGGTCTTGAGTTTGAGGAGCGGAAAAAACATTTATTTCATAAAGTTTTCAAGAAGTAACTCTTTCTTCTACAAAACAGCCTAATTATCAGCGAGAAAAAGGCTTAGCATTGAAAAGGATTTGACAGAAAGGGATTTGATTTTCACTCCTAAGCGTAAAACAGTCCTCGCTTTTTTTTTTTTTGTGGACTTGATTTTGACTCGACCTAGAACACCAACACTCGGTCTCAGCTAGTCCTGGTCTCGACGTTCTCTCAGACTTAGGGTTACATCAACACAGTGAGTGGATCTTTGAATGGAAAGTAGGCTGAATAAAAAACAAAAACGATTTTGTAAATTAGAGATTAACTTATTAGCCTCAGCAGTAATCCAGAAACGTTCTCATTACACTCAGATTGAGTAAGTGTTTCCGCAGACTTTTAATCCAAGGATTAAAATGATCCTGTGCTAGAAATAAGTCCAAAAATTCTCTATTTAATAAGATTTTGCAGTTGGATGGTTTGCATTCGACACTTTTGTTTAAGCAGATTGTTGTGTCTACCAACCTGAAATCTCCCCAAAACGAAAACCTCTGTTTATCAACAAGGCTTGTAGATGAGCTTTTCAACCTCTACACAAGACTATTATACTGGGAAAACAACAAGAAGCATGTATCTTGTTACGAGGGACGTTCAAGCCAAACCTTGTGATTTGTGATGAAATTTTTCATTGTAAAAGCGATTGACATTCACGGAAGCCTTCAAGCACAGTATGACGATGAGAATCTTAGCTGCAGTTAAACATATGAACGGTGCGAACATTTTAAAGAAGGCCGTACGTCCGTGAACGACGATCCTGGTCAAGGTGTTTTGGCGCTCAATGCAGTCGTTCCTGTGAACATTCAGCAAATGGAACGCCTGATCGTGAGCATCGATGGATAGACGCATCTGTCTGTGAACTGGAACTCGTCTGGGAGTTTCTGCCACGTCCTTCATATAGTCTTGAACTTGCACCAAGACGTTTCCACATGTTTAGGACGTTAGAGGAGTTCCTGGGAGGCCAGCATTTGGATCATGGCGCCGGTGTACTCAGTTACACTTCTGTTCACACAGACAATGCCAACATCATTAGAAGGTATTATTGTTTTCTAGAAAAATGTCAGAGAAAAGCTGAAATTATTGAAATGATAAATGACGGCTCAGTGAATATCACGCTGTTTAGTCATTTCAAAGAATTTGCCTGTTTACGGGGTTTAAGGTCTTTTCATGCACAACGGTTTTTGTTTTTCAAGGACTACACAAGAGATATTGCTGACAGATTCGGGGCAGGCGGTGTCAGGTGTGAGAGTAAGGTGTGAGCGCTGGGTCTGCTGCAGGATTTCACTGTTGTCCACTTGCTCCAAATATTGAAGCAATTTTTTTTCCACAACAACAACAAAAAAAAATTATCTATTTACAGAGGAATACATTTAAAACTTATTTCCTGAGAAATAAGTTACTACAGGTCTATCCGTAATTTAAACAAGTTGAAGCTTTTCTATTGGTCAAATTATTCTATTGGTAAAAATGATAAAGCAAGCATTTCAGAGTCTTGGGCATATTATGTTTGTTGATTTGGGTAACATTCAGAATATAAGGGTTTACTGTATTAATAACCAAATCAGAATGATAATGGAATGTTCTTAAAACACAGCTCATTTATACTGTACCTTATGTGTATTAACATAAATACATACAAACGCCCCTGCCTTGAGAATTTTCACATTAAGAAAGAAATTTTAGTGAAGTAAGTTTACTTTTTTTTTTTCTTTCCATTTTGTGCAAGATTTAGTGAAGACTAAATAGACTAATAGAACCACGGGTCCTAAAGAATTTCATCAAAAACGGTAGCAAGAAGAAAAGGGAGCCGCTTTCAATTTTTGTTTTTAAAGTAGCCGGTGCCAAGAGGACTCATAAATTAAAGTTTAAAGTGAGATTTAATGTCTATTTATTTCAGATTTTACTTAATTTACAGGTCTTTTCTAAATGTTTTGATTGTTTTTATATACAAAAAAAATATGATTATAGAGTTGGTAATATTTTTGGGTGGCTGGAACGGATTATCTGCATTTACATTATGGGAAAACGCGTTTCACAATACGAACTTTCGCCTTAAAAACTCACCTCTAGGTCTCCGAGTGACGCAGTGGTAAAGCGCTCGCCCTATCATCCGGGAGTCGCAGGTTCGAACCCCGGGTGATGCTGTTTACCTCTCACAG
>JAOVVA010000021.1:9823559-9836904 GCA_028565275.1 Leiocassis micropogon
GCCGGCTCGTATTTTAGCTGTGAAACACAACACTAATGCTTGCAAAAAAGGGAGTGGAGACATTTTACTGGATTAGATACGCAAGAAAAATTGAATTCGAACACCCTTTTCCATCAGAGATCAAATACCATCGGTATTCGCATGATAAATCACGGGCAAACTGATGGAAGTCCAGCATGACCAAGATGATCCAGTGTGGGTTTACGGTGTCCAGATCAAAAATAAAAATAATTATGTTGACCCATAAGGATAAATCATTTTGATTTGATTAGAAGCTGTGCTTTTGAAGAGCTCGCAGGAAACAAGAGGAAAGAAACCTGAGGACCAGATGGCATCATTTGGACAACGCGAGGATGAGGGAGGACAGGATTCAGAAGCAGTGCTCCCACGGAAGGAAGAGGGAAAAAAAAAAAAAGAAAAAAAAAAAACAGTTTTACGCTTCCTTGGTTTGGCATGCTCCTCTTGAAGATTAATTATTCTTTCCACTTGCTCAACAGAACGTGAGCTTGAGTAAAGGACCAGCCACGGGCGCTGTCGGTCTACGGGCACCTGTGACCCAGTAAGACAAGCAGGTGCGCTCGAGGAATGATGACAGCCAGCACAGGATGTACAAAGTGCTTTGGAATGAACAGAATGTGGATGTTACCAGATATTCATAAGAGATATTCAGTCATGGATGGTTACCTCGATGATGACCGACTAATACGGGTTTCTGTCCATTCACTCCCTCATCTCCCTGTTCGGTTTTGAAATACAAGGATTGTTCAAGTCAAAATTGAACACTTACCCCAGTGTTTTACTAGTGCTTGGATACCATAAAAGGTAGAACGTTTGTTTTTGTTTTTCTCTCAGTACGCTGGAGACTGCCTGCTTCGCTGGCCTCCCAGGAACTCCTTTAACGACACAAAAATGTGGAAATGTCATGGTGCGAGGTCTGGACTGTACGGATGACGCAGAAATAACTCCCAGTCGAATTCCTGTAACGTGCAAGTGGTGCTGGTGAATGATTGTGTGTACAGTTCACACAGACAGATGCGTCTCTTTTGCAGGCGTTTAACTCGCCGAACGTTCACGGGAACGACTGCAGTGGGCTCCGAGACACCTCGACCGGGATCGTCATTCACAAACGTACGGCCTTCTTAAAAACGTTTGCAACATTCATATGTTTCACTGCGAGTCCCATCTCATCATGAGTCTCATTTTGAAGTCTTCTGTAAATGCCAGATTTTCATCCCAGATTGATCATGTTCTGGAGAAACTTCTCGTAAAGAGAACGAGAACATAATCTTCTATAGGTATAAACACAGCACACTGCAACCTCTATAACATCATCATACTCATTACCTGGCAAACACACTGAAAATCTTGGCTTTGATAAAAAGAACACAACATCTATAATACCTACTCTTGGCTAAGCAGTGCTGCACCCTGACATGCTTACTAGAATTTACTTTACATGGGACCAACTTTCCTTTTTTTATTGCTCTTATTTATATGAATCTTGACATCCAACGGCGGAATGAGGAACAAATCTCTGGAGATGGCACAGATTGGTGCGATGAACAAGAAACATCCAAGAGACCATTAATTCCGCAGGTACAAACGCCTTGTTCATCAGCAAATGTGTTGCTCAAGCTGACAGGAAGTCGAACAGCTACTCTTTACAACCGTGATGGGCAGAGAAGCATCTCAGGATGCACAAGAAAACTCAAGGAGGACGGAAAACAGGAACTGAAGACCACGCCAGGTTCCACCCCTGGAATATGATACTACAGTGGGCACGGACTCAAACAAACTGGACAGTTACTACACAAGAATGAAAAATCTGTCTCGCTATACAAAGAGATATTGTATTAGATACCAGCTCCACCTCCTTTTGTAAAATATCCTAGTAGGGCTGAAACGATTCCTCGAGTAACTCGAGCAATTCGATTACAAAAAATGATTGAGGCAAAATCTTCTGCCTCGAAGCTTCTTTTAATTAATTTTAAAAGCTTGCATCATGTTTTTGCCCAATTATTTGTTGACAGCGCGCTTTTGACAAAGTGCGCTTCCGGATGCAAGCCGCCAGTAAACACCAACGAAGAACAGTTAGCTGTGTATTCTGTTGCGGGCTGCAAAATGGAAGGGAGCGATAACAATATCAGCGAGCCAAGAGATGAGAAACCAGCGAGAGAAAATGACAGAAATTGTCAGTAAAGGCTTATACGTTATGCCTGAGCTGTAGATTTTTAAACTTTTAGTTCTGAAAGTTTAGTTGCACAACTTAGTGTTTTTGTATAATCATTTATTTCAATGTGTGCCTTAGTTTTTTTGATCCTTAAAGTCATTTGAAAGACCTTTTTTTTAGTTTTTGCATCTGAGAAAAGGCTTTAAAATAAGAATGTATGGCACTGTAAAGCACTTAATTCATCTCAGTCAACTTAAATACCCCTAATCTCACCTACGCGGTTTCGCACGGTGGCCGGAAGTACCATGCATCATGATTCACCGCGAGTTTTGGCGCTGAGATTACGTTTCCATCTTTCCGCGTGAAAAATTAACATGTTTAAGCCGCCTTAAAAACATGTTTAAACATGTTTAATTTTTTGGGGCGGTCTTCGCGGAAGCTAGCGGACCTTGCAGAACTTCGCGGAACGTCGGCGGGCAATCACGGCGGCTAACACCAAATCTCACCGTGAGTCAAACCGCATAGGTGAGATAGTGGTATAAGCTATTCCTTCTATTGTGAATAATGACCATGTTTATTTTTGATAAAATGCTGTATGTATTTAAAAAATTAAAGTAGATTTTTCTAAAAAGAAAACCAATTCATCTTTGTTTCTCTTATATATTTTACATTGCTGTTTAATTAAGCAAAAGTACATTTTATCCGATTACTCGATTAATCGATTAAATTTTTGGTAGAATACTCGATTACTAAAATATTCGATAGCTACAGCCCTATATCCTACTAATACAATATTAGATGGAAGGATGACAAACAAATCCATTACAAATTATTTATTTATCTATAACAATATGCCATGCTGTGGATGTTTTGCACATTCTGCAACAATTCAGGTTGCAGAAAGACCTGAAGAAAAAAAAACAAAAAAAAAACGGTTAATTAGAAAATCTCTTCAGAGCCTGTTTTACCTTTCAGAAGGTTTGATGTAACAGCAATTGTTGTACAAAATCAGATCTCCGTTCCATTCATTAGTCGAGCTCGAGTGAGACTTCAGATCTCAGCTTGGCTGAAAGTCCCCGCTCGTACAAAGCTGCTTTTAATTACCGATGAGCAATTAAATCATGTCAGCATTCTGCCACAACTAATCAGAATGCCAGTAAAAAGGGAATATTAATTAGAAAAGAAAGCGTTGCATTATGCAATGGGCTGACGTGGTGTTGTTTTTTTAATATATTTTATGCCGGAAGAAGAGAAACCGGCAAGAACGTGTTCATCTGCCTACACCGGAAGAAAACTGATGGGCAGAACACTCATGAAACCAAAAACGTATAACTTATGTAGGAGGATCCAACATCTACCCGGACATCATGAAGGCTGATCATAGATTCATGGGTAGACATGAAGCTCTACTAAAGCCAGTAAAGTGCGTTCCTTTTTGCATCTCAGTGCTGTTTTGGAGGGTAGAATCATCACCATGGATCAACAGTTTGTTATTTAATCCCGAAAAGAGCATCGTTAAACATGATTTTAGTGAACTTTTTATACCAATTACACTATTAACACATTATTAAACAAACATTTTAGTATTGTAACCCGATAATGTTTGTTCGGCATAATATTTCTCCGTAGCTCACATCGCTATTAACACTTACACCCTAAAAGGGGGCGCACTTGCATTTTGACGTTGCATTGTTAGCAGCCTTAGTTTGGAATAAGGACAGAGAAACAGTAGCGATATTTTTAACAGCTTAGCGGCGTAAGCGGGCAGCGTTGCCAGACTGGGCTGTTTTCCAGTAACTGGTCTACTTTTATTCCCATTGGCTGGAAAATGTGTCTTGGGGCTGATAATCAAATGTAGGCTAATTTTACTTAATGAATGTACGTGTATAAATGATCGCGCCATGGTACAAGCTCTAGAACTGATTATTTGGGCAGGGTTTTAGAATTAGCAGTCTGTTTACTGTGTGATTTGGCAACCGTGATGAGCACAGAGGGTTTAAACAAGTAAAAAATATCATGAAAAAAAACAAACGGAGATTCCGCTCAGTAACGAAGGCCGAGTATAACGACATAGAGCAGCATGAAAACTATATTTCTCACTATGATGATTAAACTTAAAATTAATCTGCGGTTCATGTGCAGCGCCAAACCGTGAGGAGAAATCCCACGGATCACAGATTAATCATGGCCCGTTACACCACTGTTATTACGGTTTTCTTTTCAAATTTAAAAAAAAAAAAAAAAAAAAAAAAAAGGATGTGCATCTATAAAACTATTACAGTGAGTAATATCAGCAGAACCCCATCACGCATTTGCCACATTGAAAATATTAGCTAAATCAACAAGACGCATGTATGGTGATTAAGTACAAGTAATTATATCCGTAGGTGCCTCTGAGAATGACTCACCAACAAGAAAAAAGAAAAAGTGAGAAAACTGTAACTGGATGATTACCGTTTATAGAGTTATGTAAAATCTGTAATTATAAACTTTTCCGTTTTCTGAACGAACGCTCATTAGGCAGGGTCTCAATTGTCACAAGAGCAATCCTGATTCAGATGATTTCCTGTCTCTCTCTCTTACGCAACAGCCTTTTATAAATAATCTTCGAGCGGTAGATTGTTCAGCAGACAGCCAGCTAGAGAGAGAGATAGATCGGGAGTTATAAAGGGAGCAGCGGGAGTCTCGGGGAGCGCTCGGATTCCCGATGCCCTGTCCAATTTGTCTGATTGCTCATGGCGGACTTTCGCCCTGTTATCATAAGGGCTGAACCCTGTGGTGCCGCACAGCACGAGCTGAAGAGTATTAGCTGCGCTACAGATTGCAGGGCTGCCCGAGGTCATCCGACTTCAATACGCTATCAAAGACAGAGAAGAGGAGGGGACACGGCGGGGTTACCCATTACCCTTGGGGAAATGTGATCAAAACAATCGCAGTGATGTACCTGAGACGCTTTATGTATTACGCGGGATAAAACGGACAGTAAAGCAAAGTATCGACCCACCTAAAGCCGAATCAATGCAGTTCAGAAGCAACAGGCGTGACCTGGAAAAAAAAAAAAAAAAAAAAAACACCATGCGGGCTCAAAGTTCAACCGTTCACAGGCCTGAGATACTAACCTCAGGCAGTATGGAAGCTCCTATTATTGACCCGGGGTCTTCCCTTGGCACCTTTGACATCTTTTTTTTCCTCAGAGTCGAGGCATTCATTTTTAGGCTTGGTCTCACTCGTTCACCTTCCTAACCGGGAAGATTTACAGCCTGATGCGCGTCTATTCAAAGAGCTGGTTTGTTCTCACCGTGGAGTTTGTTAACCTTCATTCAGCTTCCACCTTAAAAACCCGCGAGAGCCTCTGTTATTCAAATGTTGGTTCGTGGGGGGGGTGCTTTAAAGCCTGTTTAGACTTTGTATTTTTAAACACTGAGGAATGTAACGCCTGAGAGATGAGATTTGTTTTGTCTGCCCTACATGGCCTATTTTATTTAGCAGGTTTAAACCTCAAACCTTTACTAACTCCTCTTTGTCTTGTGAGCCACTTAAGAATCGTTAACACTCTCCTTACTTCATCAGCACTTCAACCGTTTATTGCCTAATACAGCTTAGGCTTATTTCTCAGGCAGCCTCGTAAGCAGAACAATTAAGCCACGTTCTTTGGTTTCATTTCGTTTGGTTATAAACACCTCAGTGACCTCATTATGTCAGCCCCATCCGACTCCAAAATGTACGTTTAGCGATTTAGGTCACAGTAATAAAGCTATCAGACTCGCATCATCCTACACCTGAACTGACAGATGACGAGATGATCACGTAAAAGCTACTGGTTATAGACGTGAATTCCCTTCTCTGAGTCTCGAGCATAGCGTACGCCAGAGACGATTCTTGCCTCGATTTCCCAGACGGCAATTATTTTTGGCCCTCTCCGACTTCCCTCTGCGCATTCCTACACGAGGCTGAAGCATTTCCAAGCATGTTTGGCTTTTTCTCGGTGATGGACGGTGTGTTGCGAGATAGATCTGTGAATCATACTTACACTGTAGCTTCGGTTTTGATTCAGTTTATAATGGATCGTTTCCATTTTTTATCCGTTTCAGGAGCACTAATGTTTATTGTCTGGTTTGTCTAGAGCAGCTATATTGTTTACAGATTTTAAGCTAGTAACGACTGTAATTTGGTTTGTAAAAAGTATTTAATAACCTGAAGTGCTGTGCAATTTGGTTTGTAAATTGTTAAAATGTCTTGCCTTGTATAAAAGTGATACACTTCCATCTCCGCCAGTGTATGATAATTATCGTATTTGTAGGATAATTTCAATCTGTGTGCAAGGTACGATCAATAATTGAAAAAAATTCCTATACGTACGATAATTTCAAAGTTTTTTTGGTGTCATGGCTTAACGGCATGGGACTGATTTGGAACCAGTCTGGTTATTCATTTTATATATACACACACTCCAGCATCACACATCACAGTTAACTGACCCTGGATCTGTAGTAAATGAGACAATCCACATCCCTACTGAGGCAGTTGCTGTTGCCTCCTAGCTAGCTAGCGGTGCACGGTGTAGCCCATGTTAACATAATAATTGATGGTTAAGAACAATTGTTTGAATAGTCGGAGTCCATTGAAGTTTGTTTGGTAGATGTTGATATATACGTTGCAAACTCGATTCTGGGGTCGCCGAGATCAAATTTTCCAATAATTTGCATTCATTTCTCCAAAAATGCGATTATTCAGTTTTCGACACGGCTGACAATTTTTTTGCTATATACTCCCATCCAGTAGGGGGCAGTATTGCCAGAACCACCCATAAACTCAAAAAGAAGAAGTGATGCTCGAGAGGACAAAAACTAACAAAAAAAATGTGTACTTTGCAAAGGATCCAAGCAGTTTATATTTTTTGCAAAAGCAATGATATGTTGTCAAGGAATTTGTTTCTTTTAGACCATTTAACAATTGTACACCTAGCATGAATAGATTCAGATTTTTTTGACTGACAATTAATCAAATTTATGTTTAATCATCAATTTAATAATCAATTTATACAATCTCTCAATCAGAACATCACACAGGACTAAACCATTTTTGCACATTGCAAATTTATAGACATTGCACATCTGCACATTCAGGCACATTTGCAGACACCCTGAACATTTCTATTTAAATTCCATTTTAATTCAGTTCTCTTTTTCACTGTACATAATGTAAGTCTACATGTTTTCTATATTAGCATAGCGCTTTTTTTTTTGTTCCCATCTTCTATAGCTACATTTTGTATAGCTAATTTTTTTTCTATATTTCTTATTTTATGTCAAATTATTTCTTATTGTTTTTTTTTTTTTACTTCTTTTTTTTCGATGGTCGGTCGTATAAGCATTTCACTGCATATCATACTGTGTATGACTGTGTATGTGACAAATAAATTTTTAATTTGTATGAGTTTAAACTACGATATATTTCGCCCAACTTTATTCTGTATACTGCATCATAGACATTCGTATATATACATATGTTTATCGTGTTGAGCCTGTTATCTTCTTGACATGTCTTATCTAATGCATAAGGTTTTGCACATCACCATTATACAGCATGTTACCATGTATATCATATCCTTATTACGAACTTCACCTCCTATACATAAATCACTGTCACCTCTGTACATATGGACCCACGCCCTCATTTACCACATTATTTATTATAAATAGACCACTTATCCACTTCTGGTTAGACGCCGACTGCATTTCATTGGCTTTGTACATGTACTTTGCACATTGACAATAAAAGTTTAATCTAATCTAATCTGATCTAATCTCTATTGTGAACCTCCTGCATGTAGTAGTCAAAGTGGTGCTAAGAAACAGCCAATAAGAGTCTGAAAATAAGAAAAATTAACGGTTCGGCGTCACGCGCAGCAGATCCCTGAATTCCAGATTATCATCTATGTAGTAGTGCAGGAGCGACAAGGCAGATGAATAATGCTTCTTTATCCAATATAACAAAAATAGCTACTTTTACACACCATACAGTAGTTTCAGTTCTTTTTTTTTTTTTTTGGTAAAACAGGCAATCCTCATTGTTCGCAGTTCCCTAATCAATCCCTCCTCCACATGTTTTTTTTCCTTCTCTTTTTTCTTGTTTATCATATCAAATACAGACCCTGCCAAATCCTTACACATAACATTTAATATTGTAGCTCTTGCCCTTTATCCGATATAAATAATCAAGTCTCAAATACACAGTGTATTCGTCATCGTCATTTTTTTTTTTTTGTTTGGTCCTGCGTTTGGCAAAAGGTTCCTGTCTGATCTGGTGGCAATCAAGGGTAGACTACAGATGCTGTGTATAGGGGATTAGCCTAAAAAAACCATTAGAGTATTGATTTAGCTCTAAACACACCACACACAGCAGACGTTGTGTGTTAAGAGTTTCACTCTTGAAATGCTACACCACAGCACTGCCAAACGCTCGATGCTGATTGGTCAGAGGGTGGCGATGTCGTCTCCTTTAATAACACAGCTTATTGTAGTATGCTGTTGTTTCTAAAGTAAAATTGATACAGTAATGTGTACAGTGAATTGATTTATGATAAAAAAATCTAATCGTTCATTCGTTTTCTTCGAGGAAGGAGTCTCCAGTTTCAGCCCAATATTACAACGAGAGTCAAAGCCGAAACAATATTTCATTTATTAATGAACATGCGACGCATCTTAAGCGTTTATAGTTAGACTTAATGTCGTGGAATGTCTGAGAGACATTCAAGTTATTTCCTGTTCTCGTTTTTGTTAAAGCTTAGATAAACAGTCAGTTTCTCACCAGACTCGTGCTCTCTTTCTCTCTCTCTCTGCACAGTGAATTTTACCAATAAAACAGAAAGAGTACACTCCTGTCTCTTGACCCGAAGCACCCAGCATTAAAGTCCCTGCCTATGAGCTGTTACTATAGAAACCATAACATAGTTTAAAGTGCTTTTGGATTATTGAGGAACTGCAACATTTTTAAACTCTCTAAAGCAAACATATACAAATTAAAAACGTATTTTTAAAAATTCTATACAGGTATTGTCGCACTAAAGAATTACGAGACGTAATCTAACCGATTTTTTCCCCATCTCTACTACATACTACTATTACAAACTATTTTTACTATTTGCCTCGCAGTTTGTTTTTTTTAAAGGTATATCTTATATATACACTAGGGTTCGATAGGCGATGGCCGATAGACATCACAATGCTGAGCCGGCATCGCGATCCTCCGCCCCGCCCCCGCAGCAGCAACCAGCACATGTTTGCAGCATGACCTTACATGCGCTCTTCTCTACCGTATTAAAAGAAACCATTTATTTTGCTACGTAGCGGGTCACAGCGTCAGTACACTGCTTCCATCTTTCGGTTTCACGCGTGTACTTAGTAATTTTAGCGAAAACTTCAAATACTGTTGGTTGGTTCCTGCGAGGTTCAGTTGTGTGTGATGACACTGGCAATGAGCTGTATTCCGCAGGATGGTGAACACGCAAATGGTCATGTAAATTTGTTGTCTGTGCATCTTTTGCGCAGACAACTTTACCGCAAATCCTACACACCAATCTCGTGGCTGTCCTCTTTCATTCGGTCTAAAGCCAAAGTATTGCCAGATAGGTGAATTTGCACCTTTTTTACCAACCAAGTTTGTCGACGCCATTATAACAACACATATCACTGTGCCTATTCATGCCAGAGTCCCGCGGAAAAAGTGATTGACAGGGGGTAATTTGTGTGTAACTTATCTTTATTTATTTATGGTTTGGTTATGGGTAAAACAAATACTATGCGGGTCAGGTAGTGGAAACGGTAGGCTATAATTAATTAATTCGTTATGAATTAATTCGTTTCACATTAGCCAAATTGGTCGACATTGCCCAACCCTAATATACACTGTAGATAGAATATTGCCAACAGACTTAAATCTCTTGATCCCTCACTGCTCCACCTGTAGGATTATAGGGGAACTGCAACATTTTACTATCTCAAATGCAAAACTATATAAATTGTAACAGCCATACCAAAGAATCACAATACATCACTGAATCATCCCCCCCCCCCCCATCACACATCTCTACTAATCATCAAGAAATTAACTGCCTTATAAAATAATTTTACTGAACCACAAAAGTGAATAATCCATGATGATGATGAAAAATGCACTGATGAACCATGATTACTGCCATACAGGACGAGTCATTACTTTTGTTTTTTTTTCCCCTTCTTTATTGTCCCACAAAATTATGAACTCGCTTGTAAATGAGATAAATACTATATAGGTATAAAATACGATATAGATATAAGTCATTTTTTTTGTCTCATTTTTTAATGCTTTTCAATTTTTCAAAATGCGCATAACTTGTGGCGTTTGCCACAAAACCAAAAATATTTCCGAATATTAATTTAATCATTGATTAAAAAAAAAAAAAAGAAAATCAACTATGAAAAAAAATCTCCGAATTTACTGCACTCCATTCCAGTACTTATATTAACTGCATCAAATTACATAGATTTCTACAACTTAGATTTAGTCAGATTTTTCACACCAATCATCTTTAAATTGTCGCCATCTTTCGAACTCTGTTCCAAACTACGTGAACTCTACTTTGATTAAAAAGTTTTTTGGTCCCACAGTTTGCTTGCTTCTCTTTCTTTCAGGTTTGTATCAGCCATGTTTCTTTCTCAAATATTAAAATGATTCCATGTTTTTCCTCATTTAAATGTTATCATGTTATATAAACTCCTAACTAAATAAATATTTAAACGATCATTAAATTATTGTGTAATGATTAGTCATTTCTTGTGATTCATTGAGAGAAAATGTACGCTAAATATATCTTTACACTATTAGTAACTTTACCCTATTTTTAAATGCACACCATAACGAATGACTGAGACACAGACTTAAGGTGTAACCAGAAAGTACAATTTGGCATAAATTGCCAAGTGTAGCAAAAAGATTAAGGGAGAACCTTAAAGTATGTTTATTTCTGAAAGCATATGACTATAGCTAAGACTTGGAAACAAATTACAAAACTGAGAGTCTTACCAACACTATAATCATATTTTTGCATATAAAAACAAGCTAACATTTTGAGAAGACACGGAAATGTAAATGCCTTTCGCAAAACAGGTAAACGATGTAAAGTATGAAATGCAAACAAGTTTTAAATAGCTCCCTGAAGTATGTGCAGTATAGCCGGCGTTCGGTTCGTTCATATGCCGATGCAAATTTCATGCAAAATTTCAATTTATAAGGCGAATGTTACTAAGGGAGGGCATTCTTATGCCGAGGTCCCACTGTAATTTAATTTCAGGCCAAATTTAAAGATGTGTTTAGGTTAAATATTATATAAAATATCAACAAATCAAAATCTTTACCTGGTACCACATCAGCAACAAAGAAACCTTTGGTACTGTAGCTTTATTTCTGAGAGGATAAGATATAGCTAAACTACAAAACTGAAGTGTTTAAATAAGTGCTAGTAAAGGTTAATTTTTAAAACACTGCTTAATATTAAAACCTTTTTAAACTATTTAACTTAAGTCAGTTAGCAAACTAGGTACTAGTCGTACTAGGGGGTTTAATTATGATGCCTGTAAATGATTAATCATTCAATATTTATTTTGTTAAGAACATAAGTGAGAAAATAAATAGGAAACAAACTGGAAGTCCCGTGATTCTTTGACAAAAAAAAAAGGCAGAATACATCTTTAAGCATCTTTGAACTGTTTTTAAATAAACACTGCAAACTAATAGCTGATAGACACACAGTTGGAAACAAACTAAAAAAATCGAAGTTTTTTTTTTATTTTTATTAACCCGAACACTTATTTAAACACTGCTCAACATGAAAGCCTTTCTACACTTTCTAAGTTAAGTTAGATATCAAACTAGGTACTAGGGGTACTGAGGGTTTGGAGCTAAAACAAGTCATCAACTTCAAAACAGAACATATAACTTTATAGGGTGGTTATAACACCCTATTGTTTTTATGTTTGTAAAATTAGAGGTTTAATCAAGAGTTTGCTCGTTAAGTGTTTAGTGTTAGCTCAGTAATTCGACCCATTTAACCAGTTCATGCTACAGCATGGAGATAAAAACAAACAGTAACAGACAGCTAGTTCATTTGTGTACTTCTACATAAATTTGCATATTAAAAAGACTTCTAGCTTGTTCCTCATTTATTTTGTCACTGAAGTTCTTAACAAAATAAATAGTTGAACTGTTATTTAATTATACCACCTGTAAATTATTAATCACTTAATATTTATTTTGTTAAGAACTTAAGCGACAAAATAAATGATAAACAAATTAGAAGTCTTGTGATTCTTTGACAAAAAAAAGGCTGAATACATCTTTAAGCAACTTTGAACTATTTTTTAAAATGAACACTACAACTAGTATCTGATAGACACAGACTAAAGGTATAACCAGAAAGTACACTTTTGCATAAATTTCCAAGCGTAGGAAAAAACGTAAGTTCTTATCCTCGCTGAGTGAGAAACCTAGCTCTAATGTTGGACAGAGAACCTTTAAAGGTTTTGGCAAGAAGTGAAGCTGAAGAACCACCTCGGCAACAAGGAGAACCTGTGGTACTTTATAACAAAGACTTGGAAACAAACTAAAAAATGTTTAAATAACTGCTGGGGTTCATTTAACATTAAAAACGTCATAAAACACTGCTCAACATGAAAGCTTATCTACACTTCAGTTAAGTTAGTTATCAAACTAGGTACTAGGGGTTTGGAGCTAAAACAAGTCACCAACTCCAAAACAGAACATATAGCTTTATAACCTACATTCATTACTTATGTGTTGTTTTTATGCTTGTAAAATTAGAGGTTTAATTAAGAGTTTACTCGCTAAATGTAGCGTTAGCTCAGTCACCAGACCGATTTAACCAGTTAGTGCTACAGCATGGAGATAAAACCAAACAGTAACAATAATAGACAGCTAGTTATTAGTTCAATTACTACTTACTAAGTATTTATGTGGTTATTTATCTGTTTGAAAAAAGTGATTCATTTTAAAACACTGGTTTTTTTATCATAAAAAACATGATAACCTTTCAAAACTATCTAACTTAAGTTAGTTAGAAAACTAGGTATTAGGGGTACTAGGAGGTTTGAAGCTAAAACAACTCCAAAACAGATCAAC
>JAOVVA010000021.1:9837004-9860712 GCA_028565275.1 Leiocassis micropogon
GACAGTAAGTAGTAAATGAACTCATAACTAGCTAATTATTTATGTGGTTATTTTTACTGTTTGAATAAGTGACTAATCTTAAAACACTGCTCAACATGAAAACCTCTCGAAACTAGCCAACTTAAGTTAGTTAGAAAACTAGGTTTTAGGGGGTTTGGAGCTGAAACAAGTACAAAACAGAGGAACTGAAGGTCTAGAGAGTTTTTATAACCTAGATTCATTACTTATGTGTCGTTTCTATGTTTGTAAAAGTAGAGAGTTTGCTAGCTTAGTGTTAGCTCAGTAACCAAAGCCATTTAACCGGTTAGGGCTACAGCATGGAGATAAAAAACAAACAAACAAATAAACAAACAAAATAAAATAAAAAAAACCAGTAACAATAACAGACAGCTCCACTAGTTCATTTGTGTATTTATTGAACTGAAGTTAGTTGTTTCAGGCTGCAGCTAGACAGCTAACTGTAGGGTAAGAAGTGCTCCAGCAGCTCCAGGCTCTTCTGTGCTCCTGAGATCCTGAGATCCAGCTCTCTCTCTCTCTCTCTGTCTCTGTCTCTCCCTCTCTCTCTCCACATGGATTCCTTCCGGTTCCTGCGGAATCTGTTTGCTAGTCGCTAGTTAGTTCACTAATAAAAACCCCAGGCTGGACGTGTTGATCTACCGACACATGAAACAATCTGATCCGCTCACATTAGCTGTGCTGCAACAAGGCTAGCAACAAGGCTAGCTAACGTTAGGATGATGATGAAAATCCGTATAAAAATAACACCCCGTGCACTCACCCATTCAACGCAGGAATGTAGTAATGCAAAAGATGATCGATCCGGTCTCCCTCCTTGTTTTTACTGTCTTGATGTTTGATTTTTGATTAATAAAGCGTCTGCGTGTCAGACTCCGAGCTGAAGTGCAGCGTCCCGGGTTTTTTAACGTGGAGCTGATTCGGTGCTGCTGGAGGAGCACACGATAAACTCGTCTTTCCCCCCGTCTCTCTCTCTCTCTCTCTATCTCTCTCTCTCTCTCTCTTTCATCCACATTGAGTGCACTATATCCGCCGCTAGAGGGCGATCACACCCCCATCATCAACAATTATAAATTGTTTTCTCTTTTGCAGACTATTGTGTGTCTTTTCTTTTGCAGTTTCTTTTTGCCAGATTGAGCATAATTATAATATTGCTATGATCATGATATGGGTTTGGCGTAGTGGGTTAACACTGTCATCTTGTATCTCCAGGGTCGAGGGTTCGATTCCCGCCTCGGACCTGTGTGCATGGCATTCCCGTGCTGGGGGGGGGGTTTCCTCTGGGTACTCCGGTTTCCTCCCACAGTCCAAAGACATGCAGATTAGGGTAACTGGCCAGCCCGAAGTGAGTGAGTGTGTGTTTGTGTGTCCCCTGTAATGGATTGATAATAAGTTTTCTGGGATAGGCTCTAAGCCTCGAGCAAAACCCTATACACAGGATAAAGCGGTAGAGACACTGAGTGAGAAAGACCATCGTTTTTCAGCATAAGCACAATTTTTTTGTACAGTATGATAATTATCATATTTGTTTGATAATTTAAGTCTCTGTACGATCGACAATCAATGATTTTAAAAATCCATAAACGTACATTAATTTCAAGTCATAGTTTTTTTTGGTGTCATGCGTCTAATTTGGAATCAGTTATTTTTTTTATATACACTTTGTCATCATATGTCACGGAAAACTGATCCTGGATCTGTAGTTAATGAGCCTGTTAGTCTTTCGATCGTCACAACAGGGCATCCGGGCCACACACAACTTTGCTACTGGTTTTACACCTGACGCAACTGCTATTTTATCCAGGCTCAAAACCAGCACTGCAACCAGTGTCTGGGGTTCAGGCATTGGGCGGAAATCGAAATCTACCACTGTGCCATCAATGCCGAGTAGATGAGCCAGTAATAGGATAATCTAATAATAAGATGAGCCTAATAAGTTCTTGCCTCCTAGCTAGGTAGTGGTGTACAGTGTAGCCTATGTTTTGATTAAATAGGTGGAGTTCATTAGAGTTCGTTTGGTAGACGTAGTTGTATACATGACAGCACGGTGGCTTAGTGCCCCCTCAGGGTCTGAGATCTGTGTGCATAGAATTTCCAGGTTTCCTTCCACAGTCAAAAGACATGCCAATTACGCTAATTGCCGTGAATGAGCATGTACAGTATGTGTGTGTGCTCTGCGATGGACTGGTACCCTTTCAAGGTGTACCCTTCCTAGTGCCCTAAGTCTCCTGGGAAAGGCTCCAGGCTCCCTGCAACCCTGTATACAGGATAAACCAGTATAGACAATGAGTGAGTGAGGTTTTTTTTTTTTTTTTTTTTTAATGTCATGGGTCTCATTTGGAACCAGTCTGGTTATTCATTTTATATATATACTCTGTCAAAGAAAACTGACCCTGGATTTGTAGTTAATGAGCCAGTCCATATCTCTAATAAGCTCTTGTAAGGCAGTTGCTGCCGCCTCCTAGCTACCTAGTAGCGTACAGTGTAGCCTATGTACTGTAGGCATAATATTTACGCTCAAAAATATTTGATTAGGTGGAGTTTATTGGCGTCCGTATAGTGGATATACAGTAGGTATATGTGTTGCTAACTCGGTTCTGGGGGTGCTATAATTATATTTTCAACAAACCCTGAAATACATTTACATTGAGGCATTTCGCAGACGCCCTTACATTTTTTATCCTATTATACATCTGAGCAGTTGAGGATTAAGGGCCTTGCTCAAGGGTCCAACAGGGACAACTTGGTGGTAATGGGATTTGAACCTGGGACCTTCTGAACCATATTCTAATGCCTTAACCACTGACCCTCTGATGTCTTTGACTATCCGGCAACACTGACAAGTATTTATCAGTTTCTGCTTTCAACTGGACAAACACAAGAACTCCATAGATGTGATGACCGTGTCATTCAGTACATTCGGGATGTCAACTGATTTCATTTTATTGCCACATGACGTTACTGAGCATAGACCTGACCAACTGAAGCAACCCCAGATCACTACCTCCAGAGGCTTCTACAGTGAAAACTACGCATGATGGATGCATTGCTTCCCATTTGCATACCCATTTTTATGATGTAACTTTAAGCTTTTCAGTTATTTACATTCTTTCGGACCATATTTCTTTGACTTTCAGCACTATCCTTCCAGGTTTTAATAATGTATTGAACAGTTTTCCCAATTCAAGTCAATTCAAATCTCCATAATTGATTTCTTTTCTTGATGGGGACTTGAGCCTATCCCAATGAATTTAGGGCACAAGACAAGGTACACCCTGGATAGGATGCTAACCCACCACAAGCATACACACTCACACACCCATTCACACAAAATGTGATGTGTCATGTGAAACTGAAGTACCTGGAGGAAACCTACCAAGCACACAGAGAACATGCAAACTACACACACACACATACACACACACACTCCCATCCGGGGAGGTGTGAAGTGGCAGGGCTAACCACTAAGAGACCATGCCACTTGGTAAAATAATTATATTACCAAACCACTGCAGTGATAAGAACTGCTTGGACCAATCCAATACAGGCATTTATACACTTTAGCACTTAGGGGTTAAGTGCCTTGTTCAAGTGCTTAACAGCGAGAGCCTGGCAGTGCTGGGGTCTGAACTCACAGCCTTCCAATCAGTACTAGAATATCTCAACCACTGAGGTACTCATGCTTACTATCTGTGTTAAATTCCCCCTTAGGTGTTCTACTCACATTCACAAGGGATTTCTTTTGTGGTCTGTGGTATCTTTCCAAACGTCCAAAAATCAATGCAAAAGTTTTCACCGTAAAAGAATTGACGCTTGATGAGATGCCACTCAGTTACGGGCACCATTCACACACATTCACACACACTTATTCTCACCTAGGGGAATTTTAGAGTAGGAAGTCAGAGCGAGGAAACCTGATTGGGTTTTGTTTAAAATATACCGATTCACAAATGAGCATTTTAACTCTGTAAATTAACCATTATAAAATATTACAAATTACAGAAGACAAAGTAAAAGAGTGTGTAAATGTGTGTGTGTGTGTGTGTGTGTCTGTGTGTCTGTGTGTGTGTGTGTCATGGTGGATCGAGTGCTAGACTCTGGGTTCACCCTAACCCTGACCAGAATTAAGCCTCTTCCATCAAAATAAACAAATGAACGATGATTATAAATAATGAAGTCTAATTCATTCAAATTTGATTTGATGTAAATAATGCACAAACTGACCACTGTTTTTTTTTTTTTACTTTTTTTTTCTAACTCTGACACTGAGACGTTGTTCACCAGCTGGAAATGTGTTAATAATAAGGAGCAGGTTTGCGTGCGTTAGCCTACATTTCACGTCAGGTCTAATTACTGTCAAGACGTCCTAATAACTTGCAGAGTATAATTAGACTGCTTTGTATTTGGAATCGTGACTAGGTGGAAAAGAAAATGACTGGTGTTGCCCACACCTCTTCATGTACCATAGTGAGACTTTTTTTTTTTTTTTTTTGAGTTTTAAGTAAATCATTAGAAATTCCAAGATATTAGAAAACTCAGTGGTTGATTAAAAGAGGTTCAGGTTTGAGTCGTTCAAATCTCAAAACTAAATAACAATTGAGGAAAACTATACATTTCAGAAGTCATGAAAGGTATGAGAGCAAAATAAAAAAAAATAAAAATACAAATGCTGGTCAGACTGTTACAGCTCACTCTGAAGAAAAACTAAATAAGGAAAAGATTTCAGCTATTAATTTGGCATGCAATTCTCAAGTCATATGATCTAACCAGTGACCGTAACTTCTCTCTAATCGTATAATTTGGTTGTAATTTTTTTATTGAAATATGCAATAAAAATATGCTAACATTTTCATAATGCGTTATGTATAGTTTTCATTTCAAAATGTTTTTCCATCACTATAAAGTACATCTTTAACTTTGTAGTTCTTTTTAGAAATAACAGGTTCTTGTTTTAACCTTGTAGCTAAGGTTGTTACTGTGTTGTTGTTTTTTCCCCCATCTTTATCAGTTTTGTCCTTTAAATTATGTGAACTCATTACAATATAAAAACAAGCCAAGCTGAGGCTGTACTGATAAATGTTCTTGTTAGTTTCGAAGGAACATCGGGCTATTTTATACCTCTGTATCATTAGTGGAGGAAATGACTGTGTGATTTGAAGTATGCATCACTTCTCTACATATTTAGATGCAAAAAAAACAAACAAACAAAAACAACCATAGATCTTCTTATGATTTCCAGACCAACCAAAACACATGTGAACTTGATTCTGAGCATCATGTACTAATTAATCACTTGAGCTTGGAGGCCAAAACAGGTCATCAAAATTGTATTTAATCCCATTTTACAAACAGTCAACACTTTTTCGGAACGGCAATTACCTTAAGATGCATGTCTTTGGACTGCGGGAGGAAACCCACCAAGCACGGAAGGAACATGCAAACTCCACACATACACACACACACAGACCCAGAGCTGGAAATCGAACCCGGACCCTGGAAGTGTAAGGCGACAGTACTAACCACTAAGTCACCGTGTCACTGATTTAAAATAACCACTTATAATAACACTTATAAATCAATGCAGGCCAAATTTCATTACATGATTAAGTATTTAAAATATTGTTTATCTGTATCACAAAAAAATCTTGAAATGTTATTCCTAACGCTTATCCTGTATACAGAGTTGCGGGTGGCCTGTAGCCTATCTCAGGAGACTTTGGGCACAAGGCAGGGTACACACACACACACACACACACACACACACACTACAGGCAATTTGGAAATGTTAATTAACCTTTTATCTGCATGTCTTTAGACTGTGGGAATCCAGAATACTGAGAGAAAACACACTAAGCATTTGGAGAACAGGCAAACTTCATGCACACAGACCCCAGGGCGGGAATCGAACCCTTGACGGTGTGAGGCCACAATGTTAACCACTATAGCACCGTGACATCCCATATAAATAAAAATATGTTTAAAAAAAAAAAACACAACCAGGAATTTCGACTAATTGATTTTAATTTAAAACTTTAGCATTAGAGAATTTTAATAGAATTAATTAAACACGAAACTAGCACAAATTTACACTACACTGGTATCATTTTGGCGGCACGGTGGTTTAATGGTTTGTACTTTCGCCTTATTGTTGCCTCAGGGTTCGATTGCCATCTCGGGGTCTGTGTGTGCATGGAATTTTTATGTTCTCCCCATGCTTGGTGGGTTTCCTCCGGGTTCTCCTGTTTCCTCCCACAGATCAAAGACATGCTGATCCACCACAGTCGTAAAAAGGAGAATAAATACAATGGTCACCACTGGCCTCCACGGTCCATAGCAGGACTACAGAGATTCAGTATCACTTCAGTTCTAAACACAAGGAGGCGATATTCCTCTTTTTAACTCATGTTTCGCTGGATGAACTCTAAAAACCACTTGCTTCATATTTAGTGGACTATCTAGGGTGCATACGCTATTATGTCATATCCTCTATAGTGCACTAAACATCTGGAAATTAGTTGTTTTTGGATTCATCGCTGATTTGGGGAATAAACTGAAATAACTATGTGCTGGAAATTGAGTGCGCTATTTAGAGTGTGAAGTTATCATTTGTAGACACTATACAGTGTCTTATTAAGGGAAGAACTTAGTGATGGCAAGATTAGGCCTTGTTTAGGTGTCTAACAGTTTCACTTAAAGTTTCCATGAAGCCTCATTTTAGAGCTTGTTGTACTGCCATCTAGTGGACAAATTTGATATAGCAAATAGACCCGTGGAATACTTAACATGGACCTGGAGCACCAAATATTATTGAAGTAATCACTGACATTTTGTCAGTTGTATATGTATGGGTGTGCTGTAGTTTAAAAATCCACTGTGCAAAGGAATGTTTATGCACATTACTACCTTTTTTAAATCGTAGTGGTTAGCACTATTGCCTTGCACCTCCAGGATCCAGGTTTGATTCTGGCCTCTGTGTGACTCCCCGTGCTTGGTGGGTTTCCTCCCACAGTCGAAAGACATGCAGATTAGGTTCATTGGCGTTCCCAAATTGCCAGTAGTGCGTGTACTGTATGTGTGTGCCCTGCAATAAATTGTCACCCCCTGTGATGGAACCCCACCTTGTGCCCTAAGTCTCCTGGGATAGGCTCCAGGCCCCCCGCGACCCTGAATACAGGATTAAGCGGTATAGATAGAAGTGAGTGCGAGAGATGTTCTACTAAGCTACAAAATTGTTGGTACCCTTTGGTCAATGAAAGAAAAACTCACAATGGTCACAGAAATAACTTTAATCTGACAAAAGTAATAAATAAAAATTCTATGAATGTTAACCAATGAAAGTCAGACATTGCTTTTCAACCAAGCTTCAACTGAATTATTTAAAAAAAAAACAAGCCTAGACAAAAATGATGGTACCCCTAACTTAATAGTTTGTTGCACAACCTTTTGAGGCAATCAAACGATTCCTGTAACGGTCAATGAGACTTCTGCATCTCTCAGCATGTATTTTGGCCCACTCCTCATGAGCAAACTGCTCCAGTTGTTTCTGGTTTGAAGGGCGCCTTTTCCAGGCAGCATGTTTCAGCTCCTTACAAAGATCCTCAATAGGATAGAGGTCAGGGCTCATAGAAGGCCACTTTAGAATAGTCCAATGTTTTCCTCTTAGCCATTCTTGGGTGTTTTTAGCTGTGTGTTTTGGGTCATTGTCCTGTTGCAAGACCCATGACCTGCGACTGAGCACATTTCTCTCTAGAATCCCTTGATAGTCTTGAGATTTCATTGTACCCTGTATAGATTCAAGACACCCTGTGCCAGATGCAGCAAAGCAGCCCCAGAACATAACAGAGCCTCCTCCATGTTTCACAGTAGGGATAGTGTTCTTTTCTTGATATGCTTAATTTTCCTGTCTGTGAACATAGAGCTGATGTGCCTTGGCAAAAAGTTCCATTTGTCTCATCTGCCCATAGGACATTCTCCCAGAAGCTTTGTGGCTTGTCAACATGAGGTTTGGCATATTCCAGTCTGTCTTTTTTATGATTTTTTTCCAACAATGGTGTCCTCCTTGGTCGTCTCCCATGTAGTCCACTTTGGCTCAAACAATGATGATGTAATCTGACACCGATGTTCCTTAAGCATGAAGTTCACCTTGGATCTCTTTTGAAGTCTTTCTGGGCTCTTTCGTTACCATCCATCAATTTTCCTCTTGCGGCCACGCCCAGGGAGGTTGGCTACGGTCCCATGGATCTTAAATTTCTGAATAATATGTGCAACAGTAGTCACAGGAACATCTAGCTGCTTGGAGATGGTCTTATAGCCTTTACCTTTAACATGCTTGTCCATAATTTTCTTTCGAATCTCATGAGACAACTCTTTCCTTCGCTTCCTCTGGTCCATGTTGAGTGTGGTACACACCAAGTAATCAAACAACACAGTACCTACCTGGAGTCCTATGTATACAGTACTGACTGATTACAAGATTTTAGACACCTGTGATGCTAATTAGTGGACACACCTTGAATTAACATGTCCCTTTGGTCACATTATTTTCAGTCTTTTCTAGGGGTACCATCATAATTGGCTCGGCCTGTTCCATGAGTTTATTATTTAAAAAAAAAATAATTCCATTGAAGCATGGTTGAAAAGCAATGTCTGACTTTCACTGTTTAACATTCATAGAATTTTTATTTATTATTACTTTTGTCAGATTAAAGTTATTTCCGTGACCATTCTGAGAGTTTTCCTTTCATTGACTGAAGAATTGTGTGTGTGTGTGTGTGTGTACAAAATTGTTAGGAGAAATTACTTCAAAATGTTCCCTTCTTTCTTTCTTTTCTTTTTTTTTATTAACAAGATGAACATTAATCCATGTAACAGGCAACTGTTTGCAATCTTGAAACAGAATATATAATTAAGGAATCAGCACACAAAGCAAATGATTAAAACACACAAGAAAATTAACTCCCCCCCACCGAATCCATGTGAACGGGCTTTTACTTCAGCCAGTCACGTGATCCCGACCAACGCGCGGCATTTTTTTTTGCCCTTGGTTACGTGACGCGCAGAGACACGTCACAGAATCCCCGCCTTTTCCGCTCGGCAGTCGGCACGAGCCCCGGCGCTTCAGTCTCATACGTCACGTATTCTGCGCTCGCGCTGATCTAAAATGGCGACTTCCTTAGGCTCTAACACGTACAACAGACAGAACTGGGAGGACTCGGTAAGTCTAAAAGTGGACATTTTCCATTATAAAATGTGAGATTATTGTCATATGTGTAGTGATGCTGTTTTTAAAAGACAAAATTGCAAGGATAATTGGCCATGGGTGTGTTTTAGCTATGTAAGCTAGCCGTTGCAGGTGGCCTCCTGTGCTAGCATGCTAACGTAGCGCTAACGAAAGCTAGCTAGTTAGCTAGTTAACAACAACAATAACATATCATTAATGAGCAATCTATTTTATCATAACATTTAATTTCAGTAAAAATAATTTATTAGTTTTAAAATGTAATTATTTTTTTTATTTTAATTGAAATATGTTTACGTTATTTTGCGTAATGAACCTGTAGTTACCGTGAAATAAAGCTATCTGTAGCAGGAGAACGTTGTGTTTTGTTCTGAGAGTCAAAACTCCCTTCAGTTTCTCCTTATAATCCCCTCCAACACTAATGCACTCATCCCAGTGTTTCACCCGTGCTTGGATGCCATCAAGGTAGAAAGTTTTCCCAGTACACCCTGAGCCATGATCTGATTGCCTGCTTCACGTATGAAACACTGTCCTCCCAGGAACTCCTTTTACGCCCCCAAACATGTAGAAATGGCTTGGAATGACGTCAGGACTTTACGGGAGATTTGGCAATAACTCCCAGACAAGTTTCAGTAATGTGGAAATGTTGTTGAATGATTGTGTGTATAGTTCCCACAGACGGATGCGTCTCTTCCACCACACATTGGCAACAATTAACTGTAGATTTTCAAGGATCAGATGTTCCACCCACTGAATGTTCACTGCAGTGGAATTCTCATTTACGGACACAGCCTTCTTTAAAACGTTTGCACTATTCAAATGTTTTACTGCGGCTAAGAGTCTCATCACAATACCGTGCTTGAAGTCCTCAGGAAATACCCATGCTTTTACGCCTTCACTCATGAAACATTTTATAACAAATCCCAGATTGACTGTAACATCTTTCAAAATCCTGCACAAATTACCCAGCACAAGAGTTTCCTGTGAAGCTCTTGAGTGGTGAACAAACAGCTTTTTCTTCCTAGGGAAGGAAAGGTCTACGTTCAGACATCAATGGCTTGGAGCGAGGTCAGGACTGTACGGAGGATGTGGCAATAACTCTGAACCGGGTTGCTGTAATGTGAAAGTGTTTTTGTTGTGTTTTGGTGAAGGCTTGTGTGTACGGTTCTCAAACAAATGCGTCTCTTCCGCATACACATTTATATTATTAGGCAGACACCCTCACAATTTTATCTCGTTATTCATCTAAACAGTTAAGGGTTAAGGGTCTTACCCAACAGTGAATACTTGGTGGTGCTGAGGTTTGAACCTGGGACCTTCCAATTAATAGTCCAACATTCTGCTACTCCTTCCATTTCACTTGCTGTATGTTCACAGGAAATGCAACCGTGGGCTCCAATGTTTTGCACTTTAATATGTTTTACTGCGACTGAGAGTCTCATCAGCATACTGCGCTTGTAGTCGTGAATGTCATTGCAACATTACAGTATAGCGTTTGTGATGTGAAGCAGGTAGTCCGATTATGGCTCCGGTGTACTAAGTACTTTTTTTCCTATCCAAGCATTAGTAAAACACTGGGATAAGTGCATTATTGTAGCTGGGGTTATGTAGAGGAATAAAGAGTTTGTATTGTCATAACTGTGTTCTTTTATTCTGCATAGTCTGAAGTCTTGGTTTGACTTGAACATCCTTGTATGTATCTAATTAAATGTTTGCTTGACCAGGCATTGTGTACAAAGTTAATTCCTCCTGTTCAGTGCTCTGTTGTTCATTATACATGTCGCACAAATCCTGAAACTCTGACAACCATCTTTTCACCAATGAGAACAGGATCAACAAGGCGACATCACTAATTACATTGTGCACAGTGTCTATATCCAGTAGATAGAAATTTGTAGAGATAGATAGAGATTACTCCTCTCTGCTCACTCTAGCAAGTCTTTCCATGTTTAATCACTGAACTTTTTATCTCTTGTCTTTTCCCAAACAGGACTTCCCTATTCTGTGTCAGACATGTTTGGGAGAGAATCCATACATCCGAATGGTGAGTATGTAGATTTCAATATTGAGCTCAAAGTCACAAAGCACATCATCACAAACTGACTTGCTATGGATTATTTGAGATACAAGATTCTTCATGCCTCGTATTTTGTACAGACGTGTTCAACAGGTTTGTGAGCTCTTAAAGGGCCAAAAGCTGTACACGTATGCACAGATCTATTCTCAGAAAATGGTTTTGGGTTAGTTTATTGTTTTTAGTTATTTTTGATAATGAGTAAGATGTTGAACTCATTGCCTTATAGATATGTCTCACATACAGTACATCCGTTTTAACTGTTACTTTAGTCCAGTAGAGCGCTATAAGTCGTCATTCTTTACAGTGTTTTTCTTTTCACACTTTCCCTGTTTAATTCTGTAAGCATTCAAAGTAAATGCTTAATTCTGTAAGCATTTCAAGTAATTGGGAATTTTAAAGCTTTCATACTGTATGAAAGGTATGAGTAAAGTATTAGTAAGATGATTATATTAAGAGTTAATCTGAATAAACACACATGTCGTAGTTGTTGACTCCTTATCTTCAGTGCTTCACTAACCCTGTATCTTTTGAATGTTAGGTCTCCCCCCCCTTTTTTTTATAAAAATGAAAAGTGCTGTGGTGCGGATGAAATCCATGCAACGTGAATAAGATTAAAATGTCACAGTTTAATATCGCCACACTGACTCGAAATTAGAAATCTTTTTTTAAAATCTATTTGTTTCCCATTTCAAGTTGTAAAAAACGATGCTGTTCATCTGTAATCCTGCAGGTGGTGACTGTACACTGTTCACACAGCATAGCGTCCTGTGATGTAGGAGCAAATTATCTGCTGAGTTTGTTTAAAATTGTAAAAAAATATATATATATTTATATATAAATCAGATTTTTTTTTTTAAAAACACTTACAGAATAACAATACAAATCGAGTCGGCACATGGGAGGATACTGTATCGAGAGGTCTCGGGTGATTCCCGTCACTGATTTAAAGATTTAATTCCGATTTAGTCTTTCCAGTGTGAACATATTGGGGAGTAAAAATGAGACAATGGGATCAAGCATTAATACCAAAAGCAAAAGACAAAAGAAAGTGTTTTTAATGAAATATTACATATAAGCTATAATATTTTATTTTATTCCTTTATTTTCAACAGACCAAAGAAAAGTATGGCAAAGAGTGCAAGGTAAGATAACCGACTGCTTATTGCCTTGTTTACATTATTATTATTATTATTATTTAATATAAAATATTTAGCACATCTAGTGTGGCTGGTTCTGATTCTGGCTCTGGTTTTGTCCCAGATCTGCGCCCGTCCCTTCACCGTGTTCCGCTGGTGTCCCGGGGTCAGGATGCGCTTTAAGAAGACTGAAGTGTGTCAGACCTGCAGTAAGATGAAAAACGTTTGTCAGACCTGCCTGCTGGACCTGGAGTACGGTACTGAACATCCCTCAGTTTCACTAAAACACGATTACACAGTCGATCACATTCCACGCACATTCACACTCGCCCTAATGAGGTGCTCATCTTTTGCTGTTTTTTTTCCACCTCTCTCTCTGTAGGTTTACCCATTCAGGTCAGAGACACAGGACTGTCTGTTAAAGATGAGATGCCACGATCAGATGTGAACAAGGAGTATTACACCCAGAACATGGAGCGAGAGGTGAGTCTTATGGGTTCTTGCTGTTAGGTCTTATGTTATTTGACGTGTTTAAAAAAAAATGGTCAGGAAGTATGTTCTGATTAAAAATTCAAGGCCATTTTTTTTTTCGTCTTTATCCAGACGTTTAAACACTGATATAATCGATAGTAGTAGTAATATTGGTAATATCGGTCTTAATCCAGACATTTAAACACCTGCAGTATAGCTTTAGTATTTATAATTTTCAATTTGTTGTCATGGCAATATAGATAAAGCAGCATCAGACCAAATTTGAATTAAATCTTGTCTGTTGTCTTGCTTTTAAGTTATCTTTTGTATCTCATGAATTTACAAGCTCCTGGTGTCTTTGGGGTGTGTGTGTTTTTTATTTATTTTTTTTTTTTTTTTTGCGTAGGGGATATTGGGGTGCGTTTAAAATCCCAATAAATTCTTAAATCTTTTTTTAAAAAGATCTGTTATTCTTTAGGTATTTTTATCGGAAACAAAGATAGCTTAAAGCTGGGTTTATAGCAAAATGCTAATCAGGTTAAACTATTTTAGAGCTCATGGACCTGGCTTCTAACTCTGTCAGTTTTGGCTGTGAGGAAAGCACTTGTAGTCGGTGTACGATTTAAAGAAAGGAATGCGGAGAGGAAAATTACTTAAAACAGTTTGTGGAGATAATCACTGGCCGGAAAAAACGCAACCTTGTACGACCTTGTTTTAATATTAATTTAGAAATATATAATTTAAGCTCAGTTCATCGGTTTAATTACTTCACCTCGTACGGCTGGGACAATCAAGAAAGGACGATTTAATTTTTTGAATTTTTCGTACGTTTGACTTTGGACAAATCCTTCACCAGCACGTGTTTCACATCTGCAGACTTTGCTCTTCCCTTTGTTGTTATTTGGAGCGAGTATCATGAATAAAGCCTTATGTCTCGTCTTTGTGTCCAGCCTCTAGGATGTTGACAGAAAATGTTAACACCTTTAAATAAAACCTGTTTGTCGTTATTTATTCCTTCCACAAATTGCAACACAATGACATTCACATATAAGATGTCACTCCGGTATACAGCAGCCTTGATGTAGGCATGACGGTGAGAACAGTGGGGCTGTGTGTGTGCGCGTTGCGTTCAAAGACAAATTTCCATTGTGCTCAGGTGTTTTGATAAATTGCCTCCTCACAAAAAAAAGTGACGTTTGACAGCAAGCATTCTTGTCCTCTATTTTTCCGCCGGCTTTGTCCTCTCTACCATCCTTTCTGTTTAGTCAAGGTTGTGTGTGTACAGCTGCTGGTATTTCTGTAAATTCCAACTTCACAAGAGAATATCAATTCTAACACAAACATCTTGTTTCCAGATCGCGAACTCGGATGGCACACGGCCAGTCGGCGCGCTGGGTAAAGCCCCCAGCTCTAGTGACATGCTATTGAAGCTAGCTCGCACCACTCCTTACTACAAGAGGAACAGACCTCACATCTGCTCTTTCTGGGTGAAAGGAGAGTGCCGTAGAGGAGAGGAGTGTCCTTACAGGTAAGATACAATTCTTATTGGAGTCATTTGGGAAATCTTCTCAGAGCTGTTGCTAACTGATTGTTGTAATAACTACAGGCATGAGAAGCCCACAGATCCAGATGACCCGCTGGCTGATCAGAACATTAAGGACCGCTACTACGGCATTAACGACCCGGTGGCTAATAAGCTGTTGAAGCGAGCCTCCACCATGCCTAGGTTAGACCCACCCGATGACAAGTCCATCACCACACTGTACATCGGAGGCCTCGCAGATACCATCACAGATTCAGACCTCAGGTACACAAGATGATGGATTCATAATAACGACATTAATGCGGTCATGACTTTCCGTCCTGCCTGCTCGAGGCGACCAGAGATGGTGTATGTGAACTTTCAGCCTGTAACTCGAATCCTGACTGGCATTTTTATTTGTTTATTTATTTTTAAAGGAACCATTTCTACCAGTTTGGGGAGATTCGCACCATCACTGTAGTGCAGAGACAGCAGTGTGCCTTCATTCAGTTTGCTACGCGTCAGGCTGCCGAGATGGCCGCAGAGAAATCTTTCAACAAGCTCATCGTTCACGGCCACCGTCTCAACGTCAAGTGGGGCAGGTAAGAGTTTAAAGCACTCAGAGTTGTCTTTGAGAAAATGTCCCTGTATAAATAATACATGCGTATACAGTGGAACCTTGGATTACGAGCGTAATTCGTTCCGGAAGCGGGCTCGTATTCCAAAACACTCGTAAACCAAATTGAATTTTCCCATAAGAAATAAAGAAAACTCAAATTATTCATTCTACAGACCAAAAAAATAAATACATAAAAATAATTAAAACAAACGCGCACTAAGACCCAACATGGCAAACGATTACCCACAATTCCTTAGAGAGAGAGAAAAAAACACGAGAGAGAGAGAAAAAAACGTTGGCTCAGTTGTGATCATGTGACGAAAACAAGAAGCCCATGCGTGATACATGATACTAGGTACTCGTAAACCAAGACTTGTTCGTTTTCCAAGTCAAAACTTATTAAAAATCTTTGCTCGTCTTGCGGAACACTCGCAAACCGCGTTACTCGGAATCTGAGGTTTCACTGTATTAACTTTTTATCTTTTTTTTCTTTTAATGTAATAGGTCCCAGGCAGCACGAGGAAAAGATGGAGAAAAGGAAGGAGTGACCGAGAGTGGAATCAGACTGGAGCCTGTACCCGGCCTCCCTGGAGGTACATTTTAGGAGAATTACTTTTGGACGTCTGGGGGGTGGGCGGGCTGGCTGTCTGTCATGGAAAGATATTTCACATTGCCTAGACCAAGGCATCTCCAGCTTAACATTCTTTGAAGCACACAAGGGCACTAGATAATAATGCCCCCAGTAAATAATTGCAAAGAAAAAAAAGATGTCCGTCAAGTGTATGTGTGTGTGTCCTAGATTGGTGCATTCATCCCTTTTCCCTCGTTGCTTCAGTTCAGTAAATATAACGTGTTCGTTAATATTATAAACATGCGTCATTGTTATATTTGGTCACATAAACAATTTGTTCAGTTTAGAGTTGTGTGGCTTCATGTGAATTTTTAAAAGTCTAGATTTTTAAGCAGCAACAATAGCCAAAAGTTTTAAGACAATATTTGCCGTGTATTATACTGTAGTTCTCCCTGTGCACTAACCAGTTG
The DNA here is from genome assembly GCA_028565275.1 of Leiocassis micropogon. NCBI lineage: Eukaryota > Metazoa > Chordata > Actinopteri > Siluriformes > Bagridae > Leiocassis > Leiocassis micropogon. The sequence continues at coordinate 9,853,124 of JAOVVA010000021.1, forward strand.
ATGTCAGTAATTAGTTCTCGCCAGTCTGGCTGAAGAGTGGTGTTAATAATTAGGATCAGCTGGTTTAGATAATGGAAAAAACAAACATGTGGCAGGTGTCTAGTGAATTGCGAACTTCTGTGGCAAATTTCTTCAATGGATTAAGCAAATGACTCCAGGGTATTGCAGACGTCTTTTTGACTATAGATCCAAATACTAAATAGATCAACAGCACAGACTGCAAATTCTAGTACTTACTGTATTTTGTAGCGTTCCTAGGCGGAAACGATGGACATGCTGCACAAAAGTAAATTTTTCTTCAGAACCTTTTATGCTCGGTGTCCACATGTATAGACAAACAGGTCACTAACATGAAAATCACCTTTTAAGTGTTACTGAATGCAAATCAAGATGCTGATTTCTTTTGCTCTGTAGGCTATTTGCCCTTCTCAGTGCAGCGTTTCTTTGTATTCAAACATTCTACTTAAAACATTGTATTCAAAAACGTCTGCTCAGATCTGCATACAAATTTACAGTATTCGTACTATTCGGTTTCTAAAATAAGTGCTATTTAGAATCATTTGTTTAAGAAATCTAAAGGATTTCCTAATTTAAATAACGTATGCATGAAAAGGTTAAAAGCCTGCTTCATGCACCTCCAGTGATGAGTGGAATGATTACTCTAATGATCATGACTGCATGTTGGTCACGACTTTGCTACGGTCTGCTGTAAAATGGGTGATTTTATTATTATTTATTTATTAAAACTCCTTACGCCTTTTTAAAATTTTCTAATAACCTGACTCTATTTAAAACGTGATGATATACACAAATTATACGCATAGACTATTAAACAGAGATCAAGCTCTAATTCCTTTCTAGTTTAGTTTGATATTATTTAAACATTTTTTTGTGTGTTTTTAATTATTTTTTTTAAATATAAATCAGTCCATCTGTCGTGTTTGTGTGTTCGCGCAGTACGGGTTTATTATTAACCTCCGTTGCTGTGTTTGTGCAATGTGTTTATTAATCTACAGCAAACTGTGGTGCAGGGTGTCAAGAATAAATTTGTCTGAGCCTGCCAGTAAAGCGTAGTGAATAAATTTCATTGTGCCTCGTAAGTGGTTTACTATGAAGACGGACAGATCCGAGACTTCTGTGAGGCTTGCGTGTACAGTATGTGCATGTGTTATAAATGACACGTGGAGAGAAATACAGATCTGTAATGACTAAATCAATATCTGCACTATATTTGTTGGTGTATATCTAACCAAGCGTGTTCTCAACAGCACTGCCTCCACCGCCTGTCTCCACCGATGACATCTCGGCCAATTATTTCAACTTGGCGCCCAACCCTGGTCCTGCGGTCATGAATTTAGGGATCCCCCCTCCTCCTGGTGTAGCCATGCCTCCACCTCCAGGTGCGTCTTCATTGTTCATTGCAGTTTCTCCTGACTGTTAAAAATGTGAAGATTTTCCCCCCCTTCTATTACTGCGCTCTCACACTGTCTTTGCTGTGCTCCGTAGGTTATGCTCCACCCATGTACCCGTCCATGGATCCAATGGCCCCACCTATGCCACCTCCAATGGCCATGAGGCCTCCAGGCCAGGTGCATTATCCTTCCCAGGATCCTCTGCGTATGGGTGCCCACGCCAGTCGCCACGGAGGCTCCTAGATCGGGGAAGAATCTACCTCAGAATATAGAGTTGTGTACAACAGCAAAGAAGACTGCTCTTTTTTTTGACAATGTCCCCACCCCAATTTCTGGAGTCTTTTTATTTCATTAAACTTTAAAGAACTCTGTGTACTTGTAGTGCTCCTGATATCATACAACTAAATAAACTTAAACATCTAAACGAATTATAGCTAGTTTAAAGTGATAGCACGCATCTCATTTTGTAACGCTTTTATATTTAAATTTGAGGTTTCGGATTGCAAAGAGGGATAGTGTTTATTTTTCTTTGAATGTGTTTTTCTTTTTACAGTCCTTGTAACAAGCAGAAAATGACCAATAAACACCACATGAGGCCACTGTGGACCTCTCTTGTAGTCCCTGTTACCAACCCAAACAGTGACCAGTGTTAAAAATGAATTCAAAAGAGGCAACAAACGAGAAATAAAATATACATTGTTTGTAATGTTTATCGTGATTCATTTTAACATTGATGCCTGTACATTTGTAAACCTTGGTTAGAAGAATCCTCAGTGTTTTGGCTCAGTTTGCAGGTTTATATGATATTTCATGCATGCTGATGCGTCTGTAGGGATGTTTAAAATGCAGACCACTAATGCTTGCACTAACGTTTCAAGGTCTCAGCAGTGCATTTAAGCCCTCCAGGGTGTCGGTATGCGGTTAAAGTTGGGTCGATGGCACATTCTCTCCCAGTTAAGGGAGGGCTCAGTGTAGGCCTGCATGAGCTCAAAGCCAGGCAGAGGCAGCGTCCGGGTACTACCTGTTGTCCCTCCGAATGGCATCGGGGCTCTGTGAAAGCAATGTGTTCTGATCAGGGTGTGTTTCAGCATCTCGTTTACATTTAAAAAAAAAAAAGCCTTTCTCACACATAGAACTGTGGAGTAAATAATTTTATATCAACTGGACTCTGTTGCAACTTGGATTGCCACAATGCATGCTGGTTAAAATTTTTAAATCGGGGCTACATCTGCACCACCTACACAGAACGCAGTTGCAATGTTCTGAGAAAGGTGGCTAAATTTTAATCCTAATTTGATAAACTCTGCCAGCAACCATCTTTCTTCTGTATTTGCTCATATGTTAGATTTTATTGCGCGTAGGCTACACTCTGTGTTGAAGTACTTTTTTTGTGTGTTTATCCAAATAAAATGGATAAACAATGTTGGCAGCTTAGATTTATTGAACGATTCCTGTTCCCTTATAAGTATAAAATAAAACACAAAATTCAAGGTTATGGGGCAATAATAAACAATGTGGTGTAATGTTACGCCAAAATTTCTTCTTATTCATTTATATTATACTACATTGAGCTGTTGTACATCTAAAACTATTACATCTATTGGATTATTATTATTGTTGCATCTATTACAGCATTGCAACTATCAAACCAACACAATATTCGTACATCATAGCAGCCTTGTCACCATCTTATCACTTTTATCCTCTTTCTATGTTTAAGTTTAAAAAAAAATGCAGAATCATAAATGAAAGAATTTATTTAGTTGTCTGTCAAGTTTTATCTAAATGAGAAACTGCAAAGCGCATCATTCTGACACTGCCATGCCAGAAACCCTACACATCTGTGTGTATGTAGTGTATATACAGTACATATGTATGTATTATATGTAATACATGTGTATACATATAAAAAAATGACCACATTGATTATTCCTACTGGAGTGGTCAGGTGGACTGTGGTCTAATGACATTTAACCTGTTTGTGTCAAAGAAATCAATTGTTCATTGAAATGCAGATATTTGGTGACCTTTCTGTCCGTTGATTATTCTGACATTTCAATAGTTTCAAAATCAGTATGTACCTTGCATTTTTACATTTTTAGTTCATATGTATATTAGGTCTTTCTGACATATTTGCTATTGTTCAAGCTTGCAGCTGGTGGCAGCACACGACAGGAAAGAAGCCGTCTGACTTCACTGGTGTCTCTTCCTCTTGGATCTTGACTGCAATCATGAATTTTCCTCATTATCTATTCATATATTTTGCATTTATTATATACTCCTATAATATCTTATTTCCTTTCCTTTTCTATGTATGATGTATACAGTCTATTATTATTATTATTATTATTTAATCTTTACATAGGCGATCATGGTTCGTCTGTGGCCTCTCTCCTAGCAACTGCTCGTGTTTTAGCTAGAGGTGCTAAGGATTGGCGCTTATTTCACCATAACCTGTGCTTTATTGTGACTTTATTAAGACTCACTGACTCAAACACATTGTGCTGCTTTCTAATGCTCATTGTGTGAGATTGAAATACAGCAAAACAAGAGAATTATTTCACACACGTTTTTTATAAAAATTGTAGACAAGGGGTGTTCAAGTCAAACCAGGACTTTTGATTGTGCAGAATAACAGAATACAGAGTGTCTCCCTTTATTTCTCTACATAATCCCCTGCTGCACTAATGCACCTATCAGTGTTTCACCGCTGCTTGGATACCATCGAGGTAGGAAGTTTTCTCAGCCAGGATCGGACTGCCTGCTTCGTTCTAGAACGCTGGCCTCCCAGGAACTCCTTTAATAGCCCAAATATGTGGAAATGGCTAAATATCAATCGCTTTTACGTCTTCATACACCAGAAATTTCATCACAAGTCCCGGTTTGACTCGAACGCCCCTTGTATCATCTTTGGTATATGTAAAAGAGATAAATTAGTTTGTTTATTGTTGAACGCTGACCTGTTAAAACATTTGTAGTTGGCAGGGACGAGTTTGAAAGGAGGTTCGGGCAGACGGGAGCTGATGTCAGCCAGCAAGGTTTCATTATTGCTCCGTTCCTCCCATGGTGAGGAGTAGGACTTGGGGATTACTGTAACATTGAACTTCTCAGGAGGAATCTCCTTCAGCGGCCCGGAATATCCTGCGGCAATAGGATTGTGTGAACCTCATTATTAATCAGGTTTTATCTCTTCTTTCTGTCTTTCTCTGCAAATATTCATGCACAGACTGAAATCTGGTGCCGTCACCTGGTGCCAGAACGCCTGGACTTCCCTTTCTGGCTATGGTGTGCTGAAGTTTGGCCAGCAGCGTGTTTCTTTCTGCAGGGCTGACCTTTGTGTCGTAGTGAGCTCTATCTGTCAGCCCTTCTGTAGCCTGATAAGATAGAGTCTCACTTCCCTAAAGAAGACAGAATTCATAATCTATATAAATAAAAGAAAGGTGTTGTCTGTACATTGGTCAGAACTCACGCTTTCAATGAGACGTTTCATACATTGAAGGACCAGAAACCAGTCTCAGAAAATGTTTTGTCTGTGTTTGTTTAGACAGATTTTGTCACAACATCAAACAAAACTGGCTAGACAGAATTTAATGAAACTTTGGCAGTACTTTGGAATTTGCCTGAAGTTAAAACTGCATGAATGAAATCCAAATGTTGAGAACAAGTGAAGTAATGAGCAGTTATGCGCCAGATTACTTCACAGCATCTAACGCTTTTCTGGATGAATATAGCGCTTTTTCTCTCGAGGAGGGCGTGGCTATACATGGCACTCAACAGAGCCAATCAACAAGATATTCTACCGTGTATAGACAGAGTATGCGGAAGACACAGAAACGCCTGTGTCTGTAACGACCAAAAATCTCAAAATCCCGAATCCTCACGAAACACAAATAAAAGCGCGACACAGCATGGCTTACTCCAAAAAAAAAAAAAAAAAAAAAGGCAAGTAGACTATGAAAACTGTACCTTCAAAAATGAATGGAATTGACAGACCATTGTATGTTTATTCTTTCTGCGGGAAGTTTAAAACTAGTTTGTCTTATATGTTCCAAACTGAGAGCCCAGGGTTATGCGCTAAAATCTAAATGTTATAAGTGAAGTTATGAGCAGTTAAGTGCCAGATTTTGTCACGGCATCACACAAAACTGACTGGACAGAATTGAATGAAACTTTTGCAGTACTTAGATATCTGCCTGAAGGTTAACCTGCACCATAAGGCGATGTTATGAACAGTTATTTGGCGGATTCAATAACTTACTTTAAAATGAGCTACTAATTCGCTAATGCGTTTAGCATAAACAATAAGATAAACAGCATAAACAAGCGTAAGATACTCAACCTTACAAAATTGTTATTACTTTGTACAAATAAGTTAGACAATGAGTCGTGCCATACAGAACGACTTCAACCTGAAATAATAATATTACTGATTACATCAAAGCTGATCAGATTATTTTTAGCTTTAACCTTTTAACCATTTCTACAAACTCTTTAACCATCAACAACGGGTACTTACGCTAGTCACACATATCCTTTGAATCATGAGGATGACGTGATCAGTAAAATCTCACCTCCATGGCCTGTATTTGTTATTCAGATTCAAATCTGTGCACAACCAATGCATTCAGGAACCGTATAATTTAACTGAATGCATGGGTTTTTGAATTCATTGTTTGCATTACATAAGTGTGTAATAATGACACACTACAGCGTTGGCTTACATTGTCAGCTTGCTTTCCGGCACCTTCGAGTGTGAACTTCTCCACTCTCTTTTGTCTCTGTTGGAACATTCTGGAACCCTTGTTTGAAAGCAGGGTCAACTCCTCCATCATTACATCCTGAGGAACGCTGATCTTCTTTCCCAGGTCCAGACACTCTGTCACGCGCAGACACACAGATGCATAATTGATGAGTACATTGTGATTACACTGTAAGCATATATAATTACATGGGTGCACTCTTTCTATATTAAACTTGCCAGAGTTGAACAAAGACAGCACTTTTATCAGTCACGTCCCGAAAACCATTAACCAGGATGACTGAATACTAATGCATGATTTTGAGGTTATTTTGGGTTTTATAATTGACTAAAAATTTAAGACAACTCATTGTGTGATTGGTTAGAAGTTGGTGTGCCCCCTTATTAGCTTTGTCTCCCATTTTCAGAGGCCATGGCTCCAACAGACATGGAGATATTTGATTGACAGATCAGACCAGTCGTGTATGTACATTAATCAGCTATAGCATTACAACCATCTGCCCAAGTCCCCCTTAAGCTGCCAAAACAGCCCTCACCCGTTGAGGCATGGACTCCACAGGACCTCCAATGGTGTGCTGATGTATCTAGCACCAAGGCAAGGGCAGCAGATTTTGTAAGTTCTGTAGAGTATGTTGTGAGGTTGGGCTTCCATGGATCAGTTTGGTGCACATCTATCCCAGATCTGGGAATTTTGGAAGCCAAGTCAGCACCTTGAACTCTTTGTCTTGCCATAACATTAAAACGCCAAATATTACGTCCAATATTGTGTAGATTCTCCTTATGCCACCAGGGCAGATCTGACCCCTAGTGGCATGACTCCACAAGATCCACAAGGAGTCTGGCACTGGGATGTTTGTGGTGAACCCTTTGTGGGTGCTGTAGGTTACAGGGTGGGGCCAATATGGATCGGTCTTTTGTTCAGTGCATCCCATGAATACTCGATCAGATTAAGATCCGAATAGTTTGGACCGTGGGGAGTCAACAAGCTTGTCATGGCAGGCTGTGATACACTGGGTGTTATGATACCTTTCTATTGTGGCCAGCATTGAAATTTCTTCAGCAATTTGTGCTGTATTGGCTTTTTTGTGGGATCGGACCAGGTAGGCTGGCCTTTGGTCCCTATGGGCAAAGATGCCTGTGATCCGCTCACATATATCATTGATTATCAATGTTATTTAATTATTTAACTCACCTGGTGGTGGTAGTGTTGTGGTTGATTGGTGTACATACTTATATACATACATACGGTATACTGTAGTTAGATATACAGTACAGGCCAAAAGTTTGGACACACTTTCACTCATTCAATGTGTTTTCTTTATTTTCATGACCATTTCCATCGGTAGATTCTCACTGAAGGCATCAAAACTATGAATGAACACATGTGGAGTTATGTACTTAACAAAAAAAGGTGAAAT
>JAOVVA010000021.1:9871093-9886349 GCA_028565275.1 Leiocassis micropogon
ATGTAGAAAGAAATAAAAATCAGGAACCATCATGGAGTTAGAAAGTGTTCTAAAACTTTTGAACGGTAGTGTATATAAATATATATATTAAAAAAAACACCACCGACAACAAAACTCCACTAGCTTCAAAATCCAAAAGCAAGAATAAAAGCTTGGTATAACTTCAGGAGTTGCATAATTAATTGAATGTTTAAAAAATCCAGAGTCACATGACCTGAATATGACATAACTGAGACTCCAGTGTAGTAACAAGAGTCATGTCATTATAAATTCCTATTATACTATTATAATAAGGAGTCATTAAAAAGCTGGGCGGTTTGAGGAGAAAGTCATACTGGAACCCGCATGTAAGCCTGTGTAATAGCCTTAATGTTTAAAAAACAAAACTGTTACAACCTACCAACAAATCCGTGTTCTCCAGATACTTTTTCCAGAAGGGACGTATCTTCCTCTGTCCCCCGATGTCCCAGACATTCAGTTTCATGCCATGACAGGTGACACTCTTAATGTTGAAGCCCTAGAATGTTATACAACGGACAATAAAATAAAGCTGTAGGGAGCTGCTAACTACTGTATATTTACCTAACCCTTAGGCAGACAGTCGGGCATCAGTTTTTTGGTTAAGTAATGTCTATACACAGGACTAAAGACACTCCTTAATACACTGCCCTCATAATTAGGTCCCTGTGTGGTAGCAGGGATCCTGCTCATTATATAACTGGGTGTTATATTTAATCCTGAAATTGGGTCTGAAATAGAAGTTAAGGTGCTATCTGACCAAATCGTCTGAGTAACAAAGATCCAGTCAGTGTGGACCGTCTATTATTATTAATAGCCATACGGAAGTCATTATTAGGTCAGCTAAATATGGCCTTTGCTGACTGTACTTTGGTTCAGAACACGACATAAATAGACCTCAAGGCCTGCCATCAGCATGAAGATAACAGAGTGTGTCTATGATCTTGTTGTTTACACTTCAAATGCAAAGCGTTGAAGGATTAGCCCGGAGTCTGGACATTCTTTAAAGTAGATAAATTTTATTTGCAGAAACTCCTCTTCAATAGCACAAACATGCAAAAATGGCTTGGAGTGAGGTCAGAACTGTACGGGGGACGTGGCAATAACTCCCAGCTGAGGTTCTGTAATGTGCAAGTGCATACAGGACATATGCATCTCTTCCGCAGGTTTGTCACAGGGTATCTGTCGATTTTCAAGGATCAGGCGTTCCATTTGCTGATTGTTCTTGGGAACGGCCGCGGTGATCGCCGGTCACAGATATGCCCTTCTTTAAAATATTTGCATGTCTAGGAAATGTGCTGGGCTAGTGTTCTCTTCACAGTTAGCTTCAATTCGATTCACAATAAAAGGCTCTTTTTTTTTAAAGTCTTAGTCACGGTAACTTTTACCTTCCACTTTTAACCTTGCACTCATCGAAATTTAAAAATTTCAAGACTTGTTCTTAGACTTGTTCTTTTACTTTTCTGATACATGTTAACAGATATTGATATGGCACTTGTAAGTTACCAAATGTGGTTCTTCGACTTTGGCTGAACTGGACTTTATGTACACTAATGTCCTATTTCCTGCACTATTCTACCTTTAACTCAATAGGCTGTAGTGTTTAAAACATAAACCAAGAAATTGTAGAGTGCAATAAAAAAAACAAAAAAAACTTAAGTGAACATTTCATGAACGTGGGGAGTATTTCTTCAACAGTCACGAAAAGCTTATTTTAGCTTGTTTAGATCCTTTCATTCTATTAGCAGCTAATTTTGCTTCTTTCTGTAACTAAATGCTTAAAACGAGAAAAAACGATCTGACAAACAGACATACTAGTTCCAAGTTGAAATTAGTAGAAAATGTCCAGAAAGAGGTTTAATAATGAGATATTTGGTTTATTGTAATATTACAGTTAAAAATATTGCATAGATGTAAAATGCTGCACAGACTGTGAAGATATTTCAACAGAATTTATTTGCAGTGTAAAAAGTAATATATTTGTGTAAGTATGCTAACTATCCTGCTATAAATAATCATTTCCAAACTATGAATTTAGAAAAGAAATAAAGAAAGAAATGGATCACTTATGCAATATGTGTTAATATGTGACTAATGTACTGTATCTCAATAAGCTCAATTGTATTACCCAAGGGTTTGGCGTATGATGCATTTGAAACCAGAGCTTGGACAATTTTTGATTGAAACCCAATTTACCTGAGTTGGTGTGATCATGTTTACATCTTCTGAGGCCAGCTGTTTCAGTAGGGTGGTTTTCCCAGCGTTATCCAGACCAAGAAGAATAATCCGGAGCTCCTGCTCTGTCGTGCCCTTTAGTTTTTCAATGATAGAAAATAGCCCCTGGAACAGACAGTGGTCTGACAGTTGGTTAATAGAAGGATAAGGTAGCAGAAAAATGTTGAAAAGTTTATGTAATCTTTCTCATTTCTACGTATATCAAATATATATAAAAAAAAAAACAAAGCACAAAATAATGATAGAAATGAAGAAATAAAGCTAAAAAAATACATGTAAATATTTACAGAATAGGCTTATATACTTATATTTGATTTAAACAATTAAAGTGCTAACATATACAGTAAAAAAATTTTACATACATTTTACAGCATTTTACCTATTGTATATTTTATATATTCATAATATATTCTGGATATTTTTACTTGCTAACAAAAATTCTGTGTCCTGTAGATTTCCAAATGCAGTTCAGAACCTACTAAAATTTTCATCCCAGTAAAGATCCCAATAAACCAAATATAATAGGCTTAATATTGTTAAGCCTATTCCTCGCCTAATGTATTAATTTTACAGCTCTACATTTGAAGTACACCCAACCATGCTCATCAACCTGTGAGCAAATCCCCACAGTGAAACACAATGGTGGTAGCATCATGGTGTGGGGATGTTTTTCTTCACCAGGAACTGGGAAATTGGTCAGGATTGAGGAAGGATTTGTAGGACACCTATTGTAGGAAACCTGTTCCAGTTTACAAGAAAATTATTTAAGGGAGAAATTTTCAAGCTTGAATTAGTTTAGTTGTATTGGCAGACAACTTTGCTCATTTTTAACTAGAGAAAAGGAAAATGTTAAAGCTTAATCTTATATTTGTTTTATTATTATTCTAGGTATACTATATTCAACACATATCAATTTGCAATGATGTCATCTTTGCAATGCAAAATACTACAGTAGCTCATTATTTAAAATAGTGGAGAGTAAATTGTCACTTATTTGGTTCAAATGTTTTAGGATGAAATTTTTGAAAATGTAAATCTGAATTTTAAATTAATTTGCCATTTTCTATGCCTGAAATAACACTTACAGAAGCATGGCAGTACCGATTATAGCAGAACCCTAGGATTTAGGCATACATACCTTTTGGATTTCACCCATGATGTGACTACGCAGGCAGAATAGAGAGAACGAGGAAAAAGACCCCAGCTACATGCTATAAAGTATATATCCAGGTGAGTCCAAGCAGAAGTGCATGGGTCAAGTGCAGATCCTCACCATCCTCAAGTCTAACCTCACCTCTAATGCTTGTTTAGCTAAACTTAGTAAAGAGGAGTTTTGTTCTGGCTCACTCGTTCAGTGTAGGAGACAGGGGGACACGGATTGGATTAGTCTTCCACAATTAGCAATCTCTCCTGTTCCTTTCACCTTCCCCCAGACTTCTCTCCTGCATTAAAGTCTTACCTGGATTATCCCTCCTCACCACCTGCTTCAGAAATGCCCTGAGACTTCTTTCTCTCAGTCTTGCTCTGTGTTTCTCTATATCTCTGGCTCTCAAGTGCAAGAAATCCATTCATCCATTCATCCTCCCTTCTTTCCCCATCTCCTGGCTCTGTGGTATGGGATTCATCTTCTGCCATGCCTGTTTATTTACAAATTTGCCTTTGATGTAGTACTGCTCCTTTTCAGCAGAGGGCGATAGCATCCAATTTGAATTTCTTGCCTTTTCAGTCCTAGGAATAAGAGGCTTGTGTGTAAGGGAAGTCAGATGCCTCAGATACTTCAAACATGTAAACAATTCAAAGTAAAATTACCGGTACTCTGGTTTTCTCCATAGTCCAAAGACTTGCATTGTAGGCTGATTGGTGATACCAAATTGCACATAGTGTATGAGTAAGCGTGTGAGTGTATGTCCCTGTAGGTTGGAAGAAGCGTGCGGCCTTCAGCAACATCTATTCAAACATACAGCAAAAACCGATGGAAGGAACTCAAAGGTCATTGCAGCCAACCATCTTTCATGATGACAGCTTGGATGGATGGATGGATGGATGGATGGATGCAGTGGAAACATCTTATTTTTATTAATGACAGTTAGTGGAAGATATACATGGGTTTGGTAAATTTGGAACTTGACAGCAGAAGCAAGAAGCAGGAGATCATTTATTCCAGGGTCACATGCAGCCTGGAGTCAATCCCAAAAGACTTACGGCACAAGGCAGGGTACACCCTAGATGAGGTGCCAATCCATTGCAGGGCACACACACTCACACAGCAGGCAATTTGAGAATGCCAATTAGCTTAATCTGCAAGTCTTTAGACTGTGGGAGGAAACTGGAGTACCCAGAGGAACCCACCAAGCACGGGGTGAACATGCAAACTCCATTCAGACCCAAGGTGGGAATCAAATCCAGAACCTGGAGATGCAAGTTGACACTAAAAACCACTAACCCATTGTACTGCCTATATCTTTTCCTGCGTAGTTTAAATTTATTGTAAATATAAATAATTTTATTAACTTGTTTTAAAGAGCTGTCTAATTTATAGTTTTTAACTGAAAATACAAGATAGCATTAAATAGCAGAGACCCATTGTGTAATTCTGTTTGAACAACAGTTTAAAAAAAGAAAGAAAAAAGTGTGGGGAAAAAAACTGAAATTTAATACTGGACCCATGCACATGTAGTAGCAAAGCAAGCTGACATTCAACCTCACATTCTGGTTCCAATATTGTGCTTTTAGTTAATTAATACGCAGCCAACAAAAACAGATTTCAGTAAAACAAGCCAGATTTGGAGAAAGGAGTCATTAAATTTACAGTATCTGAGAAACGGAATACCAGATGTATTGAAATGTAATCCATTTTTCAGCAAATAATTATTGCTTGGCAGTCTTTGCCGCTATAGCTTAAAACTGCAACGTAATAGTGTACACAATATAGTTATATAGTGTTCTTGAATTAGCTCCTCTTTTTTGTGCCACAACCATGTGTATTAGTCAATAGCTACATAACAACTTTGTAACTACATAACAACACTTTAGTTTGTTTTTTTTCTGTTGTCTCAGATATAGCTTATAAAACCCTGTTATATGTGAGATAGAGATATTACTAAGTGGTACGCCTGATCTTTGAAAATCGACAGATAATTTGTCACTAAAGAGAGACCTGTCCAGGAACTGTAGACACAATCATTCACCAATGCCTCTTAGAGGACATTACGGGAGTTCCTGGGAGGCCGGCGTTCCTGAGAAGCAAGCAGTCCGATCATGGCTCCGGCGTACTGAGGAAACTTTCTACTGAATGGTATCGAAGCATTAGTGAAACGCTGTGAAAAGTGCATTGGTGTAGCGGTGGATTATACCGAGAAAGTTTTTACTCACAAAAATTCTAAAGTTAAAAGTCCCAGTTTGACTTGAACATCCAATTTATATGTGTATTTTCCAAATATTTAATGCTAAGACATTTAAACTTAAATTTAATAAGCTCATCTATCATTATTTGTAATCCCTCTGTCTTATTCTTCATCAAATTTTCTTGTTGTAGGTGGATTTGGAGTTAAATACTGAATCACAATTTTCTGCATCTGGGGCTCTGGTGCGAATTCTGTTTAACACTGGTCACATCACAAGCTTTTGTGCCACAGCCACAGTGATGACAATGGCGCCAGCATCATTGATTACCGTATTTGCTCTCCAGAAATGCACAGGAAAGCAAATGCTTGCGTTACCATCCAGCCTCAGTGTACTAACTGGAACACAATATGGCATGGCAAACTGGTTTAATGCTCCACACATGGCCCAATGCACATATGATCATTGAGGAACAGGTGTTAAATTCAGGACACAGGAACTGAGGTGAGAAGAATCCGGCTGCCTCTGGTTGGTTGGCCGGTCTTGACTTGCGGAGGCTGGTTCAGCTCCATGGCGCACTGAGGGAAAGCATTCATGTGTTGTAAGGGAATTACACACCAAGTGCTGTATACACTCGAGACCTTTATGCATGCTCTCGGAGGTTAGCATTTTCAGAAAAATATACATACAGGCCTTTACTGATGAATGTACAGTATATATAAACACACATAAAAAGATCACAGTTTAAGATGCGCATGTAATAAATACAATATTGGATACAATACAGCTATGATTTCTAAAATTGACACTTCAGTACGTGAAGATAAAAGGAAAGGAAGAATGTGGTGTTTCCACTAACCTGTCCATGACTGTCTTTAACAGGATCACTTGCTTTAAAAAGTCTGCAAGGTTTCTCAGGTCACCAGTTGCACGATCAGTATGTTTTCCCACTGAGTGACTTTTATACCCAGCCGAGCTGTGTTTTACAACAGGTCTGGTGTTTACACAGTGATAGGCGGCTCATGTGAGCTGAGGAACTTGCCATACCTCTCTCCTGGTCTTCAACACAGCACAAGCCTACTCCTCAAGCATGGACGCATCTGTTTCCTTCCACCACAGACCAGATTTTACGCCAACTTCCAGAGACAAGGTACGTGGTCTCCCATTGCTGCATCATAACCATAGGGTTTTTAACGGTTTGTTCGCATAAAGGTTCCTTCACATTTCTTCAAAAGAGTTCAAGCTTGTTTTTTCTGATCGATGAATTTCAGCAATCTTTATTGATCCATCAAGCATATCTTTTCATCTGTGCACAGTGCGATAAATTCTGTTTGAAATCTGCCATTGATCACATCATAATAGCATTGAATTCTGAAATCTATAACAAGGTCCAGTTGTTAAAAAAATAGGCACAGTTTCTATAGTAATTCATATAGTCTAGTAACTCATACACAGGGACTTCTATCACAGACACTCCATGTAATCCAAGAATCAAGGTTTCTGTAATTATAGAAGCAGTCTCCAGTACAATGCAAAGCAAGTTTCTAGTCTTCTTACCTCTCGGTTTCTTGGTAACATGCCATGTTTTGTCTTATTAACATAGTAAGTCAGTCACACTTAGGGGCAATTTAAAATAGTTAATCCAACTAAATGCTAAATCCTGTTTTGCGGAGATCAGAAGAAACTAGAGAACCCAGAGGAAACCCAGGCGACACCTCAATGTTCAAACCAGGCAACTCTTTCAGCTGCAACACCATGCTGTCAATTAGTTTCAACATAAAAAAGTATTAGTGAGATGCTTTTTTTAAAATTTTTTTTTTTAAAGAGTGGCTATTTGAGTTATTATAGCTTTCCTTTCAGCTTGAACCAGTTCTCTTTAAAACCTAGTGACCGCTAGCGAAGAGAATTCTGAGATACTCAAACCAGCACACATGAGATCACATGTTCCCCTCTTCCTGAGAATTGATGTGAACTTTTACTGAAGTTCCTGATTTTTTCCCCCCCATTTTTCCCCCCTTAATTTAGTCGTAACCAATTCCCACTTGTCTTGTTAGGACACTTCCCATTCAGCAACAGCAACCAACCAGAGAGTGCGTGGGCTAACGCCTGCTTCCTCAGAGCCATGTAAAGCCACCAACTGCATGTTTTTGTGTTGCTGCTCATTAGGGAGCGGTGTACAGTAATACACTCTGAGCAGCTTGCATGAACTCACAGGCGGCCGTGATTGGCTAGGTTTACTTTGATTGATGTGGGAATGCAAGCACACTACTTGTCCCCCCCCAAAAGAACATGGCCAATATGCTCTCTAGGCTCTAGGCTATGAATGGCTGTAGAATTACCTGGGAATTGAACTTGCAATCCTCGGATGATATGGTGAACATGTTTCCATTGCGTCATTGCGTTTCCATGAGCGGAGTGTAAGTGACACTTTGCATTGCACTGTTGTCACATGATTGGCTGATTGGACAATGCATGCATGAAAAGGGGCAGGTGTGAGTATAATATCAATACACATATAGGATTCTGTACAAAAATGTTGATAGTCTTGCATCATGTTCATTTGAGTGACGAACATTCAAAGATATGAACAATGGTCTTACAATGGATATTGGTCATTCTTTTAACATCAATCATTCAACCATCGGCATTCTAAAGAACAAAGACAAGATCATGGAACATGATCTTGCTTTATATAAAGTTTTATACTGTGTATAGCCATTTGTGTTAGTATCCTGGTACCTAAAGAATATTTGTTGGACTTATGAACAAATTGGACTTACGAACAAGCTCACAGAACAGAACTTGCTCGTATGTTGGGGACTTACTGTACTCAAAAATACTCTGAAATACTTAAACCATTCCACCTGGTAGCAATAATGATGCTACAATCAAAGTAATTGAGATCACATTTTTCTGTGTCTAACGATCGATGTTAAAAAGTTCCTGACGTATATATTTAAAAAAATCTGCATTGCATTGTTCTCATATAATTGGCTGATTGTATAATTTCATTGAAGAACAATAAAGCGGTGGGTAAGTGTATAAAAACGATACATATAAAAAAAAATCTGTGCAAATCAAGATGGTCAAGCTTCATGTTAAACAATCCATAGATCTTTGTTCAGGGTTAAAGATGTTAGGATGTCAGGGTCCATTTTTATAATGATTCACAAATGCAAATTCATGACTTCTTAATGAAACTAAGAGAGCTTTATAGTTCTGACCTTGTACTATTTTCCCACAGAGAGCGATGCCTTTCCAAGAGATCACACGAGGTTTCTCCCACTTTGGCCTTCGTGCTTCTCTGCGTAGACGTCTGGGAAGACAGAGTGTGCTGACACCGAGCAGGCCTCTCAGCCTCACTAAGGTAAAGAAGCCTTGGTGTAAACCTTCGGCTTTAATGTTGCTCATTTCATTACCATCTGATGAGCTAGTGTCAGTCATTTTAGAGAGGGAACCTCTGGGCTTTATGGTTTTTTGTCCTAATCAGCAGTAAACCACAGTACTTTCAATTCCTTGATGCTTTTATTTACATAACTGTTAAGCGTTCACTATACCTTATGTAAGACAGCTTTTGTACAGCTTCAGTTATATCATATATTGTATATTTCCCTTTAATAATACATATATTAAAATGATCAGCACTAAAGTTGTTTCCCCTCAGCATTCTTATTCTCGTTTTTTTTTTTTTTTTTTTTTGTGAAGTACGCACACTTCCTCCTGTGGCATGTTGCTATAGCAAGACTTCCTGGTCTACTAGGAAGTTTCACTTTAGTCATAGACGACAGAGTACAGACATATATCAGAGACAACTCATGTTTTTGTAAAGTACCTAACGTTCTTTTCGTGCTAAGACTATGTCTCTGAAACTGAGCGATGCCGGCGCAGCTGGTGGACATCAGGTAGGATTCGAGAGGTCTCATCTCTTTTGTTCCTCTTTCTTAAAATATGAAATGTTTTCGTGCATGAAAATGTTAACGTAACTAGTTTGCGTGAGATTCAGCATGAAGAATAACTGTCTGGAAGAATAGAACTTGATTAGTGAACAAATAGTTATATGATGAGGAACGGTGCTCATATGAAGCACAGTTTAATCATTACATAATGTATTTCCATATATTTTGCATACCTTTCTAAGGATGAACAATGTTTGTGCGATGCATTTTATAACAATTGCTAAACATTTTGCTTTGCAAATTGCTTTTGTTCGGTCAAGTATGTACTGACATTATTTGGGTTACATCTTTTGGCCTAGTTCTCAGTTTCTTTAGCTGTTTTGTCTTGAACCTAAACACTTAAAACACACAAATCATTATTTGTTAATTATATAAATTACAAGTTAGAAGTTTGTCAACTTGGAACTTGGAAGCTGAAAAAGTTTATTTGAATTTTATGTAGGTCACGTTGACGGCACGATGGCTTAGTGGTTAGAACGGTCCCCTCTGGGTCTGTTCGCATGGAGCTTGCATGTTCTCCCAGTGCTTGATGGGTTTTCTCCGGGTACTCCGGTTTCCTTCCACAGTCCAAATAAATGAAGATTAGGCTAATTGGCGTTTCCAAATTGCCCGTAGTGTGTACATGTAAGTGTCTGCTATGCTATGTAATGGATTGGCACCCTGTCCAGGGTGTGCCCCACTTCGAGCCCTAAGTCTACTGGGAAAGGCTCCAAGCCGCCCGCAACCCTGTACACCGGATTCGGAGGTATAGGTGATGAGACGACGACAGGTCACATTGAATAAAATTATTTGACTTTCTTTTGTGTATTTAACAAATTTACACTTTTTATCTATTTTTTTAAAGAAAAAAAAAGGGAAAACAATTACAGTCTACAGCTTTGAGACCAAAGAACTATCAGAACCCTAAATACAAAAATCTTAAAAATTCAGATCCCAGAAACAAAGATTTCAAAAGAAATGGATCATCCAGGATTCCCAGGGAAAAGAAGATGCTTTAAAATGGGCCAACAAATCAAATATATGTGTTTACTTGAACAATGTTCCTTTAATCCAATTGAAATCATTCTGATTAGAGATTCTAGCGTAACTGTTAACACGCTGATCTGGTAAGATGTGTGTTTACGTGCTCAAAACATTTAATCAGACTTCAACTTTAATCTCCTGATAATATAACTGAAGAAGAAGAAAAGTTTTTTTTTTTTCTCCAACTTTGAGCTGAGGCTAGGATTCCCATCTTTTCTGACTAATCCCACCTTCTGTGTCATGAGTGGTTACAAGAACTCAATCTCATCTGTGATTGGTTAGATGCTGTGAAATGTGAGCCAATCAGTGCACTTCTCCAGCCAAAGACCCAAAGACTGGTGGGACAGAGTTGTTCTCGTAATCTTTTCCAATCAGGAATGGAAACATAATTTGTCATGTCACGTAATCTTACCCCAACATGGGGCAAATATATGTTATATATAATATTTATTAAAACTATTAGATGAAGTCTTTACTTGTCTAATATTTTCCTAAACAATGGATTATAAAAAGGTTTACACCACCCCTCTCATTCTAATTGGAAATTTACTCCACATCTGGAACAGGCCAGTCTGGTCTTGATCGAAATGTTTACATAATGTTTGCATTTTTATTCTGACTAGACTGTTACACCACCATTATTAGTGGAATATTAGGGTTCATGTAAATACACCTAATGATGTTCAACACTCGATGCCCGAGATAACTTTTTCAGTAACATTATAGCTAATATAGCTAGGATTAGCATTCATGGTGACTTGTAAGTGGCAAGTGCCAGCTATAATAATTTACCTACCATTTTCTACCTTGGCAGTTTTTACACTGAAAGCAACAACAACAAAAACTGGACCATAAAAACATGTCTTTTGTTTGCAGTTTTATGGCATATAAAACTCATAACAAGCTCTTATAGGCAATTCTAAGCGCCAATTCTTATTGTTCTACATAGTGAACTATATATCTTTAGTGAATTTCAAAATGTTCACACTTCATTTTAGACTAAAAAAAATTGCAATACAGTAACAACAGTGGACCATAAGACTCTAATAAGTAGTGTTAGCAACGAGCTAGCCTGCTAATTATTAATGGTAACGCTAATGTTGATGGTTACATTCTGATTAGTTTTATAGTATTATCTGGCCAGTATTATAGATTTAAAGATAGGACTCTGTGGTAGACAGTTCATGTGTGGAAATGATTCCTCATGTTCCCAGAAGCACTCTTTTGCCATCTGAGTTCTGGAATATACCCGTTCCATAAGGGAAGAAACTTCACTGATGTGATCCCCTGGTCATTCACTACATTCAGGTCGTCAACTGACTTCATTTATTGCCAAATTTAGAGATCATACCATTGCCTCCAGAGGCTTGTACAATGGGCACTGTACATAAAGGGTGCACTGCTTCATGCACTTCCCTTCTTACCCTGACGCGCATCACTCTGGAATAGAGCCAATCTTTTTGCTCACTAACAAATTTAAGCCTTTGGTTTCTACTGATTAGTCTCACTAACACGTGGTTTTCTTATGGCAACACAACTGTTTTCTCCCAATCCTGTGAGTTCTCCTCACATTGTGCGTGGAACTCTCAATTTTTACTGTTCATTTTTTAAGATGCACCATCGTCAAGAGTCTAAGTGCTCTCCAAACATGGTCATTTATGATTTTTATTCCATCCACCATTTTCCCATAAATGTTGTGCTATCCTGCCAGGCTTTAAAGCAGTCTTTGTCTTTGCTCGATTCAAACCAATTATTTGATGTTTCTGTAGTACAGTAACATCTTCTCTGATACTCACTGCAACAGTTAGAGTTAAAATGCCTTAAAGGCTAGCTGAAACATATTAATCCCTGCAGTAATTAGCCGATCAAAAGGCACTTCATATTCTTCTTTCTTCTTGTGCTTTCGGCTGTCCTCTCAGCAAATCATCTGCCTCCATCTAACCCTATCCTCTCCATCCTCTACTCTCACACCAACTAACTTCATGTCCTCTCTCACTGCATCCATAAATCTCCTTTTTGGTCTTCCTTTAGACGTCCTGTCTGGCAGTTCCAACCTCAGCATCTTTCTACTGATATATTCACAATCTCTGTCCAAACCACCTCTCTGACTTTATCTCCAAAAGCATCTAACATGGGTTGTCCTTCTGATGGACTCATTCTTGATCCTATCCATCCTTGTCACTCTCCCCAAAAAACCTTAACATCTTCATCTCTGCTACCTCCAGCTCTGCCTCCTGTCTTTTCTTCAGTGTCACTGTCTCTAAGCCATAAAGCATCACTGGTCTGCCTACTATCTTGTACACCTTTTCTTTCATTCTCGCTGATACTCTTTCTCCACCCTTTCCAACCTGCCTGTACCCGCCTCTTCACCTCCTTTCCACACTCTCCGTTGCTCTGGACTGTTGACCCAAAGTACTTAAAGTCCTGCACCTTCTTTACCTCTGCTCCTTGTAGTCTCACCATTCCACCTGGATCCTTCTCATTCACACACATGTATTCTGTCTTGCTGTGACTGACCTTCATTCCTCTGCTTTCCAGAGCGTACCTCCACCTCTCTAGATTTTCCTCCAAACAGCAACTTTTTGGCTAGGTAGTGACCAAAGTTAACTGATTAACAGATCCAAAACTGATCTGAACATAGAGAAGAGACACGTTACACTGTTCGTAGAATAAAGTGTCCATTATGATGGGTAAACAGGGAAAGAACTTATATTGTAGATGAGAAGACTACCCAAAGTTTACAAGTTTCAATTTGGTCAATTTGGGTGTAACTGGTTGAAGGCCGGAATTACAATGTTAAGATCAATTTTTCCTTGAATACAGCATGAGGATAAGCAGTCTTTAAGGTTTGTATTTAGGGATATGATTTTCTTTTTTTTAAACGTTAAAGCTGTAATGCATATTCTCAAAAAAGTCTTTTCAAGTTTTACACTTAGCAAGGAAACAATTAAATAAATAAATAAATAAACAAATAAATAAAAGAGATAATTTTACAGGACAAGTGTGCTGTGATGTTTTTAATTAATTATTTAATTTTTTATTTTTTTAAAACATTTTTTTTTACAAAAACTCAAATGATATTTCAAACAATAACACATTTCCATAATTTTCGATTCTGTAAAGATGTTTTGCAACAATGACCACTGTTATATAAATGAAAATCAATTCAAATGTAAACAAACTTCATATTCAGATATCCACTTTTATCAGCTTCCAAGCTCCATATAAGCCATTGTATTTCTGAATCAGACTTCACTATGGGTATGAAACCTATTTTAATCCTCATCCTAATCCTCCCTAAAATCTCTACCACATCTCGCTCTACTACGTCTCACTCGCTTTCTGTCACTTCATTCATATACTTTGTGGTTGCTACTTTAAAAGAATCTGTTATGAAGAACAAAGCAGTGCTTTTTTAGGAGTGTCTCTACTGTAAACTCCTGGGTGTTTCTGAGCACAACAGTAGTGCGTGATGCTTGTATGAGATTGATGACTATGATTATTACATTGACATACAGCTATGACTCATCTAATCTCGTCTCATTTTATCCACTGTAATTTTCTCCCCACCTACAGACACTGGCTGTCTCGGATGGAGGTAAGTTATGAATTAATAATGCATTAGCAGTGAGAACAAACAGCATGAATACCCTGTATTGTACTTCCACTACACTAGGAAAAAAATCATCAGCGAATCATTAACTCTAATACTGTTCATGAGAGAGCAGTGTACATCCGCATGACGTAAATCGATCTTAAGTAAACAAAAAAATTTATAGATTCGAACCCTTAGAATTTTATTAGGAAACCTTTTAAACCTTGGAGAATATCATTCAAACCTACGTGTCAGTTTTCCAAAAGACTACCGTATAAACGTGTTTTTCTTCTTCTTTCGACTACACTGATAACACACAGTGTTCTTGTGTTTCATATGTGACATCCGCTTCACATGCTGGAAGTCACAGTATGAGCCTTTTAGTCTGTCATTGACCTGTTTACATCCTGTTTGGGGTGCAGATGTTACCACAAAGACTTCCTCTGTTAGTTCATTATGAATGTAGGGGACCATATAGCAGAAAGACTGGAAGTCTGGTAGAGCTAAAGGAAACCACGTGACTCCCCAGAAATGGATTCATACGTTTGAGTCGCCATGCTGACGTTACTGTACTATACGACACTCTAGCATTTCACTTATAAAGTACGTCTACAGTATGAGGTTCTCATGCAAAACATAATCTCATTGCTGAATGAGGAGCTTTTGTTCTGTTGTAATGAATCTGACATACTGACCTCTATTAGCGTCAGGCGTATCAAAGCATGCTTTTTTTTTCTTTCATTTTTTTTTTCTAACAGCTGTCAGCTTTAATCATTACTTCCCCAAATGAAATTGTAAACATGCTTTCTTAGCATGCTCGAATCGAAATATCAAAATAAAGAGGCGAAATGAAATGTATAACAAAGGCATACGGCACAGTTTAAAAAAAATAATTAAATCCTTTGAAAGTGAGACATCAAAGCCAAATTAAGAAGTCAAATAAATTTACAAAAAATTTACTGTAATCTAAAAAAAAAAACCCACTTAAGTTGCTGTTGAACAATTTATTAAAGTTGTCATTATATTCTTTTTGCCATTAAAATCATTTTGATCTCAACCACTAATATAAATAAATAAATAAATAAAT
>JAOVVA010000021.1:9886449-9899104 GCA_028565275.1 Leiocassis micropogon
ATAAATAAATAAATAAATAAATGGCTACACGTGATCTCTACTTGAGAACCACAGCCTTCAGGAAGACTAGGTTTTCATTTCTCCTTTTCTGTTTAGATTCATTATAATTACAGATTAAGTCATTGTTGTTATTAATAAATAACTGAACAACAAACCAAATGGGGTTTAAGGGCTTTTTTTTTAAATTTTTTTTTTAAATAAGAGCCATTTTACAATGATGCCTGAACTACGTTGAAAAATGAACACTCAGTTGACATATCTCTCTTTTTTGCCAGAGCTGAATGTCTTAGACCTGGTAAAGCGCTCAGGTACACAGTGTTCCAACAGCAACTCCAGCCTTCCCAGTGTGCCGAGCGGCGGGGCCAGCGGTGTGGGTCGGGTGGCCAGCTGGGCTGTCAGCTTTGAGAGGCTGCTCGAAGATCCACTGGGAGTCCATTACTTCACAGTGAGTCCAAGACCGCTGATTGTGTTTTCGGTGTGCTATGAAGAATATCTCGCAACTTCTAAGTTTTGTCCAGTAATTTAGTGGTTAAAAAGGGATGTGAGTCTCCAGGGACCTGTTGATATGATATTATTGTGATATTAAGGTTCTGAGTGGTTTTGTATTGCGTTTTTGTAAATATCACGATTTAAAAAATATTAATATATTACAATTTATAGAATTTATAATTCTAAACAAACTTAACAAAATAATTTGCTCCTATCAGGACTTTCAAATTTTAGAGTGCACCATCTGAAGGATTATAGAGGAACTGCACCAACTGTAACACTTTACCGCTTAAAATGCAAACGTATCTAAATTTGAATTTATTTTAAAAAAAAGAAGGTTTTGGACTCAATTTGGTGATACATGATCTGCCACACAAAAGGATCACGATACTTACCTGAATCGATTTTTTCCCCCATCTCTAGTGGTTACAGTGGAACTCATTTTCCTAATACTGGACTTAAGGGTAGTCTTCAAAAGGCTCTGTGACTCCAGATAAAGGACTATTCTATGATTTACCAGCAATTTTGTTAATAAAATGTTAAGCTGGCAACAAATCCGACTGTCTCAAATCCTGGTGCTGATATAAGGTTGTGCTGCAGAATGCTTTCCATATATTATATATGATATGATATGATATGATGATTTGAATGTCAAAAATTAAAAGTCATTTTGAGGCAGATAAATAAAATATAAATAGACCTGTCATTCCAGTATCAAGGCATCACCAGGGCTGTCATAAGGCAAGAGAAAAGGAATGTAGTTTAATTTAAGGCCATAACATTAAAACTAAATTAAAATGAAAATTACAATTTTACATGCAGGGAAAAATAATGCACTTTAAATTAGGACCGGAAAAAATGATCTATGTCGTGACAGTACTGTGTCATAGTATTGAGTCTTAAGTATTCATAAAAAAATCTTCTTAACATGAATAAGAAATACACTTTATCTTTTAACTCAGCGTTCAGCCAAGGACATTTCCTCTTCAAAGTGAGTCAGTACTGACTTTCAAAATGACGCACTTGCCTACAATTTGCCACTTCATACTGTGCTCCTTTTGATTCATTTAAAAACAGAACTTCTAAGCAGGAATCTGTGATGCACTTTACTTTAGACCCTGAAAATCTTATCGCCATTGTCAAATGTTTCCAAATGAGTTATCGTTGTTATTGTTCAAACTCACATACCATCACTACATACAGTATTACAGAGCAGGTTTTTAGTTGTTGATCTTACTCCCTTCAAGCGCTTGGTTCGGAAGTGGCTCCAGGACTAAAAACATTTACACTCACTTTGGTTTGCGTTTTATGAGATTGTCAGCATTTTGTTCCTCGCTTCCTCTGAGCTCTAGTCAGTGCTCACGGGTTTCTGTGGTATAACACATCCTTACGTCAACGCAAAAATGTATGTCATTCACTATCACTTGGTGGTCTCTCAAGTTGACGAATGCATATCAGTTCATGCAGCATAAACGTTGTAGCAGGTTTGTATCAAGGTTGTCAAGGCAGCACGAGGGGGTTGTCTGGCTGACTCACAGCTCTTAGATTCCTCTTTTGATTCCTAAGCTCGGATTTTGGTCTGTCTGGAACCTTGCATTGCGGCACTGTTGCCCTGCATCTCCAGGGTCCGGGTACGACTTCTGCCTCAGGTCTGTGTGCATGGAGTTTGCATGTTTGCACCATGCTTGGTGGGCTTCCTCTGGGTATTCGGTTTCCTCTCACAGTCCAAAGGTATAAAGATTAAGCTAACTGGCATTCCCAAAATTGCCTGTAATGTGTGAATGATGACCGGAGGTCCTACCACAGTTATAAAATGGGAATAAATACAATGGTAATCACCATTGGCCTCCACCGTCCCTAGTTGGACTACATTCCTAGATGGATGGATGGATGGAATGATGGATGGGTGGAACCTTGCATGATCCCATTTTTTGCAGCATTTGTATGGGGTTCCTCAAGGTTCTTCAGTTTCCTCCCACTTCACAAGAACATTATGAGAGCTGGATTTGGATTGGTTCATCCAGAACATATCCTCACCTCACAGGCAGTGTTCCCAGGGTACACCTTGGATTCACAGTGAACCTGTAACTGGGATCTTTCAGAACCCTAAAACCCTATATCAGGAACCTCAAATATCGAATAAAGATGGTACTCTGTGGTGTAGGTTTAGCTAAGCCTGGGTTCTTTGAATACAATAAAATGGAGCAATTTTATGGCTGAAAAAAAAAAAAAACCTTTATGAGCAGGAAGTGGAAATCGATCAGCTTAATTCATTTTAAAGTAAGCATTAGAGGTGGACGGGGCACTTGCCAAGAAAGCTTCCTCTTCAAAGTGAGTCAATACTGGATTTCTAAATGATGCACTTCTCCATCCTTTACCACTTGATGGTGTGTTAGTTTAGAGCTGAGATGTTAAGAGTAGCTGGTTTCCCTGCTACTCTCATCAGCAACTCTTTCAGCCTGATGCCTTAGGGACACGATGAGAAGCCTTTTTTATTCCAAAACAATGAGAAGAAGAATCAGCCCACATTATGAGTCATGTTAATTGTCGAGGTGTGTGGAGGTGTACAGATTGCAGGGGCACCTGTTGGGCAGAAAACAGGTTTGGTGTTCAAGTCTTGAGTATGGAGAACGACCAAGACTGATTTTGTTCTTTTTTTTTTTCAGTGTGTTAAAATCTATTTCTGTTGAAGCTGATTATACACTGCTGCACTATTTATTTAGGTTTATTTACAGATCGTGTATTAGGGCTGTATATACTCAATCATGTATAATGTAAGTATGGTTTATTATAACTCTTTGCAGGAGTTTTTGAAGTCCGAAGTCAGTGTGGAGAACATTCTTTTCTGGTTGGCGTGTGAGAATTTCCGCAAAATACCTCCCAACAATACTGAAAAGGTACGTTACCCTGACATCACGTACAGTACCTTATGTAGAAGAAGGTGGATAGCGCTTTCCTATGAGTGTCCCATACTTTTCACTATTGCTTCATGAAAAACAAAACGCTGTGTGCGTATGTATGTGAAGCTAAAGTAAGTAATCAGCCCCTCCCCTCTTCTCGTCTTACACAGTAACACTTCCTCCTCTCTTATTTGAGTTTCACACACTCAGTGTGTGAATGTGAGAGGAGGGGTGTGTGTGTGAAGGAGCACGGTGTCAAATTACGGGTGCGCAGACACATAACGGCATGCTGACCCAGGGAGAGAAAGAAAATGGATCTTTAACCTCTCTAACGAGACTTTCTTTTGCTTTCCACGCGCGCACACACGTGTTATAATAAACAGTACATGCGCGCTGTACACACACGCATACAAACACAAAAAATAAAAGATGTTTTACTCGCACACACACGTGGTCACGGTGTTATAGTAAACAGTACACGCGTGCACGGATGTTGATTATACCAGTGAGAGACGAGCACTAAGACCGAGCAGGGGAGACGATTACCCACAATTCTGCAGGGCAAGAGAAAGAAAAACCATTAAGTTGTGATCACGGGATGCTCCGTATTATAAAACTGTATTATAAAACTGCAATAAATCGACAAATTTGCTTCATTTCATTTTTATTAGTTGACCAAGGAGGCCACGTCAATCTACAACATCTACCTGTCCAAAAGCGCCTGTAATCCTATCAACATTGACGACAAGGTTCGAGTCGAAGAAAAGGATATACAGCAACCTCATCCTGAAATCTTTCAAAAAGCTCAGACACAGGTAAATTACTTTTAGATGAAGTACCTTAGACTCTTATACATTGTTTCATACATAAGCTGCAGTTTCTCAAAGAACATTAACAAAAAGGTTTAATAATTTTCACCCTTAATCAGGCTCATAACGCACGCACACACATACACACACACACACAAACATGCACACACACACACATGCACACACACTACTATTTCTGCAAGACTCCCATATTTGAAGCCCATATTTGATACTTTGTCTCATTTTTATAATGTTTCTTTTCTTTTCTTTGATGTTCTTCAATATTTGCTCCTTTTGAGGATTGTTCAAAGCTTTGAGCGCTTTTATCACGTCTGACTGCTTAAACCTGTCAGATAACAGAGATATGATTGGAACAGAGCAGCTGTAGAACTGATACACAGGGTTAGATTAGACTGTGACTATCAGTCTCTGGTGTTAATGGGGGAGGCCGCCTTTTTCTCAGAAATTTCAATACCATGTTTTTGTACATTTTTAAGTTCCATCCTGAACAGACTGTATTTTCCCGAAGAACAACAGCCTTAATAATTGTAAATACAGTAATCATTGCATTGGTGGCTCAGCCAATGCCCCAAACTAATCCACTGGATCCTTAGTGCCAATCCCAAGCCTGGATAGAATTGAAGGGTTGCATCAGGAAGGGCATCCGCTGTAAAACCTGTTTTGGGTTGTCCGCCTCATATACATATGTTATTTTTCTGGATCGTTTGGAAAGATGATTTTACATAGTTTTTTTTGCTATTGAATCTATCTTGTAGATTTCTACCAGGAGCGTTCAAGTCAACCCGGGACTTTTTACTGTGCAGAATAACAGAACACAGTTATGAGAGTAAAAACTCCCTATATACTTCTCTATATAATCCCCTGCTACACTAATGCACTTATCCCAGTGTTTCACTAGTGCTTGAATTCCATCAAGGTAGAAAAGTTTTCTCAGTACGCCGGAACCATGATAAGACCGCCTGCTTCATGTCTGAAACCCTGGGCTCCCAGGAACTTCTACAATGGCCCAAACATGTGGAAACAACTTGGAGTGAGGTCAGGACAGTACAGTGTAGCAACAACTCCCAGCCGAGTTCCTGTAATGTACAAGTCTCATCACTGTACCGTGTGAGAAGACTTCTGTAAATGTCAATCGGCTTTACATGAGAAATTTCATCACAAGTACCGGTTTGACCTGAATGCAGATCATTATCAAGTCTGAACTAAAATGTACTTTATATAAAATGCAATTTACAGCTTACAGCTAGGGTTAACCGCCTTGCCCAAATTTGGCAGATTGGCAGTCCTGGGGATGTAAATTTAAAACATTCTGTATCTTTATTTGAGAGCCTTAACCACTGAACCACCACTTCCTTTATGATTGCAATAACTCAGCACGCATACAGTGTAAATTTACACTGAAGTACTTAAACTAAACATTACACTAAAGGGAATACATTTGGCACCAATATGTTCTATAGCATTTCTACTCCTGCCTGAAGTTCATACATAGATTGCATTGTCTGGTATTTGACTTTAAAAAAACACACTGCTCTAGTTGCCCAATCTTTTACCGTACAATCCTGCAAAATCCTGAAACTGTATTTTTCTATTAAATCAATACTGTACATATACAGCAGTACATATTTTTACAAAGTTTTAAAGTTGAAATCCTTCAAACCATACAAAAATCTATCGCCTAGAAGTCTTAACTCAGTGTCTCTGCTATAAAAAGAATGAAACTGTGCTAGACATTATCCGAGGTAACCACTGTTTTTTTTTCTCCATCCTCTCCTTCTACCCACAGATCTTTAAGCTGATGAAGTTTGACAGCTACACTCGCTTCGTCCGCTCACAGCTCTATCAGAAATGCATGCTGGCTAATGTGGAGGGAAGATCCCTGCCAGAGCTCGGCCAGTACACTAAACCTCCGCTGACTGCTAGGCACAGCAGCCCTGCAACCAGGGAGCTGCCGAAGTTGAAAGAGGTAAAAGATAAAGCCATGAGCTATGAGATGTTACTGGTAAACAGTGGTGGGGGATGATACTTTTTTTAAAGTAACTAATTACATTACAAAATCCTGTTATTAGACAGTAATCAGTTACATTACAGCATTATTTTCTGATAAAAATAACTAGTTAGAGTACTTTTCCATTGCAGAAAATGAAAACTCCTTTGTGATTCCTCATGAATGTTGTTTTAGTCAAGACCTTTATAATTATTCTACCATCATCACTCAGCGAAGTTTGGCCCATAATCTGTTAACTACTAATACCCCTACCTCTTCCTACGCGGTTTCGCACAGTGGCCGTATGTACAGTGGAACCTTGGATTACGAGCATAATTTGTTCCAAAAGCGGGCTCGTATTTCAAAACACTCAGAAACCAAAGCAAATTTCCCCATAAGAAATACTGGAAACTCAAATTATTCGTTCCACAGCCCAAAAAATAAATACATAAAAATAAATTAACACAAAATATAAAGTAAAAATAAAACAACTTGCATTTTACCTTTAAAAAAAAAGTAAAAATTATCCAGACAGATAAGTGTTTCCGTTTGTGCGCGCAGGCGCTGTGTGTGTGTTTGTGTGTGTGTGAATCTAAAGTAAGCTCCCCTCTCCCCCTTCTCGTCTTACACAGTTACACAGGGGGGCGGGTTATCGAGGGCGGGGCTTGTAGGACGACTTTCACACACACACACACACACACACACACACACACAGATTGGGAATGACTGCTGTCTGGCTCACGGATTGCATAAATTGTCAGAATAACGGACTACATTTTTTTAAAATTAACTAAATAACCGAGTACCTAAATGGCGGACCTAACGCGTTAGATTACTCGTTACGTCAAGAAAGTAAGAAAGAAAGTACTCTAACGCGTTACTTTGTACAACCAACACTGCTGTTAAAGGCATGGATTTTGATTCACAAGTAAATGGAAAATTATATAAAATTATATGTAATATAATTATATATAATATTTAGGTTTTTTTTATATAGCTAGAGTGGCTTATGATTGTAGATTCTAGTGAAACTGGATGATGTTACATGGCATACAGTTGGACCACACACACAAAAATCACACACACAAAAAAAAGATCCTTATAGTAGATTTGATGTCAAATAATAACTTTAACATTCATGTAAATATGTCAGTAACTCTACTTTTCACACAGATTGTTGCCAGTAATATATAATATAACTTGTCATGAAAACTATTGCATAGATGTCCAGATGTTATTACACTTGACTTACATATGCTATAGCCTAATTTACACCCCATGGGTAACCTTGTGAATGAGACAAAATTTAAATAAACTTCCCTTTTGATAAAGGTAAACATCTCTGATATAAAAGTTTATTTTTAATGCAATAACTTTTAATCTACTCGCATTTTAATCGCAGCATATAGTGTTGCTTTTTGAGATCACTTTGTCAGACAGGCTCTATTTAAGTAATTTCTTGATTCAACAGAGCTGACAGTAATCAGGCCTGGGTGTGGCAAATGAAATTTAACTCAGTTGTCCAAAAAATGAAGTTAATCACAGTTTATTCATTATTTAATAAGGGGGCAATTACTTTTTCATACGGGGCCAGGCAGGTTTGGACAGTTTTTTTTTTTTTTACTCAATAAATGAAATCACCATTAAAAAACTAGAGAACATTACTACAATTTTGTACTTAAGTTATTATTTTGTCATTTAAACATTTTTGATGAGCTAAATCATTTATTTCTGAGATATATGCAAAAACAATTATAAAGGGGCAAATCATTTTTCACAGCACTGTAGCTACCCAGAAAACAGTCCAGATTAAAACTAATGTGATCCGTTTATTTTTCATTTCCAATGAATTATAAACTCAATTTACAATAAGAAATTCAACATCACATGAGGCGTCACAGTATGTGAAATGACCACACAAAATATATTTGTTAGATATTATCATTAACTGTCCTGCGTGATGTCCCTTGCTAACTCATTAACAAATCATTATAGAGCTACTGTACCATGGGGCAGCATGATACTTGCCCCAGTGGGGATCTTTTAGTGCTTGTTGTAGTTCTTACATCAACTTATCTCAGTCAAAAAAATTTTTTGTAAAAATAATTATAATCAAAACAGGTTAGTGGTATTTCAATGGAATTTACACATTATGGAGGTATGCATGAGGACTTTATGAAGATTAGGATGTGTTGAATGATTTTGTACAATTTTGGCCTCATCTGGTCTTATTTTTTGTTGATGCACTGATTAGCAAAGTTCTCTGTGTTTTTTTTTTAGAAGGCAAAGGTGAAGTTTGGGAAGAGTGCAGGAGGAGAATCAGATGATGTGGTAGAGAGGAGGAAGCCCGGGCAAGGGAAGATGAGCTGGGAGAAGCGCAAAGAGAAGAGAGGATCCTGGGGAGGTGAATTATCCTGTACAAGGCCAAGGAGTCCCTATGACATACTAGAGCATCAAGGCGAGATTAAATAATATTCGTTTGTCTGTTTTTCATTACAGAGCCACAAATGACTGGGAGACCTGGATCTTTTCACAGTGGAGAGGTGACCTGATATGAACTTCTCAATGCATGTGACCCATCACATTAAATTGCATTCTGGGGGATTTGAGTTATGCATGGTTTCAGATTCCTGGCTCCGTTCTGATACCAGGTTTATTACTGTATCATGTCCAGATGCTGAGATATGGCAAGTGTGTGTTTGTTGATGAGGAACGACTCAGTCTGAGTTTTATCTTTAGAGTATTTAAATGAGGATTCCGTGATGTAAGAAAGAGGGAACCCTCAGCCTCATTTCGACACCAGGATTTCCCCCGCTACCCCTAAAAAGAATTTCGCCAGCTGCGTGGGTTTATAATGAAAACAACCTGTGTCATTCTATCATAACTGGAGTAACCAGTTTGGAAAGTGCTTTAAAACAAAGTTTTCAGGCTTTAAAATTTCTCAATTCAGTTGAAGGATCAGGAAGATAGGCTATTTACCAACCAATTTCTTTCAAAATTGCGAATTTGATCAATTTCACCTACTGCACTCTTTTGGCCGTAGCGCAAAACTAATCTGACTTATGTGACTTACTGTACAGTATTTAATATGATGGGTCACATATAACAATGTCAGACATTCTAAAAGTCAGACCTGTTTGTTGAGAGAGACGTTATACACTGTGACAGATGTGAGTGTGTGTGTGGGTGTGTGTTGGCGCAGGGGGAACAGTTAGTTGCTCGTTCGGCTGACTCTGCAAGTGAGTTAAAGACCACAGCTGATAAGTACTGCTGCGTGTTCTTGCCGGATGGCACAGCCTCGTTGACCCCCGCCCGACCTGGTGTCACTATTCGCCGTATGCTCACAGGCCTGTGCGAGAAGCGAGGGCTTCCTCTGTCCGACATCATCATCTACCTCCAGGGGAAAGACAAGGTGGTTCCTTTGTGCACCTCATCCTCAGCTGCTCCCTTTCTTTTTTTTTCTTTTTTTTTTCTTTTCTTTTCTTTCTTTTTTTTTTTTTTTTTTTAAAGTTTTTTGAATGTCTCACATGATCTTAAATTTCACAGCAACCACTTTCTCTGGAACAAGACAGCTCGGTGTTAAAGGATCAGCAGGTTGTTCTGGAGCTGCGGGTGACATTTGCGTAAGTGTTCACACTCTATTTTAATTTTCAATTATTTATTAACCTCTTGAACCAATAGAATAACGAATAGATCAATGAGAGAAGGCAGACAGCTGCTGCTTCTGTAGCACTGGTCCAAGTCGTAGTGCCGTTCCTACAGAGCAATCAATTGAAGAAGATGGTTGCTGGTTGTCTGAAAGTGAAACATCCTGGCAATGTCTTTTTTGGGGGGATTTTTTTTTTAACCACATTTACCACACTGCTACCAAACAAACACATTTTCACAAACACATGCAACAAAACATCTTTTTAAGTTTATGCTCACACTGCATTATATTACAGCTACATGCACTCAGAGTAATGTGCTACCTGTCTTCTTCTGCATGCCTATGATTGGTTTCTGTCACTTTGATGGACAGAAGACAGAGCGTTAACCATCTATCCCACATATCGTCCAGGGCAAAGTTGCTCCCTTGGATATCTTGCCCTGAATGGCTGTGGCATTGCCACGGTTTTAACTTGTGATGCTTTTCAATTGTGCCACTTATACTGCAAGTCCATCAGACTATTTTACTTTATGCTTTATATGACTATATTTGTTACAGCAGCGAATTCCAGTCTTTCGGTATTTAATTCAATCTGGAATTAATTATAAAATAAATTATATTAAATGTACATATATTTTCCATACCGCTTATCCTGTGTAGGGTCATGGTGGACTGGAGCCTGCCCCAGAGAGCTCAGCTCAGCTGAGGACACAAGGTGGGTAACGCCCTGGATGGGGTGTTAACCCATTGTAGTGTACATACACACACAGACACACACACACACACCTACACTTTGAGAACATCAAACAGCCCACAACATATACTTTTGAACTGTTGGAGGAAACTCAGAGGAGACCCACAAAGCACAGTGAGAACATGGACACATACCAGAGACGAGAGTTGAACCGCCAACCCTGGGGGTGCAAGAGAACAGTGCTAAATGTCACTTTCTCAGGAGCGCTCGCTGTTCATTTGACACTTCCCCACACGCT
This sequence comes from Leiocassis micropogon, assembly GCA_028565275.1. Taxonomy (NCBI): domain Eukaryota; kingdom Metazoa; phylum Chordata; class Actinopteri; order Siluriformes; family Bagridae; genus Leiocassis; species Leiocassis micropogon. The sequence continues at coordinate 9,897,297 of JAOVVA010000021.1, forward strand.
ATTTGATTGACAGGTCTACCTTGTTGACAGTGAAAATGCAAATGCCACCAAGATTGCAAAGGCATCTTACATCTGTCTGATTTGTAGCATGAGATTGATAAAATATAAATCGACATATTTGATCGAACTGTGGCATGATGTCTCCAGGGTCTAGGTTCGATTCCCACATCGGGTGTGCTTGTTCTCCCCATGCTTAGTGGGTTTCCTCTGGGTACTCTGGCTTTCTCCCACAGTAAAAAGACATGGGAAGTTAATTGGCATTTCCAAATTGCCTGTAGTGTGTGAGTGAATATGTGTGTGTGTGCGTGCGTGCTTGGGCCCCATGATGGATTGGCACCCCGTCCACAGAGTACCCCGCCTTGTGTCCCAAATCTCCTGGGATAAGTGGTATAGAGAACGAGTGTGTGAGTGAGTAATTGATCAAATCAAGGCAACTTTAATCTAGTGTCTAGATGGAAAAAAAAATCCAATATGAAACCATAAAATTTATATCAGAAACTTATATTCAACTTATGCAGTAAATTACTGAATCGAGAATATAGGTAGCCATTTATTGAAAAAATTAAACCACCATACAATAACAAGTACATATAGAGTACTGTAAATTACACCAGACCTAAAATCCATCCCTGAGGTATTCCACGTAACTACTGTAAGACTGAAGTTTTGTCCACATGTGCATATTAACTTCCGTGTGTCTGGATAGAGCTACACATTTCCTCATCCAGTCTAATTCAGGGTAACCGTTTCAACGACAGTGAGTGTTCACTGAAGTGAAACGCCTCAGGGCAGAAAAGTTCCATCTGGGGAACATTGTGTCTCGGCAGTAAAGCTGCTATCTCCAGCTCTCAGAATCTTCGCATGTTAAAGAGGTAGAAATCAAGCAAGCACCTGTTTAATGAGGACTTGACGTAACGTGTTGACATTGGCTGATAATTATTCCGATAATTGTATGAAATACCAGTACTGATGTAGTGTTAAAGGTAAATTGTATACTGCATATTATTTAATATAAAACCTTGTTATTTAATATTTCACTTACTAAACTAAATACTCGCAAAAAGGCTTTGAATGCATATATCCTAGTAACACTTGTATTTCTAACATTCAAGGAAATTAAGGGCAGTGATTATTTATTCACCAGCCTGTAGTTTTATTGCAGTGTACTCTACCGACTAGATCACTATTCTATGAATTTTTTAGACTAATTTCATAAGCTGTAAGCCAGGAATCTCAACCTAAAAAAAATCAAATAAATAAAAAAAATTATGCGTCACACTGTATCAGTAGACTGCGCCATCTGATGTTAATATCTAATCCAGTGCACATATGGCATAACATCAAAACATGATCTGAATGGCAGATTGTGTCATAGCCATGCCAGTGTTTTAACCATGTGTGCAGTGAAAGAAATAAAAGAAAAAAGGCCAGATGTTATCGCTCTCACCACCATCTTTGCTGATCGTACAGTTTTCCTTAAACACTTCAAGTTTCTTTTAGACATTATTTAGTTATTATTTGTGCCCATGTGCACAGCAGCTGAATTCACTGCACGTTAACCTCCATGAATGTTCTTAAAAATAACTTAGCCGTGTTACATTAATGTTTACGCAGCTGATTGTTGATTAGACTTGTTACTTGTGTAAGTGCAGGTGTGCTCCGTGTGCAAGGATTTTCATGGTTCTGATTTATGGTTGAGGTAAATAATGAGCTACGACCCTTGTATAAATAATGTATAAATAAATAAAGAGAGAAAAATTACAATGGCAATAATAACAATGAAAAGCCAAAATTATTGTGTTACATGA
>JAOVVA010000021.1:9923512-9941257 GCA_028565275.1 Leiocassis micropogon
AATACGTTTAATAAAGAACGACCTTAATACTTCTATAATTAGAGAGATTTTCTTGGCTGGAAAAAAATCGTGCTTAATTAATTATTCTCTACTACTAGGAAAAAGTCGCACTGTAGTTAACATGAGTCAATCATTTCCCAAGACTCATTAATACTTACACAGTAGTTTCATATCACTCCAGCTCAGCTCTGGATATTCTTTCCAACAGATATTGTTTTAAATCCTGCTCTATGTTCAAAGCATTACACAATGCTTCTCGATGCCGGGTCATTCCCCGGGTCTACAGGATCGCTGCGAGAAAGTGCTTTGTTTCTGAATGATTATAACAAATGGATAGAAAGGATGGAGTATATCCTCTCTCTGAGTACCAGACAATGCTGCTCCTCATCCGATTAGTGTAGCACATAGGCCGGTCATCCTCCCCAGCCTGACCTCGATCTGTCTCTCTCCCAGGAAAAGCAGGGTTTATCAGCTCTCATGTGATATTTTTGTTGCCTGTTCCCAGCACTTTATTCATGCTCCGCATGTGAACCAGCTGCCTCTTCTCTCAGTCTCATACTGTTTCCAATGCTAAATTTACTCTCTGTGTCTGTGTGCTTGTTTTTAAGGGACAGGGCTACAAACAAGCAGCCGTGCTAAAGCATCTATTAAGCCTGTTACGTCTGAGTCTCTATGGAGTACAGCGTTCAGAGAGGAAACGCTTCACTTCGGGTGCGGCTTGGAATAGCAGGTGTTTTTGTTTTTTAAGCATGTAAGAGTTTAGTAGTTCATTTTTTAAAATACAATGTTGTCACCTTTTTATTATTATTATTATTATTATTATTATTATATACTCTTTGTAAAACAATAGTGATGCTGTAGAGGAACTCCAATTTCTGGATGGAAAGTTTAGATTGATGGATTTGTGAAAGGATCTTTGTTATTTCTGGTTTCCTTAAAAAGCTTTTTGATTGAAGGATTTAATTGTGCGGAAGGATCTTTGTTGTGGGAAATTATTATTCATTCAAAATGATTGAAAAATCACAGATCAAAAAGCCAACATACTGTAGCTCTTCATAGTTTTATTTGAATGCATCTGAACATGTTGAACATTTTGTTCATTTTCTAAAGCCCTGTAGTCTCTGCACCTTTAAACAAAGACAAACCTTTAAAGACTCTAAGCCAAGTGAAGGCAATGCATCAGTCAGATGTGTTTTAACAAATAAGAAATATACTGTACAAAGAGACTTGTACTGTAAGTTACTGATCAATTAGCAACCAAAACATGTACAGTATTGTACTGGTGTTTAAAAAAAGGTGAATGCTAGGTAAAAAAAGGGAATGCTTTTTATCTCACGATCCATGCATCTTTTTTTTGTAAATATGCATACACATTTATATTTTTATTAGATAAAAGAAACATTTTGCTTAGTGCAATTTCATGCACTTTTATGTAGTGTCCGTAACTTTTTAAAATTCAAATCTTTCAATGATCTTAATTATTATTCAGATGAAACTTGGCCAATTTAGATTTCACATGAAAAGACATAAACCTGAAAAAGTGTATTATTCTAAAATGCTAAATTGGTAACATATCGCAACATGAATTTGACATGTTTACGGACACTACATATTTTTTTGGGAAAAAAAATCTTAATTTTGACTGGAACGCTTTAATTTAAGCAACATTTTTACAGGTCGTATGCTTTTAGAAACTTACACCAATTTTAGTATCAATACTCAAACAGAAATATGAATCTGCATTTTAAATGATTATGGTTTAAAATGAGACACTATAGTGCTGAAAAATGGCCATTTTTGGGGCACATATAAAATCATCTCTTCAAAACGGCTGAAGTTAGCAACTTGGAATTTTTAGGGAAGCGAGATTGGTCACTTCTAGAAGTCGCTTTTTTTATGATTATATGAATAACATTTTAAAAAATCTGCACCAATACTGTGTTTTGGCCGTTAGTTACTGTATATTAGCAGCAGTCTCTTTGAAGTATTTTTTTTTCCGCATTATTAACTAAATACAAACTAATTGCTCAGACAGACGTTAATTTATTCCCCAGTTTTAAAATATACAGGCATGAAATGAAACACAAACATGTCACAAATATCATTTAAGCATATGATCGTTTTCATCCTCATCTGAACATTCAACTTCATACTTCATACGGCAGAGGAGTCCTGGAAGAAACCTGAAAATCAGGACTGTACAAATGTTTCATCACAGGATAGTCAGAATAATTTGCAGTGACCCTTCATTTGAAGGGGACATGTAGAGCCATAGTCTGCCAATGGAATATGCACCAGAGAGCCACCAGATTCTGTTCATTTGTCACGCACAAAAGAATTTCATTCTTGAGAAAAATGACAGCACAGTTTAAACAGGCTTGGTTTCTTTTTACTGTACTAAAAGATTTATGTGTGTACCCGTTTTTTCTGGATTTTGACTGACCTTGTGATACATCTTTAATGCTTATACATGGTAAGACTCATAAAAAAGAAACTTTTAAGGTCTGATAAAAGAGCTGGAGTTTAAGAGAAACACAAATAAAATCAAACAGACAGAAGAGGGCTCAAGGAATATGTGGCATCTACAAATCCTCGTTTTTTCATGTTACGAAGAACAAGGAATAATTTAAAGTATAATTTTAAAATAATTTAAAAAGTTATGTCTCATGCAACACTACATTCATATCCTCCCATGTATTTGGACCTAATATAGGCTTGACAGAGCACTATTGTTTTTCTATCTATCATACAACAGTTACCAAATGGGAATGGTGAAAGGTAACACATGCTTCTTTTCAGATACGTGAAGCCAGCAAGAACATGGTGCTCATTCTACATCACATGTTAAGGAACGTGCTGTCTGCCTTCTTATGCATACATGAGCTCCAAGATTGCCTACTGTTGTTGTGATTGACACAGGAGAAGAAAAAAGCCAGACTTTCCAATTACATACATTTATGGCATTTGGCAGACGCCCTTATCCAGAGCAACTTACATTTTTATTTCATTGTACATCTGGGCAGTTGGGGACTTGTTCAAGGGCCCAGCTTGGTGGTGCTGGGGTTTTCAACCTGGGAGCTGGGAACCTGGATCAGTAATCAGTAAACCTTTGGCTTCTGGATGGACAATATTTTTTTTTTACTTGTTTTTTTTTTTTTTTTTTTTTTTTTTTACTTGTGGTGTGGCACAAAACATTTACAACTATTTTAAAAATGTAAAAATTACACTAAGTTGAGACAAATGGCCTGTATACAAATGCATCAAACACTCATCACAAATTGTGTTAAAAATGAAAAAAAAAAAATGTAAAAACCCTAAGCAGTTATGATAATAACAATAAGAGTATACATTTTTGTTATTTCAGGACCAGTTACACTGAAATACGTTGGTGCTCCATAAAACCATTCTTTGTCAAGAAACTACTGAGGTAGACTTGCAGCATTAAAAGAATGTGTGTTGGAAATAAAGGATTCTTTATTTGCTTCATTTCTAACATCCTCTGTTGTTTTAACTTCTTTAAATTCTTATGCAAACAAAGGTGTCCATGCAGACACACCATTAATTAGAAAAAACGTGTGGCGACATTTAATTAGCACAAGCCAAGATAAGCAGCTCAGAAAAGAACTTAAAGGTAGTTCTGTCCACTTTGTTTCACTGGAATTCTTTTAAGTGGGTTGTGTCTCTTGAACAAGAAGGATTCGTATCTAGCCATTTTATTCACATTAATTATAACACAAGACTTACACTCAGAGTCGATGCCAAAAATGGCACTTTACAAACCAGCGTCAAACCAAATCTAACTTGTGAGGTATATCATCAGTATTGTGTACACATTTGCACAAACGCATTCCACTCCGTGCCACTTATGGTTGCTTTTGCATTTAGAGCTCTGTAGACAGAATAAGATGAAAAGAAAACATACTGTATCCTCCATCCAACAGAAATCCAATGCATCTGCATTCATTATTTCCGTAATATCATATATTCATAAAAAACTTAAATACAAAGCTGACGTACAGTATATTAAAATCATTTCATTAAGTTAAACATGATGGCACGAGTAATCAGTCTGCAGTTGTCTCCAGAAAGGCATTCTTTCCGAGTGTTTCTTCTGAACTGTTGCTCCCAGCAAGAGCTGCTGAGCATCAATATGCAAACCATTTGTGCCCAGACACTCTTACATTATGACATCTGACAGACACACCTTATCCAGAGTGACTTACATTTTTATCTTATCATCCATCTGAGCAGTTGACTGTTAGGGGCTTTTCTCAAGGGCCTAAAAGTGGCAATATGATGGTGGGGGTGATGGAGGTTGAACCTGGGACCTTAACCACTGAGCTACCCTTTACATAAACACTGGGCATTTTAATCCAACACTGGACACTTTGCATCATCATTCAGTAGTTTACTTATTCACTCACTCATCATCTATATAGCTATATCTTGTTATCAAGTGTTGCATGGGGCCTGTAGCCTATCCCAGGAGACTTAGGGCACTAGGTGGGGTACACCCTGGATGGGTTGCCAATCCATCGCAGGGCACACACAACCAAGCATTCATACACTACGGGCAATCTGGGAACTCCAATTAGCCTAATTTGCATGTCTTTGGACTGTAGGAGGAAACTGGAGCACCTGGAGGGAACTCACCAAGCATGGGGAGAATACCATGGAACTTCATGCACACAGACCCAAGGCAGAAATTGAACCAGGAACCTGGTGGTGTAAGGCAACAGTGCTAACCATTAAGCCACTGTACCGCATTGGAGACTTTACTGTGCATCATTATTCAGTATTTTATAATACTACATTTCTATACAGGTAAACATAGAATATCTGTAAAAGCACACAGAGTTCCTTAAAGTTGGATATTTACACAGGGCACACACACACACACACACACACACACACACACAAAGACAGTCTCTGTTGGAGCAGCAGATAAAAGTGTGCCCCAGGATGAAAAGAAATCTACATTCATGCCCTCACTGGGTTGTGGCACATGATCTTTTTAAAAGCTCTCCGAAAGTCCCTGTTAAAAATGGTGTAAATGATGGGGTTGACTGAGCTGTTGCAGTAGCCGATCCAGAAGAAGAGGTTAAACAGGCTGTCGGGGATGGTGCAGCTCTCTCTGCACACGGCATGAAGGCTGTAGGTGAAGAAAAAAGGAAACCAACAGAGCACAAAGACACCCATGACCACAGCCAGCACGAAGGTAAAGCGCTTTTCGCGCATCTGAGCCAGCTTGGCTTTGGACATGGAGCTCTGTCGGACCCGATTCAACGCCGGCTCGTCGTCACACGCTTCCAGCTTGGAACGCGCGCACACACACGCGATTTCCACTTTGCCACTTTTGGCCGAGCGCGCACTGGAGACGCAGCTCTCCTCCAGATCGATGGCGTCCAGCTCGCCTTGGTTTTGCTCTTTCGAGCCGCAGACACTTGGACTGGTGCCGTCGGACCTGCCTTTGCGCACAAACCCGGTCTCGGAGAGGGAGGGCTGGCGCGCCATGCTGGCTTTGGCGACGAACACGGTGGCGGCTCGTTGCTTGGCCACCCTGTAGATCTTGCAGTACACCGACACCATGATGAGACCCGGTGCGAAGAAGGACACGGCGCACGATGCCAGGATGTACCACGTGTCGTTGTTGAGCAAGCACTCGAGCTCGTCGTGCTTGGTCATGACCAGAGGCGGGAATGAGATCACGGCGGAGATGAGCCACACGGCCGCGATCATGGCCTTGACGCGCTGCGGAGTGCGCTTCAGGTTGTAGCTCACGGCGCTCGTCACCGACCAGTAGCGGTCCAGACTGATGGCGCACAGGTGCACGATGGACGAGGTGCAAAAGAGCACGTCGAGCGCCAGGTAGAGCGCGCACCACGTGCTGCCGAAGTACCAGTAGCCCATCACCTCGTTGGCCAGCGAGAACGGGATGACCAGCGTGGCCACCAGGATGTCCGCCGACGCCAGGGACACCAGGAAGAGGTTCTGAGGCGCGCGCAGAGCGCGGCTGGTGAACACCGCCACCACCACGAGCACGTTCCCGACGATGGTCACCAGGATGATCGCGGTGACCACGATGATGATCAAGGCGGCCGCGCAGCGCGAGTGCGGAGGAAGTTTGGGCGCGCTCGTGCCGTTCGCAGAGGAGGAGTTCAGCGCCGCCTCCGCTATATCCATTCTTCATGCGCGTGCTCCAAGTCACCCATTGCTCTCCATGCAGCTCTCCGTCGAGCTCTCCATCAACTTTTTTTTTTTTCAAATTATTATTCCAGACTAAACGCTGTTTTGATGCGCCGGATTATGGAAGACGGAATTGTTCCTCCTGCCTGCGTCGTCCTTTCCATTGCGCGCGGTGTCCACCCATGTCCAGGCATTCTGACCCGATCCAAGTAAAAAATCTCGGAGAGGAAAAAAAAAAAAAAAAAAAGGTATTCTTCCAGCTATTAGTTCATAATTTCATGGGCTCCTTCTTTCAGCTTATGTCTCGTGTGTGTTGCGCGTAACGAATGTGGGAGTGTGGAGCTGGCGTGTCACTTCAGGTTATGCGCCTGCATGTGGAGGGAGAGAGAGAGTGTGTGTGTGTGTGTATGAGAGGGAAAGAGAGAGAAAGTGTGTGTGTATGAGAAAGAGAGAGTGTGTGTATGAGAGAGAGAGAGAGAGAGAGAGAGAGAGAGAGCGTGTGTGCGTCTGAGTGTGTATAATAATAGCAATAATCATCATCATCATCATCATTATTATTATTATTATTATTATTCTCTCTCATGCACTCTCTCTCTTATACCCATACTCGGAGTAATTATGAGAGAGTAATTTATTATTATTATTATTATTATTATTATTATTATTATTGTTGTTGTTGTTGTTGTTGTTGAAATACTACTACTACTACTACTACTACTACTAATAATAATAATAATAATAATAATTATTATTATTATTATTATTATTAACCTTGCTTTCCTTCCCTATTCTTCAAGTATCACTTTTACGACTAAATGTCCTTACTCTTTTATTATATGTACATTTCTTTATTATTACTCTTTTTATACTATTCTTTTTTATATTCATTCCTTTTTATTTTTATTTATCTATTTAGTTTAAAAAAAAAAAATCTACTCCTGTTATTTTCTTGTGACTTATTTCTAAGCTCTGGATTGGAAATTGGCATGACAGATATGTACCTATATCTGTCATGCCAATAAATCACCTTTGACTCTTGAGAGAGAGTGTGTATGTGAGAGAGTGAGAGTATGAGAGAGAGAGAGAGAGAGAGAGAGAGAGAGAGAGAGAATGGGCGGGAGCAAGCAATTAGACGATGCACGTTGATTTCACCCTTTGTAAAGAAAGCCTCTATACTTTCTAAAGGCTCAATACTACTGCACGAATGCCCGATCACACATCCTTCCCCAGGTTCTCCCATCCTCTATAATAAACCCTAACACGCATTAATACATTAAATCCGCACACAGCATTTCGGAGACGCGCGCTTAGGCGTCTCCACTCGGTGCTGCGCCTCCTAACAAAGCCTGACATCATTACGAAGTAATGAAACGTTTCCTAAGACATTCCAATAACAGCTTCTTTCAAATCACTCAGATCTCGGAGCTCCTTCGCCATTCAGATCCCTGATTTTCCTAATGCGTAAAACACCCGCGTGTCATTACAGAGCCATTACCTGCTCTCATGTCCCTATAGAAACCGAGCCCGCGTCCCGAACTCTTTCCGCAGAGCCAATCCCGAAGTTAATATGTCTAGTCTGAGGAAACGGTTCAGGGGGAGCGCAGCTCGGAAATGTCTGTACAGGATTTCAATCATTCAGATTTTATTTCTCGTGTAAATTATGCATCTCTCTCTAACAGCTCGGCTTCAGTCTGTGGACAACATGACATCCATCCTCAGACATCAAGGTACAAAAGTATACTTTTTCCTGTGACTGGGTGGTACAGTTGATACAGTAGCACATCTTTTGTAGCTTTACTGTCTATCTTTCACATGAATATGAGAATGCAACCTGTTATAACTTTAAATGAATTCATTTCTGTTACATTATTGATCCCTAAGACTCCGGTGATGGCACGTGGCTTAGTGATTAACACTGTCGCCACTCACCTCCATGGTCTGGGTTTGATTCCCACCTTGGGTCTGTTTGCTTGGTGGGTTTCCTCCCACAGTCCAAAGACATTCAGATTGGGCTAATTGGTGTTCCCAAGTTGTTTATTGTGTTCTACCATGTTCGTAAAGATGGACATAAACACATCAGTCACCAGTGTATTTTTTCACCCATTTTCACCATTAGCTTCCATAATCCCTGGACAACAGAAGCTACATTTTAAATCTGCCACATGTGCCATACAGGTAAAAGATACACAATGTGTACAAAAAATATGTGGCCAACTGCCCATGACACCCATGCTCCAGGCCTTTCCCCAAAATAGAAAGCACACAGTTTGGCTAAAACAGGCGTGTCTAATCTAATCGCCAGCATACAACCACACCAGTCCATTATCAAAAAAAAAAAAGAACACCATTGGTTTAGATTGTCCTTGTCTGCTGTAGCGTTTAGATTCCTCTTCGCCGAAACTTTGAGGCCCGAACCTGTTCCAGCAGAACAATGTCCCTGTACACAAAGCGAGCTTCAAGACCGCATCTGTCAAGGTTATAATCTACTAACTTGATTGGCCTGCACAGAGTCCTGACTATCACTACCTGAACATCAACTGCACCTTAGACCACCTCACCAAACATCTGTGTCCTATTTCTCTAATAAAGCTTTTGTGCAAAAATCTTCACAGCCATGCTTCAAAGTCTATTTGAAAACCTTCCCAGAAGAGTGGAGATTATTATAAAAAAAAAAACAAAAAAAAAAACTGGAACATGATGTTCATCAAGCACATAGGAGTGTGATGTCAGGAGTCCACATACTTTTGGTCATAAAATGGACCTTTATTTTATGAGAGTGTACTGCGTGCATGATTGCACTTTCCCTGATCTTTAAGTTGGAACTGGCTGATGTGACTGTATTACATCAACATCACGATAAATGATGTTACAATGCACTTTTCTCAGTAACAAAGTGTAATCAGATGCAACTGATTTGATATTAAAATCTGATACGGAACCTTTATTATTATTTATTGTAATAGCAACACTTATGGGTATCTAATAACAGGGGTGTTCAAGTCAAACGAGGGCTTTTGACTGCATAGAATAACAGAACACAGTTATGACAGTAAGAACTTCCTTTATTTCTCTGTGCACTCCGCTGCTACACTAATGCACTTATCCCAGAATTTCACAGCTGTAGTAATACCGTAGTCAGTACCATCAAGGTAGAAAGCTGGAGCCATGATCACAGAGCCTGCTTCACATCTGAAACGCTGGCCTCTCAGGAACTCCTCTAACATATGGAAATGGCTTGGAGCAGAGGATGTTGCAATAACTTCCCTTGTGTATGTGTGTGTGTGCATGTGTGTATATATACACCAGACATTTTTTCTGCTACATTTCTTGTATGCCAGGATAAGAATATCCATTTGAAACTCTCTTTCTCTCTCTCTCTCTCTCTCTCTCTCTTTCTATATTAAATAATAGAAAATAGAGATCCTAATTTGAATTACAATCGAGTCGTTACATCACAGTGACTTTGGATTGCATCATGTTTCTGATCATTTAAAGCCATGAACTTCAAATTTCCTTCAAATGACTTTCTTCCTTTCCGTTTATTCTAAATCACTCTTAATAAGTCCATCCGGTAAACAAATAAATATCAACATCTGTGTAAATCAGCTCGAATTATACATAAACATGAAAGAACTTATTATATGAACAGGCTTCCAGAAGTAATATTCATTATGAGTCCTAATGAGCGCTATAGACGCGAGCTTATGTAATTGTGTTTTGGAGTGTTTTTTTAAGTGCTTGCTGCAGGAGCCAGCGATTTCACAGCGGTTCGCTGAAGAGCTGCCGGAGATTGTTGTGCTCGCTCGCCGTCCTAAAGAAGCCACTCAGCTACTCTGTTTGCTGTGAAAGCAAATCCCACTCGGTGACGGGTAATCCGAACCTAGGGTGAGACTGATGGAAAGTGGAGAAAAGGGGACTAGAGTGTGTGTGAGAGAGAAAGAAAGCAAGGGAGAAGGTGTGCACATGGTGGACCTTAGGTATCATTTGTCAAGCTGGATGGGAACCAGTTGTAAATCATTCGCAGGAGCATTTACACGAGATTTTGTTTTTAGTGTTCATGAAAATCCAGTTAGTTCAGAAAAACATTCGCATTCTAACAATAATGTCATGAGCGTGTGAAATTGTGAAAAGATTCAAGAATTAAACAAGGAACGTGAGACTCAACTGATCTCTCTATGAGGTACTACGATTTTATGTTCACATTTATAATCTCAGGATTAAACCGATGTTTATTCCAATTACGTACATAAATTGAATTGTCATTTTAAATCTAATGACCAATGAATCTAATGTCATTTTGAATCTAATGATCAAACCCATAAACGAAGACAAATCTCACTGGTGATCCAATTAGAACAAATGAAATGATGCTGTATAAAAGGAGTGAGTGTTTTTGAGCGTTACTGGGCAGCATGTTGGCAGCAGCGGTCATCTCGCACCTCCATGGTTGGGAGTTTGACTCTCGTCTATTGGGAGGAAAGTAGTATTAAATTCTAGTACTAAAAGGTGAGGAGAATAAAGGACATGGACAGTACCTAAATATTCTAAATCTCTTAACTCTCTTAATCTCAGTTAACTAACTGTACTAAATACCAAATAGTGTAAAATCAGAAGCTAGTGCACTATGCAGGGTAGTGCCCTTGATCAGGAGTTAAAGAGGAATTTGGGATTAAGCCTCGTGTTAGAAGTTAATTCGCTTTTTTGCTCACGTTAACCTTGAATAAAGCAGCGAGGTAAGTCATGAACCTTTTGGCAGGCAGCTGCTCTTCCTTCTTTCCAGTACTGCAGACCACCACTTCATCTTTTAGTGGTACACAGTACCACCCCAGACCCGCCTACTTTTCACACATGCCTATGGTGTATATGGTCTGTGCATTTTCTCTGCATGGTTGGTGGGTTTCCTCTGACTAACCTGGTTTCATCCTGTTTGCCTGTAATGCATAGTTGAATATGCGTGTGTGCATGTATTTGTGCGATGTTTCGTTGGCACCCGATCAAGATTGTCCCCTCCCTTAAAGTCCCTGGTATCGACTCGAGACCCCCTCATGACCCTGTGACACCCTGTAAGCTATATGGGAGATGTAAATAGTTATCTCAGTCCTTTGGGCTGCTCTCATTCTTTTTATTGTTTAGTTATCATGTTGTTTAGTCATGTTTAGTCAGCCTGTTATGGAGTTTTCTGAGTGCGCTGAATGGAGTACGGATGCTGTACGGATGCTTAGTGGTTTACAGGTGATTGGCATTTACCGATGCAAAGAACGCAATTTTTTTCAATTATGGTGAATTATGCGAACTATAGTTCTTTTTCGCTTATATCTCACAACATTCCTTGATTCCAGACGCGGTTGCTTTCATACATTGCTACTCAGCCCTAGGCTTGTTTGCGGGTCCAAATGAACATTTTGAAATACTAGGCTGATGCAATTACCAACTCAGCTCTGTAATTCATAGGCTCTTGTTCTCTCCTCAAGAGTTCTTCTTTCTACTAGTTATTTCAGCAACAACAACAAAACAAACCACCACAAAATATACTTTATTATACAATATATAGTACTTCTGTGCACCTGGACCCTCATGTATCAACTAGGAGTAAAGTGTAAAGTGAGTGATATATCAGAAGAAACTCTTTGTGGATCAACTGTATTTTGACGTGTCTACGAAAAAAAAAAATGCACAATGGGTGAAAAATAAGCAATGTGTGATTTTGGAGTATGTTCAGTCATTGGGTAAATCATGGAATTAATCACAAACAAGTTCATAAAAGGTGTTAAAAAGAAGTGCATTGATTTTTTTTTTTTGAAGATGACACACACATACACACACACCGAAATATTATCTGTCTTCATGGAGACAAAAAAAAAAGCAGCAAAAATTCCCTCTAGGGTGCCTCTAAAGTGTGGCTTTTATAGTGGAGAAAACATGATGATGTGCCCTCTAGGATGCTGCTACCAGTGAGAAAATGTGACAGCGCCCTCTAGGGTGCCATTCTAAAGGTAAATATGTGACGCGGTGCCCGTAGGGTTCTCCTGTGAGCGAGGAAACATGATGAAACGCCTTAATAGATGTCAGTTCAGTGGGTTCCTTACTTATGAGATGAATTGCCCTTTACATGCAGGGAAATGTGCTGTCTTGGGGATGCTCTCATGAAGATGGTGAGTGTGCGTGTGAGTGTTGGCTATGAACTATTTATTTATTTGTTACTGGTATATAATTGATAATCAATGTTGTTCAATTTACCTGGTGGACAGGATGGAGGGCACCCAAGGCCCACCCATGCCCACAGGTACCAAAGGTCAGCCTGTCCAGTCTGCTTTCACAGAAACTCCAATGCAGAACAAATTACTGAATAAAAGTCAATGCTGTCCACCAGAGCACCCAGTACACCACACCCAAAGGATCCGCTGTTAAGGTCCTGGTGCGAGACACCACAGCAAACCCACAGAAACCCTTTGTAATCACACCCTGAGGGGCCAAAGCCACCCCGGTGGCACAAGGGGAGCCCCACATCCTAGATAGTTTTAATGTTAATGGTTATAATGTTTTGGCTAATTGGCTGTTTTTGTTTATCCTGTCACACAGAACATACTGTGACAGGCCTAAAGCGACTTGTTCCTGTAAATGTAATTTAAGTATGTAAATTTATTTAAATGTGACCTATTCACTTTAACCAACCTTTCACCACTAAGCAGGTAGGTGGGTTTTTAACTGCATTTTATTTATTCATGTTTTTTTTTTCTCTACAGCTATATTGTCCGTGCCTCTCCTTTTTCTTTAGGTTAGTGTTTCAGTCTTTCAGTCTATTTCTGTACATGTGTGGGAGTTCATATGTTGCAAATTCTAAATAAAGGTGATGCATACAATGTTATTTTTCTTAAGGTTTACGGGATGAACTCAATGCTGTGTAACAAGCAATCCAGTGACCTGGTTAATCAAGGACAAGAAGATGTTTAAATAAGAAGGTAGCTGCCTGGAGTCTGACTCCTCCTCTTCCTTATATAGTATAATGATAATGGCAATGAAGAAATCTGTTAATTATTAACAAAACACACATTTCCATGTTCTAGACTGTAATATGGTCACGTCCCGATTTGAGGCATTGTGTGAGTATCTGTTTGAGGCTCTCCATTCCCAGAAGTATTAAAGCATTCAACATTATCCAAGTACAATAACTAATTAGTGATAATAAAAAAACACAATGTATTAATAAACTCAATGAAAGATAGATCCAGACACTTTACACTATTGGAAGTGGCTTGCAAAAGTGTTTAACTCGCCTGAAGGATTTTGTACATGTATTTTTCCATTCATTATACTTGATGTGAACTTTTACTGTATGCTCTAGTATTGCATTTACAAAGGGGAAAAAATGGAAAACAAATTCTAATAGGACATTCAATTCCCAACAGGGCTAAGATCAGAGCCCATAGTTCACAGTATTCATATCCATCCATTTTCATTTCACCCACTGACAAAATTCCCAGTGCCACAGTCAAACAAAAAGCGGCTCCAAAGCATGATGCCACCACCACCATGTTTCGTCATAAGAATGGTCTTTCGTATTTTTTTATTTTTTTTGGAATGGCTAGAGTTTGTAATAATTTCTGTTTGTTTGAATAGTTTTTTTTTTACTTCAGGTATTGATCTATGTTGTTGAAGTTGTGTCAAAATGTTCAACTCAGAGGTTCCCGTGTATGCGGTTCTCAATTTAATCCATGGACTTACCACATTTTGTCAAATGTTCGCGCTTAGTCATTGATTTGTAGGTTGGCAATCAAGAGTCACAATCTCTTGTGCATGACAATATCATGCCCTACCATGGCTCACCATATGCTTTGAACCCAACTTCTCAAAAAACTCAGACATGGGGAACGCATGCTTTAATGTTTCTTATTGCCCTTCTGTAGAGGCTCGTTTTATATTAAATATGTTAAATATTGAAAAATGAAAACCCTGGGGAAAAGGAACAATCTAGCTGTACATTATTAACTTCAAATACAGATGGGGGTGTAGCTCAGAGGAAGAGTGCATGCTTTGCATGTTTGAGGTCCTGGGTTCAATCCCCAGCATCTCCATGTTTTAAGCAGTAATAGCTTCTAAGACAAGGCTGAATACAAAATCACTTTACAACCCTTGATTAAGAGCACTACTTGATGTGCGGACAAGTGCTTTTATACACTACCGCATTTCCATTTAAAGCTATTTGAGATTTAACCCCAGAACCTGGAAGTTAATGGAGCTGGTATGGTAGAGCATAATAAATTGAAACATAAAGAGAACCTTGACTGTCCAACACGTCCATGGTTTATTCTCCTCCACGTTTGGTTACATAGTACCTGTAAGAATTTAAAAGTACTTTCACCTGTTAGTTACACTAACTCTTGGTCGCTAACTGTCGGTCACCAGCTCCGGCAGTCACGTTTAGTTCATTCCACCATTAAGCAATATCACTTTTGAGGTTGTGCTGTTGCGATGAATATCAGCACGGGTGTGATATGATATTCATCACAACAGCACTTTCTCTTGTCAGATCTTGCTTAATTATAATGCATTGTGCTTCACTAACATGGGGGGATGTAGCTCAGAGGTAGAGCGCATGCTTCGCATGTATGAGGTCCTGGGTTCAATCTCCACATATTGGCCAGTGGTGGCTCTGGCTAACTGATCAGTAGATTGGGGTTAAAGCCCTTGGAATGCCAAGCTGGAGCTATTCTTCTCTTGAGCAAGAAAGAAAGCAGATTCTTTTAGTACAACCTGTTGTATGAATCTTCCTTATCGCCCATCTGTAGAGGCTTGCTTCATTGAGGACTCTTGAAGATGAACCCCTGGCCAAGAGGAACAATCTACCTGCACAATATTAACAATGTGCTGTTGCTTGGCTGGATTTTAAACAAGTTAATCCTTTACCAATAATTTCTATAATAGTTTTGTAATTCATTCTTCATTCGCAATTGCATGGGGATGTAGCTCAGAGGTAGAGTGCATGCTTTGCATGTATATGGTCTTGGGTTCAATCCCTGATAGTTCCTTGTTCTGGCCAGTGGTGGTTCTGAGTTACTGATTAGTAGATTAGGGTTCATAATGCCAAGTTGCCACTGTTGTGCACTTGATCAAGACCCTAAGCCACCTGCCATATCATGACTGACGCTATGCTTATATCCCAGCAAGCTAGTGAGTGCAGAAAAAAAATAATTTACTGTAATGTATATGTGAAGAATATAAAGTCTCTATATAAGGAGCGTTCAATTACAGGCTCTGGAATTCATATGTGCGTTTGCATGTTCTCCCTGTTCTCCACAGTCCAACCACATGCAAAGTAGACTAATTGCTATTCCCAGATTGCATGTAGTGTGCGAATGTATGAGCATGTGTGCCCTATGAAGTACTGGCACCCTGTCAGGCCTCGTGCCCAAATTCTCCTGGGATCAATTTTCCTGCCACACTTCTGTAGAGACTTGTTTTATGGAGACCTCTGTGGACTCACCTGTGTACCTTTATTTTAATTTCATCCACTGAGCATTGTAGACTTTTAAGAGTGCTGGTTGGATTGCTAGTGGCCTCTCTCGTTAGTAGGAGTCTTGCTTGGATGTGCAGCTTCCACTTTCTGATCAATGATCCCACAGTGATAAAAAGAGACATTCAAACTTTCTGATATTTTCTTGTACCCATTTCTCGCTTGGTGCATTTCAATTACTCTCATTTCAACTGAACTCTTCTTTATCTTCATTTTATCAGTGATTTCCCAACAAAGGCAAATGACCCTTGCCAAGGGTGATTTTTATATATATAGAGAGAACTTTAATTTAAAGACTTGCAGACAGTGCCTGATTATGTTCAATTATGGTCAAATAAGTGTCACCTAAGTGTCGTTTGTGAATAATTTGTCATTTGCATAAACCTAGAGCTGCTGAAGCACATCAGTTTCTACATAGCATAAGGTTTTTATTTCTTCCTATTATTAATGTCGGTAGATAGCTTTGAAAAAAAAAAAGGTTTATGTTAGGAGGCGTTCAAGACAAACCAGGATTTTGCAATTTCTTCTGAACGAATGCGTAAAAGCAATTGACATTTACAGAAGTCTTCAAGCATAGTACAGTGATGAGACGCTTAGGTGCAAATATTTTAAAGAAAGCTATACAGTACTTCCATGCACACAATCATTTACCAACACCACTTGCACATTACAGGAAGTCATCTGGGACTTGACACATCCCCCTGATCTCGCTCCAGGCCATTTCCACATGTCTGAGCCATTAAAGGAGTTCCTGGGAGGCCAGCATTTCAGACGTGAAGCAGGCAGTTTGATCGTGGCTCTGACGTACTGAAAAAACTTTTTACCTTGATGGTATCTTCTGTTATTTTGCATAATCTAAAGTCCTACTTTGACTTGATCACCCCTTGGGTTAAATATTTTTGCATAGCATAAAAAATGAAGCATGGCTACGTTTTAACTGATGTGACTCAAGGAGTGTATCTGAAGCAGGTCTTTATTCTAATTATTATTTTATATTCTGCTGTTAAATAATTGTGCTGTCCGAGTCTTGTTTATCTCGTATGTTAAAATGAGCTCCCATTCACCAGCCTTTTTTTCCCTCACCTGCTTGCTGTCGAGCCATGCTAGTTTGCTAGCATACTGGCCGCATGAATTACACTACGCTTACTAGGAGAGACTCCAGATTTCATCTTTTTTTTTTTCATATAGGTGATGCTAAATAGCTAACTTTATTTAGACTGTTGTATGGATTCTACTGTACAATACGCACAATACAGTGCCTTGCAAAAGTATTCATACCCCTTGTACTTTTCCACATTTTGCTACACTACCACCAGAAACGTAAATGTATATTATTGATATTTTATGTGACGTGTGCAGGTGGTGACGAGTCATGTGGAGCAGCAAACGGGACTTTTTTATGGTTTTCTTTTTGCCACACTTCCATAAATGTCAGATTTGTGGAGTACACGGCTAATAGTTGTCCTGTGGACAGAATCTCCCACCGGAGCTGTGGACCTCTTGGCTCCTGATCTGATTAATGCTCTCTTTGCCCGGCCTGTCAGCTTAGGTGGACAGCCATGTCTTGGTAGAGTCGCAGTTGTGCCATACTCTTTGAATTTTCAGATGATGAACTTCTCCACTTTATCCCTGACCTGTCTGGTGTGTTCCTTGTGCTTCATGATGCTGTTTGTAACCTCTGAGGGCTTCACAGAACAGCTGTATTTATACTGAGATTAAATTACACACTGGTGGACTCTATTGACTAATTAGGTGACATCTGAAGGCAATTTAGTTAGGGGGATCAGACTAACGGGGGGGCTGAATATAAATGCAGACCATGCTTTTCAGATTTCTATTTGTAAAATAAAAATTATAATTTTCCTTCCACTTCACAATTATGTGCCACTTTGTGATGCCGTTCTTAAGCATTCTAAGGCTCTATAGCTGAGTGGTCGAAGTTCAAGGAATATTTTTGCAAGGCACTGTACGTTCCATAAATCTCCTCTTTGGTCTTCCTCTAGACCTCCTGCCTGGCAGTTCCAACCTCAGCATCCTTCTACCGATAT
>JAOVVA010000021.1:9941357-9976702 GCA_028565275.1 Leiocassis micropogon
TCTCGCTGATACTCTTTTATCGCACAACACACCTGAAACTTTTCTCCACCCATTCCAGCCTGCCTGTACCCGCCTCTGCACCTCCTTTCCACACTCTCCGTTGCTCTGGACCGTTGACCCCAAGTACTTAAAGTCCTGATATTGGCATCTTAATAGTTTGTTTTATATCAGCATTTGAAAAATCCAGGTATTGATCCTGGACACTAAATTCCATGTTGTTAAAATTACAGGCTGGACACACACACACAAACACACACACTGATTTGTTGTTTTATGTAATTCCAAAACCTCTACATGAAATAAATCATGTTCACTCCCCCCCCCCCCAAAAAAAATAAATAATAATAACCTGTGCACTTATTCGGTCATTTTGTTATGCAAAGCGGTAAATGCAATTGCAAATTGCCTCTCAGTGCCAGAGAACTGCATGTGAAGGTGATGATGTGGGGGAGGAAATGTGAAAATTGGACAGAGTGGAACAATGAGGGAGAGAGAGAGAGAGAGAGAACAATCTGGACAATCTTAACATTGTTTTAAATGCCAAAATCATGGGTTTGTCTGGCCAAGTGAAAAATTCCTCAAGATTGTAGGAGATGAGGGAAAGGCAAGACGTCTTTCTGTTCTTTTCCTTGCATCTACAAGCATCTTGTTCAGGATGCTGCATTTTTTTCCCACTTGAGGCATGATATACTCACGTAGCAGTCATCATGTTGAAGAATTGATTCAACTATATAAAAAAAAAATTCAAGGGTGTATCGTAAGTTGAAAAGAGCTTACCTTGGTGAAAGGCAGCAAACTGCTTTATCTGCAGGAGCTCTACCTTTTTACTGTGGGGATGTAGCTCAGTGGTAGAGCGCATGCTTCGCATGTATGAGGTCCTGGGTTCAATCCCCAGCATCTCCATGTTTTGGCCAGGTGTGGCTCTGGGATACTGATTAGAAGTTCGGTGCCGGTAATGCCAAGCTGTCACATTTGGGCCCTTGAGCAAGACCCAGTGTAGATGTGTGATGTGTGAGGGCTGGCCAAGCCATGTGCTCGCATCCCAACTTCCTATCAAGCTGGAAAATGCAAGGAAAGAATTTAAACTTGCTGACTTGACAAAACTAAGAGCTTCTTCTATCCTGGGAACAAATTCTTGTATTAAACCTTTATGCATAAATCTCATTAATGGGATTAAACTACTAATGGATATCTTAATCTGAATAAAAAAAGATGACATTTAAGAAAAAAAAGTGGGATCCTGTTATATTTCAGCAAGGAAGAAGAAGCCAACATGAAGAGCAATAAATAGAAGAATCGTCGTGAATGATGGAGGAGAAATGCAACATACACACACACACACACACAATGCTCTGTTGTATGTTCTGACACAGGGACATGCCAAATAAGTCATTAAAATCCTTCGTTTTGCCGCTTGTTTACCTGAGAAGCAGGCGTTTGAAACTAAACCACCAGAGTCGCACTGGAACCATTATAACTCCGGCTACTGTTGCATAAGGTGCATGTTGATAGTGGTGACATTTCGGCCCGAAAGGTCAGACATATTATTTTGTCAGTGCAAGAAAACCATGCAGACGATGTGTCCTCTGAGAAGCTCTGAATAACACCAGTGACATATACGAAGGTCTAACTCTCTTGACCAGCTCGGACGTATGAAAGGATTGAAGAAATGGATATTAATTTCATTTTATATCGATTCCGAAGAAACTGCAACAAAAAGGCATCAGGTTTTTTTCTCCTTCACTTAGTATTAAAACCAATTAAATCAAGTCTGTGCTCAGTTTCACAATTTATTCATCACTGCGCGATCCCTTTTATCTGTCAGCAATGGCAATTGAAAATGCAAAGATCACAGGAATATGAATCATAAATGGCGAAAGCAACGTCGCACCCGAGCGTTAGTGTGATTTATTGGGCATCGGTTAATCAAACTGTATTAATAATTACTCGATCATTAGGGCGGGCAGGCGGGCACGCAGTGAAAGCTTACTTCATTTTCTGCTCCACTTTCCTGCACTTCCATTGGCTGTCAGTCATCAACCTTCGAGCATTTGAGTGACAGAACGTTCTCGCCACATTTTTCCCCCACCCTACAGAGATAATTACATAGTCAAAGAGTGACAAAATATCCCAAGATTGTGATCATATACTGAGGACTGAAAGATCTTTAACAGCATTCAGCAGGCCCGACTCTGACGAGTATCCCCCTCTTGCTGAACTATTTAAGTACAACTCAAAGCGCTTCCTTTTGAGGGTTCAATAGCATGCATCTGTAGCATGAGCGGAAGCACCGCGCTCGCCAATGGGTTCTTGAGATTCTCAGCCATATGAGGCTCAGACTAGGCAGAAATGAAGCAGATGCACGTCTGTGGAATTATAATAGATCTCTGCAGCGGTTTAATGTTAAAAGTGAAAAGGGGGAGGATTTCTAAAACACAAAAACGTGGTTGAATGTCAGCCATTTTATTTGATGTAGGTTACGTCTAAGATATTTCTTTTCTGTTTGTGAAAAATTCCATATTAAGTCAGTGAAATGATTTAGTTAAATACACCTCATGTAATTTTTTTAAGCTTTATGATGGACACAGGAAAATTCATTTTATAAACACTGCCTGGCCAAAATAAAGCCACGCCAGGAGTCAAGAGCTTTCCACTGGATAATTACTGCAGTGATATGTTTCAACTCCAACAAGTTATTTAACCCCAATTGACGCAGTAAATAGCTTTACCTTTGTTAAACAACCACGTCAGAATACTAATCCAAAGATCTTACTCTGATTCATGGGACAAATTATTACCAAATTGTGAATGAACAACGGTAGAACTCATGACTCTGTTTAATAGTGAGTAAGAGTAACACCATTTCCGCATGCACAATGCGAAGAGAACTCAAGGGATTGGGGCTAAACAGCTGTGTAGCCTTAAGGAAAATCCTTATTAGTGAGATTAATCAGAAATAAAAAGTCTTCAGTTTGCTAGAGAGCATAAAGAATAGACTGTGGAGCAATGGAAAAAAAAGTTCATGTGGTCTGATGAGTCCAGAATTACCCAGGCTCAGAGTGATGGGTGCATCAGGGTAAGAAGGAAGCGGATGAAGAGATGCTTAATGAAAAAGTGTTAATGATCAGGAGTTGCTTCAGTTGGTCAGGTCTAAGTTCAGCAACGTTATGTGGCAATAGAATGATGTCAGCCGACAACCTGAATGACAGGGTTTTTACATCAATGGATTCTTTTCTTCCCTTATGGCACGGGCATATTCCAAAATGACGATGCCAGGATTCATCTGGCTCAGAGACATCATTTCTCACGAGACATCATTTTCACGCATGGATTGACCACCACCTTAACCAGACCTAGTCCAGACCTTAAACCCAGTGAGATTATTTGGAATGTGTTGGCGCGGCGAAGGCACTACAAGTTCTTGAAGAGAAATTAATACAATTAATTCATCTGGACAGAAATTAATATTGTGACATTGCATAAGCTTAACGAAATGATGCCACAGTAAACGCGTGCCATAATCAAGGCAAACGGTGGTCCACACAAATAGGAGAGTGTGTGACATCTTTTTTAATATATAATTTGTTTGTTTGTTTGTTTTTTGGCCAGGCAGTGTATATATGCAAGACATTTTTGGTACAAATTCATAAAACTGCATGAATTATCAAACATCTTTCTCAAAAAGTCATTTTGACTGAGTATGTTTTTTGAGCGAGTGTTTAATTCAACTATATATTCTCCATCTACTCTATAATTAATATTTCATAATACATGGTGGCACTTCATAACTGCTCGCAAACAAATCTGACAGCTGGACTAGATGAAGTTTTTTTCCCCCTATGACAGATTTAACTTTGCATATTGTATGCCCTAAAGTTATAGCAGCAAATGCATGAATAAATCATGTCCAACCACAGACCTGAATGCATAACAGCACATAAATGGGTTTAATCAAATGCATCAATATTGTATATTCATGAGGCTCAGCTGATTTTCCAGTTTTCTGCTCAGGGTATCTTTTTCAGTGTCATCAACATAATAGGTGCACATAATTAAAACTTGTCTTTAGTTAAACATTTTAGTTTGCCTTTCGATTTAATTTTGCTAATAAAAAAGTCAAATTCGAACTGCTATAGTTGTCGAAAGAGTCTCCACCTTTGGTCAGCGTGTGACATCCAGCACCAGCTGTTACAGCTGCAGGGCGTTCAAGTCAAACTGGGACTTGAGATAAAATTTTGGGAGGACAATGTTCCAGAATTACAGCCGGTAGAGGATTATATAGAGAAATAAAGGTAGAGTATAAAATATCATAATTAATGTAAGGCGGCTTAGTGGTTAGCACTGTCACCTTGCACCTCCAGGGTCGCCTCTGTGTGCATGGAGTTTGCATGTTCTCCCCGTGCTTGGTGGGTTTCCTCCGTATATTCCGGTTTCCTCCAACAGTCCAAAGACATGCAGGTCAGGCTAACTGGCGTTCCCAAATTGCCTGTAGTGTTTAAATGCGTGTGCGTGTGTGTGACTGGATGTGATCCTACCATGGTCGTTTAAAAATGGGAATAAATACAATGGTCACCATTGGCCTCCACGGTCCCTAGTTAGACTATACAGTATATTCAGCTTAGAAAGTTTAAGTTAACTACATGCTTAAAACAAGCCATGGCGTTTGTTTATAATAATTAAAGTTATGTTATGTTTAATCCATGTGTATTATTTGGTCACTCGAGTCGTGGTGGTTGTTAAGAGCGAGGAAAAAGGGTACAGACTGCCCTCTAGTGTAGATTTACAGCATTGCAACATTTACACAGGGAATCATTTAGGACTGTATTTAACAAAATGTAAGAAATACAGAGTAAAGTGGTTTTATCTCACATTTAATACAAGGTCCGTTTATTCAAATGTGAGTAGCCGTGTTATTAAATGTACTACATTTAATCTGGTTTACTAAAATTATATCTATGTGCATACATGGATAGAACTTGAGTTCATTAAGTGAAGCATGTAATGTAATTGTTTTAAAATAAATGTATTTTTTTAAATAATTTTATTTTTATTTTTTTTTCAAATAAATGTTTTTTTATCATATATATATATAGTGTCCATTTTAATTTAAAAAAGATTTTTAAAATAAATATAGCAGGTAAATATATAGGTTTTCTCTTAACCTGTAGTAAGACAGACATCAAACCTCAACAGTGAACTGTATTCAACTGCTTTCTTTTTCTTTTTTTAACACCCAATGCATTATGAGAAACTTGTGAAGACTGATAGCTGAAAAACCTAACTTAATTTTACACTCATTTTATATACAAGGTGTGTTCAAATCAAACAGGGACTTCTGATTGTGCAGAATAACAGAACACATTTATAAGAGTTAAAAATTCATTTATTTTTCTATATAATCCCTTGATAATTTTGTAATGCCGTACAAAAATATTGAACTAAATTGAAAGCCATTACCTGGATTATAGGTATAATATGGATTATAAAACATACAAGAGGTGTTCAAGTCTAAGTAGGACTTTAGATTATGCAGAATAATAGAACACAGTTAAGAGAGTCAAAACAATATTTATTTCTCTATATGATTCCTTGCTACATGAATGCACTTATCCCGATATTTTCTTTATAAACTTTCTAAACCTTAATACCTAAAACCTACAAATGTAATTGGTTCTAAACTGTTAAAAACCAAAAATCCCTGTCTCTAATTTTACATGCTCAGTGTGAGCCATATTCAGGTATTATAGAGGAACTTTCCAAAAATTATTGTTACATTTTTATTAGATTTCATTTTTAGATTTTATAACAATGCTCTGTTTTATCTTGATGCAAATAAATTATATTGCAGACATTTTTTTGTTTGTTTGTTTGTTTTACAGATGTTCTCTGTTTTTTCCCCTTTACCTTCCAAAATCATGCCAGCAGGTGGATCTAGGTATAAATCTATGTGTGCAATATGTGTGTAGTGCCCTGTCATGGTGTTCCTGGCACTTCATCATCATCAAGACCTGACCTCATGGCCTCACACTGAAACAAATATGTTAATTCAAACTACACTGAAAGACTAGATCAGTGTTTTCCAAAGTGTGGGGCACAGTCCCCTGGTGGGCCATGATGGTGGTACTGCCAAGTGGGCTACTAGAGATCATTTACAACAGGGATGTCGAACTGGAGCCAGGAACGGCCATGTGGGTGAAGGCTTTCATTCCAACCAAGCAGAAGCTACACCTGATAGTCTATTGAAAGCCAGGATCGACTAATTAAACAGGCTTGGCTTCTGCTTGGTTGGAATAAAAGCCTGCACCCACATGGCCCTTTTAGGATCCAATTTGACACCCCTGATTTACAATAAATAAATAAAGTTTTAAATTTTCATTTTAGTAATTGAGTTTGAAATTACTATTAGGTATTTACGATAAAATATTTATGAAAAGTAATCAGAACTAATAAAACAAAGCTATAGGATATTAAAATTCTGTTATTTTTTATTTATCTGAACTGTTTTTACACCAGAGCACATGTTGTATTTAGTGATGAATCATAATTCCTGATCATAAGAGGAAAAGCATTTTTATTATCCAGTGTAAGTCAGGATACAGGCTTAACAACATTTGCACTTAATCAACATGAACGCAGAATTGTTTATGAAATAAAAACATATATAATTAGAGAGAAATACTTTCTGTGTGTCTCATGTGTTGATCGTATTTGTTATTAAAGGTTTGGGTAAGCCATGGCAGATTTAAAATTTTCAAATTGGGCTGCAGAAGTGAAGCTAGTTTTTTTTTTTTTTTTTTTAATAATTAAAAAATTTGCTGGCACATCAGCAACCACTCACTCACTCATCATCTATACCACTTTATCCTGCATACAGGGTTGCAGGGGGACTGAAGTCTATCCCAGGAGACTTGGGGCACGAGGTGGAGTACACCCTGGACAGGGTGCCAATCCATCGCAGGGCACACACAAATACACACACACTTATTCACACACTACAGGCGAGTTGGGAGCACCAATCAGCCTAATCTGCATGTCTTTGGACTGTGGAAGGAAACCAGAGTACCTAGAGAAAACCCACCAAGCAGGGGGAGAACATGCGAACTCCATGCACACAGAGGCGGGAATCGAACCCAGAGGCGCAAGGCGACTGTGCTAACCACTAAGCCACTGTGCCGCCGCCCATCAGCGACCATATTTATTTCAAATAAGATTCAAGAACTTTCCTGGTATATGCACAAGATTTGCATTATACAATATTTTGCATGCTCTAGTAAAATAATGACAGCAATATTTAATGGCTGTAGAACTTGTAGTATGACTGAAGCACCCAGCCCCTCCCCCAATGGTGCACCACCCCATTTTGCTCTTAGTGTGTGTGTGTGTGTGGTTGGACCAGCATCTTCCAGGACATTAACTGTGATGATGCGGACCTCATGAATGCCCTCCAAGAAGTCTGATTTTTTTTTCTTCTTTTTTCTGTGGGTCTACGCTTCAGGAGGTTCTCAGCAAAATCCCAAACAACTTCCTTCAGGAAGACTGTGTATTCCATCCTTGGGAAACTGGTTGACGTCACCTGTGCCTACATTGAAATTTAAAGATTTGATTTCATTTTCCTATGTAATAAAGTACAATTTGTTTCAATAAATTGTAGTGACTTTGTAAATGCCTAGTTACTTTTCACCCACCCTGTATCAAAAAATAAAAGATATAAGTGGATTACAAGTTCACATACTCTTACACACCTAATTACTATTACACTATGGGCAATTTGGAAACACTTAGCTTACGTCGGACGTCACAAGGTGATATTGGAGTATACCTGACACCAGTGAACAAAACATCAATATTTTGTGTCTGTGGCCAGGAAACTCTTCAGATCCTTAATCCCATTGGGAACTTGTGCTTTAACCCTCAAGAAAACAAAAAAAAAAAAAACACACTTTCTGGCAAACTCCAAGCATTGATTATGCAAGAATGGGCTGCCTTCAGTCAGGATGTGGCCTTGAACCTGACTGACAGCAGGCCAGGGTGAAGTGATTGTAATTATACTTAGCACCTTCTGACAAAAAGATCTAAAAACACTGAAGCAGCAGATTTTCTGAAAATGTTTGTGTCGTGAGTAAACGTGTTTACTTTATTGTGTATTGTGCAGTAAACAGTCCTAATGACGTGTATAGGTTTACTTTTAGTACTTTGGGATTTTGTTGCTCTTTATAAAAAAGATTCAACATTTTTTGCAGGATTGTCCATGGAGTAATCAGCGTCAACATCCGCAAACTGACCCACATTTTCCTGCTTCTTCAGTGGCGTAAACACCGTGGAGGCGTAGTGTGAAGAAACCAGCCAATCAGAGCGCTCCTTTCAGAGCCAGCCAATGAGAACGCGTGTTGTTATCTCAGCCCCGAACTCTCACCGCCGCCATGATTCTTGTTTGCTTTCAGTGAGAAGCAGCGGATACAAAGTGGAGCAGAAACAAAGGAAACGCGCAGTCGGCTTCGTCAACTGGTATGGTCTTACAGGTAAACCTAACTACCACCGGAGAACGGCACAACTTTATTTTAGGGCTCGCAAATCGTCTCGGGCGTGCTATGGTTGTCCTAGGAATGGCGTTTAATCCGTTTTGTTGTTGTTTTAGTTTGCACACACAAAGTCGCGCGTTAGCTAGCAGGCTAAGTCGCGAGCTCTCCAACCAAATCTTAATAATACCACAGAGAAGTTAGTTTAAAATAACCGATTTAGTCTTTGTGTTTAATTTTTATTGCGTTTTATTGTTTACTTGTACATTTATACCAGTCTCGGTCATAAAAAATACATCTTAGTTGATGTCGTGAATTGAGCATATATTACACAAATTGTTTTAAAAACAACAAACAGTTAATTAAGGCTCTACTTTACCAGGTTAACTTTGTGTGTGTGTGTGTGTGTGTGTACAAGACTAGCGGTTAATATCTTAAGCTAAATGGTTAGCGTAAGTCTGTCTTGAACAGCGTGTGTGTTTTGGCATTCCACGTGTTTTATCATTTAATTATTTTTTAAATCCAAGATTAAGACATTGTAGATAGTTATGCTAGTGGTCCCTTAATATAAGCTGTTTCATACAGCGTAAAACATTTAACTTTAACTTTTTAACTGATTAGCCAGCGACTAGTGCATGACTAGTCATGTTTTAAGAAAACTTGTCTTGCTTGAATATCTACTAGACAACGTTATGAGGAAACATTTAATTTAGGAAGCAGTTCATTTGGATATATTTGTATGGGTTTAGATAAGGAATTAGTTCACTAGTTAAATAGTTAGCTAACAGGTTGGTGCTGGAGTGTGTAGTAGTCAATTACGGTTCACGTGTTAGAGATTCCCAGACTATCATGGCACCTGTCTGTGGATGGCTAAAGGAATGAGAAATCACCAACCAATACTGATTGATTCATAGGAAGTTTGCTGACTGATTGATTTAATAATTTGTTATAATCTTTCACAGATTTCTAAAGCAGAAATAAAGCATCAAACACAAAGCTGATCATCCATGTTGATTTTGTTAACTTGGTCTTATCTGGGTTCCTCTTTAGAAATTTAGATGAGATGATGAGCAGCACTAGCTCTATGAACATCGTTTATGAATAATGGAAAGTGAGCCCCGGCTATTGATCTCCTAAAGTGCTACCATGTGTTCTGTGTATCCTGATATCTGTTCAGGCTCCCGTGTGCCTCACTGGTTTCTACGAGCCACTCTTAAACCTTTTGAGCAGAAGGCGAACGCTCGCTTTAATGCCCTACCAAAGCTTAGATTGTGTATATCCAATTTGGACTCTTGCATAAGAGCCGTGTGAGTGAGATGTACACGTGTACACCCTTAGATTTTGTGAAGGATTGTGTGATGGGTTACATCCTGTTGTTAAACCACAGCTGCATCCTTTCTGATATGTCCAGTAATCTAGCAATGGAAATAACGTTCACCTTCTTCTTCTTCTTTTCTTCTTTTTTTTTTTTTTCTTCAGTATTACAGGGATGCCCAAGGAAAAATATGATCCGCCAGACCCAAGGCGGATGTACACTATAATGTCGAGCGAGGAGGCAGCTAGCGGGAAGAAGTCATACTGGGCCGAACTGGAGATCAGTGGTAATTGAGACATGTTTATCCCTTATATTACGTTTTTCACTTTAGTCTCTAGTGGCAAGATCAGATGTGGCCAAAAGTATTTTGACAAACACACCCCTCAAATGGTTGTCGCTAAGTTGGATCCACATAGCTGTATACATAGTGTAGGAAAAGCCTTCTGAGAATGAGAGGTTATTGTAAAGATGATTACACCTGGACTGGGATGTTCACCAAGCATGTACCGGTTTGGTGTCCCCACATTTTTGGCCTTTAAATATATTAGATTTGATAGATTTCTGATTTTCCTCCATAGCGCATCATTAGGATGATGATTAGTTGTAGTACTACTTGTTTTACTGCCTAATGAGATTCTTCATAATGAGAACTTATTACAGCAACCTGAAACTAAACTCCCCATTAAGATCTGAAACTTTAGCCTCGCTGTCTGTTTCGCCTTTAGGCAAAGTGAGGAGTCTGAGCACAGCGTTGTGGTCTCTTACCCATCTGACTGCTTTGCACATCAGTGACAACTCCCTCTCACGTATCCCTCCGGACATTGCCAAACTACACAACCTGGTGTACTTGGACCTCTCATCCAACAAGATCAGGAGCTTGCCTGCTGAGCTAGGCAACATGGTATCTCTCAGGTCAGTGACTGCAGCCTTCTCTCATGATCAAGAGTCCCCCAATTCTCACTAGTATACATGATCTTATGAATGTACAGCTGCCACAGAGCTTTACTTGAACGAATCAATTGCATTACTGTCACAAGTTGTAATATATATACCCATCTAAGCTCTGCTGTGACTAACGCTGCACCGAAAAAAGCCAGTTTGCTCACTTGAATGTTTGAAGCTATTGTGCAGATTTAGAGTGTTGAGAGTTCTTGAAGAGTTCTTCCCGTTTAACTTATAAATCCGAACTTGAGCACTGAGCATGTTTCTGTAAGTATTTTGTTGTATTTTTAGGGAACTGCTTTTAAATAACAACCAGTTGCGAGTCCTGCCTTTTGAGCTTGGAAAATTGTTTCAGTTACAAACCTTGGGTTTAAAAGGTGAGTTTACAAGCCAAGTTAAAGATTATGAACATTTTAAGTACTGCAGTATGATAAAAATGCAAATTTCTACTTTGGCTCGCCAGGGAACCCACTTGCACAAGACATCATGAACCTCTACCAGGAACCCGATGGGACGCGCCGGCTCCTGAATTACCTGCTGGACAATCTTGCAGGCAAGCGCGGTAGGTCGCATATATCCTGCCCCCATCACCCTGTAAATGTTTCAAACCGAGTCCCTTTTTTTGTGTGTGGAAAAGGCTTTAGATGATTAAGGGAACAATTCTACGTTAAGAGTAGGAGGGACTGGAATTGTTGCATTTATTACAATGGTGGTCTTGTTCTGTAGTCTCCACAGAACAGCCCCCTCCTCGCTCATGGGTACATCTCAAGGAGCCTGACAGGACACGACCAGCAGGTGAGAACCTTTTCCCACATGAGCAATCTGCTGAATATGGTAATATCTGCGACCACAATTTATCTGACCTTTCTTTTCTTTAGTAAGATCCATTTTGCAAGAAACACATTATAGGAACCAGATTCTGGTGTTGATTTTTATTTGAAAGTTTTGGCAACAAGTGAGCTTCAAAAACAGCACAGGCTTAACCATCATCTCATTGGTTGTATCATTGTCCTATTTATTGCTGGACTGCCGTAATATTCCGTACATGGTGGTGAAAATACAGACGTGGAGCTTGGAAGTTCTCATTTTTGAGTCTTCCACACTACTATTGGTTCTAATCCTGGTTTTCTAACCCTGTAAATCATTTTAATGAATCAGTTGCTCTGGACTTGAAGGTATGTGGACCAGACATCTTAAAGACAATAGTAAATCTGCTACCAGTAATGGGATTGATCTAATGGTTCATTTCACTCTTGGACATCACTCATACGTTCTATAGTTAGACGTACCGTCATTCATAAGCTGGCGAGATTGTTCTTAAATATTTATGCACTGTTGTGTTCATGATAAGCCACTGTTCATTAGGGAACCCGGGATTGTTTCTGAGAACACTTGACCCCAAAGGCTCATTTCGATTAGTAAGAACACAATTGTTCCGTGCTTGGGATCCGTGCTTGCGTTGCCTTGAAGAGATGGTCTCAAGAGTGATGCGCACCATACACGGGCATGAGATGATCCAAATATTGAAGCCAACCGTACCCAAGAACAGAAGTAGATCACTGTTTAGACATGTCATCAGTCCTGTCTGTCTCCTCTGAAATTAGACTCGCTGTATGAGAGTGTAATTATGCTAAAAATCTTTTGCACCCCATTTATTTTAGTAAACAAAGCATTATTTATTTTTTGTTTGTTTCTTGGGTCATCAATCATGGATCGATATACAAAGCAGCTCTCAAGCCAAAACAGGCTTTTCAATTCCAAAGTCGAAAGATAAATCTTCTTAACAAAATCATTCCTGCAAACAAGCTGCAAAAACTCACTTTTGTTACTTTATTATTATTTCCAGCTGTTTCTCATAAATATAAAAGGAGCTATCCCAAAAAGAACACATGCTGGGGTTTTTTTTTCTTGCCAGTATTTGTTGGAGCTGCATGCTGTTTCCCCAAAGTGTTTCTTCAAATAGCAGTTTAGACGTTTACTTTAAACTGATTTGAGCACACGGTGACTCGTATAGATAATGTGCAAGTTGAACTGTTTAAAATAACTTTCTTTAAAAAAAAAAAAAGAAAAGTAGACAAAATGAAAATGTGTGAAGTGGTCTTTGTTGAGTTTTTGTTCTACAGAATTCACTATCAAACACTTTTTTGAGCTTTTCCAGAAACCTGTAGTTGTAGTAATGCTTAGTCCCCTTGGTGAAAATGGTAGGCTTAGGACATGCAGTAATGCCGTGAATGTTTATTATCCCTGTTGCAGCATTGTTCTCTGTGATGTGCTACAACGTACTGTGTGATAAGTACGCCACACGTCAGCTCTACGGCTACTGCCCTTCCTGGGCTCTCAACTGGGAGTACAGGAAAAAGTCCATCATGCAGGAGATTCTCGGCTGCGGTGCAGATATCATCAGCCTACAGGTCTGACACACGCCTACACATTTTACATTTAAAAAAAATAATAATTATACAAAATGTTCTTTACAATGTGAGTGATGGAAATTGTTTTTGCTAATTTGATACCCTTATGATCTCGTGGCAGGAAGTGGAGACCGAGC
Organism: Leiocassis micropogon; assembly: GCA_028565275.1. Lineage (NCBI taxonomy): Eukaryota > Metazoa > Chordata > Actinopteri > Siluriformes > Bagridae > Leiocassis > Leiocassis micropogon. The sequence goes on from JAOVVA010000021.1 coordinate 9,954,679, forward strand.
AGTACTACAACTTTTTCCTGGTGGAGCTCAAAGAGCACGGTTATGAAGGTTTCTTCAGCCCCAAGTCTCGCGCCAGGACCATGTCGGAGTCCGACCGCAAGCACGTGGACGGCTGTGCCATCTTCTATAAGACAGAGAAGTGAGTCTTCACACGTCTGGTTAAATTGACTGAAGCGTACACTGTGCTGACCCTACACCTGACCTTTCGTGTGTGTGTGTGTCTCGGAAACAGGTTCAGCCTTGTGCAGAAACACACGGTGGAGTTTAACCAGCTGGCCATGGCTAACTCTGAGGGCTCCGAGGTCATGTTGAACAGGGTGATGACCAAGGACAACATCGGGGTCGCCATGCTCCTGGAACTGCGCAAAGAGATGATTGAGCAATCTGGTTCGTATCTAATATCTCGCTCAGGCAAACATAACAGCTGTGTTAGTGTTAATTATTTAGTTTTTTTTTCTTCTTTTCTTTCTCATACACACCTGATCCTGGTTTGGTGCTGTATAGCAGGTAAGCACTTGCCTAGTATGGAAAAGCAGCTGCTGTTGATAGCTAATGCTCACATGCACTGGGACCCGGAGTACTCCGACGTAAAGCTCGTCCAGACCATGATGTTCCTATCGGAAGTGAAGAACATCGTGGACAAGGCCACACGCAGCCTCAAGCTCTCCTCTGTGTCCGGCGAGACCAACGCAATCCCCTTGGTCTTGTGTGCTGACCTTAACTCGCTGCCTGATTCGGGTAAGCTGCGTGATTGTGCTTTCATAATTTCCCCATTGGGGACGTTTTTGTTTTTTCCTTTTCGGTTTTTTTTTTTTAATAAAGAAATCGAACATCTGTGCAGGTGTGGTGGAGTACCTGAGTACTGGCGGTGTGGACGGCACTCATAAGGACTTCAAGGAGTTGCGATATATCGACTGCCTGACCAACTTCAACTGTAACGGCAAGAACGGCACATCCAGCAGCAGGATCACACACGGCTTCAAGCTGAAGAGTGCCTACGAGAACGGCCTGATGCCTTATACCAACTACACCTTTGACTTCAAGGTCTCATATCAAATACACAACTGTCTTTTGACTATATAATGATATGCAGGATGTACAGAGGGGCTCAAAAAATGATGGGCACATCAACTGTTATCTATGCCCCACTTCGAAGCTTGAATCGAACATAGTTGCATCAACGTTGAGCGGTCCCAAGCACCTATCCCAATCGTCCTATCGTCCTCTCCCTTGGGCGCACCAAAAAGGCAGTGGGGACATAAATTTAAAAGTGGCATACCAACACTATAACAATTTTAGGAAAGGGCGGGGGGGGGGATTTTATGTTGAGACCTCCAAAAAGCCCCCGATGCTAGGGAAAAAAAAGCATCAAACTATGTCGTCACTCAATATAATGTTACACAAAGTTATTAACCACTTTTCAGATTAGGTTTAAAGAGTCATCACACCTGACCCGTTCAAGATATCAAAAATCCCTTTGCAATTTTGCATCCTCAATGTCTTGATCACATAGGCCAGGTCTGGTGGTGATTGTATAAATTGTTGAATGTCGAACGCTGAAGGCATCCAAAATATGCAATAATGTCCTCAGAGCTTGATGGCTTTTGCAAATGCACTCTCGACAGTACTGTTTTTGCAGGAACTGTTTTGCAGGAATAACACCTGTTATTTAATTACTTAATTCTTTCTAAAATCATTAAAAAAAAACACTAAATTGGTAGGTCTATCCAAAATTTGAGGGGGTGGAACCTGACCTACTAGAGCTCTCCCAAGTGTATTGGCTGCACATTATAAATCAAATGCAATCTTAAATCTCAGCATCATTCTCACCTGTCGCCCGTATAGTCTAACCTTGCTATTTTTTTTTTCTGTTCCCTGCAGGGCGTGATTGATTACATCTTCTACTCTCAGCCTCTGCTGAACGTGCTGGGCGTGCTCGGCCCACTGGACCCACATTGGCTCCTCGAGAACAATATCACTGGCTGCCCGCATCCCCACATCCCCTCAGATCACTTCTCTCTGTTTGCACAACTCGAGCTGCTCCTGCCCTTCTCGTCTTTGGTCAACGGTCTCCATGTGCCTGGCTGCAGGTAGTTCTCCGAGCTCCGAGGCAGCTATAGCTCCCCGGCCTCACACCTGACCCTCTGCAGGGAAAGAGTGAGGGATGAAGCGAGGCAAAGCCTGTTGTTAATGTTGTTGTTGTTGTTGTACAAATCTCAGTCCAGTAGGAGGAGTTGGGTATGGCTAAACTTTTATTCCTGATGGATTTTAACTGACGCAGACGTTTGTCAGTCTTATCTGTACCACCCTGTTTTTTTGTTTTGTTTTTGTTCTTTTTTTTCTGGGCACAAGTACAATGGTATGTAATTTTTCACACTGTATCCCAAACCCAGATGGTTCTCAGTATACCTTGTATATTTTACCTGAAGACATTGGCCGACGCTTTTATATATATATGTATAAAATATGGCAATACCTTTTCAGACACAAGCAGGGAGTCCAGACCAAGCAAGTTCATCAGATTTTCTATTTTGGTCCATGCCAATATATATATATATATATATATATATATATATATATATATACATATATATATTTTGTTTTTGTTTTTCCTGAGGCCAGTTCAGAGTGAGCAGCTAAATTTATAAAGAATTGTCGATCACACCAGCTTTAGAGCGACGATCACTAAAGTATAATAAAGTCCTCGTTGTGTTAAGGGCTTTTTAAGCGTGTGCAGAGAACACGATCAGGTCACTCTCTCGCTTGTGCTCATTCACCATGGTGCTGAGGCATCTTCTGGTGCAGCAGCTAAGCGGCGTGTATAATACGCCTGCATCAGAGGCTCCGCGCAAGTGCTAAAGGACCGCGTCCATTCCGGTGCAATCGGTTTAACCAAGAGCTGCACGAAGTCAGCCACGCCCAGTGTTTTAATCCTATTTAAAAGTGACCAGGAATTTCCAGGCCCAAATCGGGCCTCGACGTGTACAGCAGTATCGGAGAGAGATTTAGCATAGCTTTCGACGTGTACAGGTTGAATTTTGGGATGCGCTCATTACAGAAGCAGCTTAGGCCCGCCTCTCTCACTCTGACTAGTGCATTGCTTCATCTATCAGAAAGGCGTTTCTTTTAGTTCCACACGATTGTACGGAAACCGCTAAGCTATCCTAACCTTTTTAGTGTACATACAACCGATTCAGATTTGAACACACATGATTGTATTGTAAATTAAAACACAATTTCTGTTAGTTTTTTTTGTGGTGTCAGACATGCAAAATGACCAGCATGTAGGCTATACAAAGCAAAAAAAAAAAAAGTTTTATTCCATCCTTTTTTTTTTTTTTTTTTTTTTGCTGTATAAATTTGCACTTGTCAAAGTTTTTTTTTTTTTTTTTTTTTTTTCCTCCCCATGTCCCTTATTTTTTTAAATATTATTATTATTATTATTTCATTGTGACTTTGTGCCTCACTGCTCCTTTCCTGTAAGCACACTGCCACTTCTCTCCTAGACAGCCTGGATCATTTCCTGTTCTAAAGCTGTTTTTTTTTTGTTTTTTTTCCCCTCTTCTCTTTTTGGTAACTTCTCTTGTTGTTCCCCGATTGGTGCTTTCTGTGCTTTCACTTCTCCAAATTCCCCTCTAACATGTTGTTGTGCAATGTCTGTAGACTAATCCCTCGATCACAACTTACTGCCACTTCTTCCTGCTCGACTCAGGCGATTTATTATTTTGTTTATTCCTTTTCAGCATGTGTCTATTTTTGATTTTAACTTCCCTCACTACTGCTAGACCACCACTGTCTGCTCTTTTGTGTTGTGCCATCTGATGCATTTTGCTGCAAAGCCAAGTGTAAAGCTCTTCTTCAGCTACTACTGTAAAAAAATGAATACGGCAGCGACGTCGCTGTGCCCGCTCTCGGCCAGAGCTGTGTGTACGTAGCGTGGTCCTGTCTTGTTCTTGTTGTTGGTTTCTATTAACCATCAACCCATGATTAATGTGCTCACAAGGCCAATCTATCTCCTTTTTTTTTTTGATAAATGATTTCTTCCTTTGTCATATTTTAAATGAAATGGATTGACAAGCACTTATTGTGTATCACTAGTGCAGCTACCCATTTTTTCACCCCTTTCTTTTTTTTCCACCCCTTTTTACAAAAAGATACTTTTGTCCTTGAGGCAAAAGTCAGTTTTAATGACTTTTACTGAGCAGTGGTTACGGCATTACATGATGGCTCACCCGTCTCACTGCCAGTGTCTGTTTTAAAACCTTTCCTCGGTTTCTCCTCTTTTCACCTCTCCTTCTTTGGGTTGTTGTTTGTTTCCTTTTTTTTAATATCAAAAGCAACTTGTCTGGTTATTATATCGGATTGCTTATGGTGTTGTAGCTAAAAAGAGATTTTTTTTTTTTGTAAAGTGTGAATAAATTATGTATCACGTTTCCTTTCTTTGACATGGATTGTGTTGTATGTATCATGATATCTATTTTTTTTTTTTTTTTGTAATACTCAAAACCAAATTTTTTGTAAAGATGTTGGCACACTGAATTATAGATTTGTATGGTTGCTAACTTTCACTTCAAGATACTTTTAAGGAAAAAAATATATAATTCCGTGAAATCTCAAGAAAAGTCACAGAGAAATAAAGAGCTGTCATTTTGTCACCAAACGCAACTTCTTAAAGCTTTATGTGACATTTTCACCTGGTTTTGGAAAGCATCTGTCAGATTTGATTTGTTTTTTTGGGGGGTGGGGGAGGGCGACGTAGACGCAGCACTGCTCTTGTTTCCTGTCCTTTTACCTGTTTTCTGTGTCTTGGTAGTTTCACAAGATCTCACTGGAGGAAAGGTGTTAAGGGTTAGAACGTTGGAGGCTGCACGGACACATCTGTCCTCCTTAATTGACGCGTGCGTGCACAGACTCTCTCCTTGTGCTTTTTTTCTGTAGTTTTCTTCAGATCATAGAAAGCCAGTCACTTCTGATACACATGCATGTTTAGTTGCAATTACAGTACTTTTTCTTTTTTTAAATGCCTCATGCCGTCATGTCTCCTTCCTGGCAATAATATTTTCCCTACTACAGTTCCCCCCCCCCCCATTTTGTTCAAATCATCTCAGAAATGTCTGGCTTTACCATGCTTTTTTTTTTGTTGCTGTTTCTTTTCCACGTCTTTCTCTTGCGCGCGCGCTCTCTCTCTCTCTCTCTCGTCAGTAGGGTTAGTCATGCTACAGTAAGGATTGTGATTGAGCTGGAAGTCAATAAGTATTTAGGAAATGTCACTATATGATGCACTGGACCAACTCTTGTTTACCATTTATGGAATACCAGCAAAACACTTGCACAATGTTTTAAAAAGAATGTTAAATATATAAATATATATGAAGAAATATAGATACGATAAAAAATAAAAATGGCAGCTGTTTTTATTCTAATATTAGGAAGTGTTTTAAAAAAAAAACCTAATGGTAAACAAGGCGTTTTGGGTTTTAAGTTAATTTTTCTTTTCCTCCGTTTTCTTGGTTCTTCTTGGTAGTGGTGTCTTTATAACAGGGTCAGCTTGTTTCCTCTACACCTGTATTTTTTCCTACCCATGGTCAAATAAATTCTACATCTGTTTCAAAATGCTTGTTTGTTTTTCTTTTAGAAAAAAAAGTAAGTGAAATCACTTTTTTTTTTCTCTCTCTCTTTCAGATAAATTATTTTAAGTCATTAGTTTCTAGTGTTCAGAGGATAAAAAAAAATTTTCCCTGCTAATTTTCGTCTTGCCCAGCAGGTGGCGTTCCTGCTTCACTACAGGGTAAGACCAAGCAGTGAAAGGAAATGCACTTATGCCTTTTTATTTTATTTTTTTATGATCCTGGCATGCTGTTAGCTGATCTCCGTTTGAGAATTTTTTTACTAAAAATTACTAAAGTGAAAACTCATTCCATAGTTGTAGAGTTCATGAACAAGTTTGTGCAATATCCATGAAAAAAAGCTATTCGTGGAAAACTTGAAATGGTGGGATTTCTTTTTTTTTTGTTGCTTTTTTAAGCCGTTATCATGATTATGATCTTGCATAATTAACATTTAATGTTATATTATTAAACCACTTAAAAGTCTTTCCAAAATAAACATGCTTATAAATATTAAAATTCTATAGCAATCCCACCGGACACACTACTAGAATTGTCATTTTCTCATTATGTCGTTGTGTAATCACAGATCAGCCAAAACAATTACCTGATATTGATACTTGGTCATGATTTTTACGGTTGCTAATGTTCACTTCAAGATAGTTTTAAGGGAAAAAATATATATAGTTCTGTAAAAATCTCAAGAAAAGTTACAAAAAGCTGTTATTTTGTCACCAAGTGCAACTTCTGAAAGCTTTATGACATTTTTACCTGGTTTTGGAAAGCATCTGAGATTTGTTTTTAGACGCGGCATTGCAATTGTTTCCTGTCCTCTTACCTGTTTTTCTTGTCTCGGTCGTTTCACGCAATCTCACTGGAGGAAAGGTGTTACCTTTGCCAAAACAATTAAACTCACTCACCTGATATTGTGCCTCCAAATCAGCTCTGACAAATCCATCATGTTATGGACTCCACAAGACCACTAAAGGTCTACTGTTTTATCCGGCACCAAGCGGTTAGCAGTAGATCCTTCGAGTCGTGGACCCGAGATGGGTCCTTCATGGATCAGGCTTGTGTTGCTCATCACATCCCACAGACGCTCAAATACATTGAGATCTGGAGAATTTGTCGTGTTCCTCAAACCATTCTTAAACCATTTTCTACAGTGTTTCAGGGTGCGTTATTCTGCTGAAGCAGACGGTTGCCATTAAGGAATACCGTTGCCATGAAGTGATGAACTTGGTCTGCAACAACGTTTAGGTAGGTGGTACGTGTCAAAGTAAATCCAGATGAATGGCAGGACCGAATGTTTCCCAGCAGAACATTGCCCAGAGCACCACACCGCCTCCACTAGCTTGGTTTTTTCCCCAAGTTGGCATTTGCCATTTCCTGTTGCCATTTGTTTTTCAGATGCATCAGGGACACCTGGGTGTTTCACTGGTTCACAAATTGTCCTTCTTTAGACATTTTGTTGGTACTTACCACTGCATTTCAGGAACATCACACGAGACCTGCTGTTTTTTAGTTACTCAGACCTAGTTGTCTAGTTGCTCATCTCCTTACACTTGCCCATTCTTTCTGCTTTCAACACATCAATTTCAACTCTTCACTTGGTGCCTTATACTGTATATCTTGACAGATGCCATTGTACTTAGATAATCAATGCTGTTCGTGTCACCTCTCAGTGGTTTTAATGTTCTGGTTGATCAATGGATGAGTAATGGACATTCCAGCCCTGCTTCGGTGAAACGGATCATTCGACTCGGCTCACCGATAAGAGCTACACGTTTGCCTCCCTAACAGCCCGTCAATTTTTTCATCTTGAATAGAACATTTCATTAAATCCTATTCTAGCTTCCAATTAACCAAATATTACTTCCCGTTAATGCTGTTGCCCTTCATTCAGAACATTCGTTCAGCGGTATCTCCGAGAAGCAGGTTGTTTCATTCAGTAAAAATAAGTTAAATATTTAATGGAAAGAGTCACCATAACAGTGAAACATAGTGTAAATTATGAATGTCATACACTTACACACCTAATTTTATCTTAGAACTGCATTAACCCAGATATCACACATCCGCCAACCAAAGCGGGGTCCGTAGAACTTAGACGTCCTGCACAGAGCCCTGACCTCAACCTCACTGAACCCCTTCTCACCAAAAATGAGTCCGCAGTCCATCTGACATCAGTGCCTGACCTCATTAATCCCCTTGTAGCTGAATAAACACAAATCTCCATAGCAATGTTTCAAAATTCTTGTGGAAAGCCCAGAACCGTGGAGCTTATTATAAAAACTATACTATATCTCAGATGGGTGTGTTGGTCATTTCCCCCACAAACTTTGAGTCTTATAAACCTATATAAAACTGCATAAGCAGCCATGTAGGGCCCCTCACCATCACACCCACATGTGGCTCTTCATCAACTTCTCTTTACAGTAATACCACCTTAACGGGCAAGTTTTCTAAACACGCTCACGGATTAAAATGTCATGAGTCAGTCAGGATTCTCTATAACCTTGGACAGTACTCTGCTGGCCCGACTGTGTCCACCTGCTTAGATGCTTTCCAGAAATAGACTGTGGGGGAACCCTTCACTTTTCCTTGCTGCAAACCCACATCTTATTAAACTTCCTCTGCGGTCACACAGGTACAGAGTTGCCGGGCAACAGAAGAAAGTCTCAGTGAAATATGCCACAGAGAGTTAGTCAACGGTTTGACAATTCCGCTCGCTAGCTCAAACAGAAGCCCTGAGGACTCTTAAAACAGGTTTAAGGAGAAAATATGGTTGTCTAAAAGAAACACGCTGTTGCAGAGCAAGCTGAGAGTTTTGGCACTGGTGTACCGGCTGTCCATTAACACACAAGCTGGCATTCTGCCAGAGGACCGACTCCATCCGCAGAGTGTTTATGCCTGTACTGGCCTGTCGGGCTCTGCTCAGTGTCTTCCATAATGTCTTCCAAAAAATGTTATAATTCACTCTCACTCGCACAATGTCTATACGGCTTTATGCCCTATACGGGGCAAAGAGGGGGCCTGGAGCCTGTCCCAGGAGACGTAGGGCACGAGGCAACTCACACTCTGGACAGGGTGCCAGTCCGATGCAGGGTACCCACACACACACACACATGCACTCGTTCGCACACTACGAGCAAGTTTTGTTATATTTATGGCTGGATATTTTGATAGATACTCTAGATCAGAGCGAGAAGCAGAGCCACCTCACAGCTCCAGACCTTCAGTTCAATCCTGACCTTGGCTTGATGCATGTTTGTTCCTTTGGGTTTCCTACAAGTTCTCTGGTTTCCTCCCACCTCTTGAAAACATACTTATAGGTACTGTAGATAATGTAAATTGCCTGGCCAGAGAAAATAGATTATTGTAAAAATGATTCCTCATGTGGGTGCCACAGTGGTGTTGTGGTTTGCAGTGTGGCCCCCATGCCTCCAGGATCAAGGGTGCATAGAGTTTGCATCTTCTCACAGTCCAAAGACATGCAGATTAGGCTGCTTGGCTTCTCAAAATTGGACAGTGTAGGAATGTATGTGTGGTTTTGGCCTGCAATGGACTGGCACCCTATCCAGGGTGTTTCTCACCTAGTGTCCTTAGACCCCTGGGATAGGCTCCAGGCTCCAGGCTTCCCGTGACCCAAAATATGATAAGCACTATAGAGGAATGAGAGATTCCTCATGCTCCAAAAAACACTCTTTCACAATTTGAGTCCTAGAATATGACCGTACCATACAGTGGGCACTATGCATAACGGTTGCATCGGTTCATGAGCTTCCCTTATTACCCCGACGCACCCAACGCTCTGCAATAGTCTCAATCTGGACTCAAGTGCAATCTTTATGCTCCCCAGAAAACTGAAGCCTTCTTGTCAATTAGTCTTACTAACCATTTGTTTTCTTATGGGCACACAGCAGTTTTGTACCCAATTTTGTGAGTTCTCTTCACATTGTGTGTGTATGGAAACGCTCTTACTTTCACTATTGAACATAGCTCTGATTTCTGCTGTGCATTTTTATGATGCAACATCACCAGGCATTTAAGTCATCTCCAATTATGGTCATTAAGTTTTTTTTCTTGATCACATTATTTCCATAAAAGGTTGATGGTTCAGCATTATATTTTCAGGTTTTAATGCATTGGCCGTTTCTCTCCTGTCCAACACAATTCCAGTAATTCTAATGTTTTCACAGTTTAATAAAGGCCAATAACTTGTCCCTTCTGAAACAGCAACTTTTTTTATTTGCCGAGGCAGTGTAATTTGTTCATTATATACCACACCACATCTCGTGTTGTGTGCTGCAGTGCAATAGGCTACATGCTGTGGTATAACCGAGGTGTTCTCTACTGCAATGTTTTGTACCACCACAGGGTCAAGGCTTGTTTGTAATTTAATTTAATGCTACCTTACCCCCTTTGAGTCAGCAGCTGTGTGTCTGGTTTGTGGATGAAGGCGACACCAGTATAATTGCAAAGGCAGGACAGTCTTCCTAGACCAATAGACACCTTCGAGCCCAGCAGGTGTTTTCTTCGGGAACAGAACACTTAGCTGTCCCCTGTTATCCATCATCTGCCTTGCCTCGTTCCACAAGCTTGCTTTGGTTATTCAGAATGAAGAAGGTCTACAACCCAATATTCTAAATATGAACCGACTGGCTAAGGAGCTGGTGAGAGCTTGAGAAACGCACCATCTGGCCTGGCTCTAGTAAGCCTGGCCCAAATGAGATGGAGTTAAGTCTGCAGGCGTCTCACTAGGCATGATGTACCCTAATGAGAAGCACGTGGTGCTAAGAATGAAAACACACTCCTTATTACCGAGCCAGTGTTTCAGTCAGGCAGTTGGAAAAATGTGTTAAATTTTACTGACACTGTGGCTTTTATTTCTGGATTTTCTATATATGGGTTCTAACATTTACTGTTTAGCAATAAATGGTAGTTTTGATAAAGTCTGCATTTACATCTCAGTGCACTATAAATTTAGTTGAAATATTAATTAGATATTTTAAGCGGCCAGTCATTTTTAAGAATTGAACAGATGAAAGCCCATGCTCCTGAATTAACTGCCCCACTAAGCTTCCAATTACTTCTTTTTGCCCCTAGTGTTCAAAATGAGAACTGCAACTGCATGCTCTTAGAAGCCTACTGGGACAGGAACTATGCTGCCCCTCTGCTCACTCTCTGTGGACATTTTAAATGGATGAGAAGCAGACAGAACAGTTATTTGGGTTTGCAGATTGGGCCACTAAGCTGTTACACAAGTTTAAGAATTAAATTTTATATTTGTAGGGCAGGTGTAGCTCAGTGGTTAAGGTGTTGGCCTACTCATTGGAACGTCCCAGGTTTAAATCCCAGCACCACCAAGATGGCACTGTTGAGCCTTTAACCTGTTGAGCAAGACCTTTAACCTTCATGTATATATGTGTATAATGAGATGAAAATGTAAGCCAGACGAATTAATTTGTCTCACATTCATTTTAAGAGGAAGAGACATACCAAAACATCATGCTCTACAAATTCCAACTAGTGCAGTTGAACAGCATAAAATCATTCACTTTGTATAAATGCACCAAATTTGTAATGTTTGAATGATGAACTATTTCTTGTCACATGGTGCTGGAGAGCAGGGCTGGTAGCCAAAAACAGCCTTTCCCTTTCACTCCTTTTTTTATTCCAAAAGTCAGGTCTGGTCAAATTATTTATTAATTTCTGATTGGACAAGACAGAAGCATTCTATGAGTGGGGAAATCCTGGCACAACCCCACTCATACTCACTCAACGCTGGATGAACTTCAACCACTGAATTATCCATTCCATTCATTCAGTGAATACTGGAGCTGGACTACAGGCAGTGATTTTGAAATGCTATGTTTGACAATTGTCGGGTCAGCAAACAAATTAAAGGGCATGTATGACTTAACACAAAGCATTACCTTCACTCGAGTCAACAAATTAATGATCAACTTCGTTGGGGAGTGAAGAAATGATTCGTTGCTTGACAATGTTTGACTCTAAACCTTGTAGGAACTGTTTTTTGGAGTGAAAATTTATAGATACAAAATGGGAATATACTAACATAAAAACACAGTCTGGTGTTCAAACACATTTTGTCGGTAGTAGAACTGTTGTATAAAAGCACCATGGCACTCATGTTTAAAGGGTTGTTAACACCTTGCTCAAGGGTCCAACAGTGGCAGCCCAGCAGCATCAGAGCTCGAACCGGGGACCTCCTGATCAGCAGTCAAGCACCTTAACCATAGAGCTAGTAATTTTAGTCCATCATTATATGATAGATTGGAATAGTTGTACTGGGTTACAACCCTCCCATCTGCCCCCAGAGTTACGCCGATGGCTGGTTGAGTTCATGGTGTGGACTATTAACCCTATCTTTTACAGGGTTACTCTGAAAATTCATGCCGGATAAGTCACGCATGATCACTTCTCAACTTCAGTCCTGTGTCAAAAACATCAAATACAGAACTCAGCTCTCCCAAAGGTTTCAATTCAGCCGTCTTGACTTAATAAAAAAATGAAAAATAGGATTCTGTGACAAAATCATATCAGGCTTCTGATCAAATTTCTCTTTTTCTCTCTCTTGCACATCCATATATCCGCATACAGCCTGCATACTTTACTCAGTCCCACCCTATTGTTGTGTCATCTAAATTAAGGAAACAAGAAGGCCTTCACTCTCAACCTAAAAGAACCTGATTGATTGCCTGTCCTCACCTCTGGGCTGCTTTGTTGGCTCTGTCACAGCGAATCCCTCTTGCCATCCATCTCATCCTGTGAGGAAGGCACCCAGCGCTAGAGCTGTGTTTTGGTGTGCTCCTAAATAGAGTTGTTGATGAGGTTCCAGGCTGAGTTGAAAGACAGACGGGGGAGCTAGCGTGGCTGTGTGCCTGCATCGACGATAGAGGCATTTGTCAATGCCACAGAACCGGCGAGACATCCAGGACATTGATGTTTGTTAGCGGGGGAGCTGGGCTCTGCTGGAGATGCAGGTGGCAGGGGAGGATGCTGGGTGACAGCAGGCCCAGGTAGCTAACGCTGCTGACTCAACAAGGGGGAACGCTTCCAGCACAGGCACCTCCCAAACTGTAGCGTTAAAGCATTATTATCACTTACAACTTGTCTGCACGACTACAAATTTAATCACATTATTACTTTATGCAAACTAAGACCGCAACTCAAGCTGGAATCTCAACTCACAAATTAAAGAATGCTTTTAAGATGGGATTTTGTCTGTGACAGCAAATTCATACAGTGTAAAAGACACAGCCTCGCTGATGGACATGCACAGTCCATCCATCAGAACTGACTAAGAGATGTGGAGACAAAAAAAGGGCTGCATTGTGGCAGCCGGAATTGAACAACCATAATGTGGTGTGGAGCGAGAATGACCAGGACAAATAGTACATGCAGTCAGAAAGTTCAGTTTGGGTTTCAGAATCCCACATTTTGGTATAAATTGAGCTGCACTGCAGATGCAGAGTGTAGAAAATGAAAACTGAACCTTTGTGGAGACAGGGATGGAAAATAACTGAGATAAAGTCTTTCTGAGAAGCTATGAATCACTTCAGAAAGCCTGTAATAATACGAGGAGCCTTCAAGTCAAGCCTGGATTAGTGATGAAACTTCTTGTCTATAAAGGTGTAAACATTTTAAAGACGGCTGTACGTCCATGAATGACAATCCCGGCGAGGTGGCTTGGACCCCACTGCAGACATTTCTATAAACATTCCTCGAGTGAACTCATTACAGGAACTCTGGCAGCTAACTGACATGGGGCGGCTAGCAAGCAGTCAAAAGTTGTTAATTTACTGAATTTTCCAGTAATACTGATAAACGTGACAGTACTTAGGCTGTAATCCAAAATCAACAACATCAAGGATTTAGTATGTTTTTAATTGGCATTGAACATATTGATATTTGATTAATATAAAAATTTTAAAAAATCAAATTTACATATTTGTTAATGAGGCAAATGATAAAACTTTGGGCAGTTTTGCCAAAAAAAGGAAGTTTTGTAAAAACTTTGAAATTTCAAATATATAAATAGGGCAAACTGCGTAAAGTAGCGTAAAATGTGTCAGCTCTCCTGAGCCCCCTACTGGCCTGGAGCCCCACGCAGCTGTCTGCTTTTGCCTGTTGACAAGCATTATCTCTGACTCTGGGTATAGAGAACAACACATTGGTATAAACTGCAAAGACCAGTTATTTGTGTTAACCAATTAGAAACTAGAGTTGGGAGAAATAATTAATATCGTGGTTCTCTGACTTCGAAATTGCCTTTTTTTTTTTTTTGAAATTTATATACAGTATGTTTGCATTTGAGGTACTAAACTGTTGCTGTTCCCCTATGATCCTACAGGTGGTGCTCTAAACTGTTTGCACAGTAACAGGCAGCTCAGCGTCCCATGTGGAAGTTTCTTTAGAACTGTAACCAAAATCAAACAAAAAACAAAAAGAAATATCGAATCATATCGATGTTTATAAAATCGTGATACTTGAAAAAACACAATACAAATCGGATCTCCACCTAAGTATTGTGATAATATCGTATCGGGGGGCCCCTTGGTATTAGCATGTCCGTATTAGAAACCAAACTGATCATTCATAATTCTACATGTGATTAGCATTATCAAAATTCTGAATGTTTTATTATTATTTCCAGAAAGAGAAAATCAAAGCGTAGATAATGTATGCAGTGTTCCCATCATGTGCTTGTAAAATTCACAGATCTGATTTACAGGGTCAGAATGACCGGTCATAAACAAACCATTTTTTTTTTTTAAACACCAGGAGCTCGTTTGATCGCTTTGAACATTTTATTGGAAAATTCCCATCTCATTTTTTGGTGTATTTCATTCCTTTCCAAAATCACACTGCTTTTGATCACGGATTAGGACGTACTGGATGTGGCACCGACTGCCAGAAAAGCGAGACTGCTTCTGCTTAAGCTTTGGGCTCCAACTTGACAGAATATTTCTGGTGCGAAGCCCATTATATAGTCAGCATATCTATACAGAGAGGCAGAGACGTTAGTGAAGAAAGGAAATGCTTTTTACTTTGTTAGATTTACGGGGAACGATAGGTTGTACTGGAACGCCAGGAATGACGAGTAAATCATATCTACTTCCACCTTTCTTCTTGACTAGTGCATATCTAGAATGAAGTCAGAGAGCCCGTGGGGCTTTTACCGCGTTACACAGCCTGGCATGTTTCATGCTTGTGTTGTTTAGACTGCGATTCAATTGCTCGTTTTGTTTTCAATCAGACTCTCGAGAAACGCCTATTTCCTTTTCCCCGACTTATTCCGAGTTGTTAAAATCAAGCCGAAAAAGCATCAAAGGAGGTTTTAAAGGTGACACCTTGTCTGGGAGACATGCTCTAATGAGCTATTCTGATGTTGTCATGCACATCACTGCAGAGACTGTCCAGATTCTTCTAGTTAATGTCACCCTGCTCAAAACCGTCCCCTCAAACCGTGCCTTTTTTCTTTTTTTTTTCCTCTTTCTCTCTCTTTTTTTCCCCCCCTTTTACATCTGCTTTCTTCAGCATTTGCTAATAGGCTTGACTCATTGCTGCAGAAGATGCAGAAGACCTTGTGGTCCTCCCGGACCATGGAGGAGCTCTGCAGTTTTAGCATATGGCTGCCCAGTGGGATTTTTCTCTGTGCTACAGCAGGGAGTTGTTCTGATCTTTCTTCATGAACAGCAGAGGAGGATAAACTTTATCTGACCTTGGACAGGATCACATCCAAACTCACCTGAAAAAAAAAATAAAATAAACTATAGTGCAGTATGGCCATTTAAAAAATATTCAGTATTAAGTAAGGGTCCTGAACAGACAACATATAAAGATACTTTCCCGGTGAATAGCATATTCATGTTCGACTGCTCTTTGGAAAGAAGCAATTTTATGTCTTTGCTCATGTGTTCTTACGAGTGCACACGTTGCCTGGGGGAGTGCGTGTGCATGTGTGTGTGTGTGTGTGTGTGTGTGCAAAAGCCCAGTGACTTTTCATTTTACTTGTGCTGCTCTGTGCTGTTCCTGGTCCCATTACCGAGCCCAGGCTACACAGAGGAGGTGTTTTTGTGCTTCCTGGAAAACCACAAGTGACTTTGTGAAATGCCAGTTCTTCCACTCTATTAAATGCTTCTAAAGACACACCAAGAAAAAACAAACACAAGGAAACAACTTTTATCAATTAAAACACACTGCTGAAAAATGTCTTATTTTTTAGACCGTCTAAGATAATGGACTGCTACAAAAAAAAAAAAAATCCATACAAATTTAGGCATATTCTTGGCTTTTAAATGAAGGATTAGAGCCATTTTGGCCGATTCGTACCCGAGGTCTTTGGTACTTACATGATGATAATATGGAACGCTCATCCATTCGTTCTGTATAATGCTCATCCTGTACAGGGTCGAGGGGGGCCTGGAGCCTATCCCAGGGGACTCGGGGCGCAAGTGTACAAGCATGCACACACTCACACACTCAATGACGGGCAATTTGGGAACGCCGGTTAGCCTATTCGACATGTCTTTGGACTGTGGGAAGAAACCGGAACATCTGGAGGAAGAACACGCAAACTTGAGGTGGGACTTGAACCCCTGACCCTTGAGTTGTAAGGTCATAGTGCTAACCAATACTTCACCATGCTGCCATGGAATACGGAACAGTACAGCAATTTCTGTGTTATTTTATAATTCTGAGCATTAATACCAATGTAAAACTACAAATGTGTATCTAGACTCCAACCTTTACGATGTCATTCATTTTCAATAAGTGGCTCTAACTGGATTCGTGTGAGCATCAGATTTCCCTTTACGTTAGTATAGACTGATTATTATCAGCTTGTCTGGTCATTCCTGACCGGTCTCCTCTGACCTCTTCTCTCTCATCAACAATGCCTTTCTTCCTGCAGAAACTTTACTTTTTTTTTTTTTTTTTTGCTTTTCACACCTTTCTGTGTAAACTCTAGAGACTGTTGTGTGTGAAATTCCCAGCTGATCAGCACTTTCTGAGATATTCAAACCAGCCTGTCTGGCACCAGCACCCATGCCACGGTTAAAGTCGGTGTATTTTTTTCCCCCTTCACCTTCACCTTACTTTCTCTCCTTTCTGCAAATATGTGTATGGAATTTGTAAAGAGAGATAAAAATATTATGATCTTACCTTAATATCTGTATCTCATTATCTTATCTCCATAGGCAGACTAGAGCCCACACAGCCCACACAGGAATCTATAATTAAGATTAAATCTCAAAACGAATAAAAAAAACCCAAAAATAAGTAGAGGAAATAAGGTTCCACTGAAGGGTTCCTGTGTTTTCTCTATATAATATAGTGAGTCATCACACGGTGCCTAGTTGGATATACATGGGATAGATGGATGGATGGAGTATCAATGTCCATAGTGACAACAGGCTGAGAAGGTCGGACAAACCTGTAGAGCCACAGGAGGCACTTGGGGTAGTTTGACCAAACAATCATGTCCTAATGGATGGATTCTCCATACCATCCACAGGACTGGTGAAGAGGGTATATCAATCCAGCTGAGGATCTGACCTGACCTTCTCAGCCTGTTGTCATTATGGACAACGATACTCCATCCATCCATCCATCCATCCAGGAACCTCAGTAGTCCAACTAGGGACCGTGGAGACCAGTGGTGATTACCATTCTATGATGATCACCACTGTATTTATTTCCATTGTCCATCCGTGGTAGGACCTCTGGTCAATATGGACACACTACTGGCAATATGGGAACGCCAGTTAGCCAAACCTGCATGTCTTTGGCCTGTGGGAGGAAACCGGAGTACGCAGCCGAAACCCACCAAGCACAGGGAGAACATGCAAACTCTATGCTCACAGACCCCGAGGCGGCAATCGAACTTGGACCCTGGAGGTGCAAGGCGACAGTGCTAACCACTATGCCACCATGCTGCCACAGTAAAGGAAAAAGTCTATTAAAGGAAACACAGGCAGACGTGCTCCAATGCTGGTCTTCAAAGATGAAAATACCTACATGTAGTAGAATACAAATTGATTAATAATGATTACGGATTTGTTTATTATTATTATTATTATTATGCCCAAGGTGTATACCTGGTTTTAGTCGCTCAAGTACCATCCAACAAGACCATCCAAGCAAAATAGACTGGTGAGAAATGAAACGAATAAACAACATAAAGTGTGTTAGTCGGCTGTTGAGCCACCATGGGTTTCCAAAACTGTTCCTAAAGGGATGAACACAATTTTTCCAAAAGAAATTTCCCTATTTTTGTGTTTTGTTGCTGGTGGTGAAGAGAGATATTTGACACATCAGTCAAAATCTGGAAGAGCTTTAAGATCTGGTCACTGTGAATACAAAAGCCTTCTATATTATTAGCACAGTCAGCAGTTGTGCCTTATGGAATGGGATAATATGATGGCTTTATAGAGTATACAGTACATGGTATATGCATGCTTGTGTGTCTGTATACGTGTGTCCATGTGTTGCACGTGGAATGCAGTGGATGGTGTAAAGTGTTATGTTTGTGTTAGAAAGGAGGGGTCGAAGGAGGACAGACTTGGGGGTAAGCGAGTAAATTTGAAACACACTCTCTGGCTCGGCCGTACTCTGATCCGGAGCCAGCGCTGACGCCAGTCAAGTTCTCACTCACGCAGCCAAAACGGTCAAACACTTATGCCAAGCTCAGCACTTGTCCTCTAGGTACAATCCATCCATTTTTTTTTTTTTTTAAACATCAGTGATACATTAAGATAACAAAGTGTACAGTCTGTCAGCTTGGGGAAAGTTTCCAGTGCTGGGAAGTCTGAGGTCTTTTGATTATTTGGAGTTGATCTCATGTGAAAATGAATCACACACACACACACACACACACACACACACACACACATACAGTACATATGGTCAGCTGGAATCGAGACAGAGGAACAATGCCGGAAACATAAGTTTCAGTATTACTTACAGGATTAATACACGAAGCGTGATCAAAATCAGACCATGTGTTTGTTGTAAAGTACAGACTGGCTGAGTTTGACTGATCACATGATGAAATATTGTATGCAGTGGGTTGTGTTGCTGCTTTATAACTCCAGGGTCGAGGAATCGATCCTGTGTAGGTTTTTTTTTTTTTTTCAGCTCTCAAAAACATGCAGATGTATACTGCTCGAAGATGTGATAAAGATATTTATTAAAAATAACGACATGTTAAGAACTGCATCAATTTGCCGCTGTTACTCTTCCAGGACTCACTTGTCACAAGTTCACACTTTTAATAAAAAAAATCATCCTTGTTCGCTTCATTACATGGAATCAATTATTTTTAAAAGGTTCACATAGATACAAGATCAAGAAGAAAAGGGCGTTCAAGTCAAACCGGGACTTTTGATTGTTATGAGAGTAAGAAAAACTTTATTTCTCTATATAAAATTGTTATAGTATCATTGCTAAGAAAAAATATTGGAATGTAAACAAACGCTGGTTGCGAGCTTAGTCCTTCTCTACTTATCCTCCACCTAAGGCGACACACTTCTCCAAACGATGGATGAGCAGGTGGAGACTGTCTTTAAAGAATTCTTCTTTTCTGCTCTTGAGGAGAAATTCCACCTCGGTAATCACCTTATCGGTTTTTTTTTTGGAACGCCCACCACAAAGTGATTTCTTCAAGTAATAGAAGAGGAAGAAGCATTCACTGGAGCATCATCACCGTACACGGCTACCAGTTTGTCGTGAATCTCCTTCGCACTGTTTCACTTTGAACCGAATCACATCAAGCACTTCAATTTCTTCAACCGGGTGCGCCATTTTGGTTTTGACCTTATAGCGGTATTGTGCGGAACTCACAATGGGAATAGGAATGTTCATGCGCGTACTCATTTCGGGAGATATAATTTGGACAAATATTTTCCGTTCCTTCATATAATAATACGAATTTTATAACCGCTCCCCTGTAATCCCCTGCTACACTAACGCACTTATCCCAGTGAAGCCATGATCAGACGGCCTGCTTCACTCCTTTAATGAAATCCTGTATTGGCCCAAATAATTGTTCAAGGGAATGTTTGTTCACCTGTGGCTCTCATGAGTCTCATCACTGTACTGGGCTTGAAGTCTTCTGTAAACGTCAATCAGTTTTACATCGTCATTCATGAGTAATTTCATCACCAGTCCCGGTTTGACTTGAACGCGAGGATTTTCATGCTCAGTGATATGATTGTTGGTGCCACATGGACCAGGCATTTGACAATCACGTTGTCACATTTAGTTGGTAGTTTTGATGAAAAAGATCAAAGTATAATGGCCTGACTGGGTCGAGCTACTGGGAAGGTAATGATAACTCAGATAATCATTTTTTTCAAACATGGTGAGCAGAAAAGCATCTCGGAATGCACGACATCTTCCAATCCGGATTCCACAATAAATCAGATCTCACACTGTGTACAGCTTTACCCAGCTGAAGATCCTTGGCTCTTTATTTTCAGTGAATATTCAGTATATGTTTCTTTATTAAGGAGGCTGGTGAGAACCCTGTGTAGAGATATACGGCATACGTTATATGGAAACACTAGGAAAGCACTGCGGTGGGCTTCATTAAAAAGACAGATGTACCTGGGTTTGTTAAGACTGTTTAATAGACATGTTTAATATACATGACCATCTGTTTTAAAACTCTCTCTTTGCATGAGTTTTCTGAGTTCCTCGAGTTTAACATTAACGTCTTGAGCCACGTTATTCGACAGCAACCAGAAATCACTTCATTCTTCCTTCAGAGGATGTGACTTGATCGATATTTCAGATTGCACATGAGGTGGTCTGATTCCCAGTTGCAGTTAAAAACACGCCGCTCAATCAAACCCAAATGCGAAGCTCCATGCGCTCATGTTTCCGATTTGTACGCGCGGATCACAGTGCCAGCTGTAGGGTGACTGTCGAGTCCGCGAATGGTAAAGTTATCATCTGTTATATAAGAGTTAGCAATGCTTAGTCTGGCTAAAGCCGGCGGAGCAGGAATGCGGTGTTTAGATTAAACCCTGTTGTCTTCCATTAGGGCCGAGTGGCCTGTTTGCTTTTCTGTCTCGGTAATAAAAGCGTGACAAATGTATAAAACTCCGAGGTGCGCCAGCTAGTCAGAAAAACCTCAACTCTTTCGACTTTGCTCGTCCTCGTCTCTTTAGCTATGCACGGTGCGGCGGCTTTGTGCGCAGAGGCCGCGCAGTTACCCGGCAAGGTCGTGTGGAGGTGGCTGAGATGAACGCCACATGATCTTTCGCTGTTTCGACCTTGGATGAGTCATGTGACGTGTTTCGTGACATGTTGGGGAAAGAAGACTGCACGGCAACTCTAATCCGCTCGAAAATGACAGCTCATGCTAATACAGGCTGTCTGGATTTCAGTGACCCTTTGCATGTCATTTTGTTCTTTTCCCTGCATAACCCGTGCAGCAGCAGCAGCAGCGAGGACCCGTAATTGTACTTTCAGATGCATGGCCCAGAGGAGATGACTGGAGAGAGAGAGAGAGAGAGAGAGAGAGGAAGAGAGATGCGCTGACAGATAGATAGCCGGCGTCCCTCTTCCTCCTGAGCCGCATTCATTAGACATTCATCTGATTCCTCTGTCTTTCAGGAATCCACCATCCAATCCTACCAGGTGATCTATTTCAATAATCCACTTATGTCAGCTCAAGGCAGTGCCGTGCTTTCCATTTTACAACAGAATACAGAACAGGATTATACTGTACATGCTAACGTTTCCCAAGCAGATTTTCTCTGTCCATAAGGATAGAAAGATGGCATATACAGAAATAACAGGCAACCAGCAATCTAATTCCAGTTAAGGAAAAAAAAATATAAGACTGTCTACAAGTGAGGATACAATATACCGTTTCTATATTTACTAAATATATAAAGAGAGAGAGAGAGATTTACTCTGCTCAGAGGAAGCCCAATAAGTAATAAATCCAGGTACTGTTATTAAACCATCAGAGAGTCAATCTGAAATGGACCTTTGGAAAAAGGAAACAAATATTGTTTTTTCCGTTAATCCCTCTGCAGTTTCGGTGTTTTATGTAAGAGGACCCGGACTCCTTTCGAATTTTCTTTTTAACATGTCAGGCAGCTCGTCTAACGTGACAATAAAGCAAGGTCATTAAAACAAAATCTAAAAATGAAAAAATAAAAAATAAAGAAAAATACACAATGTGATTCAAGACCAAAAAACTGCATTGTTAGCTCAAGCAACTGGTGATTCAGACCCTCATATTGCATCAGGCTCTGAGACTTTCACATCCCCGAAATTCAGTTGGCAGGAGAGAGGACCTGCAGACAGCCGACGTCTCCTGGGATTTGACCAGACAGGATGATTGATAGAGAATCCGGGGAACTAATATCTGT
>JAOVVA010000021.1:9977590-9987690 GCA_028565275.1 Leiocassis micropogon
TATATTACTGTACATATTGTCATATATATTGCTATATAATATTCTGCTAATAATATGCATCATAGTATTTTCTCATTTTATATATATATATATATATATATATATATATATAAACATTATGAAAACATAATATAAAAAGCATTATATAATATAAACACATTATATATATATAATATAAAATTATTTTAAAAACATTATATATATAATATACAATAAAAAAACATAATATATTTATTGCTTTTTTAAAAAAAAAATACTTTTACTTGTTTATATACGTATTTAACAACTAAAAGTAACCTCTCTCAGACTTCAAAGCGTTACGGAAGGAAAAGAATGAGCGAGTTTCGATCCGCTCGCGCGCGCGAGTCGACTCCTTTGACGCGCTTTAAAGAGTCGTTCAGACTCGAGCGGTTTTCGCGGATCGCCCATCACTAGTTTGCAGTCGGTCGCCCGCGCGCGCTCTCCGTCTCCCCCGACCTGCCATGGATGTTACGCCGGTTAAATACGCGTTCATCATCATCATCGTCACTCCTCTCCTGCTCCACTTCCAGCACACAGCGGCTCTCTACATCACCCGCAGCACAGGTTTGTCCTGAAGCTTTCCTTCTTGTTTGTTCACTATTGATGGGGGACTTTATGTCTGGAGCGCCGGGAGAGCAAGAAAGAAAGAGAAAGAGATCTCAGACTCTCAGATCTCTGCTCTAATAAACAAGAAGATCAAACAGGCTGTAATGCAAAAGGGGGAAAAAAAATAACGCGTGCGTAATTTGGAAACGTTTGAGTCTTTATAAATACATATGCGTCAGTTTCATAAAAAAAGAGGGAGAGAGATAGAGTGAGTGAAAGAGAGAGAGAGTGAGAGAGAAAGAGAGAGAGAATCTCCCAGGGGCAATGCCCTGCATGTCAGCAAACCTTTTTCCAGTCTCTCCAACTTTTCCTTTTATTCCATGCCTGATACTTGGAAATGTCCACAAGATCTATTTAATGTAATGCGAAGACACAAAAACGTGTGTGCGTCCTTGCTTGCTAACTTTGTGTCTCTGCCTGACACTTCAGCCTGGCTGAGATGTTCAGAAGGTGCTGTTGGTGGAGCTGAAATAGCTGACGGAGGCAGTGTTTCTGCCTTATAATATATTCTGCATAAAACCCAGGCATTAGTGTCACTGCTTCTAAACGCCAGAAAACAAGTGTGCAGTCCTTCAGCAGAATGCTTGTGTGTGTGTGCTTGTCCGTGTCCATGCACTTGCACCTTTCCTCAGAGGTGAAGTTCATATGCATATTCATAGGACATTGAGTGTGTGTGTGTGTGTGCATGCCTGACACTACACTACCCTGCACACTGATGGAAACTTGTGGGACCGGGAATGCACGACACTGGTGGGAGTAGGGTTCACCTAGACTGAATCCTTTCCATGTTCAAAAAAGCCATTTTAGATGTACTGTATGTCCACACTGATGATTATTGATCTATGCACTGACCAAGTAGCTGCATGTGCAGGAGGTATATTGACAGCAGGCTTGTGTGTGTGTGTGTGTGTGTGTGTGTGTGTGTGTGTGTGTGTGTGTGTGTGCAGCTTCCCTGCAGCATGTCCTGAAGGAGTACTCCCTGGTGAAGCCGGTGAGCGTGGACACGGATGGACGCTTCCTCTCCCACGCCGTCTCGGCTGACCGCCTGAGTGGGCTGCAGCACCGGCGCAGGAAGCGAGACGCGCACGAGCACACGGGGCCAGAGCACCACGAGACGCTCTTTTACAATGTGACTGTTTTCGGACAGGAGTTTCACATGCTCTTGAGGCGCAACTCGCGCTTGGTGGCCCCGGGGGCGACTATAGAGTGGCACGAGGAGGATAACCAAACCCGGACAGAGCCACTACTGCCAAGCAAATGCCTATACGTGGGCCATGTTACTAACGTACCAGATACTTCAGTGGCCATTAGCAACTGTGACGGCCTGGTGAGTGAATTCTCTTCGAAATAAATAAGTAACATGGTTCTTGACGTGGGTCCAGAGTTATAGTAAGAGTTTTTTTTTTGGCATTCATTCATTTCATAACGCAATGATTATTTTAGTAAAGTAATGTCTGAGAATCTGCAGAAGGCATATGTATTGCAAAGTGTTTCCATATCAACCAAAATCAAAGTATTGGTGCCATCAGGGTCACTCGCCTTCATTACTCCAGACCAACAACCCACTGTGTATTTTGTGCTCCACAGCAGATTGTGGCTAGCACTCTCGCCTTGCACCGGGGCATTGGTTTCCACCCGTAGTCCAAAGACGTACAGATTAGGCTAATTGGTGTTCCCAAAGTGTCCTGTGTCACCCGGTCCAGTCTCCTGGGATAGACTCCAGCCTCCCGCGACCCTGTATACAGGATAAAGCGGTATAGACGATGAGCGAGTGATGAGTGAGCCTCACACCCTGCGAGAAATCTAATAAACCGCACCACACTTTTTTTTTTTTTCCTTCAACACATCTTTGAAAATCTTCTAAAGATTCGTCTATTGAATTTTGATTGGACATTTAGTCATATTCATCGGCTCTCCCGTTTATTCTAGCAGCTTCGAGATCAGAACCGAGCGACTAGTTATTGGCAAAACAGAAAGCGCTGCTGGCATTGAACATTTATGTTGTTTATCAAAGATATCACACGTCTCATGTTTCCCCACCGAACGTGCTCCCGATAAATAAAAGTCCATAAATTAAATAATAGAAGTGCTCATGAATATCTTGGAATTCCATCCACTTGGAAGTGGTTCTCCTGCGCCGAGCTACGAGCGTGTCCGGACGCCTCCCTGAAACGCCCGCGTGACCTCACAAGTGCCGGCTCCTGTCTTCACCTACCGTAATGCTGTTTGACTGCAAGGAGAGAGATAGAGGCAGTAAGTGTGCCAGCCTTGCAGTGAACCTGCACACATACACACACACACACACACATAGACACGGGGCATCCCTGGAGATGACGGACCCGGCTTGGAGTCTGGCCAAGCTGCATGGCAGGATTACTCCATCTGACCCGCAGTGCTTTTACTCAGTGCGGGGAATCTAGTGGGAAAACAGGCTTTTAGCATTCGCATGTGAGAGGCTTATAATTTAGTTACATTCCTGTTAGAGTTGCCCCTTTGAGTCTAGGATACACATTTTAGTTCAAGTGTGTAACTCGTAGGTTAGTTTGTATTATAATAATAATAATTATTATTAGGGCTGTCAGTTTAATATAATATCAATATATAATATCACTATTCATTACTTAAATGAATCATATAACCAGTTCAGTATCAGATTGACCCTAATGGCTTCCCATAATTGCAGCGCGGTTACCCAGCTGCGTGTGATAATGCCACGTTTAACGCGGATAATAAGATGACTGAGGTGTGCTAAACGCCAAGTTTCTTTATATAAAGTTTCTAGGTGGACATTTGGATAAAACCAAAGTTGTGTGCTCGAGCTACCTTCAAGGGCGAACAATTTTTACAAGAGTACATGAGATGTAAGATGTGGGAGTGGTGTCTCAGGCGGCTAAGGCTCTAGGTCGTTGATTTTTGGATCTCAGGATCCGGGTTTGAGCCCCGCCCTTGGGAGGTTGCCACACCATTTAATTTAAGAGATTTTAATATAGCATTTGTTGAATGTAAATTTTTAAGATATTATAAAACTGCATAATCTGTTTCCTCTAACCAGTTTGTCATGCATGTTATTTATTCTAACATGTTTTTAATACAAGTAAATCTGAGTATTTAATAAATTGTAATTAATTGTGATTAATCACAGACTATTACTGTGATTAAAGAATTTTCAATTAATTGACAGCACTTATTATTATTATTATTATTACTAATGAGACTGAATAATACACACATTGCATGCCCGCCTTTCTTTGGGAATACAGTCTGTTATCTATTGGCTTAGCCTACACATGAAAACGGTGTTTGCCCGAGCAGTTTCCTAATACAGCATATTTCTCTGACTTTCCGAAACTCTAGCATTAGCGCTACCCGCGCTTGAAGACTCAGCTCCTCTGAGAGCACTTTGTTGCAGAAACACCCTCAGCTCTCTGCCTCTGATTTATGTCTATCTAGAAATGTGCTCTCTTTTGCCATAAGGCTACTTCTTAACATGATCGATCACCGGGTTTTCCTCTCATACCAGATTGCAGCGTTGACGGTTTTGAAACACGTGACCAGCTAGTAGTGCAGTAGGTTCCTCTAGAGCTCCTGAAACGTAGACTAAGATGGCAATAATGCTGCAGGCGGCATTGGTAGCTTAGTAGCACAGTGGTTGGCACTGTGACCTCCAGGGTCAGGGTTCAATTCCTCCTTTGTGTGCATGGACTTTGCATGTTCTCCCCGTGCTTGGTGGGCTTCCTCCGGGTAACCCGGTTTCCTCCCTCACTCCAAAGACATGCAGATTAGACTGATTGGCATTCCCAACTTGCTCGAAGTGTGTGAATGAGGGTGTAAGTATATACCCTGCAATACAACGGCACCCGATCTAGAGTGTTCCCCGCCAGAAGTCTCCTGGGACCCTGTAATGAGTGAAAGAGTGACCCGTTTGCGCAGGAATGTTGTACCATATAAAAATATTTGTTTTTAAATATTCTATTTAATCCTTTACTATAAGAAGTGCTTTGACTTCTCCGACTGCGTACCTGCGAACGCGATCGTGTAGCCACCGCCTCTGTGGTTGGGGCTCTGCATGGTAGAACAGTAGGTCATGAGTTCAAATCCCAGTACTGTCACTGCTAGGTTTTGGAGCAAGTTCCAGCTGCTCAGCTCATGGGGAAGCCATTTATAATGTGTAAATTTAAAGATCATTACAATGTGGTTCATTTTGTTAAAGCACTTCAGGTTAAATGTTTAGTTTGTCGGAGACCCTGTGGGATCACAATATGATAAATAGACTTAATTCAGGTTAAAGGAGCTCATCCAGACAATCCTCCAGTTTTTATAACCTTTAAATCCTTAAGCTTACAATCAGATTAATGCTTTGTACTTAAATGCAGTAGGAATGTAAACTTTCATTCGAACACAGAGGAACAAAGGAGCATTTCGGAGCAAGTCAGTGGATTTAAAATCCGAGGGGTGTTCACCGGGACTTTTAATTGTGAAGAATACCAACACAGTTCTGAGATTAAAAATTCCTTTAATTTCGCTATATAAAATCCCCTGCTACACTAATGCAGTGTTTCAGTAGTGTTTTAAAAGTTTTCTTCCGCCGTAGCCATGATGAGATCGCCTGATTCACGACTGAAACACTGGCCTCCCAGGAACTCCCAGTTAACGTCCCAGACATGTGGAATTGGTTTGGAGCGAGTTCATATATAATATACTCCTGCTTTCTATAAAACGTTCCAAATGTTTTACTGAGGCTAAGAGTCTCATCACTGTGCTGTGCTTGAAGTCTTTTGTTAACGTGAATCAGTTTAATGCCTTAATTTATAAGAATTTTATCACTAATCCCAGTTTGACTTGAACGCCCCTCGTAGTTTACAGAATCCTGCACAAGTTACACAGCAAAGAGTTTCACATGACGCCCCTTGAGTGGTGAGCGATCGGGTTTTCCTTGCGTGTTTGCCAGCAGGATGTGGGGAAAGGAAAGGTCTGCGTTCGGTCATCTTCATGTTAGTCAGATTAGTTTTGTCATTTCCTGTGGAAGTACAGTAAGTGGTTCTTGACGTGGTGTTTTTTGAGGAAATATTTAGTGGATGTTTGGTGAATCCATGTGGTATTATCTCTCAAATCTCTCAAATTTCTCTGAAGTATGATGCTGAAAATGATTTTCATAATCTCATCATTTTTGTCACTTGCTTATGATCCAGAGAGGATTTTTTTTTTATGTATTCCTTATAAAGTTATACTATACATTTTTTGCATGGGTATAATACAAGCAATAAATAGAACCTTATCGTCTGGAATGATGTCATGGAAAATAAAGGACTTTAACATATGAACTGGGGCACAGTGGCTTAGTGGCCTTGGACCTCCAGGGTCTGTGTTCGATTCCCACCTTGCATGTTCTCCCCGTGCTCGGTGGGTTTCCTCCGGGTACTCCGGTTTCCTCCCACAGACCAAAGATATGCAGATTTGGCTAATTTGTGTTAATAGTGTGTGAATGAGTATGTGTGTGTGCCCTGCAATATATTGGCACCCTGCACAGGGTGTACCCCACCTCATGCCCTAAGTCTCTGTATACAGATTAAAGCGGTATAGATGAGGAGTGAAGTGAACATTTGAACTGTAGCTGTCAATAGCAACATAACATCGTTTACTACCTAAGGAAACAATTTCAGAATGTGTAATGCATTTTTTGATACAACCTTTTTTTTTTTTTTTCCATATACTCTGTCTTATACTCCAGAAAATATGGTACTAGCATTAACTGTCCTGGATGTTTGGAATAAATGTATCTACGACAGCAATTTTTTTCCGCCTCAAGCTTTTCCTCAGGCAGGTTGATCAGAGACGGGACACTCGTTTATTAGCGAAAGCAAGTGGACGCTCGTGTTGCGCAATCACGGCTGTGCTATGGCGCGTTCCTAGACAGCTAGGCGATGCAAAATGTACACAGCGTTGTAGCTTAACAAGCTTATTGTGTGCTTCTTGTCATGCATATTTAATGACTATAGCCGCATCCAGGAACAAACACACTAAACACACACACACACACACACACACACACACACACACGCTAGCTGCCTTACTATCCATTCTAATTATTAATGCAGCTCATTTATGCCGTACTACAACTAAATCACACCCAACTCCAACTTCAACTACCAAAAGGAAACATTTTTCCCTCTTTTATTAACTGTGGTATATACATAACTTATACTGCATAACTTATTAAAACAAAGAAAAATGTAATAATACAAAGAAAGATTTTGATTTTGATGTATGATTTTGAGTATCTTACGCCTTCTTGTTTGCGCTACAAGTTGTACTTCTTTCAGCGATCAGGTTCCTGGCATAAACCTGCTCATAACGTCCCTTCTATTCAACATTTTGTTTAAATTTTTATTTAACATTTAATTTATGGTGCAGGTTTAACTTCAGGCAAATACCGAAGGACTGGCAAAGTTTCATTAAATTCTGTGTGGCCAGTTTTGAGAAAGACATACAGATTTACAGACAGACAGAAATTTTTCGGAGACGGGTTTCTGGTCCTCCAGTGTATGAAATGTAAAGATATCATCGAAAGGCCGAGTTCTGATCAATGTACAGACAAACCCATTCTTTTATTTATATAGATGTATCCTCATGGGCAAAACCTAGTCCTTACCAAGATATAAATGAATATATGCACACATTCACACCACGTTCATTTATTCGCCATAAATCATAGGTTTTTGTTATTGCATTCCAGGTTTTTATCTGTAGCATGTAATTAAAACAATATTTCCCTAAGCATAATTCTACTGTTATCTAAAATATTAGATGCTTTGTTTTTATCTGATCAATTATTATAGGACTTTTATTCTTGACGTTTCCTTTCACAGAACCCGTACTTAAACCCGTTATTGAACTTATCATTTTGTTGCAGAAGCAACTTATTTATTATTATGATTATTGTCGACATTATTTATAAGCCGAGTTGTTTTCGAGCGGTTGAGGTTTGCATTAAATCCATCTGATTCAAGCGTTTGGATAGAGGAACTCAAATTAATAAGCAGATGTTCCCCCTGGATATTCTTCACTTTTTATACTTCCAGTTTAGGGACCATGGCTATAACAGAATAATGAAAGTTAAAAAGTACAGTAGCTCCCGGGACTTTGACGATACTTTACAAGTATTACAGTCTATTAGTATTTCTGTTCATATCCTTCT
The DNA here is from genome assembly GCA_028565275.1 of Leiocassis micropogon. Classification (NCBI taxonomy): domain Eukaryota; kingdom Metazoa; phylum Chordata; class Actinopteri; order Siluriformes; family Bagridae; genus Leiocassis; species Leiocassis micropogon. The sequence continues at coordinate 9,985,413 of JAOVVA010000021.1, forward strand.
TTTCCTGTTCACTGGTTTCTTCTTCACAGTGCCTTGTTGGTACTAGGCTTTTTAGAGGACGCCCGAAGCTCCCGTTTCCATAAAGAATTCATCTCCAGAGTTGATACAGAATGTGATGAAAAACATAAAACAATCAGGGACCAGAGGCGGAGACTCAAGCAGCCAGGAAGGCTACTGTAACGCCTAGAGATGGGAATCATACAATATATAAAGTGCACCACCTGTAGGATTATAGAGGAACTGCAACATTTTAGTGTTTAACACTGGAGTCTCGCACTTCCAGGGTTTCCGCCTCCGTGGAGTTTGCATGTTCTCCATGTGCTTGGTAAGTTTCCTCTGGGTACTCCGGTTTCCTCCAACATTCCAAAGACATACGGATTAGGTTTATTGGTGTTTCCAAATTGCCCGTAATGTGTGAATCAGATTCTGGCCCCTTAAGTAACTGCCACAGAAACGACAGATATAGCTCCAGGGTGGGGAGTATCCATCGCCCGATTTTGGACGGACCAAAATATCAAAAATACCAGGGTGTACCCCGCCTCGTACCCAAAGTCTCCTGGGATAGGCTCCAGGCTCGCGACCCAGTATGCAGGACAAAATGATCGATGGATGAATGGGAAAAAAAATCAGTTTTGTAGTTGAGGAATGCATGATGCATAATCATAATCTCTACAAATAACCACTCTGTACACCCGTGGTGAGCAGAAAAGCATCTCAGGATGCTCAAGGAAGACAAGCTACAACAGAAGAAGGCCGTCTCAGGTTCTGCTCCTGTTAGCCAAGCGCAGGAATCTGAAGCTACAGTGTTATTTTAGTTTTGTGTGATCGGCCGTCTCTCAGCACCGTTTTTTCCTCCTTCATGCCAGTGCTTAACAAGCTCTTCCTTATGCTGCTTCTCCGCAGCATTGTATCTGAGCAGATTTCCTTGGCAGTCTGCACTTCTCTGCAAGCCTGCAAACCTCTGCAGAATACACCCACCACTCGGCACCGGCTCTGTCAGTGGCAGTGGGGCTCGAGCACCAAGGTGCATGCTGGGAGGCCCAAAGCCCTGCTAAGTGAGAAGTGAGTAGGAGGCGATGCGGCGACTGCGTGCCTCGATTCTCCAGCAGGGGCACAAGCTGTTGCCGGCACTACTGCTGTTTTTCTTGTTCTAAAGCGGATGTGCCACCTACACAGAAGACACGTGTGGCGATGTTTGTATTCCGTCTTCTTCCTGGTCGACTGGGAAGCCGGTCTTCATGAGGAGCGCATCCTTGTTGCGCGTTTCCTCTGGCTTTGTCCTCACGTGTGCCAAGTTTGCTATGGGAGTGCATTCCTCACGGCGCTCGTCATCTGTAGCGTTCAGAGAGGTGGCTTGTTTCAACAAATTAATTTCAGGAGCAGATGTTTTACTTGTTCTTGTCTGAGAACGTTCAGGTTTTTTTCACGAGTGGTGAAAGCAAGCAGCTTTATCATGCAGTCTGTTGAACATGGGGCTCACGTTTCGATATATCTGCGTATCGGATAAGAGTTCCATTCTGCCTCTGATGTTTCATTTAAAGCTTGTAAACTTACTAAAAGGAGATCTTTATTAGATCAGTATCGGGTATCGCCAAGAAGCTCTGAGCACTCGTATTGATATTGCATTAAAAAAGGAAAAGCGGATTGCTGTGCCATGCTCACTACATAGTGTGTGACATAGTGGCATATTCGACCTTATACCGAGAAAATAAAATACAGAAAATGATTAGACCAATAAAAATGACGTGAGTGACTTTGACCCTAACATTGTTTTGTTTAGTTTTTGGTGCCAGATGTGCTTTTTTGTGTATTTAAGAAACGCCAGATCCGCTGGGATTTTCACATGAACATTCCCAAGAGTTCGTATTGATTTGAAAAACAAAAACCTCCACTTCTAGGATCCACTAGATCTGAGTAGTAGGGATAGGAATCGCCAGGGATCACCCGATACGATGTTATCACGATACCTAGATGCTGATTTGATTCTGTGATCGGCGATCATGACTTCATAAATATCTTGGGTCAATATTTTTTTTTTCTTAGCACATAATTCGCTCTGTGCTGCCTGCTAATGTGTGAATGGCTTAGAGCACCACCTGTAGGATTATAGAGGAACTGCAACACCAAAACTCAAATGCAAATGTAAAAATAATTTTAAAATATTTTTTTGGTTTTTTTTTTTTAATATTAGTCGTAGCCAATTCCTCCCCGTCACTAGGGGGCCCCCACATTAAGGCTACTACTACCTCCCAGTCGGGAGGGCGAAGACTCTCCCGCG
>JAOVVA010000021.1:9992815-10012784 GCA_028565275.1 Leiocassis micropogon
TGACCATTTTGATTCATACACATTCACATTCCATACAGACTTAAATAATTCTTTTGATTGTGTAAAGCTGCTTTGCGGCAATAACAATTGTTAAAAGCTCTATACAAATAACATTGAATTGAATTGAATTGAACTGTTGCAATACTGAAGTATATGGAATGCTTTAATGCTTAAGTATATGGAACGGTGAAGTCTATGAAATGCTACTAGTGCTAATATACCTACACTCCCCTTTTCATAGTGCGAGAGAAGAGTCTCAGAGAGCATTGGGTCACAGAACCAGACAAACCTGTTTAAAAAAACCAAACAGAGTACTAAAACAACCACATTCTGTGCCTTAATGTCCGTTAACTAGACAGACGTTAGCAGTCATATTGATCGTATTAGTTCATGGCATCCCGCTGCGCTCATCTTTGATACTCGGTTTTAAAAACTGCACATCATGAATCTGTTTTAAACTGAAATGTGAACTTAGTGACTTTGTTAGCACATGTGACCTGATTACTAATCCCTGGAGTCAGAAGGAGTTTCATATTTTTGGAGTTCACGGGTAGTTTAATGGACTTGCATTCTTTCACAGCTTCTTAAAGCACTTCTCACACACTGACACTTCTTTCTTTCTTCCTCTGTTTTTTTTTTCCTTCCTGTTTCTTACCAGCTTTGTATCTCTGTCTTTCACTCTGTCGTTGGCCCAGTCTAGCAGAATGTGTGTTACATTACCATTTGCAAGTGACATATTGACGGTCTCGTCTGGATTTCTGGTCCAGGAAATTATCAGTGCTTGGGAGTTAAGAGTGTCTTTCGACTGAAAGACACAGGCAATTTACTCTCGCAACAGGACACACAGAGCTGTGTGCTGCTACATCAGCGCTAAATTCTTTGAGAAAATGTTCCTTAACACCTTGCACTTCACTTACTCTTACTTCTAAATCTTGTTTTCAACCTCAATCAAGCAAGAAGTCCAAATTCTAACCACATTCATATTTTTGGTGCCTTTTTTTTTTTCTCTCTCTTTTTGGAAAGATAAATCTCGGTCAGTTGTTAAGAAGAGGAAAGAATCGTAACATGAGATTCTTCAGATTTATCTTCTGGAAAAGGTTTTCACGCCAATATGAACCCGCAGACCACATGGATACAGACCGTAAGCTCTACAGGATGGTTTTTAATCAAAGAGGAATCGATGGTATTGAGAAGAGATTGGAAATGGGACGGAAAGCTGGAAGTCATGATGGCACGGGTTCCAAATTGCAGCCTTAAGTACATGTTGTTTTTTACACTAAATCCCCCCGTGCTGTTCTTCCAGAGCTCTGATAGGAACCAGAGCATGCTGGGGCTTTGACCAGATGATCCACTTGCCATGTGAGTGATATGTGTTAGATGTGCTTTTGATTTTTCCTTTATCAGTGCAGTTAGAAACCGTTTGGTGACGGATGAGAATAATTAATATACCGGTAAACTAGTGTTTGTTTTTGGGGCGTGGCTATACGCGGTACTCAACAGAGCCAATTAACGCGACAGTTTATTGTGTATGGACAGAGTATGTGGAAGAAACAGAAACGAAGAAAAAGGAACGTAGACTATGAAAACTGAACCTTCAAGGATGAACGGACACATCAATGTATGTTTTCTTTTTTTTTTAAACTAGTTTGTCTTATATGTTTTCTGAAATGGAGTAATGTAAAGTACCACCATGCGATAAATCACGGGTAAATGCTTAAGGAATCTGCAGCAGTCCGAGGTGAGGGCGTGTAAAATACCCGAACTGAGAGCTTGGTATGACAGAGCAACCAAAGGTTTTTCACATTCATTTACATCCCAGCAAGATTGTGGTTCGTATCCCATACAATATACAAGGCCACCATCAAAGTTCAGACCTTACACATGTTTAATGTAGTTACTGAAAATTGACAATAAATATTATTGAAAGGCTGTGGACATTTTTAATTGCTTATTTTTTATAGACTTACAATGACTGCATCTATTTAATTTTTAAAATTAAATTTTTTTTCTTACATTTGAATTCAGTACCCCTGTTTTAATCAATGTGATCTTGCCCATGAATTCTTTTTCTGTACAATTAAAAGCATACCACCGCATGTGTGGTCACATGACCCTGCCCCATCCAATCTACAACATGGAGGAGGAGATCTTTATTATTAGGAAATAAATAAAGACTATTATTAGGAAAAAGTCTCCCAGCTTTTACAGTTGAGCATATTTACAGTACAAACTCCGTCAGTGAACTATGAGGATATAAAAAAAAAAGTCGTTCATTAATCATAATCAAAGTAAATTAATTGTTCAATTAATTGTGATATTGATTTGCGGTCATATCAGCCAGCAATATTCCATTTACATTCTTTTAGAAAGCGAGGGCGGCCTGTGAGGCCTGAGAGTCCTGAGCATTGAGAGAGTGCGTGCGATAAGGGAAGGGGGTAAAAGGGACGGGGCTTCTGATATCATGACTTCCATACTTAAAGAAATGAGTCCAGATTCTTATATTTAGAAAAGTCTCTGCTCTGTTGGTGTGGTGGAATGATGGCTTAGGGGTTAGCACTGTCGCCTTGCACCTCCAGGGTCCCCGTTTGAGTCTGTGTGCATGGACTTTGCATGGTGCTTGGTGGGTTTCCTCCGGGTGCTTTGGTTTCCTCCCACAGTCCAAAGACATACAGATTAGGCGAATTGGCGTCATGAAATTGTGTGTGTGCGTGCCCTGCAATGGATTGGCACGCCATTTAGGGTATACCATGCCTCGAGCCATAAGTCTTCTGGGATCAGCTACAGGCGAACCTGTATACAGGATGAAGTGGTATAGAAGATGAGACGATGCTCTATTGGAGTGTTTTTAAATGTATTAGCATGTATGCCGGGGTTAAATTGTCGAACTCTTATGCAAAACTTTGTCTAATATAATTCAAATAAACGTCACTGGTTAAGGTGGCAGTGTAAAATCATGTACAGAGATTTAAACTGTTATACCGCACAATCTGATTGGATATCAAATGAAATTCAACCTTTGTTGTCTATCTATGTTTACTTCCCAAAGCTTTGAAACTGTTTATTCTTTTTTTTTTTATCTCATCAAATACAAGTTGAATTACTGTATTATGTTTCATATTGCAAGTAGATTAGGGCGACCTGGCCTTTGCGCTCCAGCATTAGCTTTCCCAGAACCCTTATCGTGCTCTCTGCTAGCTGCCCATTCTCTCTGTTCTTAGGTCTGAGAGAAGGTAAATGGGTTTAGGCTGTATTTTTGGAATGGAAAATGTCCAAATGCAAGCTGAAATAACATGACGGTCCTGGCCTTTCATGCACAGATAGTACTTTCAATGCATAAGAGATTGGAAAATCCATCAGTTCACATGAACCAAAGCTAGCATGACTCATACAAGGCAGAAATAATATGCACGAGGTTGTTGAGGTTGTTTGTCTTTACGGAATTTAATTAAGGTTATTGTTGCAGTAATAAAACAGCCGCGTAATTAATAGTCAGGTATAAGGGAAAGAAATGAACAAATACTGTAATTGAATCATAATATTGATGTTGAAAATGATTTCCATATGCATGATGAGCATCTGGATACAGCTGTTATTTCTGCATTGAGGAAGACATTGTTGTGAAAATAAAGGAGACAAATCTCACGAAAGGAATTCGTTATTGTTTGCACAATAATACATCATCGCTATCAACTTCATGACCTTAAAAAAAGTTTCATTCCAAGCCTGCAGTCATGGAAAAAATTTCTCATCTGGAATGCAGCAGTGATTCAATAAAAACGTAAGCTGGATCATGATATATTATTTTTCAAGAAAGGACGCTTTTCAGAGCTGGGTCAGCCGAGCCTCGGGACGACGGCATACATCGATCGAGTTCACGTCTGTAGTAAACAGCTGTGCTGTGTGTAGTCGCTGTTAAGCGTATCGTTTAAAAAAAGAAAATCTTGGCTAAACCGAGCCCTTAATTAGGGCCTAATGATCTATTTCTGTTCAGTGACGAAGAGACGAAGGGAATGTAGACAGGCTAGATCTTTCATACATGAGGTGCATTGTTGCTATGCTGGTAGTTGCCAAGTCGTCGTTAAGGGGTGACATGAAGAAATCTGGCAGGGATTCTCAACAATTAGATATTTTTATTTGATCAAGATTTATTTAGTTTATATTTTTACATCAAAGTAAAACAATACATGTATAATCATTGTAAAGGCTGAATGTTTAAAAGAAAATTAAAATATTTATTCCTTATTTTATAAAATATTTGTAATATTACAAATCCTCCTACAAATAAAAGGAATTCAAAAAAATCTATTTTTTTTAAATATGCATATTTTCCACAAACATATTTTTTTAACGTTTCCATACATAAGGCATACATAGTCACATGACTAGGGCTTATTATAATATTTAAGGAAGCCAAATGTCTGTCAGGTGAAAAGAAAGAAGACGCAAGCAAACAGTAACAGATTCTGCGAAGAAGAGTTTAAAATTGGGACTTTTTGATATACAGAATAACAGAACACAGCTATGAGAGTCAAAACAGTATTTATTTCTCTCTATAATCCCCTGCTAGACTAATAATGCACTTATTCCTGCGTTTCACTAGTGCTTGGATACCATCAAGGTACAGTAGAACGTTTTCTGCCTGCTTCATATCTGAAACGCTAGCCTCCCAGGAACTCCTCTAATGGCCCAAACATTTAGAAATGTACAGGAATGTGGCAATAACTCCCTTTAATGAGCAATGGCCTGCAAAAACAGAATGATTTTACTGATCGAACCAGCCCATTTTTTCCCCATTGGGTTTGACACGCTGAATGTTTATGGGAGTGCAATGCGTTTTGAGCCACCTCGCCCTGGATCTTCATTCAGGGAACGTTCGCATCATTGAAATGTTTTACTGGAGCTAAGAGTCTCATCACCATTCTGTACTTGAAGTCTTCTGTAAATGTCAACCAGTTTCACACAGAATAATGGGACAGTCCCAGTTTGACTTGAACGCGCCTCGTAGCTTAAATTTGCATGATTTAAACGAGTCTCTAGCGATAGATACAGTTACAAGTCGTGCACATTTTGAAACCACTCTATTTATTTCATGCCTTTACAGCCACAAAAAGCATTTTATCAATCCTTTTCCATATATTACATGTGTAGATTAAACGTTATTGAGAAGCCAGGTTTTGTTTTGGGTTATTATGGGGAGAATGTGGTATACTAGACTGGGATAGAAATGTAAATAGTGAGCTGTACAATATGGAAACAAATATGAACAGATTTCTTTTTGGATTAAACAGATGATGCTTGTGAGTCAAATGAATATCAATACAAATATTACTGAGAATGTTTGTTTCTTTATACTTCCAATACAGATGATACTGACTTCTTGTTCGAATCTGAATACGATAAGAAATTATATCTTGTCCTACTGCACAGTTAATCACAATTAATTAAACAATCGATGGTGCTTAACAATCTGTCTGCTTAAACTATAGTTGAGTAATTAAATATCGATTTTTATTGGCGCTGTTGAATTAAAGGTCCCGTATTTTGCTATTGCCTTAACAACTTAAAGCAGGTCACAGAGTAATAAGATTGAGTTTATGTAAATAAGCTAATGCTGAGCCACGCCCCTCCAGAGAATAGCGGAGCTGAGCAACAAGGCAGGGTCTTCAATGAGGTCACATTAGGGGGAAAATAATTTAAAAAAAAAGAGCCTTGTTTTTGTTTTTGTTTGGTTGTTTTTTTTATTTTTTATTTTTCATTTGTAAACACACATTGAAGTTCTGTCTAGATGTTTAAAAATGATTATAGAGTGAATTGTGCAGAACAGGTCGCCTTTAAATCATAGGCACTGCTTATACAGGCTTGGTTTATATTGGGAAGAACGGTCTTGTCACGTTTTCCGCGTCAAATGATTTCAGGTTTATATTCTAATTTCATAACATAAAATGTGCAAGGAAACTCTCTTGGAAAATAGAAAGTACCCTCTTAAAGGATCTTTTTTTCCAGCACTTTCCTTATCAAATAATCTCTCAAACAAAACAATATTTTGACACGGTATGTTAAGAATAGCAGTAATTAAGTGTGGCGGTCGATGCTAGCTGCCATAACAGTGTGTGTAAGAGTGTATTTATGTATCATTATGTACAGAAAATGGCATTCTGCTGTTTATCTGCTCTATAGATCACACTCTTTAAACAGCTGGCCTGCTGGGTTAAAAGCTAAGAGGAGTCTTGTTTATATGGTGCTCAACCACACACACACGGACCTGTACACATCGCCTCTTTTTGTTTTAGATTTTTTTTTTTACAAATCCTGAATATTCAACGTTTGGAATTCCTGAGTGGATCCGCAGTGGTTTAGCAGTTAGCACTGTCGCCTTGCACCTCCAGGTTCTGGGTTCGATTCCCACTTTGGGGTCTGTGTGTATGGAGTTTGCATGTTCTCCCCATGCTTGGTGGGTTTCCTTCAGGTTAATTGGCGTTCCCAAATTGGCTATAGCGTGTGTGTGTGTGTGCCCTGTAATGGATTGGCGTCCAAGCCTGTCTCTTGGGATAAGCTCCAGGCCCCACGAAACCCTGTTCACAGGATAAAGTGGTGTAGATGATGAGAGACGGAGTGGAATTTCTGGCTCAAAGCTTAAAGTCTCGGGTTTGATCTTGAGCTCAGGTTTCTGTTTGTGTGCTTTGTGTTTCCTCTGGGTTCTCTGGTTTCTTCACACAACCGCAAACTTGCTGTTTGGTGGAATGTTTATTCAAAAAGCAGTGAATGTGTGTGTGATGAAATTCGGCTGTATTCCCATTCCATACATGATCTCGGAAAATCTCTTTTGGTTCCAATGAGAACCTGAGGATGGAAAAAAAAACTCTTTCTGGAGTTACTGCACTTCTGTTATTAGGGTTTTTTTTTCATGTAATATAATAGATATACAGTATTCTATAGCTGTCACATCAAACATCACACCAGATGTGTTAAAGCCCCCAAAGATGCTGCTTATAGAGATGTTTATTAGTTATACAGGGGTGCACAAAATTATTGAGATAAAAGTGAAATTCAGACATTTTAACAACTATTAAATAACAATTTAAATAACAACAATCAAAATACTAAGAAATTGTTATTTTAGTATGCGCTTCATATCATACTGTTTTTGGCTGCGTATTTTAATTTGATTTGAATTTGAAATTATGAAATCCTTTATTCCTCAAAACCTGCTGGATCCGGCAGGATGTAGAGTCAAAAACTGCTTCTTCCTTCATCACCATCGTCCAACAGTTTCAGTCCAACATCGGATTCAGATCTGCAGAACTCTAATACTTTTGGCCACCACTCTATATAGATTTCTCTAGTGATGTAATGTCCATAATGTGTCTGAGCTAATTTGTAAAGTCTAATTCCTGGTTACAAAGAGTTAAATATTTCCAATTATTCCAAAATTTTGTTATGGATGTGGTATAGAACAGGTGACATGGCTTAGTGATTAGTACGGTAACCTTAGAGCTTCAGGGTTGGGGGTTTGAATCCTCCCTCTAGCCTCCATTCTTTGGTGGAGTTCCTCTGGGTTCTCTGGTTTTCTCCATCACTGTGTCTGTGGCGCATTGGGGTTGGCACCCTATCCAGAGCGTATCTTGTCGCCCAAGTTCCCTGGTATAGGGTTGAGGCCCCTGGAACCTACACATGATGGATGGATGGAATGAAGTACCATAGATACTGTATGATCATCTATATTTTTTTCCCAGTGCAAGAGCAATCCTCATTCCGTAATTGATCGCTGGACCATAAATGCTGTCCTGCATGATCTCTAAAACACACCTGAAAGTCTAAAACGAAGAAAAAGACAACATCCAAAAGCTTGTGAGTACTTGTGTAGTGTACATTACATTTTCAGTTGCTCAAACAAGTACAGCGAATGAATGGAGTGAGTGAGTCACGGCTCTGGAACCATCAGTGATGCATTAGATATGTTTATCAAGAATAGTTTTAAAGACCGAAGTGGCTAAGCCTTATACTAAATAACAGTTATTTTTGTTCAGGATTGGAGCTATTGTAGTAGATGTAATCTGTAACCCAGGTTCAAATCATTTACAAGGCATGTTCAAGTCAAACCGGGACTTGTGATGAACTTTATAGTGAATGAAGGCGTAAAGCTCCTGTAAAATGTCTAAAAATACATCAAGAACAAGAAGAAGGTGATGAGACTCTTGGCTGCAGTAAAAATCTTAACAGCACAAATGTTTTAAAGAAAGGCTTATACTTTATCTGTAAATGACAACTTGGAGCCCACTGGAGTCGTTCCTGTGAACATTCAGTGAGTGGCACACCTGATCCCTGATAATCACAGTTTAATTTCTTAAAGAGAGGCAGAATTGAAGAGACATGGGAACTGTCACATAATCATTTACCAACATCACTAGTACACACTACTAGCACGGGGTCAGGATTTATCGCCACAACCCCCATGCACCTCACAGACCTCACTCCAATTCATTTCCACATGTTTGGGCCCCTAAAGGAGTTCCTGGGAGGCCAGGTAGATGGATAGATCAATGGACAGATCGAGCGATAGACAGATAGATAGATAGATAGATAGATAGATAGATAGATAGATAGATAGAGTACTTTATTAATCCCAAAAGGAAATTGTATCAAGGGAGTTTAAATAAAGTGTCTTTTCACTTTTTAAACTGTTCTGTCATTCTGCGCAATCAGAAGTCCCGGTTTGACTTGATCGCCCCTTCATAATTACAGATATCCACTGACACAGCAAACCAACTAGTAATGTCATATTTTAATAAAATGTATGTATTCTGAGACACGTGATTTCAGGTTTAAGCCAAAAAATTTTTTTATTAAGAATAATCTCTAAGCTCTAAAATCTTTTTGTTAGTCTTTCTTTTATATAGTCTTGCTTAGCGGTCTTATTTCTAAATTCTTGTCTCTATAGATTCCTTTTATTTTAGGAAATGTGAACATGTACTGGCGGCACGGTGGGGTACTGGTTAGCACTGTCGCCTTGCATCTCCAGAGTCCGGGTTCGGTTCTCGCCTCGGGGTCTGTGTGCGTGGAGTTCGCATGCTCTCCCCGTGCTTAGTGGGTTTCCTCCAAGTACTCCGGTTTCCTCCAGCAGTCCAAAGACATGCAGATTAGGCTAATTCGCATTCCCAAATTGCCTGTAGTGTTTGAATGAGCTGCCTCGTGCCCTAAGTCTCCTGGGATAACTTCCAGCCTCCCTCCATGACTCTGTATACAGGAAAAAGCGGTATAGACAATAAATGAGTGAGTGAACATGTACTTTAGTTTGAATATCTGGAAATGCGTTTGTCAGTAAAAAAAATAAAATAATAATAATTCAGATTTGGCACGATAATCTTTCTCCAAATGTATTTGTGTCTCGCTATAATTTATGAGTTTGTTTTGACAGAAAGATAAGAACACCATGATAAGATTGTGCACTCAGTAAATATTTTCTTTGGAATGATTTTCTTATCATTGGATATAGTTAGAATCGTTTCCTGCTTGGACTCGACTGTCTGGTCATGGCGCTTTTATTTGTCAGTCAAAACACAGCCGAAGATTTTGGATAAAATAAAAACAAAAACAAATAAAAGTAAATACGTTAGAGCTTGGGTTACTGTTGGGTACCAGGGGTTCTTCCAGGGTCAGCGTGAGTTTCGTCTGGCTTCCCTAGTTTTCTCCCACGTCCCAAAACCGACCCATTAAATGGACAGCCTGCATCGGTGTAAGTGATCGCATGATTGTGATTGTGAATGTGTGTGTGTGGTGCTCTGTGAATAACATCCATTTCAAGACTGGATTCCAGCCTCACTCCCAGGGTAGGCTCAGGCTTCAGCACCTCGAGACACCTGAGGCAGCAGGCAGCATGGACAGTGCTGACATGACATTTGTAAAAGTGCAGACAAGTCCATTAACACAACAGGCTGACAAATATACACACACACACACACACACACACACACACACACACGAAGCAGAATCCGTTTTGGCTTTCTCCTTTCTGAAACCTGACAGTCTTCAGAAACATAACCCTTCTCATTCCACTCCCCACCTCTGCGGACGATCTCCCTGACTTCTCTCGTGCTCGCCTCAGCGCTGGCAGGAAATGACTCCTGATAAAGAGCACTTGGACCCAGTTTACTGGTGTTGGCCGGTTCAGCCGGCCCCGCTTGTTCTGTTGGAAAGCCTGTGCTGTTTTTTTGTCATGCTGGTATAACTCACAGCGAGCGAAACTTTTTTTTATTAACGATTCTGTGTTTAATCGTTTTTACATGCCTGGAAGCCAAAGGATAGATGGATAGATAGATGAATGAATAGATGCAGTATGTACTATATATACACTACAATGTGTTTTTTTTTTTTCATTTTTCATCATGTGTTTTTTTTTCTCCCCTTTTTTTTTTTTTCTTTTTTCATTTTTGATGATGGACTATAATTTTAGTTAACAGGATTTTGGCTCCATCCCCAAGCCTTCCCGATGGAAAGAATTTATCCTCTAAACCTCTTAAACTTATACAAGTGTGGTGTTAAAACTCCTGGTGTCAGTTTATAGACTTTCCAGCTATGAACACAAGCAGTCTGATGACCGATCTAGCTTTTATTCCAGTGAATTAAAGGTGTTTTTTTCCTAACACATTGTAATAGTCTTGCCTTTGGTCCAAGTTCTGTAAACAATGTGGGCCGCCAATATTAAACCAACCTGGACAAAGATGCTTTCCTTCTTGTCTCATGTTGCTTGTTTGTAGGTTTCTTCTAAATGCAGAAAGTCTAAGGATGTGGGTTTTCGGATTGCTTGTATTTGTTATTTACTGTACTCTTACCCTTCCAGTAGAATTCGTGGAAAAACCCGCCATGCAACTGTTGTGACTGACGTCATGGTAGTCACGTCCCTGTAAAAGTTCCATAGCCTATAGCAATACCTGGAACACAACAGGTGATGAAATCTCCCGCTAAACGCACTGACGTCTTGAACTTTCATTCTGGAAACTTCAAAAGGTCTGGCTAGCTAGTCTAACGTCCTTAGCTAGCTAGTGACTAACCTGTACATGGAAATGCAGGTTGGATGTTGAGCTGTGAAACGCCGATACGTCTACAGGTTCTGACGTTTTTTTTTTGTTTGTTGATAAATTGTGTCAGGGATGCTCATGTGTCTCCACTCTCTCAGACGTTGCTGATCCTGATTGTGTGCATTTGATTTTGAGTTAAAATTGCACAAATGCATGTTTGTATGTTGGATAGTTTGTAAATCGAATGTTTGTATGTAGGGGACTTACTGTAGTTTCAGTGATGCTAAAATTCTGGGTTTTTTTTTTTTTTAAAGGATCTTAAGGCGATACTTTGTAGTAGTAGTGTTATAACCTTCTTTGCTGATGAAGACAGATACTGTCGGTACAGTGGATGAGTGCGAAGGCTGAACCTGAGTACAGCAGTATCGGTTTATGCAGCATGCGGCCATTTCCTTCATAATGAACCCTCAGGGGACGCGGAAGACAGTGAGGGAGGAGGAAGGGACAGATTTCGGTGGAAGATTTTTTTTTTTTCTTCTTTTTTTTCCTGTGAGGCTGAGGTAAACAGCTAGCTCAGCGGCCTCTCCGAGTTATTAGCGATGACCTGGAAATGCCGGGAATCGCCGGTGTGACATTAAGAGTTCTGGTTTGAACACCTTCAGAAACTCAAACACTAATCCAGACAAAGCTGACTTGATAGATCTGGGTTAAAGACCCCGATTTCTGGGGGAAAGTAAGCAGTGTGTAGGTTTGGAGTCTACGCTCCGTCCCACAGGATATTCTGTCTGTCATTTAGTCACTTTGTATTACTCTCTTTTTTTTTCTTTTTTTCTTTTTTTTTTGTTATGTCCATTGGTGCCTCAGGCAGTCAAGTATGTCTTCAAATGTCTTTCAGATGTCCACCATCAACTAGATAGAAGCAGAGCCAGACAGGAGCAGGCAGGTAGATCAGCTCGTCAGTTCTTCAGTAGAAGACATTTGTATTGATCTCGTTTCTTGGCTTGGGTTTCTTTCTTCTTGTCTTTGACAACCTGTTCGGCTTTAATTGTGTAAACACGGCGAGCTTAAATTCGACACAGTGACAGCTTCCCGGGAATCTGTTTAGCACAGGCTTCGTTTTGGTCCGTAGCAGGTAGCAGTGCAGATTTTAACGATGGCTGCTGCCTCCACGCATGATTTAGGTGAAGACAGAACGGATCGATTCGAAGCTCGGGTTTCTTCCAAAGCGGCTGAAAATATGATATAGCGATCCTACGGAAATAGCCCGCTCTAGCCGCTTCACCTAATGGACTTTACATGCGAGCTTTGTACCCGTCTCTGAATGAAATGTTCCTTTCTTTCATTTTCAGCCTTATCTCCATACAGCTTTTTATCTCTTTTATTTATTCACCGGCTCCTTGTCTGTCTCTGTCTCTCCTGTCAGGCGGGTATGATCCGCGCGGGTCAGGAGGAGTTTTTCATCGAGCCACTGGAGAGAGGAGGCGACATGACAGGAGAGGAGGAGGGTGGATCCGGGCGACATCACATCCTCTACCGCTCGTCTGACATCAAGAAACCAGCCATCAGTCATGCAGACTACTTTCACCCCAGAGGTCAGGACTCAGTGCTCAGAGCTCATGCTGATGCCTTGCGACTAAAGATTTGTCTCTCTCGCTTCTTGCTTTTTTTCATCAAGCCTTAAAAGAAAGACAGGATCGTCTCCGGGAAAGGGTTTAGAATTATATTAAAGGGCTTTCATGTGTCAGATCTTAATCATAGCTAATTACCTTATATGGATTAAATGATAACGTCTATTAACAACCATAACAGCAACAACTGGATTCAAGTTTCTTAATAAAGTCCCAGTGATTAATAATGTCTATACAACTGTATATTTTTTAGCTTTATACCTGAATATGTGATGTTGACATCGAAGCAAGAACGTAACAAACCAGACCTTTCTTACCCAATATTCAAGCATGCGATATTATACCCGTTATCCTAAAACACGTCTTACACGAGCTTTACTCTGAAAAGTCTACTGTAGGTACTTTAATAACCTGTAGTAGAATGACTTCCTCAGCATCTTCAACTGGTTTTGCTGATGCCGCCCACACGTCGTTAATATTAAGGAGCAGACTCTTGGTGCTCATTAATATTCATTAGCTGACTTGCAAAAGTTCTGAAATGTGGCGGGAGCGCCTCAGCTGTATTTGTTCATAGCAAATTATTTAAATGCTATGGCAACAGTATGTTTTAGAGCGGCTCAAGTGGGCCAGACTAAAATCAGGAGTTACAGGAGTGTAACGTTAGCTTACTTGAGCTCAAATCCAGCTCATGACATTCTTCATGATGATGCATGCCGGTATAGGAGAATAGAATATCCATTGGTTATGTTCGGTTAAGAAAACAGTTGCCTCACACCTCCAGGGATGAGGGTTCGAATCGTGCTTCTGGTGTGTATCTGTGTACCATGGTTGGTTTTCTCTGGGTACTCCAGTTTCCTCCTGCATGCCAAAGTTACTGTATGTGTGTAGGCTGATTGGCATTTCCAGTTTACATTTAGTGAATGATTGGGTTTACCCTAGGAGTTCCCTAGGATAGGCTTCAGACCCCTTGTGACCCTACACGGAATAAGTGGTGTAGATAATGAATGGATGGATGGAGTCCTCGGGTTGAGTGCCACAGCTCACAGCTGGCACAGTAATGCAGCTGGCACGGTAACAACCCCCCCCCCATCATCTGGAGATAGCAAGTTCGAATCCCATGTAATGCTCTAACCAGCCTGGAGACTTTGTGTTTGTGAGGTCATGCGGATAGCGCTCTCCTCCGAGTGTGTTACGCTGCTCATGACGGTGTATGAGCAAGCGGTTTAAAAAGACGTGGTTGACTGACATCTTGTACAGAAACATGTGATAGCCTTCGCCCTCGCTGGTTGGTTCTTGATGGAGGAGTGCCCTAATGACATTGGATGATAAGGCATTGGACTACAGTTCGGAAGGTCCCAAGTTCAAATCCCACAACCACCAAGGTGTCCCTGTTGGGAACTGAGCAAGGCCCTTAACCCTCTACTGCTCAGATGTATAATGAGATAAGAATGTAAGTCGCTCTGGTTGAGGGTGTCTGCCAAATGCCGTAATGTAAATTAGGTGGGAAATTGAAAAATCTTTAACTAGTAATAAAAGATAATGGATGGATAGTTGGAGGGATGGACGATGGATAAGTTACGTTAGCAGTGCACTGGAGTGCAAGTAGTTGGAGGCTCAAAAAACATTTTATTTAAAAACTTAATGAGTTGTTTTCTGTGTGGGACAAATATTAAGAGGTTTCTTCGCCACCTAACTGATAAGAAAGTCACTTTTTATGTGTTTTTTTGAGAGTTCAGATATCGTATAACAATCACAGTTCAGTATGCAAACAGTGTGCAAATATCCCTCTTTTGTGGTGTATGAATTGTTTGTCATTTTGAATGGCTTTTAAAAATACGACACGTTTTTTTTCACCTCTGAATTGAATAAACCACATCTAATAGTAAGATTTAGTGTTAGTAAGTTAAAAAAAAAAAAAAGAACTGAAAAAATGATCATATTGTGAAACTGCCATACTTGAAAATAAAAGTTTGTTTAAGAATGTTTGAAAATGCAGCTGAAGCATCAAGACAAGTTATTGCCAACCAGATATTATAATATTATATTTGGTTGTTTTTATCGGAAAATATATTGGTCATTGATCTCATTGCATAGAAATGACAAAGATGATTGCATAAAATATTTTTGACCCAAACCCTTATTCAAATCACGATCAGTAAATCAGCAAAAATTGTAGAAAAAAAAAAAAGGTCAAGGCTGTGATGCACCAGAATATCCGGTGCTCATGTGGCCCAGCAGGCAAAGAACTCAAAGCCATCGAACCCAGTCTCCAAACACCCCAGATCGCAATCTGATCATGCACACATGGGATGTACTAGACAAACCACTCCAATCCATGGAGGCCCCACAACCCACAGGACACCCACAGAGGCCCTGTGGAGCCGCGCCCGAGGGGCCAGAGCCATCCTAGGTGGTTTATTGTTAATGATTATAATGTTATGGCTGATCAGTGTATTCTCCTGTGTTACTGATGCATATAGAAAGCTAGAAAAAAAGGAATAAAAAAGGCCAGGGAGATTAGGGGTTTAGAGTGACATATTAAGAGGATTCTATAGTAAAGAATGTAAAATTACTGATACTGAAGTAATTTCTAAGGCCATGAATTCACAGAAAAAGAGTATTTTAATAAAAACCTGGCGACTACTCTTGACCTTTTTGATTTATTTATTTTTTCAAAGAAACCTGTTTCAGCTTAGCTCAGGTCTCTGGGGCTGATGCATTTCTCTACATGCATTACCCATTTCCGCCTCTCTCTCTCTCTCTCCCTCTCTCTCTCTCCCTCTCTCTCTGTCTCTCTCTCTCTCTCTCTCTGTCTCTCTCTGTCTCTCTCTCTCTCTCTCTGTCTTGCTTTGAGTGCATTTCCTTCAGTGCACTGTGTGTGAGAGGTGTGAGGAAGGACCCCAGAGTCATAAACTTCTCTTAGAGAGACTCACCTGTCACTCAGAACGTCGCCTCAGGGGTTCAGCTGGGGAAACGTCGAACCTCGGTTTGTCTTAAACTCACCTCGCTTTGAGTGCTTTTTTGTCACTTGTCTTGAGGCAGTAATAAAAAGAAAAGTTATTAGAGGGAGAAGTCACCCGTTGGCCGGTGCACACGTACACCGATGTTACAGCTGTGACACGAGGGGCGTTCGAGTCAAACCGGGACTGGTGATTCATTCAATTTCTTGCGAATAAAGGCGTAAAAAACAGATTGACGTTTAAAGAAGACTTGCGGTGATGAGACTCTGTACAGTCCGGACCTCGCTCTTAATGTTGGAGTTCCTGGGAGGCCAGCGTTTCAGACGTGATGCAGTCTGAGGCGGTCAGATCAAGGCTTCAGTGAACTAAGAAAACATTATACCATGATGGAATCCCAGCCCAGGTGGAAAACTAGTTATGTCATTCTGCACAATCAAAAGTACCCGTTTGACGTGAACACCATGATGGATATCATATGCATTTTAAACATTGTCTTATTAGGGATGTATTGTCATATTCTCATGCTGGAAGAATCCATGGGTAAATTGTTTCTATAAGACGATGCACATGATCAGCAACAATACTCCTGGTTGACTGGGTTTGATTGGTTTTGGCGCCAGTGTGTGCCAAGAAAACCTTCCTCATACCATTACACCACCACCACAAGCATGGACTGTTGTGTCCATGGATTCATGCTGCTGATGCCCAATTCTGACCGTGACCAGCAAGCAGAAACCGAGATTCATCAAATCATGAGATCTTTACCTATTCCGTTTTCCTGAGCCTGTTCCCAGTGCGGATTCTTGTTCTTGGCTAACAGGAGCTGAACCCCATGTGCTCTTCTGCTGTTGCTGCTCAACCGTTTTCTTCAAGATGATTCGTCATGCTTTTCTGCTCACCCGGGTTGTAAAGAGTGGTTATTTGACTTACCGTAACATTCCAGTCGGCTTGAACCGTATCCAGTCTGGCCGTTCCGATTTCGTGTTTTGGATAAAAAAAAAAAAATCCCATTAGACCAGAAATACTCAATACTCAAGCCAGATACTACTGTATGCTATGGTTACTGTATGCTACGCCATGCCACAGTTACTTCATGACTAATATAAAGCCACCAAGATCATGTCGATTCTTTTGTCTTGTATCTGCATGTTTTACCCCATGGTGCTGATCCTAAATGATTGTTAATTGGAAGATGAAGAGAATGAGATATTTAAATTAAGATCTTTAATACCATCATGGCTGCTCGTACAGTACTGTAGATGTTTTATTTAGTTCAACTCAGTCTAGATCCATGCTGTAGTAAGTGGACACCATGATGCGTCATTACGATGCACCTCACTATTTGCATCCCAGATTTTACTCAATAAAATAGCTTCAGACTTGTGTGTAGGTTTTTTTTTTTTTGGTTTTTTTTTCCCAGCACCCAGATTTGGATGAGTAGATCTGTGTCATCAGCGTGAGTGTGAATGAGGGGCTGAAGCTCATACTGAAATCCAGCAGAGGCATGTTGCAGCCAAGCCTGGACTCGGGCAGACAGTGTCTACGTGGCAGATCTGATGGGATTTTAAGCTCTTCTTGGCAGACGCGAGAAGGGCAAAACTCAGTGTATAACTTGTGGAGGGGAAAATTGAGGCAGAGGGAACAAGGACAGGTCAGGCTTTAAAAATGCCTTTGTTTTTCCGCTGTAAACATTCAGAGCTAAACTACAGGCTAACCAGAGCAATTGTCTTTGTTTAGGTCCTTCTGGTCGGAGAAGTTCATTTAATTTCTTTTCAAGCACTGTTTATAACCCTGAGTCACAGTTTACCACATGTGGTTTCGAAAGAAAATGTCTGAATTCTGGAAGTTTCATTATGCGTAATCTAAGAAGTGTACTTTAACTGAGTCGAACTTTCGCACTTGCATAATTATTATTTTTAATAATTCTAAACAAAGTCGTTGTGGTAAATAAATATATAAATATAATACAATTAAGTGGCCTCACACCTCCAGGGTCGAGGGTTCGATTCCCGTCTGGGGTCTGTGCGCATGTTCCCCCCGTGCTTGGTGGGTTTCCTCAGGGTGATCTGGTTTCCTCCTATAATCCCAAAAACATGCAGATTAGGTTAACTGTCATTCCCGAACTGCACAAGCATGCCCTGTGATGGATTGGCACCCTGTCCAGGGTATTCCCCACCTCGTGCCCTAAGTCTCCTGAGATAGGCTTATCCCCCCCCACACACGACCCTGTTTGTATACAGGATAAAGCGGTATAGAAGATGAATGACTGAATATTTAAATCATTGAAAGGTGATTTATTTCCCTTTTTCATGCAGAAGTATTTACCCTGACTGATTTGTCACAGAGATCTTTAAGGAAAATGATTAGCAAGTCAAAGTCTTGAACACCTGGAGACAGAAGATATAACAGCAGGAGCTTAAACTTGCACTTCATGTGCAAAATCTCTCCAATGTTGCTGAAATAAGGTGATCATACTTCATTTAAAGAAGCAGAAGTGCATCAAAATTATTCCAAAGGGATGTAAAAGATTTACATCTCCAGTTAGAGGACCCACTGCAGTCAGGTTATTGAGTTGAAAAGGGGGGGGGGGGTGTCAATACTTTTTATCACCTGGGTGCTGTTGGTGTTATTGGTGGCTTATAATAATTTTAGTTTCTCAAAATCTCAAATCAAGAACGTGTGACATGCAGAAAGTGAAGAATTTAGGATTAGTATCAGTTTAAGGTTCTTAATGGAGTCTGATGGTCTACTCCTACAGTAATTAACTTTAGTTTATTGGTGATTCAGTGATATTCATGGTGTGGATTGGTGAACAAGTTGTGGGTGGCATGGTGGTATAGTGATTAGCACTGTCTCCTTGGCACCGCCAGGGTCCGGGTTCGATTCCCGTCCATGTGTGCATGGAGTTTACATGTTCTCCCCGTGCTTGGTGGGTTTCCTCCAGATACTCCGGTTTCCTCCCACAGTCCAAAGACATGCAGAATAGGCTACCTGGTGTTCCCAAATTGCCCGTAGTGTGTGAATGTGTGTGTGTGCCCTCCGATGGATTGGCACCTGTCCAGGGTGTACTCTGCCTCGTGCCTTAAGTCTCCTGGGATAGGATAAAGTGGTATAGACAATGAATGAGTGAGCGTAGTTGTGAGCGAAGTCACAGTTTTACATTTGTGCCATCCTTCTAATACGTTATATTGCTTCCATAGTAACAGAACATTCAGAGGGATTAGTATGGCGAAAGCTGTACATAGTCTAAGCCTAAAAATAAATGGATTAAAAGAAAAGGCTAATTAAATGCGCCATGTTCTATTCTTTTTTTAAACAAGTTAACGTAAGTCTAAGAAGTCTCTGAAAAAGAGATGTTGAAAAACGTGTTCAGCTATAAATCGTGATCCTTTTGTGTGCTGATTCATGGATCACCACACTGACTCCAAAAATGTATTTTAAAAAAAATATGTACATTTATAATAGAGATGAACCGGTCGATCAGCCAGTGATCAGGATTGACTGGTTTTCAGTTTGACTGGCCGGTGATCAGCTGATCAGCCTCAGATATAAACGATGCTGTACTGAGTGCAGAAGCTTCCGAGTGGCACAACGGAAATGCATTTTTATGGCGGTACGTTATCAAAAATCACACATTTTAAACCTTACTCCAACCTCATTACACACACTCACTTCAGTCTTAAAACACAGCAAGCACAAATTAGACACATTAGCGTGTGTTAGAAGCCTCGCCTGCTCTGATTCAGAAGCCGCACTCGCATGCCTGCAGCCGCTCGACCCGCGCGCTCACTGTCGAATTGAGTTTTGAGACTTTGGAAGTGTTTAAGGAGGTAAAGCATTGACGTTTCTTTATAATGCTACAGGTGGCGCACTGAACAATTTTGTACATTTTCATCCCGTGTGGTTCATTTAATTTTAAGTTAAATGTTCAACATTCACGATGGCTTAATGGTTAGCATTATCGTATTATTACCGTAGTATGTGTGTGCCCTTCGTTGGATTGGAACCCTGTCCAGGGTGTGCCCCGCCTCATGCCCTAAGCCTCCTGGGATTGGCTCCAGGCCTGCCGCGACCCTGAATACAGGATAAAGCGGTGCAGATGATGAGTGAGTGAGTTAAACTCCTGTATTTGCAGTTAGTTTGTATTGTTTAAATGCTGCCTTTGGCTTTCTAGTGAGAAAATTAATGTTATAAGTAACAGGCTATTTATTTAATCATTCAAATTGATCACAATCAATTTTTTTTTGGTTGAAATTTTCCCAGATTTTCTCCCTATTTTTAGTCATGTACAATTCCTCCCCGTCACTAGGGGGCTCCACATTAAGGCTACTACTACCACTCAGTCGGGAGGGCCGAAGACTATCAC
>JAOVVA010000021.1:10012884-10027331 GCA_028565275.1 Leiocassis micropogon
CTCCGGCTGCGAGAGGTTACAGCATCACCCGGGAATCGAACCAGCGATCTCCGGATGATAGGGCGAGCACTTTACCAGTGCGCCACTCGGAGGCTATTAAACATGTTTTTAATGATTACAATTACAATTGTAACAAAATCGATATAATATTGAATAGAGATATATATAAATTCGTGATACTTATAAAATCGCAATTTTAATCGAATCATTCTAGCCAATCAGAATCCAGGAAATGGAGCTTTCTTGAAAATGATGCTCAGTCTAGGGGCTGTGCAGACTCCTCCCACTTTTTTCCCCCTTCTTGCCTGGAAGGATGTCATAACAATCCATGGAGAAAATAATTTTTTTAAAAAAGGGGGATTTTTTTTTTCTCAACATACTGTATAACTGTTGATCTGGTGAAGCTTTTTGTTTTGAGATGACATTCATGGTCTCAAGTCTCAAGTGTCAGGGCTTTGTAATAAGACGTCTTCTCACATGGGAATGTGTTCAGGGCGGAGGAGTTTGTGCTTTCCGGTCTCTTAGTAACATGACAAGCTTTTTTTTTTTTTTTCTTTTTCTCTCATTCTTTGTTTTTTCATAACAGCAACATCAATTCTCGCAGACATTCAGTAAAACAGCTTTTATCAGTTTAAAAGCATGATGTAATGGAGGAGGAGGAGGAGGAGGAGGAGGAGGAAGAGGACAGTTTGGATCGCGTTTGCGTGAATGAGTTTCATAGAACAGCATGGCCTGTAATGGTATTCCTTACTCATTACTTATTACACACTAAGTGTGTCCTGAATCTACGCTGAGTGAAGTCCTTGAGATCCTGATGGGAAATGAGGAACGGTTTGATGGAAACTGTTTACCGCGATCACTTACGCCTTGTGAAATATTTATAAATAAGTATAAATTTATAAATGAAGTTTAATATGAGCGAGGAACAGGGTGATGAACGTCCGGCGCGGTCAGGAACATCGCCACAGGTGGCGTGTGTGGAGTGGTGGAAACATTCGGAAATGTTTGAAATGAATAAATGTGTGTGTGTGTGTGTGTGTGTGTGTGAGAGAGAGAGAGAGAGAGAAGCACATGTTCTTCATTTAAATATCTTCCCATCCTGAAACGAAAACATTCCAGCAGTGTTTCAGAGGAGATTTCTGCGTGTCCTCACCTTCCCTCTCTAACACACACACGCTCACTCCCTCACACACACACACACACACACACACAACCTCAATGTCTTCTGCAGATGGCACCGTGGCCTTTTGCTCCTGCAGCGGCCGTCTCAGCACTGCTCTTTCCATTTCGTTCGTCCCGATATCTCAGGCTGAGACTCCCGGCTTGATCTACGATGCGCTCCAGAGCTGTAATTACTGAGCCCCGGTGGCGCTCTTATGGAAAACACAGTAATTAGGATTATTTTCTTGGGCCTGTGTTGTGGCTGAGGGTGATGCTCGTGAGCCGGTGTGAGTCTGTGTGTGTGTGGCGTGTTTAAATGCGCACGTGCATTTGTTTATTTTTCTGTTATCCGGAATGCATTAGGAGAGACGTAAATATTTCCTTCAACCATTTCATGGTGGAACAAAAGGGTTTACAGTAGCTCACGTACCCTGAACAACCCTGAAAATGCACTAAATTTGTGTTTATAGGAGACCTCACTTGTTAGAATGCCGGTGTACAACCAAAAAAACAAAAAACAAACAAAAAAACAATAGACTTCCTGCCTTGTCTTTTTGTCTTGGCCAGTTAGACTTTTTGTCCCAATAATATGACCTCATATAAGGGCAAACCCTCCCCCAGGGTGTTGCTCAGCTCTGCAGTGCTCTAAAGGGGCGGGGCTCAGCGATAGCTCATTTACATAGACACTGAAGCGGCGTGTTCGGAGGAGGGGTGCAGACTGTATAAGGATAAAATGACTGCATAAATAAATCGATAAAATGACTATTAAAAGAAAGTTGAGTGGTTTTGAAGCTCTACTGTGGGATCTCTGGTTGTCATCATCTCGTCAAGATCTAAAATCCTAACGGGTGGTTAAGGCGAGGGACTAGCAATCCGTTGGTGGTCGCGCAGTACAGGTTCGGATCCTGCAGACAAGGATTACATAATTTAGGGGCAGTGGTGACTCAAATATTTAAAGGCTCTTTAATGCTTC
Organism: Leiocassis micropogon; assembly: GCA_028565275.1. Taxonomy (NCBI): domain Eukaryota; kingdom Metazoa; phylum Chordata; class Actinopteri; order Siluriformes; family Bagridae; genus Leiocassis; species Leiocassis micropogon. Next base: position 10,015,019 of record JAOVVA010000021.1, read on the forward strand.
TCAAATATTAAAAAAGTTATTAATCAGTAGGGTGGAGGTTTGAACCCCAGCACAGCCAAGTTGTGCCTTTGAGCATGACCCTTAACCCTCTCTGCTCCAGGGGCTTCTCGTTGTCTCCTGGCTGACCTTGTGCTCCGACCCCAGCTTCCTAACTGGGACATGCAAAAAGATTTCAATGTGCTGTAAGGTACGCGTGATAAATAATTAAATATTCTATATAGAGTATTCAATTATTTGTTATTTATTATTTTGGCTGACTCTAAGTATACACGTTTTAGGAAAAGAAATAAATATTTGAATACAAAATTTATTGCTATCCATTATATATTGATATCTTTGACAATATCATGATAACAATATGATAATACAATATTCATCATCAATATACATCATACTATTTTTCTTTTTCTGAAGTGTATATATATATATATATATATATATATATATATATATATACTGTATATACTATATATATACTTACAATACTTTGCTTACAATGACTCCAGTTAGCTGTTTAGCTAAAGTGATGCATAGCAGACGCTGAGCGGTTTGGCACCTGCAATACATCTGTCACTCAAATCAGCCACGCCCCTAATTACGCAAAGCTTCAATATAATTTTAACTGATAAATATTCACCCTGTATAGTTGTCAAGTATGAGAAATCTTGCTATGGAGACCCAAACTGATTTTGTTTGTTTGTTTTTGGCTGAAAACATGTTTATTCCTATTGTAAAGTTGCGTATTTTTAACATGGGGATTGACTCATTTTCTGAGCAGTTTGAGGAACTGCATGTTTTGGCACTTCCACATCGACTTCCCCTTGAGGAGAAGTTAAACAGAGGGAGTTTGAGGGATAAAACAAATGCATTATCTGAGACATCTTTCAGCTGGAGCATTAGCGCGTGCACACACACACACACACACACACACACACACACACACATACACACACACACCTACACACACACACCTACACGCACACACACACAGTTTGCGGGACCCTTGAGACCAGTGTTAACCTGTTACGGAAATAGTACTGTAAAAATATGCGACCTTTAAAATATGCCCTTAAATTTATGCACTCAGTTAAAAATTTATTAACTGTAAAAATCAGGACGTACACTTTGATCATGCATAAAAAGAACACTATGATTAAACTTAATAATAATTGTGTGGTTTAAAACATCAGCCATAGCATTAACACTGATCAGCCATAACATGATGATCCCCCCTTGCCACCAAAACTGTAACGCACTGTGAGTTCTGACACCTTTCTATCAGAACCTGCATTAAACTTTTCAGAAATTTGAGCTACAGTAGCTCTTCTAGTGGATTAGACTACACGGGTCCATGACCTTGTCGCTGGTTCACCGGTTTTCCTTTTCTCTGGGCCCATTTTTGGAGTTCGATTAAGGTTCAATTCCCGCCTAGGGTCTGTGTGCATGTAGTTTGCATGTTCTCTCCGTGCTTGGTGGGTTTCCTCTGGGTTCTCCGGTTTCCTCCCACAGTCCAAGGACCTGCAGATTGGCGTTTCCAAATTGCCCGGAGATCCTGAATGTGTGTGTGTGTGTGTGTGTGTGTCTGTTGATGGATGGCCAACACATCCAGGGTGTACCCCGCCTCGTCCCCTAAGCCTCCTGTGATAGGCTCCAGGCCACCGCCACCCTGAATACAGGATAAAGCGCTATAGACGATGAGTAAGTGAGTTAAAGTATTTTAAATTTGCTGGTGCATTTAGCAATTTCAAATCTGGCTGTATTTTCACTCTGTACTATAATAAAGATTGAAGTTTTACGCCCTACCGGAATAAACCCTACAGCACATGAGGCTGTGGAAAGCTCTGGAAGTGGGAGTAACTCTGAAAAATGTAAGAAGTCGCCTACATTTGTCTGTTTTCCTGTGAACTCATCGTGATTAAAACTTGACACCCTTTGCATGCCTTTCGTCTTGTTTCTATAAACCAAACATCAGGCAATTTGCTCAGATTTATTCCTTGTTTATTTTTCGACGTCTGTTGCTTGAGCGGTCACATCTGCCGGCCCTGTTCGAAACGCCAAGTTATGGATTTTGTTTTGACTCTCGATGCCAGTGTCTGCGCATCCATCTGGCACATAATCTTCCCGGACTTCTCCAAAAGCCATGTGTGATACTTGAAGACCTCTGGAATGTAAGTGTGTGTGTGTGTGTGTGTGTGTGTGTGTGTGTGTGTGTGTGTGTGTGTGTGTGTGTGCACAGTATCATTCTCTGGTTATGTGTACTTTCTTTGTTTTGTTTTTGTAAGTACAGACTTAAGTGTCTTAGCAGAGAAAGTTTAGGAGAGCTGAGACCTCACATAGATCAAACGTAGGTCAGAGGAGCATGGTGCGACTGGCTCAGGCAGACAGGATGGTCACGGTTATGAAATCGTGCTGTGCAAAAAAAGCTCCTTGACTAAAACTGGACATACAGTAGGCAAGCTAAGGCAAGATTGTTTTGGTGATATATAGTTTTTAACTTTTAAATCTTAACCTAGATCACAATTTTGCATTCCTATATTGATACTGAAAATGCGTGCGGCGCCAATACAACAATGCTAGAACAATGCCACAATCAGTGAGGCAAATAATTACACTCTAAATGGTTTAGAAGAGTGTGGGCACAGTGGCTTAGAGGTTAGCACTGTCGCCTTGCACCTCCAGGGTCCGGGTTCAATTCCTGACCGGATTTGATTTCTGCCCATGAAGTGCTTGGTAGGTTTCCTCCGGGTTCTCCGGTTTTCGCACACAGTCCAAAGACATGCAGCTTAGCGTAATTGGCGTCCCCAAATTGCCCGTAGTGTGTGTGTGCCCTGCGATGGATTCGCACCCTGTCCAGGGTGTACCCCCGCCTTGTGCCCTAAGTCTCCTTCAATAGGCTCCAGGCCCCCCGCGACCCTGTATACATTTATTTAGCGGTATAGACGATGAATAAGTGGGTGATTTAGAAGAGCTACACACGCAAATCAATTGCTGCCTCACATATCCAGGGTCCAGTTTTGATTCCCTCCTGGTTCTCCCCTGGTTCTCTTTCCTTCGGGTACTCCGGTTTCCTCCCACAGTCCAAAGACCTGCACATTAGGCTAACTGGCATTCCCGAATTGGCCATAGTGTATGTGAATGAGTGTGTGTGTGTGCACCCTGCAATGGATTGACACTCCGTCCAGGGTGTACCTCGCCTCCCACCCTAAGTCTTCTGCAACCCTGTATATAGGATAATGCAGTACAGATAATAACGATGATGTTTGCATATGAGGCGGTAATATGGTGCAGTTCCTTTTATAATCCTACAGGTGGTGCTCTCTAAACTGCTCACTGGCAGGCATTCCCTAAATTTAAAAATTGTAGCAAACATACATTTTCAATATCGAAATGGATATTTATTTATAAAATCGGAAATTCATACAAATCGGAGGTATCGCGATACAATCGTATCGGGCGCTCCATGGATGGTCTATCACTAATAGATATGATGTGTTTATTATTATGATAATTATTCATGTAATAATTATAATAATAATAATTATTATAATAACAATCCATATCATTATTATAATTTTGCCCATAATCATGCATCCCTACATCGAGGTGTTAAAGTCGGTTCTAAGAGTTCTAACCAGGTCTATCAATAATGCTGTCACAGTAAAGGCAGACGCAGCCTTTTGTTCAGCGTAGCACCTATAAACACATGGCCAGCCCTTCTGTAGCTTTCTATTTTTAGGATTTGGCCAAGCACAGAGTGGTGCATTGAAACCTTTTACCCTTGAAATATGATGACTGTGGTGACATTGTGATACCCGCTCGATCGTGGGGTTTGCCTGTGCCGAGCTGGAGCATTGATGCTACTGTAGGAACATCGACGCTGGTTGTAAGTTTAAAGGCAGTGGCTCAGGTTGTCTGGATTATCTGATTTCCCGGGTTACATCACACAGATGTAAAAGACTTTAGGTGATCATGTGACCTTTGAAACATTTCAACGCCCCCAAACTGATCTGAGAACTAGGGATCGACGTTATATTAATGAACTCAAATGATGCTAAGGAAAAGGTGAGATGTCAGCGCATCTTTTCGTTAAAATCTAAACGAAAGAGAGGCGGGGCTTCCAGGCATGGGATCAAAGAAAAAAAATGCTTTGGTCAAATCTCTCAAGATTCATTTGATGTTCTTTCCAGGTTTCACTAATTAAAAATTGACTCACTAATACTAAAATTGTTACTATAATATTATATATTCTATCCATCCATCCAAGCACGCACATGCACACACATTCAAACACCTGCATGTGCAATAAATAAAACCCAACGTGTGGTCTGAGGGAGGAAACAAGAATACCTGGAGGGAAAAAAACCAAGAGAGAACATGCAATCCCCACACAGACTGACTGAGGCGGTATTCAAACCGCCAACCCTGAAGGTGCGAGTCAACAGAGCAAACCACTAAGGGGTTATCCACTTCTATTATATTATGTTGTATTACACTGCACAGGCAAAAAAAGGCACACATGGTAATACTCTCTGGACCGCCTTTTGCTTGGTTTATAACCGTGGTGTAGTTTTTATATCAGTCTAGAGTCAGATTGATTTTTCTCCCAGATCTTGTATTGATGACGGTAGAGTCAAACCGCCATGTAAAGCCTTCTCCGGCACATCTCAACGATTCTGAATAGGTTTAAGGTCTGGACTCTGTGGTGGCCGATCCATGTGTGAAGATGATGTCTCATGTTCCCTGAACCACTCACTCATCGTCTATACCGCTTTATCCTGTATACAGAGTCAGGGGGGGCCTGGAGCCTATTCCAGGATACTTAGGGCTTTCCATTACAGGGTGCACACACACATAGAAACACTTACACACTTCAGAACGCCATATAGCCTAATCTGCATGTCTTTGGACTATGGGCGGACACCAGAGTACTCGGAGGGAACCCACCAAGGACGGGGAGAACATGCAAACTCCATGTCTACAGAGGCGGGAATCGAACCGGTCCAGAAATAGAACCTGGACCCTGGAGGTGCAAAGCGACAGTGCTAACCACTAAGCCACCGTGCCGCCCTCCCAGAAGCACTCTTTCACAATTTGAGCCTGATGAATCCTGTATATACAGTATATTCAGGTAGTTAGCTGAAATTATTATTATTTTTTTTACACATAACATTGCTGAACCTACTGTAGACCTGACCAACTGAAGCAACCCCAGATCCTAACACTGCCTCCATAAGCTTGTACGGTAGGCACTAGGCATGATGGGTGCATCGTTCATCCACCTATCTTCTTACCCTCACGCACTCATCACTCTGAAACAGGATAAATCTACACTCATATAAGTGTAAACAGCAGTAAGTGTTTTTTAATAACATCTACACAGCTGTTTAGTCCCAATCCCTTGAGTTCTTTCTGCATTGTGCGCATGTAAATGTTTTTACTTTCACTATTAACCATAGACGAGAGTTCTGCTGCTGTTTTTTTTTTTTTAAAGAATTGATTTCACTCAAACATTTCTGTGTTATCTCCCATCACACACTCATTGAGAATGTTTTTCCAATCACATGTCATCAAAGATGATGGTTCACGACGATCCTTCCAGGTTTTAATATTGCTTTTTTCAGTTCTTAACTCAATTTCGTAGTTTCAGATGTTTTCTTTGCTTAAAGCAGGACAATAATTTGCCCCTTCTAAAACTTTGGCATGATCTCAGGAAATGTCTTCTGACATGGTTGCTTAAGAAATGAGAAGCTCCTCCTTGCATCAGTTAGGGTTAAATAACTTGTTGCAGCTGAAACATCATATTAATCTCTGCAGTAATTATCCAGTGGAAGCCTCTTAACTATTTGCTTAGTGAAATCCAGATGGTGTTTGTTTTTTGTTTTTTTCTTTTCTTTTTGCCCGGGAAGTGTATAATATATTATATTATCAGAGTAAACATTCTTGGATCAGCATGAAATCATGTAGAGACAAATAAATCATTAAATTGCAAGCCTAATTTGGCATAACAGGATTTTTGGATGAAATTATTTGTATTGGCGTGAGAGATAATAGAACATGAGCTGTCCAGACTAAGAATTGATGATATATTTGCCGGGTTTTTCGGGAGCGTGCTGGCACTTGCAGGTAGAGCGTTCGTTGTTGTTGTTGTTGTTGTGCGAATTCCCTATAGTTTGCAGGCTTGAGCTGATAAACTGCTGACTTCATCAGGTGTTTAAAATCTTGCCTTCAAGCATCGAAAGCCCTTGTGAATACTCTGATTCATGATCTTTGCTCCGACTTAAAGGCAGAGGTAAACACACCGGTACCGGTTTTGCACAGTTGTATGATGTCTATTTTTATAGCTAAGAGCTGTGATGAGCATTATGACTTATTGCAGAATATTTCTTTCATTAATCCGACAGCGCTGTTTTATTAAAGGAGTATAATGACCCGAGCTTTACTTTTTGCGGAAACTTGATCAGCCTAAACCCGTCTTATCTGCAGCCTTCAATTTGCTTGCACTCCCTCCTTTTAATACTTAATCACAGTGCTTTTTGGGAGTAATTCCGCAAAAACCAACAAATCCATAGGGAGCGTTTATAATGCGCGCAGCGGTTAATGTTCAGACAGCTGCTTTGATGATGGATTGATGATTCCTGAAAGAGATGAACTCGTTCAAACCACACCACTGCAGACATTGTGCTGATCAGAGGTTGCGAGAAGTCGGACCGTTCCCAAGGAATTTGCGAATCTGAAGTCATTATCAAAGCAATCAAAGCTCCTCTTCGTCATTCATCATGGTGTGTGCATTGTTTTGCTTTTGCAATCCGAACGAGCGTTATTAGCCAGGAGCATCTCGGTCTTAATCACATTTATGGTCAGCATTTACATAAACGATCCCAAACGGCCTGTACTTGCGAGGTACTATAGATTAGTCATCGGTTGTAGGTGTCAAATCGACCCACCAGCATTTAACCAATAGGATTAAACAGCTGAGCATTAGTCTAAATTAGGCTAAAACGGTCGCTCCAAGCTGGTATGCTAATACGCCCGCAGTCTGAGAATCAGAAGTGCTGATTCATCTTAGAAAAATTCCAATGAGGTTTTTTTTTTTGCTTTTGAACGCAATTTGTATTCATGAGCTTATACACTTATTAGCATTGTTTACTATGGTGCTAGCTCAGTCTCTAAGCATTGGGTGGTTTCTCGTACGGGACCTAAGGATGATTAATACTGTTACAGTAGACTTTCTAGTGGTCATCATTGGGCCATATTGGATCATTTCATTCATTGTATGATCTTGAACCAAAGGCTCATCCATAGGGCTGGGTGAGGTCGAACCCAAACATACACTGCTCAGCCATAACATTATGACTATTTTCTGATAACCAGGTAAACATGTTCACGGAGATGAAAGGCCAGCTCCATCTGGGCTGATCCAAGAAAAAAAACAAATGCAGCACAAATTTCCTGAAAACAGTCAATGCTGGATACGATAGAAATTCACCAGAACACCCTGTGCAAGAGTTCAATGTTGTTGACCCGGCGCCAAATTCCCCAGACACTAATGCGACTGAGCATCCATGGAATGGGCCCGGTAGGGAAAAAGCCCAAGGCCGCCGACCTGGCCTCCAAATTCCCCAGATTCCAATCCGATCAATCACTCGTGGGATGCACCGAACAAAGCGTTAAGCTGATTTGCAACAATGGAATTTTTTAAAGGGATAAACAAATAAAATTTTATTAAATGGCAACAATGGCTAGTATTCCATTAAAGCAGGAATGCTCAGGAAGAGCAGCAGAGAATGGGAAATAACAGGGCTGCCAAATTGGGCTAATTATAAGAATAATAATAATAAAAAACTACAGCCACCAAGATTTTTTATAGCAAATAATCAAAATTAAAGCTCCATAAAAACAAAATGTCCAGTAAGTGTAAACAGCTGAAAATAGGTCTCCTACTTCCAATGTCTTTTGACTTAATGTTTTTTTGAAGCCTTGTCCTTGTTAAGGGCCCATTTTTCACTTTTGTTTAACTGCTTTTTAGCTGCCGTAGAAATGAGCAACAATAAGCCATGTGGTCATCGGCTTTAACTGGCATTGCTTTCTTTCCTGTTCCCACGTTATCATTGCTAGTTTGATATCGGGGTTAGGCGAACACACGCTTGAGTACTGTATGTTCTTTCAGATAATCACATGACACCTGGTTCGCCAATAAACTCCCACGTTCATCAATGACTTTGGTACATTGTGTGTTGCTGGTTAACAGCCAGTCATATCATGGAACAGATCTCTTGTCTCAGTCTGCCGTCTGCTTTCGCAATCTCTTTTTGTTTTCAGTAACACGTGTTAAAAAAACACTGATCAGCCATAACAATTAAAAACGCAAAACATTAAGCCCAGCGTTGTGTGGGTTCCCCTTGTATCACTGGTGTACTGTAGCTCTGACCCCTTGGGGCAGGACTTCACAAGACCCCTGGTGGTTTGATGTGCTGTCTGGCACTTGGAGGTTGGCGGCAAGTTCCTTTGGGTGCTGTGGGTTGCGGGGTAGGGCCTCCTTGTATGTCCAGTACATTCCATGGATGCTCAATCTGATTGAGATCTGGGCAATTTGAATGCCGGGTCAACAACATTAAACTCTTTGCCTGCCAAGTCCCATACGGATGTGGTAAACTGGGAGTTCTGGTGCCTTTCTGTCATGGCCAGTGTTGACTTTTTTCAGCAAATTGTGCTACATTGGCTTTTCTCTGGGATCTGAGTGGACGGGCTGGCCTTTGGTTCACCCAGTGCCCATGATCCTGTAACCAGTTTATGGCTATATAATTGAGAATCAGTGTTTTTCAAGTGACCTGGCAGCGGTGTTAATACAGTATATGGTGTATATGTCTGAATGGCAGAGCTATTATTTTTTGGTTTATTGGAGTGCTGTGTATCATAGAAAGTCAAGATGGCGCCGGTGAGGTCGGCTGCCGTCACGATTGCTCTGACCTTGTTTTCTTTGTTTTGGTTTTTTAAACTAGTTTTCAATAACTTAAACCTGGCAAATTCATCACAGTTGAGTACATTGGGTAACAATAGAGATACCCTTATTTCTATTGGTATACAATGTACTCACAATTCGAGGTTTTTAACTCCGGATCCAAGTTGGCCAAGTGAGATCCTGAGGGAGAACAAAGGACGCAACGCGAAGCGGCGGCCCCGAGGACAATTATTGTCCTTCCTTCAAGTCAATTCTTTATTGCGAAGAGTTCTGGGGTTCACATAGTAGGCTTTGGAAACCACTCATATTTTACTGACATTTGGTCTCTCGTCATAAAAAGTTAAGCTTGGTTTCTTTTCAGTCTGCATTGCCGAAGATTTTTCTGATTACGTCAGAATGCACGCGCGCTGACCTCAAAATAAAAGCCTTGGCTGGTTTTGAATGTGATATCAGTTCTATGTCATGCATTCTTGGCTGATTTTGAAGTAGCACATGTGGTGTGTGTGCGTCTGTGTGTGTGTGTGTGTGTGTGTGTTTCTGCAGGTTCAGCACTGGGTGGTCTGGCTGGAGCGGAAGCCATATCCAAAGGGTTTCATCCCAAAGTGAACAGCAGCAGACGTGCACGGAGATCGTACCAAGACGAGATCTTCCATATCGAGGTGCTCCTGGGAGTGGATTGCTCCGTGGTGCAGTTTCACGGCCGAGAGCACATCCAGAAATATCTGCTGACTCTCATGAACATTGTAAGTCCAACAGAATTTCTTTTCCCCGCGAGCAATTCCCGTTTGCTTCGTGACTCGCTCGCTGTTTTTTCCCACCTCGGAATTTGACTCGGGAAAGTGTCGAAGTTGTAGCGCGATCTTTCACACCTGCGCGTCTAGAAAACGACCAGGACAAGCTGTCACAAGCCACTGCAGACCTTGTTATTTTAATCCATTACATGAACTGACAGGGGTCCAATAAAAACGTGTGCTAGGAATGAACCCGGTCTCAACGTAACCTTGGATAACAGAGGATCCAGGCTTTTCCAGAGCAGGCGTTTCCATTGATCTTCCTGACAGCTCCAGAGAGACTGGAAATTCGGTCCTGCTCCTGACAGCGTTCTTGACCTGATGAATTAATGCACACATGTGCGGGCAAGACCGGACTCATGAGCAACTAGATTTGCATTTTCCGTTTTGACTTTTTTATTCTCCTATCATATAATTGTTTTTCCTCGACACAATGTACAAGTTCCATTCGAACCCAGTCGCATTATCCCTTGTTTTTTTTAGGCTCTCTGCTTGCTTCCAGCGTGTCTCTGTTCGCAGTCCATCCTGACTCACTTCTGTTTATGCTGCCGTTCAACTGCTTGGCAGAAGACAAGCTCCGGTGGAAGCCCTTGCTGCATTATTAATTGAATCCTAATGATTTTCTGGCACTTTGGCCTCCTGCTCGTCAATTGCCTACCTGCTCGGCGGCATGCTGGGAGCCGGACTAATAGAACACGGTCAGGGTCCTACCAAGGGCCAGAGACAGAGATACACTAATGAGGGACCTCTGGGCTGGTTGCTAGCGCTGTGTGTGTGTGTGTGTGTTTATGTGTGTGTGAGCTCTCGTTTATGTCGGAGACGGAAATCGTGAGAAAATGAACAGACAGAAAATCAGTGGTAATGAGAACGAGCGCAGGGAACATTGCTGATTGTTGCTTATGTGTGAGGTTAAAAGGTAAAAGGCTGCAGTGTGTGTGTGTGTGTGTGTGTGTGTGTGTGTGTGGTAGAGAACAGATGCAAAGCTGGAGATGGCCGTACAATCCATGACCATCTCGACTCCTTGTCAGGGTTGCCAAGCAACTTTAGCAACTGATTAACGCGATAAACACGAAGAAGAGTTTCTCTCCCTTATTAGACGGAGCCCTGATCACCACAATTACCGCATAATACCACTCCAGTCCAGCTAATGAGACCTGACACTAATTATCAACTGTCTCATTTGGTCGAATTTCCAGCAAAATTAAAAAACAACAAGAAAAAAAAAAAAAAGTCTTCAAGTCGCTCTTATCTAAGCGACGAGAGCGTCGGCGAGTCGTTTCTCAGAATTCCTGTCGTATGATTCGGCTGTGTGATGTTTTCTTCTGTCAATCTGTCGTCTTTTTCCTCTCCTCTGTTCGTTTTCCCCAGTTGCGCTCAGATTCTTAAACAGCCTCTGGTCGGGTTGCCATCCATCTGTCAGTCTCCGTGTGTGTGTCGAAGGCCTTCATTAGTTTTCTCACGCTCGCACACCCACACGCTGTGCGTTTTGGCATCGGTCCGGCACCCTGTCTCAGGTTTCTTCGCATGATGGGCTACGGAAGCGGCGAATGAGACAGGGTCAGGTGCAAGGAGGAGAGAAATGGTATTCGCTCCACAAACACGGCTGTCTCGGAACCCCGAGAGGGTCTCTGCTTGCTTAGCCTATCTTTGCCCGTTCTAATTATATGTACATTTTTAAACCAGTTAACTTAAGACATAAAGCCTGTAATTAGTCTGTCACTTCTAAGTTTGCCCTGAGGTCACTGTGAGTTCATTGATTCATCGCTAGCAGTCACAAACTGCCATCATGCTTCAAAGCCACGTTCAGCTACTTAAACAACGACTCAAAGGTTCGACTGGTATTTTTTTTTCTCTCTTCGCTCTCAGGTGAATGAGATCTACCAGGATTCTTCACTCGGTGCTCACATCAACGTGGTGCTGGTACGAATCGTGATGCTCTGCTCAGCCAAGGTACGCTTTCCCGAGCATTAAAAACATGCTCAGCTGTCCATCACAGCCATTCTTCACTTTTCCACCTTTTTCTTATTTATTTAATATGCACCGTTCTGCAAAAGTTTAAGGATTGATTAATTTTCCCTGATTAAGTCATGATACAAGAATCATTCCTTCATTCGTCTTCTATAGCCTCACTTAGGGGGGGCCTAGAGCCTATCCCAAAAGTCTTTGGGCATGAGGTGGGGTACACACAAACGCACTATGAGCAATTTGGGAACACCAGTTAACCTAATCTTCATGTCTTTGAACTGTGGGAGGAAACCGGAGTACCCAGAGGAAACCCACCAAACATGGGGGTGAGGTGGGAACTGAACCCTTGACCTTAGAGGTGCAAGGCCACAGTGCTGACCATTATGCCACCATGTCGGAACTAGCTATTCGATTATATGATGTAAATTTTATATGTATATTTATATAATAAGTACATTTTGTCGTTTTATATATATATATATACAGTGGTGTGAAAAACTATTTGCCCCCTTCCTGATTTCTTTTTCTTTTGCATGTTTGTCACACAAAATGTTTCTGATCATCAAACACATTTAACTATTAGTCAAAGATAACACAA
>JAOVVA010000021.1:10032754-10063824 GCA_028565275.1 Leiocassis micropogon
AATTTATTTATATGTAGATCAATTTTCATGGTCAACAGACTTTAAAAAATCCTAACTATCTCTTTAACACTAGATATGAACCAATACTGATACTAGAATCAGTGCTCAGACTGCATGACGAGTACCAAAACATGTCCATGTCTGGAAGTCCGAAATATGGTATTAATGCATCCTCACTATAAAAAAAGAAAAAAATCCTTAGATAGTGATTGAAGTTGGGTGGCACGGTGGCTTAGTGATTAGCACTGTCGCCTTGCACATCCAGGGTTCGATTGCATGGAGTTTGCATGATGCAAACATGCAGATTAGGCTAATTGGACTTTCCAAATTGTGTGAATGCGTGTGTGTGTGTGTGTATGTGTGTGTGTGTGCCCTGCAATGGATTGGCACCCCATTCAGGGTGTTCCCCACCTTGTGCCCTCAGTCGCCTGGGATAGGCCCCATGACCCCTGTGACCCTGTACACAGGATAAAGAGGTAAGAGTGAGTGAGTGATGTATGATGTTTCTTTTATTTATTGACTCATTTGTTAGCCGTTTAAATTCCCATGGTCTTACACACACTCTCATCTCACCTTAGCTATTAATTTTATTAAATCTTAGGCATATTGGTGAACAACTCCATAATAAGATATTGTATAATAAGATTGCCTGGATGTATATGTATTAATTGGAAAGCTCAAAATGGTGATGTGTTTCCTGCAGCACTTATGACTGTATGCGCGACGACCCATTTGATCACGATTGGCCGTCCCTGCCTCAGCTGCCCGGTCTGCATTACTCCATGAACGAGCAATGCCGCTTCGACTTTGGCATGGGGTACATGATGTGCACAGCGGTGAGTGACACATAACACGCTGACACCTAGAGTCGAACATGTGACCAGACTGTACTTACTGTACACAGGATGTTTAGAGGAGGTGTGCGATTCAATCAGTAATGCAGTCTTCTGTTTACAAAACGAACAGAAATCAAATCGAATCGATTCTTGCGGAAGACTTGATCCACAGATCTCCTGTGACCATGAACTACCAGGTGTTTTGGATTGGCTGACATTAACTCACACCACGGACGCGGAAGCCACGCCCCCTCCCCCTAGTCTAACTTTAGTGCAATTTTAATGAATAACATAAACTGACGCAATTTATTCCAAATGCCGCTAAATATTTCCAATTGAAACAAAACTTCGGATTTAAAAAAATTATAATTTTCCATAATAAATAATAAATAAAGTTTCCATGGGGACTATACATGGTTCTTTGTCCAGAGGTAGACCTGGTTGTGTGTTCTGGTTGTATTCTAGCCTTGCAAGCTGCATGTGTGAATGCGAGCGTGACTGTTTCTTTTAGTACAGCACCTACGACCCGTGCAAGCAGCTGTGGTGCAGCCATCCTGAGAACCCTTTCTTCTGCAAGACCAAGAAGGGCCCTCCTATTGACGGCACCAAGTGCGCCACAGGAAAGGTACAACGCTTAGCGATATTTTATCATCAAGCACTTGCTGAATATTGGCATCAGCTCAACCACTGGATATCAACACATGCAATTCTCTTTTTTTCTGCAGAACTGCTTTAAGGGTCACTGTATCAAGCTGACGTCGGACATCCTTAGGCAAGACGGACACTGGGGGCAGTGGACTAAGTTCGGCTCCTGCTCACGTTCATGTGGAGGAGGCGTCCGTTTCCGAACCCGCCAATGTGATAACCCCATGTTAGTATACATTTTAAAACATTTTCCCTGCTTTTGCGGGAAACTTTTTTTTGTTAGGGGACACATTAAGGATTTCTGGGTGCCCGTTCTAGTGAGGATGGTAATATTGTTTCTGGAACTGAAGAATTGCTGTCACATCAGGTAGTCCGGTTGTGGAGATTCCGAGCCCGGCATAAAGGTGGCTGTCAGTTACCTCGGATCGCAGTCGGCTCTTGTTCAGCGTAATTAGACCAAATGTTTGCTCACATGTATACTTCATGCGGAGCCAAACAAACTGAACATTCCTTCTGCATGGCACCTCATTAGTGACAGTCTGGATTTTTCTGTGCTCCTGTAGAGCTCTGGAAGAGGGAGCAGCTGGTGGCATGCTGAGCTGTGTCTGTGGCATCACTGCTCTCATCACACGAAATTGGATTAAAAATTGGATCAAACGCAGGTGTCTTGCCTCATACTTGGTTGACGAATCTTCCATTCGCCAAGCAACTGTGTTTCTTGCAAGACTAATCTTGTTAGATTTTTGCATATTTTCCAGCCACGGTATAGGGACGGATTTCACGAGGTGCGTCTTTATGAAGTCAGGCCACAAGGTCAGACTGGAAAAATTGGCAAATTTTGCTTTTTAGTCATTCAGATGGGTCTCTAGTGCATCCTTGGTCCATCGTGGCTTAAACAGTAAAGTTAGAACTTTCCCCTATTGTGACCTCATGTAAGAAGAGAACCTCCCCCTGCGTGTTGTTGCTTCACATCTGCTGTTCTCTGGTGGGCGTGGCTCAGCAGTAGCTCATTTGCATAGACACCGAAACTTCACGTTTGGAGAAGGAGTAAAGTAGAGTAAAGGTATTTAAAAAAAAAAAAAGCCACATAGCTCAGTGGTATTTCAGCAGGAGCATTAAAGGACAACCTCTGAGGGAGCTCTGAGACCTGTCTTGAACTGTTAAAAGTATGGGACCTTTAAATATAACCACTCTAAATGGAGACCTAATTGTATAATGCATGGCTCAACTGGGATGTTTTGGGGTTTTGGGAATTATTATTGGACGAGATAAAGGCGGTTTTGTGCTTTGTCACACCTTTTATGACTCTGCTGTCTTTCTCAGCCCGGCCAACGGAGGGCGCACATGCTATGGAAACAACTACGAGTTTCAGCTATGTAACACTGACGAGTGTGACAAGGATCTCGCTGATTTCCGAGAGGAGCAGTGCAAGATGTGGAATCCGCACTTTGAGCACCAGGGGATCAAGCACCAGTGGCTGCCATATGAACATCCTGATCGTGAGTTACGACATCGTATATTGATTATGATATAGGGTTGGTGGGAAAATGCTTGAGGATATACTGTATATTCGAACTATATTTAGTGGCAACTTTAATAGGAACACCTCAGCACCTCAAAATCAGATGCATGTGGAAGTGCATAAAATATACAGGCCAAGCTCTTCAGGCACATCTTCCACTTTAATAGTTATACTTGTACACCTGCGCATTTATACAGTAATCCAATCAGCCAATCATGTAGGAGCTGCACAATGCATAAAATAATGCAAACACAAGTCAAGATCTTCATTTCATTTTCACATGAAACATCCGAATAGGGAAAAATACGAAATCTGTGATTTTCACCGTGGTATGGCTGTTGCTGCCAGATGGGCTGGTTCGAGTATTTCAGAAATGCCTGGTCTGCTGGGAATTTCACACACACCCAAACTAGACCGGTGAAGATTATGGGAAAAAAGAAATCAGCTGGTATTTTTTCCACTCGTCAGCTGTCTAGTTTCGGCGAGTCTTGAGCTAATGGGAGCTTTGGATTCCTGTAGTTGGCTGACAGGAGTGATGTAGTCTTCTGCTGGACCAAGGTTTGATGTGGTGTGCATTCTGAGATGTGTTTCTGCTCATCGTGGTTGTAAAAAGTGCTTATTTTAGTGACTTTAGCCCTCCTGGCAGCTCAAACCAATCTGGACGAGTTGCTCTAGAGGTTTCCACTCACAGAACTATCGCTCACTCAAGGTTTTATTTTTTATTTTTTTCGCACTATTCTGTGTAAACGCTAGAGTCTGCTTATAAATGTCAAAGTGTTAAGGTGTTCCTGTTAAAGTGGGAGGTAAGTGTTTATGTTTATATTTAATATCGGGGAGGTTTCTTGACCGTAGTGTGACTTTTGGTGGCAGGGTGGTATAGTGGTTAGCAGTGTCCCCTTGCACCTCCAGGCTCTGGGTTCGATTCCCACCTCAGGGTCTGTGTGCATGGAGTTTGCATGGTGCTTGGTGGGTTTCCACCAGGTGCTCCGGTTTCCACCCGCATTCCAAAGACATGCAGGATAGGCTAATTGGCGTTTCCAAATTGCTTGTAGTGCGTGAATGCACATGTGAATGTTGGCTTGAGGTCCTACCATAGTTGTAAAATGGAAATTAATACAATGGCAATCACCATTGGCCTCCTTGGGTTTTAGTTGGACTACAGAGGTTCCTAGGTAGATGGATGGTGATGGAGTAAGATTGTTGATCTCCTGGGATTTTCGCATACAACTTTTTATACAAAAACAAAAAGCATCCATTGAAAGACAGTTCTGTGGTTGGAATTGTTCTGGTGATGGGCAAAACTAGAAGCAGATACAATACAATAGCAGAAGATCACATCAGGTTACACTCTTATCAGACTAGAACAGGAATCTCAGGCTACTGTGAGCACGGATTCTCTGAAATTAGACAGTTGAAGATCTGAAAAAATATACAATGGTACCTCGGCTTACAAACTCCCCACTTTAAGAAGATTTTACCTTAAGAACTGAAATTTGGCAAGAAATTTGCCTCGGCATGCGAAGCATTTTCGGCGTAAAATCAATGAACCGAGCTCAACCAAACACCTGAAAAGTCACATGTACGTCTGGGGGCGTCACTGGAAAGCCGAGAGAAGCTAGTTTACCTTTTATTTTTTTGCATTTTGTGCAAGATTTTGTAATCTTGGGGTCTCAAGAATGTTATCAAAGACGGTAGCAAGAAGAAAAGGAACCCGCTATCAGTCTCGTTTATAAAGTATAAAGAGGAATCATAAATTAAGGTTAGGTGAGGCTTAATGTCTATTTATTTTATAATTTACCTTATTTACATGTCTTTTCTAAATGTTTTGATTGTTTTCATATGCAAAAAAAATATATATAAATTATCATAGTGTTGGAAATTGTTATTATTGGTAATATTTTTGGGTGGCTTGAAAGGATTATCTGCATTTACATTATTTCATTACATGTATTATAAAATGTGTTTCGCAATACGAAATTTTGCCTTAAGAGCTCACATCCGGAACGGATTCAATCCGTATGCCGAGGTACTGTAGTCTAGTCGTCTCTCTGTCTTCAGCTGTCCGGTTTTAATGATCAAATGCCAAAATGGTTGTTATAATATTTCGAAATCATTCATTTGTGTGGATTGGGAGATACTGTACATGATACTTGCATTCATGATGTGCTTCACATAGCAGTAATACTTACTCATCGTCCGTACAGCTTTTTGAGCCTGGAGCCTATCGAGCCTTATGGAACGAGGTGGGGTACACCCTTGATGGGGTGCCAAACCATTACAGGGCGCGAACACACACAGTAATTTGGGAATGCCAATTAGCCTAATCTGCATGTTTTTGAAATGTCGGCGTAAACCCACCAAGCACAGGGGAGGGAACATGCAAACAGACCCAAGATGGGTCTCGAACCCAGATCCTGGCGGTGCAGGGCAACACCACTTAGCCACCGTGCCCCCCCTACCAGTGACACGTCCTGTTTAATTACAGTGTCTTTGAAAATATGATCTCAGTAAGTTCGAGTGTTTAGTTTTGTCCGTAGTCATTTTAGATGACATAGAAATAATGTTTCTATGTGATGAACAAAGAATCTAAGGCTTGATTAGCACTTTAAAGCTTCGGTTCTAGTCCTTTTGAGCTGACATCGATATTTTGTTACATAATTGGCAATGCCGAGGCGAAATTGGAGCAGGAAAGAATTATCCGTCTGTCCGTGTCTCTGTCTGTCTGAGAGCTCTCTTTTGATACTCTAAGCGTATCACTGCTTTACATTAGGAACCACCACGGCTTGGCTGTCTCCGAGTTGTGAATTAAGATATCTGTTCTATTTGGTTTAGTTACATTATTATTATTATTATTATTCCGGGTTGAGGGATCTTTCCTGGACGGGATTTGAATTCCTGTGCAAGGTGATGGGAACGCAAGACGAGTCTTAGACTCGGAGCTTTGAGAACGGAAGGAGTGAAAGTTAAAAGGAAGGAAGGCTACGGTTCCATTTGGGACGAATGGAAATGCTATTAGGGAAGCAATGACCTCTCTGTTTTTCCACCAGTGTTATGAGACTGCTCGTGCATTAGATGGAATTTAGGCAAGCTGCGCCCATTCATAGATGTTTTCCTTTCCGTGTGTGTGTGTGTGTTCTGCTAGCTGAGGAGCACTGCAACCTCTACTGCCAATCTAAAGAAACAGGAGATGTGGTCTCCATGAAGAGGATGGTACATGATGGCACACGCTGCTCATATAAGGATCCCTATAGCTTGTGTGTGAGAGGAGAGTGCGAGGTAACCCACCCCCACACACACACACACACACACACACACACACACACACACACACAGACCACAGACACTCCTCAACCCATCACTGGAATGCATCCCCTCCAGTGCTATCAAATGAAGAATGTCAGACCTAATAGAATAAATCTCAGTTGGCTATCCTTGGCTCCTCCTCGGTTCACTTTTAGTCTCATATTTCCGAAAGCGTAGGAGTCATTTGGCAGAGGAGGTTAAGGCGGATCGGGCCGAGCATTAATGCTGGTTAGGTCAAGAGTATACACTTAAACGCTGTAATGATTTTGGGTTGCGTTTAATGATTTCTTTTGGCACGTCTTTGTACAGAGAAAAAAAGAGCACTTTATAATCCTAACCCGTAAAACTGCAAAGCAAACGGTGGAGACCGTGAGTTCATAAGTATACAGGCAACGGCATAATCTGAATATACAATATATTTTCGCCTCGGTTGACCAGCACGATGGATTCGGAAAAAAGCAATCAAGATTCCATTTAAGTGCAGGCTTTTAACTTTAATTTAAAGGTCCCATAATTTACTTTCTCTTTAACAAGTCAACATTGGACCTAGAGGTCCTTTAAAGTTCTTGTCTATACCACTTTATCCTGTATGTACAGTAGGGTCTCGTGGGGCTTGAATCCTATCCCAGGAGACTTAGGGCACGAGGCAAGGTACTCCCAGGACAGGGTGCCGATCCATCGGTACTCCCAGGACAGGGTGCCGATCCATCGGTACTCCCAGGACAGGGTGCCGATCCATCGCAGGGGTCCTTTAAAGTGTGTATGTTAATGCTCCGCCTCCGTTTCACTGTTCTTCCAAAGACACTTTTCAGGTACTTTTTTATGTAAATGAGCGCCACCCTGCAAGAGAACAGCAGAGCTGAGCGACAAGCCGGGGCAAGGGCTCTTCCAGCAGTGCTGTGAAAAAGCAGTTTTTAAATTTTTATTTAGTTATTTTTTTCATATTCGTGACACTTAAATGATTGAGATAAGCAGAGTAAATATTACTCTTTAATTTATTAAAGGAAAAAAGCTCTCCAAGCCTACCTGGCCCTGTGTGAAAAAGTAATCGCCACCTACAACCTAATACCTGGTTGTGCCACGTCTCTTGGCAGTAGCAACTTGTGTTTTTTGCCCACTCATCTTTGCAGAATTTTTATAAGTCGGCCATACTGGAAGGTTTTTCGAGCATGAATATCCTTTTGAATATGAATAATTTTGTAAGCCATTCAGAGGTGGACATGCTGGTGTGTTTCGGATCATTGTCCTGCTGCATAACCCAAGTGCGCTTGATCTAGAGGTCACGACCTGATGGCCGGACGTTCTCATTCAGGAGTATCTAGTAAAATGATGCTTCCATCAATTACGGCAAGTCGTCCAGGTCCTGAAGCTGCAAAGCAGCCCCAGACCGTCACACTACCACCACCGTGTTTCACTGCTGGTACTGTGTTTTTTATGAAAATGCCCACAAAATGTTGAGGATAATCAAGATATTTTTTGGAAAATGTGAGACGAGCCTTTGTGATGTGATTTCCCTATAAAAGCAAGTCCGTGTGTGTGTGTGTGTGTGTGTGTGTGTGTGTCATTTCCTACTTCCATTATGCTTTCCCTTTTATCTTCCCTTCCCTGAGATTAACTTTGATTCTGTCACAGCTATCTGACGTTTTTTTTTCTTTTCCTGATTAGAGTGAACGCTCTGCTGTTCAAAGTGTGTTGCAGATGATTAATCACATTTTTCTTTTCTTCTTTTTTTTCCAAGGTCATTAGTATAGTGTAGCTAAACAAATAATAATATATACGTCGAAGCACATATAATCAGGGGCTCTAAGATAATGCTAGCTTGTAAGTCCTCTGCTTGTTAAATAGTGATGAAATATCCTGGAAATTGTGGGCAGCGGCAAACAAGGAAAATGAAAGTTGGCCTCTGCGATCATAGCAAATAACCCAGGTTGAAGAGGACACAAACCTCTGGCCCTAGTCTAGTGTAGTAGATTAGATTTCTTATTTTTTTATAAGGACACGTTCATAAAGTGCTGAGGCACGCTTTATATCTGGCCTCACTGACGTCTGTGCAGAAAGTGGGCTGCGATAACGTGATCGCGTCCGAGCTGGAGGAAGACAAGTGCGGCGTGTGTGGGGGGAACAACTCCACCTGCAAGATCGTCAAAGGCAACTTCACGCGAAGCACCAGGAAGCCAGGTGAGCGTTCCGGGCGTCTGTACATACTGTAATGTGTTTCTTCTCTCTCTGTGGGTTCCCTCAGGGTTTTCCAGTTTCCTTTGAAAAATGTCGAGTAGTGAATAAGTTTCTACGTATGATGCTGATTTGTTTTCTTCTGTTAAACATATAATACAGAAAATGTGTGCGCCAAAGAAGCTACTTCTAAAGTTTATCCAACATGGAAGTGACCGATCTTGCTTCTCTACATATTCCAAGTTGCTAACTTCAGCCGTTTTGGAGAGATGATTTTATATGTAAATTTTTCAGTGTTATACTGTATCACTTCAAACAATAATCATTTAAAATGCACATTGTTCATATTTCTTTATGAGTATTGATACCAAAATTGGTGTAAGCTTCTATAAGCATACAGTATAACCTGTAAAAAGAAATTTTGGTAAAAGCTTAAAAAAAGCAAAAAATCTGTAGTGTCCGTAACCATGTCCAATTCATATTGTGATATGGCAACAATTTCGCATTTTTTCTGGTTTTATGTCTTTTCATGTGAAATCGTTTCATCTGAATGACAATTAAGATCATTAAAAGATTTCAATTCCAAAAGGTTACAGACACTACATAAAAAGGCCATGGAATAGTTTTTGGCAAATGTGTTTCTTTTTATCTGATAAAAACATAAATGTGTATGCATATTTACAAAAAATATGTTTTTCACCTAGGTGAGACAGTTTTAGCACCAATACCAATAATGTTTTTGTATTCAGTGGCTTAAAACTGCGTCTAAAGCTGGTTTTCCAGAATCATGTAAAACTAACATTAGAGTAACGGTGCAGCGCCAATAACGATGAAATTCCAGCTTCTAGTTGGATCTGTATATGGAAAACATCTCCTAGGCTTGATGTGACTTTGAATTGACTTGCTTTCTCATAAGCAGCTTTTTTCTAAAATAAACACTTTAGGTTTCCTGAAGATCCTGGAAATTCCCAGAGGAGCGAGGCACATCCTGATCCAGGAGTTTAAAGGATCCCCACATATTCTCGGTAAGAAGCTTCACCTAAATGATTCATTCCTGAAAACTCTCCTCCTCTTAGCTCAAGAGTTCAAGTGCTTGGCCTCCCACAGCTTGTTATTGATAGGCTCTTCTTGGCATTGAAAGCTTTACTCGTTCTAGCTTGCCTGAGAAGTTTCCAGACGTCTAGAAAGTAATGCCTCTGGTGGTGCTGATTTATCTTCATTTATCTCCAACAACCCAAATCATAACTTATCCAACACTGATCTTAGTTTGTTCTTGTTGAATGTTTTTCATTCATGCCGCGTTGAGAGTCGTTGTTGTAACATTCGCTGTATTTTTTCCCCATTAGCGGTGAAGAACCAGGCCACAGACGACTTGTTTCTGAACGACGAGGGCGAGTTTCCAGAGACCAGGTCGGTGATCGAGAAAGGTGTTCTCTGGGAGTACAGCAACGACGATGACATGGAAACAGTCCAGAGCACAGGCCCGCTAAGCTATGGAGTCCTCGTCATGGTAATGATAGTGATTGTGTGTAACAGTCCAGATGGTGGTGTTTGTGTTTTCCTAACGAGGGATAATTAATGGTTGTGAGTTTAAACAATTTGACAGGGCTGAATTATTTTCGTGCTCTGTAATGATGACAGACAATAATGCCAGAACTGTCCGTGTGACTTAAATAACCAAACTTGTTGCAACTAAAATATTTTTCCAAATAATTACTTGGAAAAATAATCACTAGAAATAAACCCCAGTAATATAAACTAACCGACACACACGAGCACACATCACCTGGACTTTTCCATCATTCTGTTTTCTATGCAGATGATGTTTAGATATACACCGATTAGCCATAACATTATTGATTAGGTCCCCCTTTTGCCACCCAAACAGTAATGACCTTTGTGTTCTGACACCTTTCTATCACAACCAGCATTAACATTTTCAACAATTTGAGCTCTTCCACTGGATCAGACTATACTGGCCAGCCTTCACTCCCCCATGTGCATCAGTGAGCCTTGCCCACCCATGACCCTGTCACCGGTTCACCTTCCTTGAATTACTTTTGTGATGTCCTGACCACTGTAAACCCATAAGAGCTGCAGTTTTAGAGTTGCTCTGACCCATCCCCATCTTGCCATCATCACTTGTATCAAATCCTTACGGTTGACCCGGTCGCTGGTTAACTGGTTTCCTTCTCTGTTAAATCCTGACCACTGGAGACCAGGAACATCCAATAAGACCAATTGCTCCAACCCAGTCGTCTAGACATCCCAATTTGGCCCTTCTCAGTAGCCACAGTTACAATATCCCATTACAGCGGAATCAGGATTTGAAGGACTGTGATGAGGGCAATATTGTGATGGGTCAGAGCAACTCCAAAACTGCAGCTCTTATGGGATATTCTCAGTCTGCAGTCGTCAGGACATACCAAAAGTGGTATATGGAAGGAAAACCAGCGACAGGGTCATGGGTGGCCAAGGCTTACTGATGCAAATGGGGAGTGAAGGCTGGCTTGCGTAGTCAATTCCAATAGAAGAGCTCAAATTGATGTAAATGTTAATGCTGGTTGTGATAGAAAGGGGTCAGAACACATGGTGCATCACTTTTTTGTAAAGAATTCTGTCTTGTGTATGTGATCATGAGTTCCATTCGATCGTACTGATGTGTGTTGTTATTTTTAAAAGAACATCATCAAATTTCATAAAAGGAAAAAATAGTATAGAAAAAAGTCTATGTATTTTTCTTTTTGAGACTTGTTGCAGTTGACTGAATTGATTCTGACCTGTTTTTCTTCCCCAGGTCCAGTCCCATGGTACATCTAAAGTCACTTTGTCCTATAGGTACATTCTACCTGAGGATCCGTCATCATCAATGGAGAACAGCTTACCTCAGGAATACACCGCGTACTTCGAGTGGGCTCTGAAGAAATGGTCCCACTGCTCCAAGCCGTGTGGTGGAGGTACGCTACGATAAAAACTCAGATCAGAAAAGATCAGATTCATGTCCTCGAATCAGCGCTGCTTGAACAGAGTTTGCATGGGTGTGTGTTTTCCTGCGTTGCAGGTAAGCAGTATACGCGATTTGGCTGTCGCAGGAAGTCCGATGGCAAGATGATGCACCGCACGTTTTGCGCCAACATCCCCAAACCCCGTGCCATCAGTCGGGCCTGTAACGTGAAGCAGTGCTCCGAGCCCGTGTAAGCATTACTATCCAGGATAGTAGTTTAGCCCAAACTAGGGGTATTGAGACCGATAAAATGATATGTACTGTATGTACTGTATTTTATAGCTGGGTGACTGGAGACTGGGAGGAGTGCAGTAAGTCATGTGGTAAGACAGGGACTCAGACTCGACCGGTGCGCTGCGTGAGGCCTCAGGAAGACGGCACGCAAAAAGTGGTCAACTCCAAATACTGCGGCGACGATCGTCCTGAGGGACGGCGCTCCTGTAATCGCCACCTCTGTCCCGCTCAGTGGAGAACTGGACCGTGGTCCCTGGTGAGTCTCTCCATCGTAAAAAGAGAAAAAAGAGGATACAGGGGTACCTCGTCATACGGAAGCCCCGTCATAAGAATTTTCACCTTAAAAACTTGTCTCGCCATACGAAGCATACGAAGTGACCAAACCGAGCCGAACTGAACGGCCTGTAAGTTTCGCGTACGTCCGGGAGAGTCAAAACTTGTTTGCGCCAGTTGAAAGCCAAGCGAATCAAGTTCACGCATTTTTTGTCTTTTTTTTTGCCTTTTGTGGGAGATTTTGTAAAGACATAGCACCATGAGTCCAACGAAACTTAGCAGGGACCAAAGCAGAGCCGCTTTTAGTTTCATTTTAAAAGCAAACGCTGCCAAGAGGAATCATTATGTAAGGAGGTTTAATGTCTATTTATTTCATATTTTACTTAATTTGCATGTTTTTTTAAATGTTTAGATTTTTTTTATATCCAAAATATGATTATAGAGTTGGAAATTGGTAATATTGGTAACATTATTGGGCGGCTGGAACGGATTATCTACATTTACATTGTTTTCTATGGGAAAATGCGTTTCACAATACAAAATTTCACTTTACCAACTCGTATGCTGAGGTACCGCTGTGTATAATAGAGCTGTATATGATTAGAGACTGTGATCACTTCTTAACATGCCTGTTTTTGTGTGTTTGCAGTGCTCCGTCACGTGTGGAAACGGAACCAAGGACCGTCTGGTTATATGTAGCACTGCCGACAACTCCATCGGGATCTGTAAGGACAAAAAGCCAGAAAATGTCCAGAGCTGTCAACTGATGCCATGTCCGAGTAAGTACCCATAAACATCTCTCTCATTTTACTAATACAGTATTATGATATCATAATAAAGATGGGCAAAAATCCCCACCAAGATTCCCACCTTGGGTCTGTGTGCATGGAGTTTGCATGTTTTCTCCGTGCTTGGTGGGTTTCCTCCAGGTACTCTGGTTTCCTCCCACAGATTAAAGACATGCAGATTAGGCTAATTGGCCTCATCTTACTCGCCGTTCTCTTTCTCTCTCCAGGCGATAAGGGGAACTTCCTGATCCAGTGGCTTTCCAGAACCAACCCTGAGTTCCCGGCGCCCAAGATCTCGTCAAGTAAACGTCCTCTCTCCAGCGGCCAGGCGACCGCGTGCAAGGCGCCCTCTCCCGCCTGCCACCTGGCGCTCTCTCTGGCCCTCTGGCTCTGCTACACTCTGCCTTGACTGCTCTCGCTCTTGCTCTCTGGAGCCTGCTGCTTATCTCTCCCTCTCCTCTTGCTCCTCTTTAAGGAGTTTAGGGGGCTGTTTTTTACCTGGCTGTCCTCCTCTTCTTACGGCCCACTTGGGCTCAGACTCGATCAGGCCGGAGGGCCGTGGTGTAACGGGAAGTGAAGTTAACGTTTTTTGTTTGTGTCCTAGACGGGGAAGGTTTTCCTCCTTCTGTAGGAGAACACTTAGGAGATTGTCGGGGTGGTTTGTATTATATTATAAGTAAATACTATATAATTAAAATCAGTATATATATATATATTTAAAACACAGAAGGTGTGGATCAAGAGTCTTGGCCATCTTGACTGTTATATTTTATCCTGTATTTTTGTACATAGTAACATGAATAACCTTTTAAATAATATAAACCTACAGTGTTTAACTGACAAAAAAAAACCCGAGAGTACGAAGGAATGACGTTACGACAGACTCACTGTTCATTTCTGCTGCTTTTTCATGTCATTAACCTCCGTGGTGGATTTTCGGATTTACAGGACAATCAAATACCTCATGCTTCATCGTGTAATAAAATAAAAAAAAAAGAAAAGAAACATCTTAGCATTTCTACCGTATAAAGGACTTGAACTCTATCAAGGATTTACGAGACGCGTCTTCACCCCATGTCTCGTCCAGTGAAAGCTTGAAAAGAGACAGCTGGAGGAGAGACGAGGATTCGAACCCGGGGCCGAGACGGATGTTGTTTGTTTACAGGAATCGCGTCATCGTGCTTTTGCGATCGCTCTGTCGCTCTGTAACACAGTTATATTTTATACACTACACAGTGAGAGAAAAAAAAATTATATATATAGAAATGTATATCTATATAAATATAGAAATATAAATATATGTATATGATGAATATATTCAGTGACCTTAATGACTGTTATTATTTCCGCATCTAATCTAATCATCTTAATCTTATTCGATTAAGAAAAAAAGTTATATTGTACAGTACTTGATGTCTATATTTTGTGACCGGGAAAGATTTACAACCTGTGTTTAAAGTGTGAAGTTTTAGCGTTGAAGAAGATTCTATAGACCGAGATATTCAGGGTATTGTCTAGAGAGTTTTTGTCTTTTTTTGTCTTTTTTTTTTTTCTCAAAACTCCCAGAGTAAGAAAGGTCAAGAATGTCAAGAAGCTCATGTTGCATACGGATCTCTCTCTCTCTCTTACACACACACTTACACTCGCACACTCACATACCTGGCAATACAAGAGCATCACCTACAGACCGTGTATTGTTTTACAACACATTATTAGAAAAAAAAAAACAGTGCATACATTTTCTCCTTGCCTTATTATTCTACTCCAAAAAAAAAAGTTAAAAAAGGTTAATGGTTTCGGTAATCTTAATTCCAGTGTCTTGATTCCAGACGAACATGTTGTCTCTGTTGTTGTCCCTGTGTATTTATTAATTTTTTTTTGGTCTTATTATCGACATTTCTGAAAATCTGGATGGAAGAAAGTGTTTAACCAAAGTGTTTACCAAACTGTGAATGATGTAACATTTCTAAACAGTTTACATTGTAAAAAAAAAAAAAAAAGTGTCGTATTGTACGTGGTGTATATTTGACGAGGACCGAGTGTTATTCATGCGGCTCATTGTCGGCCTCATCTACGAGGAGTGAGGAATAAAAGGTCAAGTCACGTAGAATATCCCGACTTCAGTACTGATTTGTTTAGCACGCATGTCCGAATTCTTTCTATTCATTTCCTTTTTCATCCCTCTTTCCTTCTGCACATTCCAACTCTTCCAAAAATGCTCGTTAGGTGTTTACGATTGTTTTTTGTTTTTTTTTCCTTCTCTTTGTTCTAGAAGTGCGTTGTAAAGGAGACAAGTCAGTCTTCTGTCGCATGGAGGCGCTGAATAAGTACTGCTCGAACCCTGGATACTGGCAGATGTGCTGCAAAACCTGCAGCGAGAACAACTTCACTTCAAATCTCAACGTGACCCACACCACCATGTCCCCACGGCCTCACCATCTCTACACCACCCAGTCCGTCACCCACGTGTCCACCGCCAAACCCCGGAGACGCGCGACGACCCCGAACCCCATCCGTCTGAGCCGAGGAACCGCTCGGAGCTTCGCCCCGCAGGAAACGGACGGTCCGAGCGCCTCGTCCGAAGAGGACGAAATCACGGAACCCTGGAGAGTCGAGATCGTCACGGCGGTCCCCGAGTCCACGTCCAGGTTGGACAACCTTTCACAAGCCACCACCGGATATCTGGTAACCGCGAAACCGGTTACGACGACGTCAGCGCCACCTGGGTTCACGAGTGCGAGTCTTCCGAGTGTAGTAAATCTGCACTTATCAGAAGACAGGAAGGAGAACGACTCCATCGACGTGCCGTACAGAATAGTAAACGTTAACGAAGTCACGAGTCAGAATTATTTTACGCCGAAAAAGCGAGAGAGAACGCAGAATAAAAGAATCCAGCAGCTCCTCGAGGAAAAACGGAGGCAAGACTTTCTCAAAAGATTCAAACGGAAACCCGGAGACTGATTTGAACTGTCAGGATTGTTTTTTTTTGTTTTCTCTCCCTCTTTTTTTCATGTCAAAGAACCACTTCAGTCTCCGAGATGGATTGTAGCATCTGTATGAATTTCACCTTCAGAACATTTCTCTCTCATTTGCATTCGTCTCTGTTTTCATATGAAAGCTTTGCACTTTTTTTTTTTTCCCCTTCGCTCTCACTACACACACCATCCCGTATTATAGTAGAGATTCTTTTAACCTGGAAACTAAACAGACTGAACTGTTATATACAGTAGTTTGTGTAATTATCCGCTCGGCCAATCGTGTGACGGAAGCTCGAGGTATAAAAGCATGCGAGTAGAAGGTCAAGAGCTTTGGTTAACGTTCGCATCAAAACTTCAACACTGGGAGAAAATGTGATCCCAGTTTTTTTTTGTTGTTGTTTTTTTTCTTTGACTGTGACGTGGTTCTTGGTGCTATTGTGAGTATTTTAGAAAACTGCTGATCTGCCATTTCCATGCACACCACTAGACTCTAGAGTTTACCGAGAGCATTCCGAGACCCTTTTCTGCTCACCACGGTTGTAAAGTGTCCTTATGTGCAGTACGTACCCGAAGCCGAAACTCCTGTCAGCTCAAAATCTGAAGAATCCATCCGTTCTCTTTTAATATCTCGCATCAACAAGGTGCTTCTGCAAACAGAACTCAGGCCTCGTTCACACATACATGGGAATTTTTAATTAACACTTAAAAAAAACTTGTCATATAAAAAATACGTCATCTTTCGCTGCCCCACCTATAAACCCATTCTACTAGGGTTCATAATATATATTGATTATTTATTGAGTACATTTGATTTGCATGGTTCATTTAAGTTGACTGGAATGACAGATAATGTGTCAGAAAGTCCCAGCATTGGTCAAACTATAGGGAATATCGTCACAGAGGGCCTGGAGCCTTTGGGCAATTCGGGAGCACCAATTAACCTTAATCTGCATGTCTTTGGACTGTGGGAGGAAACCGGGACACCCGGAGGAAACCAACCAAGGACAGGCAGAACGTGCACACTCCACGCAGGTGGACCCGAGGCGGGAATCGAACCCGGACCCTGGTGGTGCAAAGCGACAGCACTAACCACTTAGACACCTATAGGGGTTATATTAAGATAAAAGAACATTTAAAAAAAAAAAAACTGTATTATATCAGGGCTGTTCAAGACAAATTTGGACTGATGAAATTTTCTCATGAATGAAGAAGCAAAAAAAAAAAACAATCTGCATTTACAGACGACTTCAAGCACGGTACTGTGATGACGTTCTTAGCCGCAGTAATACTGTACATCTGGGTGGTGCAAACATTTTACAGAAGGCTGTACGTCCGTTAATCAATTATTCATGAACATCACTTGCATATTGCAGGAACTCAACTGGGAGTTAAGCCATTTCAACATTTTTAAGGCGTTAAAGGAGTTCCTGGGAGGCCGGTGTTTTAGACGCAAAGCAGGAAAGTCTGCTCATGGTGCTGGTGTACTGAGAAAACATTTTGAAACACTGTGTTCGGTCAAAAGTGTGTGATCAAAAGTCCCTGTTTGACTTGAACATACAATGTATTTTATTTTATTTCATTACCATTCAAATCTATAGGTAGGGATTATTGATAAAGTTGCACAGTGATTGATCTATACGTCGATACCAAAACCTTTGTTGAGTTTGCTTCTCATCAGAAGGTAGAAAACCTCCTGTTTTTAAAAATCACACTGTACATGTGATCAAGGCCCAAAGGATGTTCTTTGTTTTTCACATCATCATTTTTGATGGAACATTTAAAACTTTAAGCTCTTGACCCCCGTGAGTTTTTTTTCGCACATGATCGGCTGAGCGGATAATCACGTAAGCACTCAGATGTTCATATTAAAGTGGCCGTTAAATATGGAGTCGACTCCAAAACCGTTATCCGTGGACACGCTTTGATTTTCTTGTGCTGATGAACATCTCATTTCTCATTCTCTTTTTAGGAAACATTTAATGACTTATGGATTAGCAAGAAAATTTGGGGAAAATCTTTTTTTTTTTTGAAAAATCTGGATTTTTTTTTTTTCATGACGGAGCAAGATCACATGTTATATGCGTGATTTATGTTTTTGTGTGTATCAGTCACAAAGTGTCCAAGAAATAGGAATTGAAAATGCAAAAATTTCTGAGTAGGTTTAATAATACATTTCTATTATTTAATTAAGACGTACATTGCATTAGTTTTACATTTCATTTTTTTTGTTTGTTTGTTTTGTTTTGTTTTTGTAAAACCATAATTTTTTCAACAGGAGACTGAACATTTTTAAGGATATTCAAATATCAATTGTTAACAGTAAAACATTTTTTTTTTCATCTATACCAAGATTGTATTAAATAATGCATAATCTCTGTTCTTACAACATGAGCATGATGGACCAAAAACCTCCTATTTTTTTTATTTTTTATTATTATTATTTTGGGATTTTATGAGCTACGTCTATTTTCGTCACACCATTCAGATCCATTTAGTATCACACTTCATCTACCCGACCCTATACACACAACATCCGATCCCTGCACAAATATGAACCTCCTCATGTGTGTTGTATATATGAATTTTCTATTTTTTATATTTATTGAAGATCCATTTGTTGGGATTGTTGTTTCTTCTGTTCGGTGCAAGCGCCTTGCTGGAGCGTCCATGCTGTCCATGCTGTCTGAAACAGTTCTCTTCAAGACACAAGAGTGCACGCGCATTCTTTCATACATTATTCCAATAAAATTGCAAGTCAACTCAAGTCTTCTGGTTGTGTTTTTCATAAGAAGTTCATAAGAAGAGATGTGATGCTGGGTGTACAGGGTTGGTGTGATGTTTTCTTTGGACGCACTTGGGTCTGTTCTGTCTTCTATCCATAAGATGGCAGTGCTGGTCTGCTTAAGATGTACAGTATACCAACATACGAGGGGTGTTCAAGTCAAACTTGACATGAAATTTCTGGTGACTGAAGGCATTAAACTGAATGATAACATGTCGCCAACTTGCAGAAGAGATGGATCTGTCTGTGAGAACTGTACACACAATCATTCACCAACACCACTTACACACTACAGGAGCTTGGCTGAGAGTTATCGCTACAGTCCTGATCTCACTTCCATATGTTTGGGCCAGTGAAGGAGTTCCTGGGAGGCCAGCGTTTCAGACTTTGACTACTGAGAAAACCTTCTACCTCCATGGTGTCCAAGCACTAGTGATACACTGGGATAAGTGCATTAGTGTAGCAGCGGATTATATAGAGAAATAAAGGGAGTTTTTACTCTCATAACTTTGTTCTATTATTCTGTGCAATCAAAAGTCCCGGTTTGACTTGAACACGTCGTGTATTTAGTTTGCTGTTAGACGCAAATGTATGTTTCCTGCTCCTTGCACTCATATAAGGCTTTCTCGAGTTTTCCTTTGTCTTGTTCTTATGAGAAAATCACATTGTTCTGCTATTTCCATGATAATTCATTATTATCATTCTTGGCAGTCATCTGTGTTAAATACGTATGTTGTTGATCTGACAAGAGTTTACAAAGATCTTTTTGAGATTTTCAATCTGTGAATCATCCACACTCAAATTGCTCATCATAATCATAATAATTTCTATATACAGTATATATTATGAACTAAGAATAGTCTTCACCTGCCCTACCCTACCTGGTTGCAGACGTCAGTCTCATAGCAACTGCTAAATTGGTATAAAATGTGTTCTACTTCTAATTATATCTTTCGACCTTTATATGACTTCCGTTTATGGCTTACTTTTAATAGGTTATTTTTGGATCTTAAAGCTGTCACAACAATGTTGAAGTACTCACATGATGTCATATTTTGGTCAACTTTTTTCATCATTGTGTACTCAGGGCCTTATAAATTCATAAAACTTAAACGGACAGCTTCGTCAGGTTATTGTTCTGACGTTGGTTAAATCAGATGAGAAAGGGAAGTTGTTTCACCCTTTGATGTTGTAGCAGCGAGGATTTGGAGTCATGGAACATTGATGTAAATTCACCAGATCTTAGTGCACAGGCTTAACTTTGGGTTCAAAATCGTGTGTGTTAGGGGGGGGTTGAGAGCTCCACCCATGTAGGGGGTATCCGAGAACAATGGGTGATTGTGGCACACATCGGGGCAGGGAGGAGTGTTATTCTTTCTTTGCCAAATACACCAAGAGTCCAGAAAACCAACCACTTTGTCATGTTTTATAGCAGCTAGTAATTTTAATTCATTATTATGATATGATGCTTGGCTGGTTTTGATTATTGGGGGTTTACCCAATATTCCCAACCCACATCCCCCTGTATGTTATGTCTCAGCATAAATACAGCCATTTTGCCCTGAGAAAATCTGGGATCTTGATGTAATACTCTTGCAGTGCATGTAATTAAACATGTTCTATTTTGGACTTAGGTGGTTTGCTGGATTTCTTTTTAACCATGAAGGGTCCAGAGTCTATCCCAGGAACACTGGGTGCGAGGAAGGAATGCATAACCTAAACTGGATGCCAGTCTACTTAAACCACAACCAGAACACATTATTAAACCAGGCACCCCTGGAGCTCTGAGGAAGCAATGCTCATTTTTGCTTTTTTGCTCATAGTTTTTGCTTATTATTAGACTTTTATCAACCAAAAGAACAGATTTATTATAAGCAGTAGAACCGAGCACAGCCAGTTGATATATTGTTGTTTGTCTTTCGGCTGCTCCCATCGAGGGGTCGCCACAGCAGACCATATGATCCATGCACCTACTTGGCACAGGTTTTACACCGGATGCCCTTCCTGACGAAACCCTCCCTTTTTCTGGGACCGGCACTGAATGCAGTGGTTGGGATGCGAACCCAGGCCTTCTGCATGCCAGACGAGAGACCTACCATGAGCCACCAGTATTACTCTGAAATCATTTTCACCAGTCTTTTGAACTCCCTAATATAAACTAAGCCCCGCACCCTATCATACAGTCTTGCTTTCTTGAAAAGTAAATAGATAATGCTCTTGGTTCGCGCAATGCAGTAAAGTCTATATCGATGAACATTCAACCTAGCTAACTTTAAACAAGTAAACATACGGTGCCAATACAACACTGTATTTATTGTAGCAGGCCACATAAATATTACAGTCAATATTGGCCTAAAACAATACTTTTGGTTTTGGTTAAAAAAAGAAAAGAAATCATACTCCATGCAATTTGGGAACACCGATCAGCATGTCTTTGGACTGTGGGAAGAAACCAGAGTACCCAGGGGAAACCCACCAAGCACAGCGAAAACATGCAAACTCCATACACACAGACCCTGAGGTGGGTATCAAACCTGAAACCCGGAGGTGCATGGCGACAGTGCTTAAAAGGCAGATTGACAGTGAAAAGGATTTTATATTGAATAAGGCACCGTTGTATTTTTACTGCACATTCCTGCAGAATCACTTAAAAAATCCATCATCCTGCTGAGATTACAGTTTCCACTGCCACTAAGCAGCTCCCGACCTTACAGTTAATACTATTCTTCTTAAATTTAAAATAATATAAATGTCCATATATAATAGAATAGACTATATATTATAGACAATGAATATATATTGAATGAAGGTAATTTATATTAACAGTTTATGATTTTCTATGTTGCGTTTATTGACTTTTCCTTTGTTACTTCATTGCTTTTGTCTTAGTCTGTGCAATTACAGTGCGTAGCCAAAAAAGTCACCATTTCACATTAGTTAAATTATTGGCCTGCATCAAGCAAAGAAAACAATAAAATTACTGCAATTGGGTTAAGAACTGTCCAACACATTAATAAACCCTGGAAGGATAGTGCGGAAACTGTCTATTTAATGGAATAAATGTGAACAGGAAAAAACTGTGATGACTGTGATCAGAGATCACTTAAACTCTTGGTGAAGGTGCAACAATAGAAATCAGAGCTCGGTTTAATAGTGAAAGTAAAAGCAGTAAACAGCTGTGTGTCCATAAGAAAACCACTTGGTAGTGAGACTCATCAGAATAAAAGCTTCGATTTGCTAGGGAGCATAAAGATTGGACTTTGGAGCAAGAAAAAAGGTCATGTGGTCTGATGAGTCCCCCCTATTGAGCCTATTCAGGATTATTGGGTGTGTAAGAAGGGAAGTGCATGGAGCAATGCTTAGTGTCCCCTGTACAAGCCTCTGGAGACAGTGTTATGATCTGGGGTTGCTTCAGTTGCTCAGGTCTAGACTCAGCAACGTTATGTGGCAATAAAATGAAGTCAGCTGACGACCTGAATGTACTCAATGACCAGGTTATCACACCTATGGAGTTTTTCTTCCCTGATGACTCGGGGATATTCCAGGACTCAGACTGAGAAAGTGTGGTTCTGGGAGCACGAGGAATCATTTTCATACAAGTACTAGGCCACCACGTTGCCTTTCCTGGCCAGACGTTGTATTAGGATTATCAGAGGTGGATTATCAGTACTTTGTTACTATTTTTAAGTAACAGTTTTATTAGAAGACACTTTTTACTTATGCTCCACTACATAATAAGACAAATAGTTGTACTTTTACTTTGCTACCATTCTGCCTGGCATTGCATTAAATAACCACAGTTTACAGTCGGGAAGCAAAAAAAAAAACAACAACTTTTTTCTTTTGTTTTGTTCTTTTGCCACTTTTGTTCTTTTACTTTAGTTATCATATAAATGCATGACTTCTACTTTTACTTAAGTTATATTTGACCTAGAATATCTCTACTTTTATTCGAGGGCGGGATTGTCTACTTTGGCCACCACTGTTGATTATTCACTTCCAGGCATCATTGAGCTTCTGGAGACAGAACTTGAACCTCTGCTTACGCCATGTCCCTAATGCAACCTAATTCAGATAATCAGACACATTAAAATGATTACTGTTGCTTACAGATTGTTCCAGGTTACTGCAGTACAATCTGGACCAGTTCTGTTTCCACATCAGCCCTGGTGTCTTTTGAGCCTGAGATGAGAACTCTTGATAGAGTTTGACTTCTACACTAGAGCTGAAGTGTCAGACTAATTAAGATATTCTGTGTATCTCTGGGTATCTCAAACTGCTGACTGATCCAACACAAAGTGCAGTTCATTGCTGAAAGCCAGCTGTTTATGGTGCAAATTCACAAACCTTATTTAAGCATATCCATAGTTTTATAATAGCAAGAAATCTTACCACAATTTTTGTGGTTCTGTCTACCGCACTTGCAACAAACATATCTGTTCATCTTATCAATATTTCATGTTTGTATTTCCATGGGCCATAGAGAACGGTACTGCAACTTTAATGGTCAGTCCTCTGCTCTCCTCTTAAAGCCTTTTCCTCCAACACACATTTCTGACTCAACATTCCAGATTTGTAAATAAGTAATGGAGGAAATGGATGAAGGATGTTCAGTCTGGACGTCAGCGTGTGCAGGTTTATATAACCGTTCTGTGGATTTCATCATCTTTAAATTTCAGGAATCTTATAAATGCTGCCAGTGAATAAACAAACTGTTCTGTAATGTTGCTGTTCCCGTAATGCAGTCCCACTCTTCCCAGATTATATGCTGCCTGGCTGCACGCCAAGATGAGATAAACATATTAAATTTTCTTGCGAGTTAAATTTTGAAACAAAAACTTGATATCATCGATGATCTGGTGGAAAAATCCATGTAGGGACTCTTCACTGACAATGAGAAATGCAGCAAACGGTTACAGGGAAAGAGGACCCACAGTCCACCCTACTTCAATTTTATTTTTCATATTTGTCCATTAACCAAGATATCAATAGCCATGTGCGGTCCTTTATCAAACTTTAAATAAATAATATGCATTTATAATATACTACATGTACCCACGACTTTGTTTACATGGAATTTACACACTCATAAGCGTGTTATAACAAATGTTGAATTTTGGAATGAAATAAAAATTTTACATGTTACTGTAAATTGCACAGAATGAAGTTGTGAGATCGCGTTTATTAAGTAGATTTCAAGTGCACACTCATAAGCGCAAAAATGTACAGCACCATCTATTGAATTTTGAGATGAACTAATAATGTTTTATGATATAAGGGCGTTTTCCAATGAAATTTCAAAGTAGCATATTTTCTCCTCCCATGGGCCGACTGCGGTGAAACAAAGTCTATATGTTACCTCAAGCTCAACCGAATACACCTGTGAAAACCCTATAAAAATTCATTCAGTAGGTTTTACGTGATGCCTACACAAACAAACAGACAGACAAAAATTTCAAAAACTATCTTGATGTGTTCTATCAGTCATCTTACGAACAAATTCCCACAAACAAATTCCCACAAATCATTTTTTAGCAATCTTCTTCAGTGTAGACAAGCCAACTTTACAGTTTTATTATTTGTAAATACATAATATAGATAATAATAAACTAACTAAATAATAATAATAATAATAATAATAATAAACTTTAACTTTAATAAATGAACAAATAACCTCATAACAGATAAAACACAAACTCAGTCTTTAAAAATTCCTTCAAACCTACAGTATAAATTGCTGTCATACCCACACAACATATTTTTAATACATTTCTATATTCTTACACATTTATCCCTCAGAGCTTAATAATTGTCTTCTGTACAGTCTGTAAATCCTGCATTCCTGCATCATTTATATCTTTCTACTTTTATTCTATTTTATTATTATTATTTGGTAACTTTTGTAAATATTATACATTTTTCAGCCTAAATTCTTTGTTTTATATATATATATATATATATATATATATTTTTTTTTTTATTCTTATATCACCTTAATTGGGAAAATATTTTTTTTCCTTATTTATACTTTCTAGTGCAATTTATTTCATTACAGACAAATCTTATCTTGTATAAGCATTTCACTGCATACAGTATCATACTGTGTATGGTGACAAATAAAATGTGAATTTAAATTTAAAACTCCAATTAACCATAGTGCTTAGCATGCTCGCCTCGCACCTCCTCGTTTGGTTTGGTGTTGGAACAACTAGGAACAGCCTTGGGGTCTGTGTGCATGGAGGTTGCATGTTTTCCCTGTGCTTGGTGGGTTTCCTCTGGGTACTCTGGTTTCCTCCCTCAATCCACAGACATGTGTTGTATGCTGACTGGTGTTTCCAAAATGCCTATAGTATATGAATGACACCCCATCCAGCCCTAAGTTCCTTGTGCCCTACGTTTACTGGGATAGGCCTCCTGACCCTTGAGAATAAGCATTATGGAAAATGAACAGATAGATAGATATTCTACAAAGTAATTCTATAAAGTGTACACTTTGAAAGACCAATCTACAAAAAAAAAAAATCACAAATTGTGCTTAAAGATTTAGCAAAATAAACATTACATGCTCCAAAACAACCCAAACTCTCACCAAACTGCTTTCTTGCTATAATGATGTTCGGCTAAGCCTATTATAATTTATTGATTAGATTACATAGATCTCCAACACTTTCCACATTGCTGCTTCTTCTTTTCCTGTTTTTATAATTTTTTTTATCTAGCTTTTGCCGTTATGCCATTTTGAGATTTGACATTTTTATATACTTAGGTGTTGGACGTCAGCCTCAAAACTCTTCCGGCTCAAGTTACTCTACCAACATGTGCAATTTAAATGACTTATTTTATTGACATAATTAAATGTAATAGAGTTGGACATGAGGACATTCTTTGGAGGCTTGGGCCTTGGATATGGTTCATAGCTCCTGTGTGTTAAAATAACCGATATTTTCAGCAAAGACATGGCTAAAAGTTTGTGAACACCTGGCCGTCACACTATGAACTTGTCTACAAGACAGAGTCGCAAAAACTTTGTTCTGCCAAAACATGGTGTTGGTGCTAAAACATGTCTCATGCTTCTTATCTCCCAATCCATGCTTTGTTTTTTGTAAATATGCACACACATACACACATTTTTATCAGATAAAAAGAAGCATATTGCCAAATTAAATTTCATGCATTTTTATGTAGAGTCTGTAACGTTTTTTAATTTAAATCTTTCAATGATCTTAACTGTCATTCAGATGAAACTTGGCCAATTTAGATTTCGCGTGAAAAGACATAAACCTGAAAAAGTGTATTATTCTGAAATGCAAAATTGTTAAGATATTGCAACATGAATTTGACATGGTTACGGACACTACAGCTTTTTTTCTTTTTAAGCTTTTACCAAAAAAAGATCTCTCATATAAAGCACTAAGGTCGCCCTGGAATTTTAATGGTATTTGTGTTAACAGTATAACAGTAATTATTGGGCAAATTACAAAAAGCAATTTTAACTGAATAAACTGTAGTTTCACTATAGACTACATGTTCTATGGCTATGTCTAATTTGAAGGCTTTAAACAAAACCACTGTTGTTAGTAATTTTGGGGGAAAAAATCATTAATTTTGACAGAATGCAACAATTTTTACAGGTCATATGCTTCTAGACATTTACACCAATTTTAGTATCAATACTAAAGAAATATGAATAATTTGCATTTTTAATTATTATAATTTGAAGCAAGACAGTATAACGCTGAAAAACAGCCATTTTTGGGGCACATACAGTATAAAATCATCTCTCCAAAATGGCTGAAGTTAGCAACTTTAAATTTTTAGGAAGCAAGATTGGTCGCTTCCATGTTACATAAACTTCAGAAGTAGCTTCTTTGGCACACACATTTTCTGTATTATATGCATAACATAAATGAAAGTAAAGAAAATCAGCACCGATACTGTGTTTTGGCCGATTCCATTTCGGCCTCAAGCATGGCTCGACTTGACCCAGCGTCCTTCATCATACAAGGAAGACATATATCATGTACTGGCCACGAGGTGCCAGAATAAACTTCCTCTAGCCCTTCAAAACCTTGAGTCACTAGCTTTCTTCACACGAACACTGAATTCCTATGTATTCACTCAGCACTTACTGTAAAGGATAAGCAATATCCAAAAAAGCTCAATAATATTCTCAGACTTGTTAGCCTCAGTATGAGGATTTGTTTTTTTTATGGAAACGCCAAAGCACTCTTGTGATTAAAAATGTCTGCCAAACACTCTAAATGTAAATGTGTAGTTTTTACAGTTAGTGTTAGAGAGCATTTTCATAAGATGAATCACTTGGTGAAGCATGAGGTCATCATATTCCTATGAATGAAACTGCACCAACAAAAATTTCCTGGCAATATTGTGCACCTCTCTAAATAACGCCAGCTGAATCCAAATGAGCGCCTGGTCTTAGTTCTGTATATTGTCTTACATATAACAGTATTTAATGTTTCCCCTTAAGCATGTCTATTAATTACTCACTCACGCCTGGAGCCTATCCCTAAGGAGACTTAGGGCATGAGGCGGGCATGGGCCAATCCATCACAGGACACAAACATACACACACACACACACACACACGCTTATTCACACACTACGGTCAATTAGGAATGCCAGTTACTTTTAATGCTTTAATTTCTTAAACTTGTGATGAAATGTTTTGGTGAATGAAGGAGTAAAATTGATTGACATTTGCAAAAGACTTCAAGCACAGAACAAGGATGAGACTCTTGGCCGCAGTAAAACATTTGAATGGTGCAAACGTTTTAAAGAAGGTCATATGTCCATGAATGATGATCCAGTCATTTCCGTGAACATTCAGCAAAGTGGTACTTCTGATCCTTGAAAATCGACATCGCCAATCTGCTGTGGGAACTGTCTCATTAACGCAACACAATCATTCACAAACACCACTTGCACACACCTTTGGTCCTTAATATTCTGTATTGCTTCCTTTAGCATCAATTATGGCACGCAGTCTTTTGTAATAATTGTGCACGAGATCCTTAATTCTCAAAGGTGGAATAGCTGCCCATCCTTCTTCGACAAAATGCCTCCAGTTCCTGCAAATGTTTTGGTTGCCTTGCATCTCCCCAAAGTGCCTCAATGATATTGAGGTCAGGAGACCGTGATGGCCACTCTAGAACCTCTTATGACCTCATCTGAAGCAGGTTGTCTGATCTCGGCTCCGGCGTACTGAGAACTTTCTACCTTGATGGTATCCAAGCGCTAGTGAGTGCACTAGTGTAGCAGGAGATTATATAGAGAAATAAAGGGTGTTTTCACTCTCATACCTGTGTACTGTTATTCTGCGCAATCAAAAGTCCCAGATTGACTTGAACACCCTAATCTGAGCAGACTTTAAAGCTGCCGTTATAAGCAGACTCATCATACACCTATTGTATGCACAGACGTCAACTAATTGGTCCACCTCTTTACCAGTCAGAGTGTTTGTTTTTTTTAGGCCATGTGTTGCATATGACATACATCGGACAGAAATAGAATAGGATGTAAATAATTACCGGAAGGCAACCCGATTCCATTCATATCAAAGCAGACAAGAGCAGGACAAGCTGACATGCAGGTGGTGAACGACACACAGATTTTGGCACCCTCTTCATTATGTGGTCCCTGACAGAATAGACTTGTAACTACTAAACAACAATGGTTCGCATCTGTCACATGGTGACTAATCTCGAATTAGACTGAAAGTGCACTGCACATATTGCAAAGGTATACAATTTTGTAGATCAAAGCAGGGAGAAAATAATGTACATTGCCGTGAAAAGGTATTTTCCGGATTTTTTTGTTTGTTTGTTTGTTTTTTGCATAATTGTCACACACAGATGATTCAGATCATCAAACAAATGTTTATATCATGCGCAGCATATTGTGAGATCTTTTACCGTGCTTTGTCAATCAGGTTCTATTTAAGTGATTTCCTGATTCAACAGGTCCGGCAGTAATAAACCCTGAGTGTGGCAAGTGAAATTTAACTGAGCTTTCCGAAGTATGTGTCTTATCACATTTCATTCATGATTTAGCAATGGTGGGGGGATTGGGGTATGGGGGGCAATTACTTTTTTACATAGGGCCAGGCCGATTTGGACAGCTTTTTTCCCCTTAATAAGTGGAAATCATTATTAAAAAACTGCACTTTGTATTTATTCAGGTTATTTTTGTGTAATATTACTTACACAATTAATGAATTATTATGATTGATGATTGCAATCATTTAAGTGTGACAAATAGCAAAAAAAAAAAAAAATCAGGAAGGGGCAAATACTTTTTCATGGCACTATAGTATAAGACCTTGCAGTGGTCAAGTTTTCTTCTCCTTCTTCTCTCCAGCACTCTGGGTCCCCACTACTGGCACATCGGCTGCCCCGGATGTGGGTGGCATGATCGGTTTAAATGGTTAGAATTTCCATACGGTTTCTTGTCTGATTTTCCTGGTTTCCCGGTTCTGGTCACCGCGGCGAGATGATCACCCTCCTCCTTTTTCAGCTGGGCTTGGGATCATCCCAAATAGGTTTGGTAAAATTAAAGGTACTATTATAACGAGAGCTAGTCACACGTCTAAAGTACACGTCGTCAACCCACCAAGCACTCCGAGGCGGGAATCGAACCCGCGACCCTGGAGGAGTGAGTGCCAACCACTAAGCCACAGTGTTGCCGATCATTTTTTAAAATTTTTTATTCTTGTTCCATGAATACCAGTGCAGATTCACTTGGCTAATCCCATCG
This sequence comes from Leiocassis micropogon, assembly GCA_028565275.1. NCBI lineage: Eukaryota > Metazoa > Chordata > Actinopteri > Siluriformes > Bagridae > Leiocassis > Leiocassis micropogon. The sequence goes on from JAOVVA010000021.1 coordinate 10,062,065, forward strand.
TTTCTGATCAAAATACACTTGCTCATTTTGATTATGGAGTTTTATTTTATTTTTTAAAAGGAACACAATGTATTATGCATTAAGCAAAAACTGTTCTTTTATTGCCTCTGAACTCCCAGGAATTTTTTGCACCAGTTAATGTTTATCGTTTCCTCTAGTCATTAGTTCCATGAATCATTTCCATGAAGGTAATTGTTTATGTGTGTGAGAGTGTGGCTCAGGTTGTGTATGTACTCAAAGCATGTTTGTTAAGGTTCTTCCAAGAACTGTATTGAAAAGCCCACAACCAGGAACAAACCCCAGGCAGACATACCGTATCAGTTATCAGAGTTCACACAGGGAGGTGCAGTAAAGGTGAAAAACAGAGGCAAGACGAACCGATAAAAGTGAGTGTGTGTGAGCAAGGTTAGGGATGCCATAGAATCACGTTAGACATGTCTGAGAAAACTGCTCAGCTGCAAACAGGTAAAAACTATTTCTTTCCACAAGAGACATACAGCTTTCAATCAAGGTGAGACTATTATTCAGGCCTGAGCCTTGAAAATCGACAGATAACTTTTCTCCAACTTGCAGAAGAGACGTATCTGTCTGTGTCAACTGTACACACAATCATTCACCAACACCAACTTGCACGTTTCAAGAACTCAGCTGGCAGTTATCATCACGTCCCCCGTACAGTCCTGACCTCGCTCCAAATCATTTCCACATGTTTGGGCCAGTAAAGGAGTTCCTGAGAGGCCAGTGTTTCAGATGTGAATCAAACTAGCAGTTCTCAGCGTACTGAGACAACTTTCTACCTTGATGGTGTCCAAGCACTAGTGAAACTGATCAGTGCATCAGTGGAGCAGCGGATTATATAGAGAAATAAAGAGAGTTTTTACTCTCGTCACTGTGTTCTGTTATTCTGCACAATCAAAAGTCCTGGTTTGACAATTAAACAATTATCAATATTTTTTTGTGATTATTTGTTCTTTTTAATTAAAAACTAACGATAATATTCATAATAATGATATATTATTATGAATTCGCCTAATATTTGCTAAAATGTTTGAATACTACATCTTATGGTTTCACTTGTTTTTGGGATACGTGCAAAAAGAAAGATTTTTCACTTCAGGGAAATATGTACTGTACTTGGCCAAATTTCCTAAAATACAAGTTTTCCCAAACCTGGAGCCAAATACACATGCACAAGCAAGACAAGCAAGCCTGAATATAAACTGACTAATTAATAAGTTAATTAAGTTAATAAGATAAAACAGGTGAGAAAATGGAAACAGGGTGAGAAAATCAGGAAACAAAGACTGTATAATTCGGAAAATGGCATAACAGGTAATTGCTGCTTCATAAAAGAATAAATACATTTTTTACTGAATTATTTTCAGTGATTAATTTTTTGGAGGTTCTTGGATTTCCAGACCCCTTGCGGGCCCCATTATTTTTTATAACAGATTTTATAAGACATAATTGCAATGTAATCAGTGTTGGGTGTAAGGCGTTACAAAGTAACACATTGGAGTACTTAGCTTACTTGGATTACTTTTTTGATGTAAAGAGTAATCTAACGCGTTAGGTCCGCCATTTAAGTACTCAGTTATTTAGTTATTTTATCAAAAATGTAATCCGTTATTCAGACAATATATGCAATCCGTGAGCCAGACAGAAGTCATTCCCAATCCGTTGTGTGTATGTGTGTGTGTGTGTGTGTGTGTGTGTGTGTGTATGTTTGTGAAAGTCGTCCTACAAGCCCCGCCCCCGAT
>JAOVVA010000021.1:10064340-10076108 GCA_028565275.1 Leiocassis micropogon
GATGATGGTAGAATAATTATAAAGGTCTTGACTAAAACAACATGCATGAGGAATCACAAAGGAGTTTTCATTTTCTATAATCAGAAAGTAACGCTGTAATGTAACTGATTACTTTTTAAAGACTGTAATTTTGTAATGTAATTAGTTACTTTAAAAAGTAACGTCCCCCAACACTGGTCATGACCAACATTACGGCGAGTCACAACAATGGACAATGGAAAAACCGTTAACTGACATTAGGTTACTATTTCTTTTTATTCATAATTATGTTCGAGGTGTATTATAAATAACAGGAAGATGACCTGATGATTACCTTGATGACGTACCGGATTACCTGAGGCATTTCAGACATGAAGTCAAGGAAAACCTTCTACCTTTATGGTATCCAAGCACTAGTGAAACCCTGAAATAAGTGCATTAGTGTAGCAGCGGATTATATAGAGAAATAAAGGGAGATTTGTTTTTTCTTCTCATCACCGTGTTCCGTTATTCTGTACAATTAAAAATCCTGATTTGACAATTGAACAATTTCTAATAATCTTTGTGGTTATTTGCTCTTTTTAATTAAAATGAATAATATTATTAATAAAACAGATTAATATTTGCTAAAATGCTTAAATACTGTATTACAGCTTATGATTTCCCTTGTGTTTGGGATACGTGCAAAAAGAACGCTTTTTCACTCCAGGAAAATATGTAGCTCGCCAAATTTCCTAATAAAAAAAGATAAAAGAGTAAAAGATAATCTAGCAATTGATCGCTTCTGTTCTGCTGGTTGTTTTCATACGTGGTTGGCTTTGAAACTTATTAAAAGCAGAAACAAGCGTGTGAAAACGGATGAAGAAAGTAATAAGGATAGCTCATTTGCAGAAGTTTGATATGTTATCATAATGTGATTACAACAGACAATGTACAAATATCTGATTCCTCTTGGATTTGGTGCTGTTTGCTAGTAATAGTGCTTCTATTGCAAATGAGGCGAATATGCTGTGCTTTACGCTTCATTAAATGAGGTGCAGGTAACGTTAGCTAATACTGACATTTCAAGCTTTCTAATTAATACCTAACTAACTGATCCAGGGTTGAATCTCAAATACTGTTAAATGGAAAGCTAGTGCACTATATAGAGTGTTTGATAGGGTGTTAAACAACAGACACAAGTTATTTTCATGTATATTCGTCTGGATCGAGGCTACAGGAAGTGTTAGCACATAAGGAATCAGGAAGCGCAATGAGGTAAAGGTAAGTTAGCTTAAGTTACTTTATTTAGGGGGTTGTTTCATGGGCATAAAGATCACATCATCTTCTAAAACCTTATAGTGTTGAAGCCCTTGTTCCACACACTAAGTAGTGCCCTTGATCAGGGGTTAGAAAGGGATTTGGAATTTAGGCTTGTGTTAAAAAGCTAGCTATTTTTGTAGCTCGCATTAGTCGTGAAACACAACATGGACGGTTAAAGGCAGTTTGGAATGACTAACATCAACTTCTCAATGAGACAAAGTGTTGTTTGAGTTGACATAACGTCATCAGATGTGTTTTCTTGCTCAAAGTGCCTCAGTGTCTGTTTGTGCATGTGAGATTTTTAGCACTGTCATCCGGTAAGTAACGTTCACTATTGCTGCCCAGAAGTGGGCGGGACCATGGCGGACTGACATTGTGAGGTCAGGTGTAAAAGGTGTAAACACAAAAAAACTCCAGTGTTTAATTATCATTTTACAGTGTTATTATAATCGCAATTAGACTCAAACTGTGTAGAGTTGCTCCATATACAACATGTTTCTGCTGGGGTCTCCAAAATTTTATCATTTCATTAATATTAACAATTGTAACTTATGTAACTTTGTAAATAAAAAATAGTAAGTTATAAAGGGCTGCATTTTGACTAGCACCAGCACTCACTGTGTTCAAGCTTGGTACCATATCCAACAAACTTTTCTGAATGTAACAAACCCTAAAAGATAGATTGGATGGATGGATGAATGAATGGATGGATGGATGGATGGATGGATGGATGGATAGATAGATAGATACTTTATTCATCCCCGTGGGGAAATTCACAGATCCAGCAACTGTAAAATTTTAATAATCAATGAAGTATACTTGTCAAATATAAACAGCAGTTTGGGATTAAATAATTAGATATTAAAGTTCCACATGGTGGTGGTGGCATGATGGCTTAGTGGTTAGCAGTTTTCTCAGTTTTGCATGCAGATTAGCATAATTGGTGCTCCAAAGTCCTCAATAAGCAGTATCTTTAATGAGTGATTGAGGGATTTGCACATGTTGCATAGTCAAGAGCGATACTGAACTCGGGTGACGTAGCTGAGGTTGAGGAACTTGAACTTTAATTAGAATGGTTTACAGGCAGGGTTTTTTTTTTTCATGGACACTGTATCAGATTGCATTTTTACTGCAGGTGTCCTGTTGTTGGATTATAAAGTAACAGGATGATAGAGTCAACAATATTTCCCGAGCTGTTTGCTTTACTACACTCACCAGAGCAATCACAACAATGAAACCTGTTCTGTTATCATTTCTGTAGCCATAAAGGGGATGTGATATGAAGGACAACATGACAAATTGATGAAAACAAAGTGAGAAATGGTCGCTAGTCTTTAAATAGGTTTTGGTGTGTGTGTGTGTGTGTGTGTGTGTGGGTGAGTGTGTGCCAAGTCATTAATCATCAACCAGAATTTCCCCTGTTTAAAGTAGTGAGCTGTATGTTTGCTTTTGTAGCCACACACCTGGCATGTACTATATTGTGTGTACACTCCTAAAAACATTTCCTTCTTATAAGTATATCAAGAAAAACTGATTGAATATATAGACACACGCACACACAGAAACTGGCTTATTATTACATTTCTGTGTGACTTTTGATGATCGATGGTTCTGGCATTCCAGGATTTCCGAGGCAGATTGTTAAATGAGATGAGAGTTTCAATCTGCTGTTTTCACTCTAATAGTTGTTCACGCTTTTCCCTGTTTACAGTTTCAACCCATGTGTTGCTTTTCTGAACTACCACACCTCGCTCCAATACATAACAACACGTAAAGACATAACTGGGTCAGATCCAGCCGCTCCTATTTTTGCACCAACACCCTGGCCGATCTGTTTTGACAGATCCGATTAAAGGTGCATTAGGAATGATGAGGTCTCTTTATTTATTCATTTATTTCTTTTCAAGATTAGGTCTCTTACAGTTTTCACATTTGAAGGATGTAAAAGAATAAAGAATAAAAATAAATAAATAAAACATATATTGCAGTTTGTGGCACTTGAATAAAATGAAGAACATTTAGTCCTGAACCATAAATACACATACGATTGGTGTTCAAGTTGAACCAGAACTAAGTGCTTCCTTAATGTTTTGAGCTGCATTTATCACAATATTGTATCAAGGTTTATATACAGATTTCTAGTAATATGGTACAAAAACAAAACAAAAGAAAAGAAAAATGTTGCAACTTAAAACTGCAAATTTCTCTAATATTTCTAATTAGAAAAATATTATCTTTATTATGAATATAAATTAAATAAACTTTTTGTTAAAAAACAAATCTAGGTTTTTTTTTTAAACTATATTTTAGTACTAGTTAATAACCATTTATTAATTAATGGTTAATAGTAATTTAATAATAGGAAATATATCTGTATGGTAGGTAGCTATATATAAGATATTTTTTCTTTATAGGATTGCATTTTATGTCCTTATAACATAAAATGCAATTGTATAAGTAATACTATAATTATTTAAAATTAATGTAAATAAGCAAATTTTAATTTTAATACATATAATATTTATTTACATAAAAAGCGGGGGGGGGGTATTTTACTTTACAATATTCAAAACTAAGTAAAAGTTTTTTTATATTCCTTCACTGAGGCTTTTTTATATAAATAAATAAATAAATAAGATACCCCAAGCTTCATAATATTTACATATGTACACATGAACCCATAATCTTATTTAATTTCAATATTTATTTATTGTAAATAGGGGCTTGTGCTCTTCCGCTTAGATGCTAACTGCATGTTATTGGCTTTGTACACGTGCTGTACTTTGCACAATGACAATAAAGCTGAATCTAATCTAATCTAATCTAATCTAATCTAAATTTCACAGAAGCTTCATAACACCCAGCCCTGTATACAAGACGAATAACACTGAACATGTATGAAGGTTCCAAATGTTTCATCTTGGCACATCTGAAATCTTTTAGTTGTGCTTTTGACACAAAATCCTCTTTATGTTCCATAATAATAATAATAATAATTAAAAAACAAAATAATAATAATAATGACACTTGTAGAGATTCTTTTTTGTGGATTTTTCGAGTTACTATTTATTGTGTATTGCACTCAGTCGGGTGTCAGCGGGATGGAATCTGGGCCAAGGGGACAAAATACGGGAACCTTATGTAGGCAAAAGGGCACTTACGTCTGCTCTCAAAACATATTTTGTTCTCAGCAGGATCAAAATAAACACAGGTGACTTCTGGAGCACAGGGCAGTCAGGATGACCTCATGCTGGTACGAGTTTGTTGTGAAGCCAGTCAGACTGGAGGCGTGTGATGTCATACGTGAAAACACATGATGTTACTCTAAAGTGAAGGTGTTGCATGAAAATGATTCAGTGTTTATTTCGGCATGCTCTGAAAGTTAAGAAGCGCCCTGTTCGAAAGGTAGCGTCCTTAAAACGTCTGCTTTATAATGTTCTAAGAAGGTTGCTCAAACAACTGAGAGCAAACACTTGCGTTATGGAAAGATTGTTACAGTAATTAATGTTCCCCCATGAACATACTGTAGTAGGACGATTTAATCACTGTGGGTCACATTCAAGGTTTGTGACTTGAATCCAAAAACCATGTCCATATTTGCACGGGAAAAGTTCTGTTTATTCGCGGTTTTTCAACTCTGTGTAAACACACAGTTTAAATCGTAGTCATGTCGAAAATAGAAAAAGGAGAAAAAGCAGTGAATGTTTGTCTTTTCCAGTGGAGATACAGCAGGATACCTGAAATTGAATACAAAGTGAATTTTGCATAACCATCAAGTCATGTTTAATGTATATGTCACCGGTTTGAATTGCCGAAATTAATGAGATAGAATAAAAAGTTTTGCTTTTGTTCTGCGTTGTTGTTTTTTTATATTTAAATAATTTTAAAATATTTTAAGTTTTGTTCATAATGTTGAAGGAATGATACTAATTATAGACTTAATTATAGAATTAATTAATAGTTTCATCTGTAGTTTGCTTAAATGGTTTGCTGTAGGACTTTTTATTGTCACACTTCTGAGATTAAAAAACTCCTTCTATTTCTCTACATAATCCCCTGCTACTCTAATGCACTCATCCCAGTGTTTCACTGGTGCTTAAATACCATTAGGGTCGAAAAAATTCTCAGAAGGCCATGATCAGACTGCCTGCTTCAAGTTTCAAATGCTGGCCTCCCAGGAACTCCTTTAACAGCCCAAACATGTGGAAATGGCTTGAAGCGAGGTCAGGACTGTACGGGGGCGGTGGCGATAACTCCCAGCTGAGTTCCTGTTACGTGCAAGTGGTGCTGGTGAATGATTGTGTGTCCAGTTCACACAGACAGATGCATGCTTGGCAAGTTGGAGACAAGCTATTTGTTGATTTTTATAGATCAGGTGTTCCACTCGCTTAATGTCAACAGGAACACCAAGCCACCTGGAGCCACATCATTTAGAATCGCACAGGGTTCTTGGTTTAGCATGGTTTAGCAAGTCCTGGTTTGACTTGAACGCACCTCGTACATTAATACTAATACTACTCCTGATAAAGAAATCAAGGAAAATGGACTGTGTGTGTGTGTGTGTGTGTGACTCTTGCTTAAGTTAGCATTTCTGTATTAAACCCTCACTAGCATGCTTAAGTCTAAATGATTGAAAGAATTCTTAAAATATCCAGACAAAACCCGCAGATTGAATGTTGGAACCAAAACCTTCTAGCGATTCAGAAAATGCTCCACTAAGCAAATATGGCGAGCTGTCGACGGGGTTGAATTTTGCACAGCATATATTATTTAAACCTGAGCACCGATTTCTTAAAGCAAACCATGAACACTTGGACCTAATAGAATTTTTGTGGTTGAAACCAAACACACTGAAGTTTTTCCACAGCAGAGCTCCGGTCGGGACGCGGGATTGCTGAATATCCCGATTCTGTGGAAACTATTCCTCCTGTTCTGAAACTCGATTTATTAAACGTGTCTTTCCCTCTCTACCTGTGACAACACACTTTGTATCTTTATAACTTTCCCCTTAAATCCAGTTTTTATTTTTACGGCTTTATGTGCACATCATCTATTCAGATATCTCCCACTTTTTCTCTTTTTTTTCTCTTTATTTGTCTTTCTTTCTAACTCCATCCTACTGCATGAGGCGTACTCTCGTACTTAATGTGATGGATCAGGCGTAGTTGTGAATTTGATTTAAGTGCATGGAGAAAGGCTCTAAACGCCAGAGAGATGGACGGCCGGGGATCGTATTGCATTAAGTAGGTCTGGGCAGCAAAACGTGCCAAACGGCAAGTGCTCCACCTTCTCTGCCTCAAACTACCCGATTGCCTCCCCACCCATTTTTTTTTTTTAGACTACGCTTCACAGATAAGACCATAAACAGGACTGTAAAGGTGTGAGACAAACTGTAAAAACACTGACTGTCTCTCAAGCTCACAGCACAGAAGATCGAAGCTGCGCTTTGTTTCCACTTCAAACAGGTAAAAATGTTTTAAACATTTTTAAAATAAGCTATTTAATTTATTTAATATTACTCATTAAACATTATGTATTCATGCCTGTTTATTCTTCAGTATATTGCATATACTTACTCATGATCCTGTATTGACAGTAAAATCAACTTTCTTTTTCAATGTATAATATTGATTTCAACTCAATTCAGTTTTATTTGTATAGCACTTTTAACAACTGTTATTGTCGCAAAGCAGCTTTACACAGTCAAAAGGAACTACGGGCGTTTGTAAGAAATGTGAATGTGTTTGTATGCCACAGCACTATGGAGTTCTCGGATCTCATTTATTAGAAGTTGTTGATATTTACTTAATATGAACATGCGCACACAGCTTATTTACATAAACTTTTTGATACTATAAGAAAAATAAGAAAAAAAGTGTCATGTTATTTAATAAAGACATGCAATTATATATATATATATATATATATATATATATATATACACAGACACACACACACGGGCAGTATGTATATAATATCTGATATATATTATATTAATTTTATATTCATAATATTATAGCAATAAATTTAGTATTAAAACATTTATACAAGTTTTTATAAATATTTATAAAAGTTCCTGAAGTGTTTATATATAAGTAGCATAAAAGAAATAAACAATAACCTGTCCTATTGTATTCCTTACTACTACTATTTACCGATTTAAAGGTCCCGTATTTTACTATTTCTTTAACAGGTTAGAAAAGGTCTCGTTTCATCAAAGTGTGTGTATTAATTCTCCCACTGAAATAACTATCAGATAATCCTTTTTTAATACCTTAAACTCTCCCCTGTTTCACTCCTATTCCAAAGATGCTGTTTTAGTGTCTATGTAAATGAGCTCCTGCTGAGCCACGCCCCTCAGAGAACAGCAGAACTGGACAGCAATCTGGGGGGAGGAGCTGTCTTCTTACGTGAGTTCACAATAGGGGGAAAATCTAATTGACTTGTTTAGGGCTTGAAGACCAAACTGAATGTTAAAAATGAATAAAAAGTAAACCTTGCATCACCACCATCATCATCATAATAAAAAAAATAATAAAAAAAATAAAATAATAATAATAATAATAATAATAGAGCGCTTTTAAAGTTAATCGGCATTTGGGGAAGTCAGTGCTTTGTCAGCAATTTGCTAGCCCTGTGTGTGTGTGTGTTAGGAGAAAAAAACCTGATGAGGTTCAAATTTCTTTAAGTGCACTTTGAAAACAAATGAAGGAATGTGTTTATTCTGGCAATACATACAGTACAGTGCATGCGAGCACACACACACACACACACACACACACACATTACTGAGGTATGAGAGCAATCAGCTGTAGTTTTGTTTCCGTAGGCACTGGCTAGGTTTGCCACACAAGTGATATGAGCACAGTTTAGCAGCGTCAAGGCCGTCATGCATAAGGCTCGAGTTATAGCTTAAAAACTTTTAAATACTTCCCCTAAAAACCATACTTACTGTATAAGCAGACTGTTGAAGAAAGATTATATGAAAAGCATTCCTTAGGAGGAATTTAGGATCCTCCTCAGGAGATATGTAATTCTGGAAACAAATGATGTAATCCATTAATCTGTACAGTTTCTAGTCTGGAATGAGTCTCTGATGATGCATCAAGCACTGATCTGAGGTTCAGAAGAAGCTTTGCAAACCTAAAAGTGTCTAAATCAGGAGAGAGAGTGTTCAAAGGTGGAGTAATAGTTAGCACTGTCACCATGCACCACCACTTTTTGGGTTCAAATCACGCCTCGGGTCTGTGTGCATGGAGTTTGCATGTTCTCCCCGAGACATGGAGATTAGGCTGATTGACGTTCCCAAATTGTTCGGGTTGTGATAATGAGTGTGTGTGCCCTGCAATGGATTGGCACCCTGTCCAAGGTGTACCCCGCCTCGTGCCCTAAGTCTCCTGAGATGCTCCAGGCCACCCACGACCCTGAATACAGGATAAAGCGGTATAGACAAAGAGTGATTGAGTGAATGAGTTCCTAGGGAGGAATATTCTGCAAAACCAATGATGTAATATAATAATCTATGCAGTTTCTAGTCTGAAATGAGTCTCTGATGATGCATCAAGCACTGAGTGATCTGAGCTGAGGTTCAGGAAACGTAAGATTGTCTAAATCAGAGCAGAAAGCGTTCCAAGATTTAATGAAAGATTGTATAAGAAAACTCAGCCCCCTTATGTGTCCTATACATCACTCGTCATCTCCTAATCCAATGACTAAACCTTTTCTCTTTCATTTCCCTTCATTCTCCTACGCCTCATCCTCCTCATAAGCCTCCTCCTGGCTCGCCTCGTCCCTCGCTCCCAACCACCCTCCCTCCGTCAACCCTCTCCTCGCATCAGCCGAATCCATTTTGCAAATGATTGTGCGCGGCTACGGAGACGGGAATGAGCCGGTGGTGCTATTTTTAGCTCAAGCTAAAGGAGGGTGGAGGGAGTGAGCGAGTGAGTGAGTGAGTAAGTGACTGAGTGAGAGAGCGAGCAAGAGAAAGAGCGTAGACAGAAAGGGAGAGAGGGAGAGGGAGTCCAGGAGAGTGCATACGTAGGGAAGAAAGAGAAGGAGAGCGAGGCGGGGGAAAGCATTGTTTTTCCTCGTGGAGCAGCAGTTGAGTGCTGGGCTGTGGCAGGGAGAAGTGGCAGCTGTGAAGAACAAGGAGAGAAGAGGAGACACGTTCTTGAGACTCGCAGGTACCACAGACGTAGGTGAGGTGGGAGCATCCTTATCGTCTCGGTATTCCTCATCCTTCTCTGGGTCGGTGTTTAGCTCTGGCTCTTGAATATTCAAGAAGAAAGGAAACAATGTGAATGATGGAAGGATTTAGATCCATTCTTATCTGATGTGATATGGAATAATATGCGCAGAAGTTCAATGCACTCCCAATGCAATTTCGGCCACCGCTGCTTGGCTACCAGGTGTGCATTGTGTGGAGGAGTTAGGAGGAAGCAAAAAAAAATAATTCTTCCTTTGTGTCTTTTTTTTTTTAAGCCCTTTGGTTTTTCAGAGCTTAGAAAGCGATTGCCAGAATTAGGTGGTAAACATTAGGAGAGAAAGGGGTTGGGAGGGGGAGATGGAGGGGGCGGTGGGTTATTTACTTTGTTTGTTCGCTCAAATGCTGAAAAGGCAAGAGCAAGCTGGAAGTCTTTGAGCGTATGCAGAAATATTGAGAATATATTTAGAGATGATGTGTCTGTGGTGTGTTTATTTGTGTGCGTGTATGTGTGTGTACGTGTATATGTGTGCTGTGTGCATGTCTGCGCTCTCCAGTCGAAATGAAATCTGATATGTAACGGGAAGAGGAGTTACCATGGAGACTGGGCTTGCACATTTTCCTGTAACTGATGTCTCACGTTATGTGCATCGATTATTTGCAGTTACAGTGGCGAACCGGCAAGATTAAGAAAAGAAAGAAAAAAAAAAAGAAATGAATGGTCTAATATGCAGACGATTATTACTTGCATGAAGAATTTTAAAAGGATGTACAGTATGTACAGTATACATGGTGACATAATTGTATACAGGATATGAAAGTGCACCATATATATGAGTATAGATGAGGAGACAATAACAAAGCCATGTTTGTTTATGCAGCAATGCGGCCCAGGTCTAGACTTCTGGCTAAGCGGGGCCTCCCGACCATCCGTGAGGGTTCGGAGGAGCTCGTGCACGACCTGAACCAGACCAACAGCCAGCACAGCAGTGCGCAGGACTACTTCCACTCCATCTGCCAGCTGGCCCGGCCTACTTTTCCCTTACACGAGCCAGACCGTGACATCCTGTCCATCGGCAGACTGGATTCTCCGAAGCCGTGCTTGCGTCCTCATCGTCTGCGCCAGCTTGTCCAGCCCCTAACCTGCCCCGTTGACGCCTCCACGACCCAGTCACCCAAGGTGGAATCACCGGGGCCATCGTCCTCAGCGCCAGATCAAGCCCAAGGCTCCGAGCAGGACTGCCCAACCTCTGCTGACCCGTTGGAGTATCTCTACGGCTACAGAGAAGCAGAGGCTTTCTCTTCCTCCACCAGAAGGGGCAGCGTTCCACTTCGCAGAGCACGCAGCGTGCCCTGTCCTGGGCTTGATATCCAGAACAAAAGTTGTCCTAATTTGCATCTACCAGGGTCCGTCCCGTCTCCTGTTGTGCCACAGCGCTCGCCGCTCAGCAGGAAGAAGCTAGATAGCGCCAAGGTCGATGGCGCCCCTTCTGGTTGGAGGGCGAAAAGCAGCCGCAGCATGGACAAACAAACAATCGTGTCGCAGTGGATCTCGGAGTGCCGGAGCGCATGGAGGGAAGCCCGTATCCGTGCCTGCATGCTCCCTGCCATCGCCGAGAAGTAACGCTGCTCCGTAACGCTTGTCCCGCAAGCTGTATCTCCAGTCGTTGTCTAAAAAAAAAAACATTGATCAACATCACAAATATCACAACTAGAGGAATGATGTGACTTCCCGGTTTTCAGGTTTATATTCCTAACCATTTTTAGGTGTAAACTAAGCAAAAAGTGACCCTATAGATGGTGACCTGTTAATGCCACACCATAGTGTAGAGTTACGCTAAATGTCAGTGATTAAACTGGTCAGTGTCAGTCCAGTCATGTCCAGTTGTGATCAATTACTGTATTGGTTGTTGGAAGACTTTAACATTGTTTAGTGATTTGAAAAAAAAAAAAAAACATAAAAAAATACAGTACTAAAATAAATTGCTCGGTATTTATATTTTAGATTGTAGAAAATGATCCGATGTCAGGAGAATGATTCAATTCAATTCAATAAAATTTTATTTGTAGAGTGCTTTTAACAATTGACATTGTCGCAAAGCAGCTTTACACAATCAAAAGAATTATTTGTTTGTATGAGAAGTGAATGTGTATGAATCAAAATGATAAGACTGTCCCTGATGAGCAAGCTGAGGACGATGGCGACGGTGGCAAGGAAAAAACTCCCTGAGATGGTAATAGGAAGAAACCTTGAGAGGAACCAGACTCAACAGGGAACCCATCC
>JAOVVA010000021.1:10083351-10110002 GCA_028565275.1 Leiocassis micropogon
AGGACGTTTGATCGAGCCCACTCATCTCCTGCAGGAAGTTTGATCGAGCCCACTCATCTCCTGCAGGACGTTTGATCGAGCCCACTCATCTCCTGCAGGAAGTTTGATCGAGCCCACTCATCTCCTGCAGGACGTTTGATCGAGCCCACTCATCTCCTGCAGGAAGTTTGATCGAGCCCACTCATCTCCTGCAGGACGTTTGATCGAGCCCACTCATCTCCTGCAGGAAGTTTGATCGAGCCCACTCATCTCCTGCAGGACGTTTGATCAAGCCCATTAACTATTGAATGAAGTTTGATCGATCTCAACTTCTCCTGCATGTAATTTGTTCAATCCCATTCTCTCCTGCAAAGACGTTTGATCGATTTCACCAATTTCTGCATGAAGTTTGATCAAGCCCACCAACTCCAGCATGAAATTTCATCAAGCCCACCAACCCCAGCATGAAATTTCATCAAGCCCACCAACCCCAGCATGAAATTTCATCAAGCCCACCAACCCCTGCATGATGTTGGATCAATCTCATCACTCTGCATGAATTTTGATTGATTTTACCCTTTCCCACATGAAGTATATCTCAAGCCCACATGACGTTTGACAAATCCCGCCCACCCTCACATAAATTTTAACCAAACCCTACAACTCCTACAAAAGGTTTGATCAATCACATCAATTCTTACATGAAGTTTGGACCAGTCCTGCCCACCCTCACATGAGATTCTCACTAATCCCACCCACTCTTTCAAGAACTCTAACCAATTTAAATTGAGTTAACCAATTAACTCTAATTAATCCTGCCCACTTGCTCTTACAGTTTGACAATCCCAGTTTCTTGCATTTGTTACAGTGAATAAGCTAAAAGCAAAGGAGCCGCCAAGCTGCGTTAAAAGAATTTAATAACATTCTGTTGCCTGTTAATTAATCCATCCATCCATCCGCGTAGCTGGGAAACAGAACTCAAATCTGTGTTTGAAGCGGATTACTGTCCCGTCGCATCACATTTCACTTTAATAATTGTGTGTGTGGTAGTGACAAACGTAACCGCAATCACTGTACTTAAGGGTGCGGCTGTAATTAGAGAAAGGCGTGAAACCGAGAAGTGTGCAGATCTCACGTGAGATCGGACAGGGTATTCCAGATCTGTGAACAGAAATGCAATTTTCATAATTGTTAGTAGTAGTAGTAGTAGAGTTGTAGGATAAAGAATTTATTTTAAACATTAAACGATAGAAGATTTAGTAGTTTCAATGCCCTGTCTCTTTTACAGTTCTCTCTCCCTGCGTATCCCACAATGCTTAGCGTGCGACCTTCCGCTTGTGTGGCTCAACCGGTTCCAGCCCTATAGCAGTACTACCTCAGGCCTCAACCTCCTGCCCTGGTAAATACACACACACACACACACACACACACACTAATCTCAGTGCAAGTTTTAATGAGCTGCACGTTCCTGGACGCCTTTCACAGAGAGAGGGAAAAAGTTCAGCAGTTCATAAACACAGGCGTTTCAGCTTTATGCTTGTCCCAGTTGGCTTCCTTCCTATTAAGAGCTATACAGTATATGATGATGTCACTATCTGGGGAAACATATGTCCTCCGTTACCTGTCATTTACCCCTCAGTCAGGTGTTTTCCCAGCAGGTGTACATTTACTGTTAATCGCTATTGCATCAGCACCTGTATCAGCAGTGTAATTCCAGTACTGAACCATAAAATTGTACTGGTTGTACATTAGTTTTTTAAACAGCTGTTAAGGTAATGCTCATCCTGCAGTTTTAGGAAAACAGGATAAAGGACTTTTTATCCATGTACACAGTGCTTGTGTCTTATTTTTTATTTTTGGTCAATGTGGGATCTGGGAATGTGGGACTTTTATGTAACTTTTTTTTTTTTTTTTTACAGCGTTTGAAAAAGTATCATTATCAAAGCAGAAATCTATCACTGAGGGTTTTTTTTATCGTAAAAAATGTACTGAGATGAATTCAAACCTGTGAAACTCACAAACATGTGGTCTGTATATCTGGGGAACGTTTGATACTATAAACTAGCGTTCCAGATTAACTCGTAGTCGAACATCTTTACTATATATTAACATCTCCAGTAACACCAGATAAAACAACCAATGCCTATTCTATTTTGTATTGTTTCAGTATCACGCGTTTATAAATATCCCAGGTTTCGTTACAATTCTAAACATACACTATATTGGCAAAAGTATTCGCTCTCCTGCCTTCACATGCATATGATCTTGAGTAACATCCGACTCTTAATCCATAGGGTTTAATATGATGTTGGCCGCACCCCCTTTGCAGCTATAACAGCTTCAACTCTTCTGGGAAGGCTTTCCACAAGGTTTAGGAGAGGAATTTTCCCATGGAATCTATGTATATTATAATTGGATGTTACTCAAGTTCATATGCGTATAAAGGCAGGTGAACGAATACTTCATCAGTCCACAGCACTTGTTTCCAAAATGCATCAGGCTTCTATAGATGTTCTGTTGCATACTTCTGACGTTGGAGTTTATGATGGGGATGCAGGTAAGGTTTTCTTCTACCGACTCGTGCACCACCACTCCTGAGTCTGCTAAATCCTCCTGCAGGTTTTTTGCAGTCAAATGGGGGTTTTGATTTGTCTTTCTGACCAGTATATGAGCAGTTCTCTCTAAAAGTTTTCTTGGTCTTCCAGATCTCGTCTTGACCTCCACAGTTCCCCTGAACTGACATCTCTTAATTACATTTCTCACTGTGGAAACTGTAGGCTGACAACGTTTGCTATCTTCTTGTACCTTTCTCCTGCATTGTGGGCATCAATAACTTTGATTTTCAGAGTCTTACCTACAGTAGCTTCTTAGAGGAACCTGTGGTTGTTGAGTGTCCGCAAGTGTGTACACAAGTTTTGCAGAGTTAAAGTATTTGTAAAGCTTTGAAATTGGCATTTACTAATGATAGCTGTTGTTGCCATGCATCAGATCTAACGAGCTGATTAATGTCTGCAACCTTGTAAAAAGAATCTGAGACTCTGGAGCTCTTAGGGTTCCCAAACTTTTGCACATTGCCATAGTAATGTTTTTATTTTTTAAATTTTTGTTAAATTTATGGCATAAGAAGTAACTATGCATCAATGTTTGCTGAACATATCATGCATTTTTTTCCATTTCCAAGAAAGACTGTGTTAAACATATTTTCAATTTAAAAAATCACTTATCAAGGGGTGCCTAAACTTTTGCATAAGATAATGTATCATGTATATAAACAAACAAACGGAATAGGGGATTTATAATTGATGTATAAATTGTTGTAATTCATTATTTTCTTAATGTAAATAAAAGGAAAATATGTGGATTCTCATCTGGTTTTGGATTCTGAATGTGGTGAGTATTAATAATACGATTCACGGCAGTCAGTTTTACTTTTCTGAAGAATGGCTTTTACAGAACCCCTGCATTAGGCTTCGTTCTGTCGTGGTTTGTATTGATTTGCACACAATCAGCATTTCAGAATGAATTATGTACTATTCAAATGAATAATGAAACTGTTTTTTGACTCGTGTCAAACTGTGCTGATTTAGTCTACGAGCAGTGAAGGACATTTGAATTGTCCGTGAGTGTTTGTACTGTAGTGATCATTCAGCTGATTAGTGATCACCCGAAGTCGGTTGTCTTGGTTTAGAATCTGATTGACTGTGCATGGTGCATCAGCCTTTTTGACATTTAGTCTGGTGTTTGTTTTGTTTTTTTAACAAGAGACCGGTGGGAGTCAGACTGCCAGTTCGTCCCCGTTTCCACATTTCTGCTGAACACAGACTCCGTCCTGAGTGGTCATGGTGTCCAGACCTGGAGACATTCCAGGTAAGAGGGGATTAATTTTTGCTTTCATTTTGTTCCAACAAATTCCTTCAGCTCTGTTCCTGGGTTGTAGACGTAGAGTATTAGTTGCTGTAGAATTTAAAGACATGATTAGCTTCAGATTAATTAATCCTCTTTTTATCCAGAGTGATTTTGTAGCCTTTTTAAGAAAAAAAAAAAGCATGTTGTACTAATACAAATAGTTCAGGGGCTGAGAATATGATCAAGTTAAAACCCTGTTAGAGAGACATTCGATTTGATTTGACATCTAACGAAATACAGTTAGCATCTGCATCTTCAAAGTGCAGAATAATTTGTATATATAAACAGTATATAGTGAGGTAGATAAATTACAATGAGTGCAAATGAGCAAGTGATTGTAGGTGGTGCAATAAGGAAGCTATTGTATACCATGATAAATAATTTGCATATATAAGCAGTATACAGTTTACAGTATACACAGTCGAGACACTTACCACTGAGTCACCTATACAGTTTTTAACCTGTTTAGCTCTCTTACCGGCAACACAATAGTGCATGCTTTTCACATCCTGTACAGTAAATACTGTACAATAAGTGCAAATGAATTATAAGTGGGTGTAATAAGGAAAGTATTGTATACCATAATAAAGAATCTGCATGTAAACAGTATAACAAAGAGTTTTGTACAATGAGTGCAATGATTTGGATGTATGCAATGAGAGACATCGAATACCATGATAAATAATTTGCATATATAAACTGTACACAGAAAGGGTTATATACACTGAGTGCAATGAAGAAAGATTTTATATGGCATGATAAAATAATATGCATATGTAAATATACGCAGATACAGGTTATGTTCAATGAGCACAATGGTTGGTGATGATGGAACGTACAGTATTGTATACCAGGGTTGTGATATTGCAGTTGAGAAGGTTATATACATGTGTGCAACTTGTTATTGAGAGTGATACAATATACAGTATGTGTAACATTTATGAATAGTGCAGTCCTGAGTGTTTAGTTAATGTTCAGTAGTGAGTTGTGAGCAGCAATCTGGGTCCAGGGAGATCATTTTTATTTATTTGAAGCTCATTTCACCACTCAGGTTGAAAGCGAGGCTTGATGCAGGTCTTCACAGTATTTTGAGAAATGATGAGACGCGTCAAGCTACACTAGAGATCCCTCTAGCAAACCAATGCAGTGATCCGGGAAAACATGATCAGATGAGCTCGAGCGCCTCTTGAATAAGCAGGAAGTTGAACGTCTAATTCAGTGTAGATGAATGGAGAAAAATGAAAGCTGAATAGACAGAATTACCCCCATGTTGATTCCCTAAGGTGGTGTTATCTGAGAGCAGACCAAAGAGATCACTCGTCCAGGTTTATTGTTTACGCAGTCAGCTGTACTTTACTCTGTGGCTCTGATGTCGTTGCAGCCCTGGAGGCAGGCTCTGGGGTGAGCGAGGGCCTCCTGGGGGGCATGTCTATCCCCACGGGGATGACCCGCCGAGCCCTGAACTACGACGACAACCTGGAGCGGCCCATGTCTCCTCCACCCTCCGACATCAACATCACCAACCTGTGGAGAAGGCCCGTCATCCCCGAGAGGAAGTTCTCCCGACTGGCTGAGGTGCTCCTGTCATTTTGGTCACAAGCGAGGGGCGTTCAAGTCAAACCGGGACTTTATTTCTCTGCCACACTAACGCGCTTATCCCAGTACTTTTTTTTTTTTTTTAAATCAAGGTAGAAAGTTCTCATTGCTTGCTTTTAGGTCTGAAACCCCGGCCTCCCAGGAACTCTCGCTCACACTCGCTCATTGTTCACGGACATTCTTTAAAAACGTTTGCACCAATGTTCAAATGTCTTACTGTGAAGAGTGAAGAGTCTCAACACCGTAATGCTAAATCTTCTGTTGAATCACATCACAAGTCCCAGTTTGACTTGAACGTCCCTCGTGCGTTCTTCATGACCATACATGACTAATGCCGCTTGATAAACGTTTCTGTTCCTGTTCAGCTAAAAACATGCAGAACAAGACGTAGTGTTATAGAAAACAATTATTTAGAAGACATCAGGAAACGTAACCACGACAACCATACCGTGTCAAATAAAAAAGACGACGCGTGCGTTTTTCATATCGTTTAGTCGTGAGTAATCAAAATATCATGCACTTTCCTTTCATGTCGCAGTGACCCTTGTACCTGCCCTCTCTGGTCTTGTCTTATCTAATAAGCTTTTGGTTATAAGCCATAGTCTTGTGCAGAAATAATAGCACCCTTGTAAACAAAGACGCGTCTTGAAAATATGAGGGGAATTGAAACAATTCGGGGAGGAGGTGAAAAAAATCTAATATTTAAAATGATGTTTGTTATTGGTTATAATTATCGGCACACCTATATTCTGAAGAAAAAGAAGCAGCTTTACAGCACAGTGAAATTATTTTCTTTACATATCCTATCCTGTTAGGAGATTTGGGTCAAAATGTAGGGGTCAGCCAAGGTTTGGTTCATGATCTTTTAATCCATAACCCAGAGCCTTAACCCGCTGAGCTAACACTGCCTCATATACGTACTTGTGTAATTTGCATAATATCCCTTTGCTATCAGGAGATCACTGGGTCTTCTCAAGAATGAGATCGGTAATCAAAGAGCAAGCAATCTAAGAATCGCACCAACTCCTCCAGTGTTGTAGGTCGTTGACGTCGTCGTCTTTTTCTTCATTGAGGTTTAGGTCAGGGATTTCTGGGAACCAAGATTCTTAATTCTACGCTTGTTCAGATGTGGATGTTCGAAAGTCCAGCCACGGATCAGCTGTGGCTTCTTGGCGTACATCAACAAAACCTGGCATGGAATCGGCGTCTAATTATAGATGTGGGGATTTTGCAGATTTTGCAACACTATTATCTTCGGAGATTAAGTGTACCTTGATTAAAGAATGGATCATATTTTGGGTGTGAGTTTAAGCCAATTAACCACAGGCATTTTTCTCATAATCTTTTGTTTATTTAATATTTAGTAACTGCAGCAAAAAAAAAAAAACAATGGCACCTTGAATTTAAGCTTCTGATCAGGTCTGGAGTACATGATGAAGTGGTGTTGTGTTGTACACATTATGCATTTCTTTTGCTTGATTTCAGGAGGAGGAATCAGAAAACACTATAAAGAACACGTCTGCACCTGAGCCCCGTGAACCTCCAGCTCCGGTGGTGAAGGCCAAAGCGTCTTCAGTGCTCATGAACTCCCTGATCATTAGTGAGACCTCTGAGTGTTCCTTTTTTTTGTTTGTTTATTTTGTTTGTTTTTGCTGCCTGGTTTGTCCTTGTTGTTGAATATTGAAGGAGAATTTTTGTTCCCGTGTCGTATCCAGAGCAGACCCAGGAGAGCATGCAGAGCTTCGAGAAGAGAGCCGGACTCACCGACGCAGGCTACAAACCACACAAGGGCCTGGCTGCTGACGAGAGCCACTACCACCGCATGGCTCAGTCGATGCAGGTCAGAATTAAGACATCTGTAAACGGCGTACCTCGTTCTGCTTTCTAGAACTTGTATTGTAATTAAGTTAATTTCATTTCTGATTCCTTGTAGAAGTTGCACATGCACAGCGCCGACCATAAAGAGGAGAAGCAGTCGTCCTCGGCTCAGTCGACACCATCAGGAACTCCTCAGTCGTCCCCAAAACAGACGCGCAGGTACAGTACGCAGTCGGTATGAGCACATTAGAGTTATGATCGGACAACGGTGATGTTCTCGAGGAGGATATTTATTCGAGTGTGTGTATGCGTGTTTCAGGGGCTGGTTCAGCAATCAGGGCTCGGTGACGTCCCTCACAGGCTCAGAGCTCAGCTCCAGTTCTAGCTCCAGTATGGATCTGGGATCCGGTGAGGGAGCCATGGAGCGCTGGGGCATGTTCGGACCCCGGCAACAGGTCCACAAGTCCATGACCGACCCGGGAATAGACCACGGCACAGGTAAAAATCTCCCAGCACATGATGCATTCGGAGAACTCGCATGGGGGATACCCCCATGAACAAAAACGCCTTTTTGGTGATTTCAGTACGAGTAGAAGGGATCATCCAATACGATATTATCACGATATCTCGGTGCCGATACAATTAGTATTGCGATTCTATAAGTATCACGGTTTATAAATATCCCGGTTCAGTACAAATTGTTTGTAGATTTTATCATCAGTCTAAACACACAGCAATTAAAGATCGACACACATGATGGAACTGCAGCGGTCATGTGACCAAGGTGTCAAAACAAACAAGATGTCGGAAACCCAAACACGTCAAGATTTTACTTGGCAGATTTCATAAAAAGCTTGCGCCCGTTCTTCTTTTTGAGAGTTTGTTCCGTGTCCTCTATGATGGCTGTTTTAGAGAAAATTACAACGAGGTCTCGGGTCACGTGATCTCACTGCCATGGAAAGGAGGTTGGGCCTAATTAGCATACTAAAAGTATAGGCTGCACTTTATTTTATTCTATTCTGCATGTCTTTGGATTGTGGGGGGAAACCGGAGAACCCGGAGGAAACACACAGACCCCGTGATCTGACTCCTTAGTCTACGTTATCAGCACATAACCTACAAACCTAATACGTTTTTAATCGATTAAATTCTTAACGCTTAATCATTAACCTCTTTACTGGTCAGGGTTGAGAGCAAAACAGATCGAGACAGAAGAAAATCGATTCCAGTATACAAGAAACTGCTTGAGAGGGGGGAAAAAACATAAACAACAACATACAACTTGTGGCAAGAACTTTGAATCGTTCTTCAACAACAGTCTACATGTGGTGCGACGGAGCTCAAGGGATTTCTGCCGGACAAAATGTCCCGTTCCAGATGTGCGAAGCTGATCGAAACGTACAATATGCCAGAAGACTTGCAGCTGCCGGTGCAGTTAAACATGGTTCTACTTGGAGTATTAAAAAAATTATACAGAATGGATTTTTTATTATTGTTATTATTATTATTCTCCATTCTTTATTCTTTTGATCACTTTGTTCTGATTTTGCATGATTTTTGTCCCCACATCTTCCTGCATAGCTGGTTTGGGGACTTTCTAGAGTTACATCCAAGTTGCAGGTTTCTGTGATTTATAGCTAATGTGATGCAGAGCTTAGAAATATCACTCGCATCAGAAATTAACGTTCTTGTGTTATGCAAGAACTCCAGATAGACTGTGATTTAAAAGAGAATAGCCAGATATATTAGTGTCTGTTAGGAAATGTTTGGATTTTTAATAATTTCAGAGAATAATAAACTACAAAAAATGCCTTTCATGATGTCAGTATTTTAAAAAATATGACCCTTTCTCGCTCCATGATACAGTACCAAGGTCAGATCTATAGGGTAAAGCTCGCAGCAGCATTTCCCAAAATGTCCTCGGATTGACATTCTTTGGAATATTTATGTTTATGACTTGGCAGAAGCTTTTATCCAGTGCAGCTTGCGCATGAGGCAGAATACAATTCAGGCATTGTGCTCTACAAGCTGGGCCGCTGACGGTGAAAAGTCCAGCGATGGCTGTCTGGCAGTAAAACCACAATCTGATCTTTTCGGTTTCCTGTACAGAGCGTTACTGCTGAGCCGTCACCGAATACCCGCAGTAGGTCAGCGTTCTCAGCGTACACGCACTCCGCTTTAATCCTCTACGGTACCAAGTAACGTGAATCCTCCCGAGTTAAACACCGTTTTTATATACTCAGTATTCAGGCTTGAGCCCGACATTTCACCATGACCACCACACTATTCCCATGACTCTGCTCATAATGGTGTCCAGAGAACCGCTTTCCAGGAACGCCGTTGCTCAACGGTAGCAGTTTGTTACCCGTTTTGTCAGCTCTCGAATAAAGCTCTCACTTCTATCAACTTTTCATTGTTCTCTATATTTAGCAAATCCTCAAAGCGAACAAGTTAAGCATGTTTCGATTCGGCTGGGGTGTTTATTTTAACACGAGCATTCCTAGAACCCGGAAAAAATGCAAAAAAACCCCAAAAAAAGTTCCAGAGTTTCCGACATCATGGAGTTCGAGAGCGCTTAGCTCATAATTATGATATTTCTGACAGGAATTGAAGGCAGCTCTGAAATCTGTTACAACACATTTCCAGTTTCCGGATCAGAAAGAAATCACAGCTGTTGAGCCGTTTAAATTTTTTTTCATTTATGTATTTCAGCGGTCAAAGAAAAGTTCTCAGTTTTGTGCTCTGTGATTCGTTTAGGTTGAATTAATAAAATAATCGCCACACGCAGATTGAGGTTTATTTTTATAAAGCCCTATCCCGACGCTCAGCCCCATTTCTTCCACCCCCTGCTTCGAAACAACACCTCTGGACCTTTGCTAATGGATGTTCCAGATGTTGTTCTAACCCGTTACTCTCTGTGTCTGACAGGGGGCTTCGCGCTGGCGTCCTATAAAGGCGCCCAGAAGCCGACTCCCATGGAGGTAATGAAGGCTCAGGCCACTCGGCTGGCCGAGGACCCCATCACCTTCAAAGCTCCGCCCAAGATGGAGATTCCCATGGTGGATCCCAAGAAGCAGGTGACGCGGCCCCACAAGCTCAAACCGCGCGACATGAACGTTCTGACACCATCGGGTTTTTGAGAACCCGTCCCAGACGCAGCCTCGTATTTCCTCAGTGCGCAGTCGCAAGACGTAGCTGGACTACCCTGCTTAATTAGATTTTTTTTTTTTTTCCCCTCCATGCTTAAGCACTGCAGTGATTCATAATGACGGCTTCCTCTTGCGTCTTGTTTTAAATGTTAAGCCTCAGATTAAGGCTGTGTAATGAGGTAATGAGGTGCCGTGTGTGTGTTTTTTGTTTTTTTTGTTTTTTTTGTGCCCCCTCCTCCAGATTGCCTCCTTGTGCTTTAGCTTTTTTTTTCTTTCTTCTTGTTAATATGCGCACGCTATCATGCTTGTCTGTGTGTTTTCATCTCTTCCAGAGAAGACAAGGCAATGTACCTCTGATATACCTCTTTAATTCATACTGTACTTGCTTCATGTAATCATTGGATGTGTATGTTCTACAGTTCAGCAGTGCGTTGTTGCTGTTGTTGGTAGACGCCTAGTTTTCTCTTATTGTAACATCATCATCATCATGCTGCTGTGGTTCTCATAAATACATCATCTCAAAGAAATACCAAGTACATTTAGACTAGTTTTTGCGGTCGTACCGTGACACACGATCCACGCCTTTTCTTCAGCCGAGTATTAATTTTAAAGTCGTTGATGTTATCGCCGTCGCGTTTGTACATTTTAGATGTTTTAATTTTGTGTAAAATTTCTGTTACACTTCAGGAAGTTTAATCTGTAAATAAAACCCCCCCCGAAAACAAATTCTGCCTCTGGTGTCGTCATTCACACGTGAGCTGGAAGCCACGTTGCGGCAAATTCTTTTCATTCTAATCGACTTACAGATGAGGAAGAGCCAGGAAGAGAGAAAGATCGTCTTGATCAGTGCTAATAGTGGTAACAGTAGTCATACACACAAGCTGCCACAAGGAGGAGCTATTGTCTCTGAGAGGTGTAACGCTACACCCCATTACACAGTCCATACATGAGATCATAACTGAGGACATTAGAGCAGGAGTTTGTGAATGTTTTGTAGCCAGGAAGCTGTTAACAGTTTTAAAATAAAAAATGATGAGAATATTAAAATGTGTACAGTTACAGTCGAGATTTTACTGTACACACGTTGGATCTTTTATTTATTAGTACAAGGCAACAACTTTAAGATATTTATGTTCTACAGACTCCTGGGCCCCTAGGAGTCCCGGGACCCCATTTTGAAGATGTTTCATTTTCATTCGAATCTAGTATCCTGAATAGGAGACAGCTCGGTACTGTAAGCTGTCTTCTTGAGCCTATACGTGCGAGTTCTCACACAAGCCCTGTTGTGTTTCTTCTGCTCATGTGCGGTGTCGTTGGCAGTCCAACTCGTGTCTGAGGCTGCCATGGTAAACAGGTTTTCCTGGAAGTCCTTCCCCCTTTCGCCACCCCTCAGGCTCTCACTCACTCTCTCTTTCTCTCTCACTCTCTCTGCTCTCTCTCCCTCTCCATGACGCTGGAGTTGCACCCTGTGACACACTGTAGGTCATTTCCTGCATCTGGCGGCCTCCCTGCGGCACGTCTGGAGTTAATCGAGAGCCTGGTGGTCCACCCATGAGCGGGGCTTGCCAGGGGTTCTGCTGTGTGCGAGTGATTGTGATAGAGAGCATGAGATCACGGGCTGAGCACCACACTGGATGTGTGTTGGAAAAAAAAAAAAAAAACTTCTTCGACTGTGCTTTGGAAAATTAGGGGTTCTCCACTTCCTGAAGTTGTCCTCCACTACCTGGAACCATTTTTGACTATTGTAAGGGTTTCCCCCAGAGGGACAGGCTGGAAATAATTTCAAAGTTGTAATTAAAAAAAATAAAAAAAAATCTACATAAAACTAGTAAAGCATTTCCCAAGATAACAAGATCCTCCCGAAGTTCCCGTTGCAATTTGTTTTCTAAGAGGCCACATCTTGTTGAGAACATTGATTCTCAAGGTTTGTAGGGTTCTACGTAGTTTTAGGGTTCTAGTAATTTTTTTCCGACAATTTAGTGCATCCTTCTGCTTTGCAGTATTATTTGTTGCCTGGAGGATCAATAGGAAGGTATCTTCTACAGGGAGACCATCTCTTGTTACATCATTTCGTGATCTGGGTTGAAGGAAGTGAGAAATTCTCAAGAAAGTATGCCTGTATGGGATAATGATCAGGTTGAGGTTATAGTTTCTTAAAATCCGATCTAATTTAGTGAAGCAAACCTGCTTAAAGTACCGTAAACCAACAGGATCTGGTTCAGGAATCCAAACGTTATTGTTCTGCGGTATTTCCTAAAACCTTAAAGCTTTAATGGCTCTGAGAAAAATCACATTTTTAATAGAGTATTAATTGTGCCATGTAGATTGTAGAAGCTTTAAAACTTGTCTGTTGGACTGTAGAAGGACAAGGCCCAAGATAGAATAGAAACAAACTGATTGCAGTCGCGACTGAATGATAAGGTGAAGACATCTGTTCCTGGACAGATAGGGAAATCAACTCCTTATATGTGAGAACACCATGTACGGGGCATAGATCATGCTGGCAGAGACGTTTGTGTATAAAATGGCAACGGCTGAGAGGAAGAACTCGCCTTTCTCCATGCTGCAACTGTTGTATGAGACTGGTCCTTCTGCAGAAGTTTCAGTAAAGCGTTAACTTTGCTCTGACTTACTTGTTCTTACAGTTTTCAGGATTTCCACCACAAACAATTCCTATAAATGAGTTTCTCCTGATCTCAAATAAAGAGCCAAATAAAACCATTGACAGACAATCACAATGACATAAACACAATTTATCCCAAGAACCTTTGAAGAACACTCGAAGAGTAAAACAGAAGCAGGACAGAAGAACCTATCAGCCTTTTTAACGCTCCATCCCGTGCACATTTTAATAATTAAAAGCGTTGCATGAACGTTTAAACATTTATATTGTCTGAGGTCCAGGGAAGCACCGCTTCAGCCAGACGCTACCTCTCTCTAGGGAATTTGGGTGAAAACACAAACCGTTGCCCACATTTTGGCAAGACGGCTTCCTCTGACATCCATCACAATTCTGCGTTTCCTGACTTCAGGAGAAAGAAAGCACGGGGACAGTTGACCTCATCGGACCGTCCACGCGGTCCATAAATCACTATATATCTCTTGGAGCAGATTTATTTCCTCGTTCCATGCCGGGGCAAGATCTCTGTAGTTTAGCTGTTTTCATTTGTACGTTCCAAAAACACTCTTTTTTTTTTTTTTTAACTTCCTCATTTCTTCTATTTCCTCATATGATTATAGTTATTGGATTGTGCACCGTGTGTGTGTGCATGCGTGTGCTTGTTATCGGGGGAAAAAATCTTTTTTATTTTATTTTGCATTAATGAGAATCTGAGAATAAGTGCCCTTGACAGAAGCGAAAAAACGGGTTGGTGATGAATTACATGAATGGACGCCTCCTGATGAGTGAGCTGATTGGAAATGAAGTGCACTTTCTAGAGAATAGATTAATTTAAATTAATGAGTTACTAGCTTCTGAATTAATCATCTGAAAAAAAATTTCTTTGTCACCGGAGCAAAGTTGAGCACGCTAGGGGTTACCACGGCAAATTATATAAAATCGAACAGCTCTACAAATGACCTTTGCACTGTGGGCCTTAGAGAAGCCTGCAAGGAAGCTTCTCACCAAAAGTGCCTCTTAATACTGTATAATTGCAAAGAGCAATTCCAGGTACCGTTCTTTGTTTTGTTTTGGGTGTTTTTTGTTAATAAAAAAACCCTAACCAGCTAAAAATGTGTGTAACCCCATCAATTCCAATGAACTAACAAGGCTATTGTAATCATATTAGTAAATTACTATCATTATAAAGGTGTGATTGTTGTGAATCACACCTTTTCCCTAGAAAAATAGGCTTTTAAGCTCATTCATCTCAGCTAACAGAAAAGATGAAAGCGAGATAACCGCTGTAATACCTTCACAGGAATTGCATACCAGAATTCCTCTTAAGTACGGTAAATTCAGTTGCATCTTTACGCCCATATTTAGTCATACGGTTGGACAGGTAGCGTTACCGTCTAACAGTTCCAGGGTTTCTAGTTCAGTCCCAAGTTTAATAAATGTAGATTTCCGTTGTGGTGTACAGTTTAATTTGAGTTCAATTCCAGTAACATGCATACATCTGGATAGGCTACGTTAAATGCTGCGCTACGATGGACTGGTTTTAGATTCGAAGTGATTTCTCCAACCTTGTGCTTCCAGTCCCAGTGTTCCCTTGCCACCAAGATAAAACATGGACACATGACTATCAGACCCATTTATGGTTCGTCCTGAAACTTTCCGCAAAGTTCAAAACACAGTTTTCCTCTGCTTGGATGTCTTTGTGTACTATAGATTTAAGATTTCCCATTTCTGAATCCAAGAAGCCCGAACCTTGTCTCAGCATTACGATTCCCTGAGCTCCATGAAGACAAGGTTTTCCAAAGTTGGAAAAGGAAGTGCTAATTTGTTTAATATAGAAGTTTGCTTCATATCTTGTTAACTGATCTGTCCAAGCTATTGTACACGAAACACCTCGTCACGGTGATGTATCCTTCTAACCATCTCTAATTGTGTTCCAAAAGCCAATTAGTACACGAGTTAAGATGAATTGCGCCTAGGTGTGAGTAAATACTGTACATGTGCAAACAGTGTCCTGCGATGGAATGGTGCCATATCCAGGGCGTATTCCCAGTGTTCCCATGACAGCTCTGTAGAAATATAATACTTCTTAATATGTTTATTATTATTTAAGGGCGCTACACCAAACCTCCCCTTTGAACATTTCTTCTTTTCAACAGTTTTAAGAGCTGATCAGTCATGCACTGTGATGTGTCAGTACTTGACCCACGCATCTACAGAAAAAGAAATTGGTTTTGATTCCACCAAGAATTCCACTTGAGATCTTAATGTGGCCACTTTAAATATAGACTTTCCTTTATTGTGTGACTTCTGTAATTGAAACCATTGACATGCTGCCTCACTCAGACTCCTCTACAACCTAGATTCTAGCCCAGGGGTCTTCAACTAAAACTGAAGTCTGGACAATTTACATACAGTATATATCCCTAAAATCATGAATCTGTGCTTTTTCCCCAGACTAGATGGATTCGATTTTAACGTTGCTTTGTTCTGTCCTTTAGGTTGCTTTGGTACAAATGACTGAAATTTAACCAGCGACAATGTATGACTAACATTTGATGAAGGAAAAAGTGTAAAAATGACTTCATCTCTTTCAACACATTAACCACTCTGCGCTTTGTCTGCTGTATCCTCAGTGGACGCTCATGTGCTCGTTGTTGGGTGTAGATTGCACGTATTGGGCTCTGAGCTCATTCCATTTCTCCGCCCTTACCTCGGACTGCTGAGGGTAAGTTTCTTCAAAGTGTCCGTGTTTACGTAGTTTCGTTGACAACCACACCAGACTCCGAGCAAACGAGACTCACAGGCCTTGTTGATCTGCAGGATGCAGGACGAATAAACATGAATTTTATCACCCATTCATTTTGTAAAACCCATTTTTCAGCATCATATATGAGCTTGCCATTAACGAGTTTTGTCCAGTTATAGTGATAAGGTTTTGCCGACCAGATGGATGCCAGTCGTTAGATTGCCGTCCCCTGTTCTAACCCTTATATTGTTGTAACCTTATGATTATATTCACCGCCCTATAAGGGTTATTTGGCATTGGTGGCTCAACAGGGAAGCCTCCGGGTTGCCGATTAGAAGGTTGTTGGTTCAAATCCCAATGCTACCAAGCTTCCACCGTGCCCTCAACCTCCTAAGAAGCTTTGTTGTACAAAGAATTTAATTTTGATGAGCTTTACTTCGAATGTGGAATTTCTTCCTTCTTTGAAACCATAGAAAGGAGTGGCTCATTATTATGCATTTTTTAAATTCATTGCTCTTCAAACTATTCATAAAGTAGCATTACAGCTCTTAGAAAAAAAAAATGCATCAGGTGTGTGTGTGTCTTTGTGTGTTTGTGTGTGCGTGAGTAAGGGATGCCCTGCAATGGAGTCGCATCCCATCCAGCATGTATTCCTGCCTCCGTGACTCACGGCTCGGGAAAAAGTGGTTACTGCATGAATGGTTGTATTTAAGACATTCTTGGCAATGGAAACTTACAGGGACTTAATGCACAAGCTATGGTACACCCTGGGTACATCATCGCAGTGCTCAAATACAAACACATACAATCACACACTAAAGTCATTTTTGAAATGCCAGTCAACTTATGCTGCATGTCTTAGGACTGTAGGAGGAAACCGGAGTACACAGAGGAAACCCAGTAGAACATGCAAACTCCATGCGCACAGGCCCAGAGGAGAGATTTGAATCCGCACTCTAGTGGAGCGAGGCAATGGTGCCACCACACTCACCAGCCATTTCATTGGGTACACCTGATCAACTGCTTATTAGAGCAAATATACTGTATAATCAGCCAATCAAATGGCAGCAACTCAATGCATGTAGGCATGTAGATATGGTTGAGATATCATCTCCTGATGTTCAAACTGGGCATCTGAATGGAGAAGGAAGAAAGGGGGATTTAAGCGACTTTAAACATGGTATAGTTGTTGGTGCCAGACGGGCTGGTCTGAGTATTTCCGAAACTGCTGATCTACTGAAATTTTCACAAAACAGCCATCCCTAGGGTTTACAGAAAATGGTCAGTGAGCGGCAGCTCTATGGGCAGGAAAATGACATGCTGATGCCAGATGCCAGAGGAGAATCGCCAGAATGGTTTGAGCTGATAGAAAGGCAACAATAACTCAAGTAATATCCTGTTACAGCACAAGAGCCTTTCTGAACAGACAGCATGTCTGACATTGAACCAAATGGGCTACAGCAGTGGATTATGACCACACCAGGTTCCACTCCTGTCAGCTAAGAACAGTAAACTGAGGCTACAATTCACATGGGATGGAAAAGACATTGCCTGGTCTGATAGGTCTCGATCTCTGCTGCAACATTCAGTCAGCTTCATCCTGCCTTGTATCACCAGTTCAGACTGGTGGGGGTGGTGAAATGGTCGTTGTCATCATCGTCTATACCGCTTTACAGGGCACACACACATTCACACACTCCGGGCAATTTGCACACCTAATCGGAATGTCTTTGGATTGTAGGAGGAAACCAGAGAACCCGCAGGAAACCCACCAAGCACGGGGAGACCATGCAAACTCCATGCACACCGACCTGAGAGTAACCTAGAGCTGCAAGACGACAGTGCTAACCACTAAGCCACCTCTGAAGGCAAAAGGGGTCAACCCAGTAGTAGCAAGGTGTAGCTAACAAAGTAGCCTGTGAACATATATACATGTATGTATGTTTATACACCCATCAGCACACATTGATTATATATTATACTGTATAACAGTAAAGTGAGGACAGAATCATGGCCACCCAAGGATCATTTATGCCACAGAAAAGACAATGCTGGCCATGACAGGAAGGCACCCCGTGCACCACACCCTGCCACACACAGGGCCCGACAGGCAAACAGCCCAAGGTGGCCGACCTGGCCTCCAAACTCCCCAGATCCCAATCTGATCAAGCACTCATGGGAGCACCGAACGAACAAGTCTGATCACCAGAGGTCTCACCCCACAACTCACAGCGTAACATCATGGAGCCAGACACCACAACATCCTGGTGCCAGAGACCACAGCACAACCCTAGAGGTCATATGGAGTCATGCCCCGCGGGACCAGAGCCTTCCAGGCAGCACAAGAGGAACCTACACAGTACTGGGCTTAATGTTTTGTGTTGTAATGCTATGCTTGATTAGTGAGTAAGAGAGAGAGAGAGAGAGTAAAAGGGAGGGAGATATTATGATTTAAGTATCCTGTTACTTCTAAGGGGGTTCAAAAAGGTCCCTTAGTGGGACTTGGATAGCGATTGTATCTATTTAAATCTCTTGTACTTGGTTTGGTGTATTTTGTACAGAATTAATCAGTGGCTCGGGATGTCACATTTTATAGCTATTAATCACCTGAATCAGGTACTGTGGGTTAATACGAGTCTGTTATTAGGAATATTGTTTAAGCAGATGAGAGTGAAAATGTGATTAGAAGTTAACTCTTAAGGTAGCACTTCAATCATGTTATACAGTATAAGATAAATAAATGTTTGTATTTTTGATGTTGTGCCTGATCTAACTATCAATTATGCATTCACATTGGTATATGCAGTAGGTCATTTTTATTTATTTATTTCTAACAGCTTTAGCTAATTGCAAAAGTGAAAACCTGAAAGATAAAAGATACTGGATATGAAAACTGTACCGACCGTGTTGCACACAGGTTGTCTGAGAATTTCCAGTGCTTTGGCATTAACTGTAACTCAGCAATGCCAGTAACAAGGCATGCAGTAAGTAAAGCAGAAAACCTGTGCTGTGATGTACAATAAAGCCTTTACAGATATGCTTAACTTAATGTTCAATATTTTATTAAGCATATTTACCTGACTCAAGGGTTAAAGTACTATATCTTATATGACCTCGTAAAATTCTTACAAATGTCACATTTTGCTTAAAAGCTGGGAAGTAACAAATTACTTACTTACAAATGACTGTAATTAAGCCTGTTTTTAAGCAGCAGTATATCAAATAATGAGAGTAATACTTATAATACTTTATAAATATTTTCTACTCACTGCAGGTTCAAAAGCTACATTAGTACATCACCGTAAAGTTCTTCATTCCCTACTACTGTAGGTGAATGACACCTAATACCAATATCCACATAGTATTTATCAAGGATGCTTGTATTAGGACACAGAGCTAGTTTGTCATGCACCCCAGCTAACATTTTAGAGACTAGCAGTAAAGCTGTTAGGTTAGAATTTTTTCCTTGGTATTGGACGGAATAATTAACATTAGCATCTAAAATCGGTGTGACTTAAGGCAGTTTACTTGTGAAATTTACTGTATATTAACACCCAGGCTTTTACTTAAGTAAAGAATTTGAGAACTCATATCCATCCATTGTCTACTGTATATCACTTTCCCTGTGTAGAGTAGCAGGGGCCTGGAACCTATCCAAGGGAACTCTGAACACATCCTGGATGGAGTGCCAACTGATCACATGGCACAAGCACACGCACTACACAAAATCTGGAGCTGTCAATCAACCTACACTGCATGTCTAGGTACTATGGGAGTGAAGGAGTAAAACGTATTGACATTTACAGAAGACTTCAAGGACAGTATGGTGATGAGATTTTTACCCGCAGCAAGGCATTTGATTGGTGCAAACATTCTGTAAACCATTCAGCAAGTAGAGCGCCTGATCCTTGAAAGTCGACGAATAACTTATCACCGACTTGGGGAAGAGACTCCTCTGTCTCTGGGAACTGTACACACAATCATTCCCCAACACCACTTGCACATTACAGGAACTTGGCTAAGAGTTATTGTCACATCCTTCGTACAGTCCTGACCTCGCTCCAAGCCATTTCCACATGTTTGGGCCATTAAAGGAGTTCCTGGGAGATCAGCATTTCAGACGTGAACAAGGCAATCCGAACAAGGCAAGAGAGTTTATACTCTTATAACTGTGTTCTGTTATTCTGCACAATAAAAAAGTCCTGGTAGAAAATGCCATTTACATTGGTGCAGTGAGGTAGATAAACTAACAAATCTGTACATCAAGGTGCACCCATAATATATCGACAAGTTTGTATATTAACAAAAGTGATCCCTCTCCTGACACTGAGGAGAGTCATTGTACAATGTAATAACAGTAAGCAGCAAAGACCTCCTGTAGTGTTCTTTGTCAAGGGGAGCTGAAAGTGCTCTGCTGTTTGACCAAGAGGTCGTGGATGGAATGTGAGGTGTTCTCCATGATGTTAAATAGCTTATGCAACATCCTCCTCTCCACAACCAACTGCAAAGCCTCAAAGTAATCCCCAGCACCAAGTCAGCCTTCCTGATCAGGTTGTTTAGTTTTCCAATGCCGCTGGCTCTGATGCTGCTGCCCAGGACCTGTGCTTGCACAAGAAGTAGATGCTTCCTGTAGACATCCTCTTTGTTACATTTCCAGTCTAGTCTGTTGTTGAAGTTGGCTCTGAGCTACCTGTAACTTCCAACCTCATCCACCTCCTTCTCCTTAAGAATGGAATGGTCAGTGGTGTCTGAGCTAGTCCTAGTCCTCCTAATATCCAAGACCAGGCACCTGCTCCAACACTACTCCAAGTCTGTCCATTAGGTCTACGACCTTTGCCTCCTGTCCATGCTGACCCACCCCACAAATGCAGAGTAGTCTAATAACCTCTGAAGATAACGTGACTCAAAGTTGTACTGAAAGTCGATGGTGTACAAAGTGAACAGGAGTATTAGATGAGAGGACTGTCTCCTGCAGTGCTACTGTGCTGCGGACTACTTGTTCAGAAACATATCTCTGCTGTCTCACAAAAACTATCTGACCGGTCTATCAGATAGTTGTTTACCCAGGAGAATTTGGAGGCATCTATCTGCATCTTCTGGGGCTTTTCTCTCTGCATTACAAGCTAGATTGTCTTAAAGAAATGAAAGAACATGATCCTCGCAATGCTTCCCTCTTAGTCCAGGTGAGTAAGAGCACACTGGAAAAGGTATAGAATAACACCCTGAACTATAGGTCGACTATATGGAGATGTCCACCTGAACACCAGTGTCTCCAAGACAAAAGATGACTTCTTTTGGCGCTGGAACAATGTACAGGTGCTGCAGACTGCCACCTGGTTGGTTAGCACAAGCCTTCAGAAATCAGGAGCTGATGCCATCAGGACCTGCAGCCTGGGTTGTAGAAACACGGATGGGGTAAGGGATGTAAAGGTATCCTCCATGTTGCTGAATGTGGTGGAATAAAGGGGTGGGGGTGGCTATGTGAAGTCCATGGTGGGGGTTGGGGGACAGGATTCTGACCAGTGTAAGCTGCTGGCATCGGTCACCGGGGAGGTGTGAGGGGGAAGCAGCTGTGGAAACTGTGAAGCTGGGTGTGGGGTCTATGTGGCTAGAGGAAGAAAACGAGGGGCAGCTGGGGGTCGTGTACTGAACCTGTTGAAGAATAGCGCCGGCTTGTTGGCTCTGCTCGGGTTAGCCTCAGTCTGATCCCTCTTAGTCTTCAGACCCGTGAAATGTTTTATACCAGACCACACATCCTGTATATTGTTTTTTCTTTAAGTTTGTTGTCCGGCTACCTCTCATAAGCATCCTCCAATCTCACTTTCAGTCCCCTCCAAACTGTCTTCACTAAGTCTCTGTCCCCATCTAGTATGAAGCCTTCCCTCTTCCTGTTTCTTTAGATCACCAGTGATCCTGGGCTTGCTGTTGGGGAAGCATCACACTGTCCTGGTGGGGGTGGTGTTTTCCACACAGAAGTTTAAGTACTTCTTTACACAGTCTATCAGGAAGTCGATGTCATCTCTGTGGCTTCAAAAACATTCCTGAGTCTTATTACCTTCTTCTGACCCCCTGTGTATAGTACTTGTGGTAAGAGTCTTCTGCTGGACAGTGACTATGTAGGTGGGATGAGAAGGTGAAAAGTACCAGATTGTTGTATAATCTACTGTATTTGTGAATCTACTGTATTTTGGTCCTATTTAGATGGCAGTGATAGCAAAGATAGAAAGATTACATAGTATGTGTTGTCCTAAATACTCTTTGACAGTTATGATTTTGGCAAAGACACTTAAGGACACCAAACCCTTTCCTATGTCATTCATTTTTATTTACTGCTTTTTAGAATCAATAAAACTCAACTCTTGCATTGTTAACAGGTTCTTAACCAGTAAAAGATTCCAAAGCAGTGATATACTGGACATTTTACAGGACATTAAAGTAATAGTGCTGGTTCCCTAGTGATTTTAAAAGTGCTAAAGTGCACTGTATTGCAACTTTTCTTCTTCTTTTTTTGGTTTACCTGTTTCCAGCTGTGGCACATCTGTTGGCCCCCGGAGAGGCACCACTTTTCAAGTAATAATACAGAGCACTAGGAAGCAGTGATTTGCTTTATTGGGCAACAAAGGATTTTATTGTTATGCCATGTCAGAATATAAAGAAGCTGCTGATAATATGCATAGCTGAAAATGTGAAGTAGTGTATGATCCTTCTAAACCAGAAGCGACAATCTATTACAAAACCGCGTTATTATTATATAAATCTTTAAAGAATAGATTTGGCTATAAGCATTCATGAGGTATAAATATTTAAATATAGTAATACAAGATTTGTAAAGTGAATCATACTTTTGTTATAAACTTTTGTTATAAACTACAAACTTACGAGCTTAGACATGTTTTATCTGTTTGTGTCCATTATCCCCTTTTTATGTACTGCTCAACCTTTTGGTAGAGCACATTTTGAGTCACTTTTTATAATTGAAAAATATGCTGAACTTAACCACACTGAGTCATCTGTACTACTCAGTCGAGGTGTGCAACTAGATAATGCTATGTCTGGCAAACCACACACACAAGCGGATCTAATCCAAGAAAACATTTGTACTGTTCTCCCACCACACATGCAGTTTTTTTTCTTTCTTTCTTTCTTTTTTTTTTCTTTTCTAAATCTATGTAGGGATATTGATATTTTTACCATGAAGTGACATCTCAACCATTTGGAAGAGGCATATGCTGGAGTCTGTTCAAAAATAAATACAAAAATATTGCTATGATTCCCTTAGGAAATGCATAGAAAAAAATAATTGCCTTGTTCTTAGAGAGGATCTTAAAGGAATAAATAAGTTAAACATTTGTAAATAATTATTTGTACGTCAACAACCATTATATTTGTTTGTGTTACAAGCTCTTTGATAGATAATTAACAGGAAGTAAATTAACACACAAAGACAGAATGCAGTGTTCTAGTCTGAGAGCAGTGTAACATTTTCGATTCATGACAATTAAGAAAAATCATTTAAGGGTTCCAATCATTTTAACATGAAAAACAAAGTACTATTATTATGGGAATTCCTGACATTATTATTATTATTATTATTATTATTATTATTATTATTATTAGATGAAAAATCAAAGTTTATAGTGTGTGATTTTGTGTGATATTTATTTGTTTGTTTGGTTTCATATTTTCCCCAAAAAGTGAAGGGAAACTTGAGACACTTGAATGCCATCAGCCATAACATTAAAAACATCTGGGGGTGTGTTGTGTTGTCTGGCACCAGGATGTTGGCAGAGGAAGTTTGGGTGCTGTGGGTTGCGGGGTGGGGACTCCGTGGGCCGGACATGTTTGTCTAGTGCATTCCATGGGTGCTTGTTCGGATTGGGAACTGGGCAGTTTGGAGGTCGAGTAGGCATCATTGTCTTTTTCCTGTCTTTGCCTGCCGGGCCCCGCGCACTGTGGGCTGTGGGCTGGTGTGCACCGGGTTTTCTGGTGACTTTTCTCTCGAAGGCCAGAATTATTGTATTAATGTTATGGCTGATTGGTGTACATGAGGTCACAGAAACAGACAATTGTTTAGTGTCGCACTAATCGATGGGAAAAATTCATAGTGAGCACAGCCAAAAACGCTCTGCCAGCAACTCGTCAGTTGGAAGCCCAGTGTGTAATGTTTATTTTATTTAGTCATTGCTGCAGTTTCTCTTGGGAGAACCTAATAATTCTAGAGCTGACTGTATTTCCATGATGGAGACATCAGCCTGTGAGAACACCGTGTAGAAATCTATCACAGATCGTCTAACTATAAAGACAGAGATTTAGGTTGAAACCCTTCAGAAAGAAAGATAGACACCTCAGCTATTAAAATAATACTTAATTAACTTTTTTTTTTTTTCTCTTAGAATTATCCGTGAGCATGGTTCCTTTAGATTGACTTTTTTTGTTTTCTTTTACATGCTTTCTCTGAAAAATGAATTGTTTTCCGCTAAGAGTTTATTAGCTGTGCCATGGCCTCATCCAGCTGTTAGTGGAAACCAAGTGTTGCTTGTCCGTGGCACCACCCTGTTAGTGGTCACCAGCGATCCAGTGTTTCTGAGTAGAGAGGAAGTGTCTCACATAGCATGAATGTTTGCAGTCACTGCTATTTTCACGGTTATTCTCTGGCCTCATAAAGCTTGTGATGCTAATGTGATATAACTAGAATTTCCACTTAAACTTTTTATGCAACTACTTTCTCTGGAACTGCTAACTTTTTCATTTCCTTGTTGTTGTTTTTTTTTTTTTTTGCCTTTGTTTTGTTTAGTTTTTTTGTCTTGCTTTGTTTTACAGAATAACACACACACCTTATCAGCCGTGCTTTATCGCATTCTTCGTACCCATCCTGTCTAATTTTAGTCCATATTTAGGGAGTATAGCCTTGGTGAGGTGAGTGTGTGATGATGAGATAAATTAACTTGGTAGAAGTACAAACATCCAGAAACAGGTTTGGGCAACCATGGGCAGCCAGTCATGTACCATACAAGCATCATCTAGCAAACCCAGTGATCGGTTACTAAATTTGAACAAGGGTGAGGGATGTGTTACGTAACGCGAGGCAGCTACGCTAACGTTTCATTTGACCTACATGTGGTTTTCATTCACAGCTTACGGCATACCCTGTCCCAGGCTACCCTCATTCTCTCCACATGGGAGTCGTAGGCTCATGACTGCAAAGTAGCCCGAGATCATTTTTTTTTTTCTGTAGTAATGTAAGAGCCATTAAAGCGAGCATGCACAGTGAACTCATTTTAACAGAAGTACAAAGCTTTCTGAAAAGTATAACATCTTAACCTTATTTATTGCTTCACCACTGCAGAATTTACAGGTTCAAATATTTCAAATGATTTTAATCTCCAAAGGCAAGCCATAAATATATTTGGGGTTATTTCCAGGTTGTTAATTAGGACATGTCTAAAAATAAAGACATGAAGTCTGGCAAAAACCCACTTATCTGAAACTTCCCTGGGATTCTCCTCCACGTACTGGATGTTATTTATAGCCGGTTTAAAAGGGAATAGGGCAAGATTTTATTTTTTTTTTACTTTTTGACCCAATTCCCTGCCATCAACACACACCACTGCTCCAAGAAACTACTGCATAGAGGCTCTGTATAGAACGTTGTTTCCGTTATCGACTGTCTAGACATCACTTTCAAGCACACACACTGACTCTGAAAGCCAAGTTGGAACACAATAAAGATATATAATTCACTTCCTAACGACTTATGAGACTCGGCACAAGTGTCATCACTGTCCTGTTCCTCTTTGTTACAAGTTCTCATCACCCGAACTCAAGCAGCCCAGATCTGTGCCGGCAACACTCACGATTATAGAAAAAGAAAAAATGTGTTTATATGCAGGCTTTGCTGGTGTGTGTTAACGGGAAGGCTCCAGAGATCAAACTGTGTACAATATTTGGTTTTTTTGGATAATGTCAGGTAGAATGAAAGTCATCATTACTTTCATAAGGTGTAAATTTTAGCACTTCCAGAATATGGATCGTAGAACTAGAAATACGGAGAACTTTAAAAATGAGCGTATTAATTTTTTTGGTCATAGAAACAACCCAAAATAACCATTGTTGTTTTTGTGTTATTTTGCTCAGTTATGTTTGTATAGTTGGTTAGTAGGTTGTGCTAAAAAAAAAAAAAAAACGCACTGGGAGAACATGCACACACACACCCGAGGCGGCAGTTGAACCCAGACCCTGGAGGTGCAAGGCGTCAGTGCTAATCACTAAGCTAGCGTGCCGCCATACTGCACAATCCTGAGCCCTATATATGTTGATTAAAAAAAAACAAAAAACAGCAAAACACAAAAATAGCTAAAATGTTCTGGGTTTAAATGGGGACACTTTGGTATTAGTATTAGCATGTGAGCCTTGTTACTAAAAAAAAAGGCCATTCAGCTGCTTGATTGCCAAGTTAGATCATCATTGTGAGAAATAATCTGATAATTTACTCTATACATATGATAAAACTGTGAAGTCGGCATGTCTGTACATTAAAGGTATTTGTAAAAAAAAAAAATCATTTGTGGGGTCATAAAATGAACTTTTCAAGATGGTTTTTGGAATTTTTGTCTCTCTGTTCGTCTGTTGTGGACACATCATGTAAAAACTACTGAACGAATTTTCACAGGTGTATTCGGCCGAGCTAGAGGTAACATATTGGCTTTGTTTCATCGCAATCGGCCCACGGGAAGAGAAGATATGCTACTCTCATCTCACTCTCACTCATTTTCTATACCGCTTTATCCTGTATTCAGGGTCGCGGGGACCTGGAGCCTATCCCAGGAGGCTTAGGGCA
>JAOVVA010000021.1:10110102-10136525 GCA_028565275.1 Leiocassis micropogon
ACATTTAAGTGTGACAAACATGCAAAAGAATAAGAAATCAGGAAGGGGGCAAATAGTTTTTCACACCACTGTATGTTCTTAAGTCTGATGAAGTGAGTCTTGTACACCTTTGACAAAAATCTACAATGTAAAGCATACCAATCCACTTGGCTAAATCTCTGTATCCTTTCCACCCACGCTGCCATCATGTGGCCAAAAACCATAACCGTGTCTAAGGAAATGAGTCTCACACAAATGTAACAGTGTTGTCTCTGCGCCTTTAAATTGGGAGGGGAATCCCAGACGTCATTTAATCTCAGAGCTGTTTTCCACTGTGTTGGACTGTTTTGTTGGGGATTTTTTATGAAAATTAGGATTATTCACCATCAGTACAGCCTCACATTTTCTGTCATTGTGCTTCCGACTTGAATGTTTGCAAATGTTCGTAAGTCGGGGACCAATATGCACACACAAGCTACATATGCAGCTAATAAACACATCCGTCACTGATTCTCCAGCCTCTCTCTGTTTTTCTGTATTCCTTTCAGCAAGTCAGATGCATCGCATCACATCATAGTTTTCATGAGCTTGTTTTTTCCCCTCCGTTATCGATCTTGATACTTCAGCCATATGCCAAAAGCACTGTTGCATCAGTTTCCCACTGTTGCCTGTTGTTAGAACTGAGCTCCATTAAGATATTGGATTATAAAGCTCTCTCTAACCTGATTACGTTCATCCGGTTCCACGCCGGATCACACGGCCTTATTAAAGAAGCAAGTCCAACGTCGGCAAACCGTAACCTCTATCTTATGGTGTTTATAGATTTAGCGAGTATAGAAATGCTAAAGGCGTTCATCTTGCTAGGACGTATGGGATTCGTTCCTTTACGCTACTTATCACCTATTGTGTAATTACGTGATAAGAGGATACGATGAGACGCTTAACTGAGAGAGTCAGAGAGAGTGTCACTCTTATGTAAACTCCTGGATGAGACGGAAGCGCCTGGTGGACTTTTAGCATGTGTGTGTCAGACAGTGATAGCGATTAGAAACAATGACGATAAGCATAATCAGTACTGTTATCTCGGGTCTCGTTAATATCGGTCGGTAATGATCATTTTCTGACGTCAGCCTCACTGATTTTAACGAAGTGATTTTTTATTTTTTTTTGTGTGTGTGTGTCTGGTTCTCCTGGTATGAGTCATTCAGAGAGTCATCTCCCACACACACACACGCACACACACAGCTCAGAGACAGTAAAGCTGCCGAGGAATGAGTGTGCACACTAAGCGATGACTCGGCGTAATGTCTCTCAGCCAAGCGCATCACCCCTCTCTCTCTCTCTCTCTCTCTCTCTCTCTCTCTTTTTCTCTCTCGCTCTTGCCCTCATCCTCCTCCTCCCCTCTCTCTCTCACTCTTTTCTGTCTCTCCTGTTTTTTTTTTTTTCCCCAGGTCTGAATTGTCCAGCGGCACCCAGATAGAGGAGCCATGACTGAAGGGGAAGGACATTTTTACAGCGTGCAGGTGGGAGACTCCACCTTCACAGTGTTGCGGCGGTACCAGCAGCTCCGCGCTATCGGATCCGGGGCGCAGGGCATCGTCTGGTGAGTGGGCACCGTGTGCCACTGTCATGCTGCCTCCGTCTGTGTAATGACATTTAACGCTGGAATAAATGAGTTATTTATTTATTTATTTATTTATTAATGTCCTAGTTGTCAATGTTGACCAGATGGTTTAAAAAAATATATATATGACTGGTGTTGATGCATGAGACATGAGTGGGACATGAGTTCTTGATGGAAAGGTGGTGTGTGGCCTTTGTGATCAGGAAATGGTTAATCACATTTTAATCACAATTTCCTGTCCTAATAATGCCTATTAATTAAGACACACATTTTCTCTTGCTGAATGCAGCAAAGTGTTATTATGGATCTCTCTGATTTTTACAACAAACAGAATGAAGCCAAGAAGTCTTGTTGTTGATTATTTTCTTCTTAACTTTTTAATCATGTTCTGTTTTACCACACATGACCACCAGGGGCAGTGTTAAGCACTTGTTTACTGCATTTCATTCTCTCACAGACACGACACAGTATTTATTTGTAAATATGAATGCTGTTATTCTGCCACTTTTTCGTTCCATGTATAATTATATAGCTATGGTGTAGAGCTGTGTGTAGAGCTTGTGAGTACAGTCTGAGTTACAGGTATTACTCGTTAATTCATTCATCTTGAGCAGCTGCTTTAGCCTGGTCAGGGTCGTGATGGATGCGAGGCTGTCTCGGGCCACGTGGCGGAAGAACACCATGGTTTGTTTAGTGCTTTGAAGCGCTCCAGCGAAATAATAATAATAATAATAATAAAAAAATAAACAAATTTGCTCTCATGTTTTATTCATACATTAGGAACAACACAATTAAATGATCAGTACTCTAAGCAAGAGGCATAGCAACACAGGCTAACAAACATAAGTGAGATGGAAACCGATTCATTTACGTATTGCGATTCTTTTAGATGACACTTCGAGTCTGAAATAATTTTTTTTAAATAAATTTTTTATTTATACATGTTGGCATTGTGGTAAAATGGTGCCATTCTGCTGTAATCCTACAGATGGCGTGCTCTTAGGGAACACTGCGTCCTGGTGGTAGGATTGCATTATTTGCAAAATCTGAAGAAAAAAAAAAGTGGTACTTGGAGAATCGCAATACAAATCGGATCGTCACCAAGGTATTGTGATAATATCGTATCTGGTGATTCCCGTCTCTAAGTCCTAAATTACCCGGGGTCGCCGCCAACCTGCGGCTTCGAAGACGCATGTGGCTCTTTCATTCCCCTGCAGTGGCTCTGGAAAATACATAATGAGTATTTAATTGAAATTTATTGAATTTTAGTTTGTGAGTTTTTTTTTATTTATTTTTTTTATATAATTCTAAAATTGAAGTTTATGGTGATCTTGTAACATTAAAATAAAACGTGTTAAATATTTTTGCTGCTCAAATTTTGCGTCACAACCGACGACAGCTTTTCGAGCCCTGGTTTCATTCAGGTTGATCGCTGACTATTCGCTCCAGTTCACGTGATAAAAGGATGACGGCACACAGGAGCAGACGGCTTTTTTGGATGACTGCAGGTGGATGATTTAAGTTCGGCTTTTTATTTCATAATTACGAAGAGGAGTATTTTATTTAAAAGTAACCATCGACCCAATGGTTTTTTTTTCTTCAGTTCATCATGTTTTTGTTGCATGCAGAAATAAAATTTCATTTTCTCTGTAGCAGTTCATTGATTTCATAAATGCAACACACTATAGTGTTTTTATACATAGCATAGAGGTGAAAAACGATTTACACAGTGTTATCTTCATTTTAGATGTCAAAAGGGTTTTGTGGCTCCCGGTGTTTTCTTTTCTGTGGAAAGCGTGTCCTAATGTGTCCCTTGTGTGTTTAACGTTGCCGATCCCTGTGTTATACTATAGTATTACTTACATGATGGCATAAAACACAGTACAGTGGTTCCTCGACATACGAACGCCCCTGCCTTACGAATTTTCGACTTAAGAACTAAAATTTTGCGAGGCATTTGTCTCGACATGCAAAGCATTTTCAGTGGAAATCGGTGGAAAGTCAAACTAAGCAAGTTTAAATTTTTTTGTTTTTTTTTATTTATTTTTTATTCTTGTTGTGTTTTGCACTTTGTGCAAGATTTGCACAAGCTCTCATCATCCTTCTTTGCAGCCCTAGAGTTTCAGAAGAGCTAATTACTCTGATTGGTCTATGAGGCACTTAGACTACGGAGCACAAAGATATTTATTATGATTCAAATCATGTATCATTGAAGTGCCTTCAAGTATCCTGATCTGATATTTTTAACATCTCACCCACTGTTCTTCTATGCTAGCACCGAATTCATGATGTCACCTTGCAGAACTCTATTTCTGATCTCGACGAGTATGATGATAACTTTTTTTCTTTTCTTTTTTTTTCTCCACCCACCGCATCATCAAGCTCTGCACTTGACACCGTCTTGGGCATCCCTGTAGCAGTAAAAAAGCTCAGCCGGCCTTT
This sequence comes from Leiocassis micropogon, assembly GCA_028565275.1. Lineage (NCBI taxonomy): Eukaryota > Metazoa > Chordata > Actinopteri > Siluriformes > Bagridae > Leiocassis > Leiocassis micropogon. Next base: position 10,114,148 of record JAOVVA010000021.1, read on the forward strand.
TCAGAACCAGACCCACGCCAAGCGAGCATACAGAGAGCTGGTGCTGCTGAAATGCGTCAATCACAAGAACGTACGTCACGTTCTCCACCACCATCACCACTCTTTCTCTCTCTCTCTCTCTCTCTCTCTCTCTCACATTTACTCACCAAGTTATTCATCCCGGCTGACTCAAACATCGGCGTCTCTCTCTCCACAGATTATCCGTTTACTCAACGTCTTCACACCTCAGAAGTCCTTGGAGGAGTTTCAGGACTTGTAAGCAACAAGTTTTTTTTGTTTTTTTTTTTGTTCCAAGATGCTTTAAGGTTATGGATTTAACGACTGCTTCAGGAAATTTGTTATTGCCCTAGCTGTTATAATTTATAGCACTTGCTGAGGCTATAATGCACTCAGCCTAATTGATTTGGTGCTCCGTAGGTATTTGGTGATGGAGCTGATGGACGCCAGCCTGTGTCAGGTGATCCACATGGACCTGGACCATGAGAGGATGTCCTACCTGCTTTACCAAATCCTGTGCGGCATCAGACACCTGCATTCTGCCGGCATCATCCACAGGGTAATAAGCGGAGTGGATTAAAGGAACAGTCTAGGTTCAACCTACCAAATCTGCACGATGTGGTTTGTCTTGATGCGATTGTCAATGTGTTGTTTTTTTTTGTTTGTTTTTGTTTTTTTAACAAGTTACTCTTGCACAAGGTTATGACATTTTTTTTTCCACTCACAAATCTCACCATCTGCATTATTTATCATTATTTCTTTTGGCAGTACAAGGAGACAACGCCGTCTGACATTTAGTATGACTTAATAAAGTCAAAGTATGCGGCTTACATACGAGCTTTCGTGCTTGTTTTAATTAAGGTATTGGACTACGGTTCGGAAGGTCCCAGGTTCAAATCCCACGACCACCAAATTGTCCCTGAAGGCCCTTAGCCCTCAAGTGCTCACATGTGTAAGTCGCTCTGGATAAGTGCGTCTGCCAAATGCCTAAATATAAATAATATAATATAATAGAGATGCCTCGGCCGTCACCAATTCTGTGGCACAACGCAATTTTATACCGTCATATCACCAAAAGTCACACGCGTTAAAAAGTCTCCGATCAGCCTTTTTCTGCGTTCTATGCGAACGGGTTAGTCTCACACCCACTCGTTACACACACTTACACCAGTCTCAAAACACTGTGTGCTATTTAGATTCAAGTTTCAAGAGTTTTGTCATCATGTACTAGTACAATGAAATAATTACTTTGTTTACTCTTAAGAATAATAAGGGACAACTAGCATAATTTAAAATACTAGCGTATACAGTAAAGTGTAAAAAAAAAAAAGTAATTGTAGGTTAAAAAAAAGGAATGAGAGAGGACCTGTATTCTTCTTACTGTAAACGTACTACAGGTAATTAGTGCTACTTAATTAGCACTAATTACCTGTAGCATGTTTACAGTAGGCTAAGCTATGATGTTCGCTAGTTTAGGTGTATTACAGTATTACTTGCATTTCCAGCAATATGTGACAAAACGGGTATTAATTCACATTTTGGGTGATCTGAGTGATGCATTTGTTCAGATTCCATCTTCAATAAGCTCCGTTTCAATAGGTTTGTTACCATATCATGTCTGGTTCCTGAGATAGAGTCGAATTTTTTTTTACGAGAGTGGCTCGGGAAAAATCCGTCAAAATACAATTTTATGTTTTTATATTTATAATACCTTAATCAACAATATTTTTTATGATTTTTAAACATAAGCAAACATCTGGTGTGTGTTTCAAGGCACACTGCTACAATCCGTATTTATAAACCCCTTACAAACCCCTACACCCCCAACCTACCTGTTCCTACTGTAACTCCAGGCCAACTTTACACGTCTAAAAAAGGCTAGACACCAGACGAGAGGGAAAAGAAAGAAACAAAAACATGGAGGTGAAGGTCAAAGAAAAAAAACAAGCGATTAAATGAGAAGGGGATTAAACTATAAATTTATTTGAAAAAAAATCTTTAGCGCTTGTCGAGAAACACAGGATTCTCCTCCGCCGCATTGAGTCGTCTCATCTCAGCATATGAACTTTTCTTGATGCACCTGATTGGTTGATTTGTTTAACCTGGGCTGAATCCCTAAAAGGCTTAACTGTTTATTCTCCACATAATGAGAGATCAGTCAGTACGAAGACGCATCGAATTGAGAGTCTGCTATTGATTATATGATAAATCATTTATTACACCCTGTTGTGTTGTGTGGTTTTGGTTGGGAATGGATACTAGGCAGCAACCAGGATCAGTAGGGTTTTGGCAAGAGGCGGCCGTGTGACAGTTAACACACATCGCCATGGAGATTAGCCTTTTCCTTTCTCTGTTTTTAGGACCTGAAGCCGAGTAACATAGTGGTGAAATCAGACTGCACTTTAAAAATCCTCGACTTCGGCCTGGCCAGGACCGCCTGCACCAACTTCATGATGACTCCATACGTGGTGACCCGATATTACCGAGCGCCAGAGGTCATCCTCGGCATGAAGTACAAAGAGAACGGTAACGTGCTGCTTTCTGGAATTTGACGTTGTTTTTAAGGTCATTTGAATAATCTTTTGATTATCTTGTTTGTGTGTGTTTGCTTTTGCAGTGGATATCTGGTCAGTGGGCTGCATCATGGGCGAGATGGTGAAAGGCAGCGTTATCTTCCAAGGCACTGATCGTATCCTTTCAGCTGATATCAGCTCAGTGCAAACGCTCACATCTCCCACATTAACTCCTTACAATGATGTCTGTGGCAATTGTACGTCAATCAGCGTGTGTTAATATGTAGAACCTCGGCGTGTGAATTTAATTCAGGTGATAAATGAGGTATTAAGTCGTATTGTTGGTGATTCAAGTGACGCATGTGTTCAGATTCCAGCATTAATAAGCTCTATTTTTTTTCTTTACGAAGTTTGTTACTGTATCATGCCCAGTTCTAGAGATATTTTTTTTGCGGTTTTGTTGTTTTACAAGGGTGCCTCTGGAAAAATCTAAATAAGCATTCATTGACGCAGTAAGAATGAGGGAATCCTTAGCCTCATTATGACACCAGGATTTCCCTCTTAGCCCTAGAAATAACTCCACCAGCAGTGTAGGTTTATAGCAAAGAAAATAAAATGTAAAAAAATGCATGAATTTCTATCGCAACTGGAGTAACAAGTTTGGAAAGCTGAAGGTTCATTAAAATCCCTTAAAACGATGTTTAGGATCAAAACAATCTCAATTTTTTTGAGTTCCTAAGGCGAAAATCCGTGTATTTTTCCAGTAAGAAATCAGTCAAGGCAGATAATTCGTACCAGCAACTTAGCCGCCGTTTGCTTCGGTCCATTTGTTCATACAGGTCGTCCCTGACTTACAAAAAATTCGAGTTATAAATTTCCGCAGATACGAATGGACCGCGGTCCTATGTACTGTACAAAAAAAAACAATGCAGTGCTTCGTAATTCTTAGGTGAAAATTTGTAAGGGAGAGCATTCGTAGGCAGAGGTTTTGCTGTATCGTGGTTCTGAACCTAGTCCGGAAATTGACACGAGCAAAACTGTGTAATGTTTGTTTATTTATTTTTAATTAATTTTTTTTTTTTGTGAGGTGGCATCGAGTAAGGTAACAGGATTCCTTCTTTTCCCACAGTGTCAGAAGATTTCTTTGATTAGCATCTTTGACAGCACGTACTATAACACTTTGGTACACACACACACACACACACACACACACACAGATGGCAGCAGAATGCATTTACAACAACTCGACTCCCCTGAGAGGCAGGAGACTGTTCTCTGTTTCTTTCTGCTGCACTTAAATATTTTATTTCTTGGCAACTTCAAACAGACTGGAGGTGAACTCAGTGACTGCAGAGAATTTCATTCCATTTGTACGTCCACTGTGTGCTCAGTGTATATATATTACCAGTCAAAAGTTTGGACACCCCGTCTAATTCCATGATCCTTACTGATTTTTATTTCTTTCTACACTGTAGAACAATAGGCTGAAAGCGTCTAAAATATACAATAATCTCCTTTGAACAGTTGATATTGAGATGTATATCTGCTACTTACGATCTGTAAAGCTTCATAACGGCTCTAATCTGAGGTGCTGTTTGTTAATTGGTGATTTCTGAGGCTGGTAGCTCTAAGTTTCATGAGAGCCAGTTCCATCATGGTGCTTGATGGGTTTTTGCAAATGCACTCGACACAATCCTGTTCTTCCAAAAACTGTTCCAGAACAGCTGACCTTTCGTGTCTTTTAAAATAACTGACTGTTGTTGTTACTTAATTACCTAATCCCATATGTGTTAAATCATCGTTTAAAAAATAAAATCAGGTTTGTTTAACAATGTCGAAAATAAATCTAAAGTTTTGACTGGTACTGTAACATACGTCACTTTTTATTTATTTTTTTATTTTTTTATAAATTAAGGATTAATTCAAATCAGAAACTGAATATTAAATCTCCTGTGTTTTACTATTTGTTTAACAAATTAGCACACATCTTAAAGCTTCCCCCAGTGTGTGTGTGAGAATACTCCAGCTGAAATACCCCTTAGTGCATTTATATCTGAAAATCCCCCTCTTTCACTTCTCCGCTGAATATGCGGCCAAATCATTCTCTATGTAAATTAGCTATGACTAGCCACACCCCTCCAGAGGACTACAGAGCAAAAAATCGCGGGAGGGGCTGATGTTATATGAGGTCACATTAGGTGAAAAACAAAAATCTGATAGGTTAGCTTAAGCACTGGCCAAAACAAAAATGGAGAAAATGATGACGGTTCCAATGGAATGTTGTTTTTCTCTTTTTGTCGTTTTTACATGCACATTGGAGATCCAGCTGAATAAACAACATGTATTGCATTGGGGCTGCACAGGAATAATTATGGTGCATTTTGCATTGCTTAATTAATGAGTTACAATATGTCTTAGTTGAGGTTTTATATCCATGTGTTAGAATTTTGATTTCCAAATATACTAAAATGCTCAATAACAATTATGGTTGTTTAAGAAATAAGCAAATTAATCATTATTATATATATATAATTTTAGCTGTTATCTTGCAGTCATGCATTTAAAACATAATGGTCCGTGCATGAGGTTCATTTGCTTTTAAATGATTAAATCACTCCAGTTTGGCGAGGTTATCGTGTCGGAGATGTTTAAGCCTGCAGCCGGATAAACAGCAGACAACGTGATTTGTTTGGATTAAAAACAAAAAAAGAAAAGAAAAGGGGGGAGGGAAAGTCTCTGTTGCTTTTCATTGGAAAACATTTACCCGCTGGCTGTCAGTGCACATTGCTAAGAGCACTCACTTTCATTTTTTTTATTTTTTTTTTTATTCCACGGTACAAGTAACAATGAGGATGTAATTATTATATATACAACTAAAAGCTACCTAAGTGAAAAACAGATCCGCATACATCATGATTTCTGTCTTTCGTTTCTGTTTTAACCTTAAATGAACTGCTGCCAGACATTGACCAGTGGAATAAGGTTATCGAGGTGCTGGGAACTCCTTCTCTAGAGTTCATGAACCGTTTAATGGAGACAGTGAGGAACTACGTGATGAACAAGCCACATTTCCCAGGAGTCAGCTTCAGCGAGCTCTTCCCGGACTGGGCTTTCCCGTCAGACACCGAGCACGACAGACTGAAGAGTAAGACCGGGGTTCGGTTTATTATTGGTTTCCTTTTGTGTTAGTTTTGTCTGTCTTGTGTCTGTTTTTAAGCTTTACATTATTCTCAGCACATCTCTGTTTCTTTGTTGCGTCTCTTACAGCCAGTCAAGCTCGGGACCTGTTGTCTAAAATGCTTGTGATCGATCCCGAGTCCCGTATCTCTGTCCAGGAAGCCCTGAATCATCCCTACATCCACGTGTGGTACGACCCAGCCGAGGCTGATGCGGTGTGTAAACACACACTCCTATGATTTCACACATAATGTGTTCACGTATGTAATGAAGCCTCTCAAAATCTCACCCATGAGCACGTGTCCAAGTTCCCCATTCCTTCCCTGACTCAGTTTTGATAAAGATTAGTCCTGGACAGGTTCAAAATGATTTTGGAATTTTTGTTTGTTTGTGCATGCATCAAGGAAAAACTACTGAATTAATTTTAATGGGGTTATCACAGGTGTATTCGGTCAAGCTTGAGGTAACATATAGGCTTTGTTTCATCTCATTCGTCTCATGGGAAGAGAAGATATGCTAATTTGGAGGGCCGAAGACTATGACGTGTTTCCTTTGAACCATGTGACGCCAGCCGACCGCATCTTTTCGAACAGCTCACATTGTGAGAGCACTAAGTGGGACTCCCGTCCCATCCCGCTGAGAGAGCTCAGCCAATCAGCTCTCGGCTGCGAGAGGCTACAGCATCACCCAAGGATCGAAATCTCGACCTCCAGATGATAGGACGAGCACTTAACCACTGCGCCGTACATTTTTTTAATACACACTTGCGAGATTGCGTTTATTAAGTAGATTTAATTTGCACACTCTAAAGAAAAATTTTAAATTATTTTAAATTAAAATTTTAAATTATTATAGCATTTTTTTATTTTTAAAAAATGCACTTATGAGCGTGCAATTAAATTCCACGCGAACTCTTCAAATCAGCAGTACTCTGTAATACACTCATGGAACGATACGCATCGGCCCTCATTACAACAGTCCTCCCATGTAGTTGTGATAATCAATAAAATGCACCAATTAGCATATTTTCAATTAGTCATGCATCAGACAAGGTGCTGCTGAAATGACAAAGGGGCTTGGCCTCTCCAAATCCGCACTGTTCTGTAGTACACTCCTGGAAATCACCATCCAAAAGTCTTGCTTGCTTGCCTGTGAAACCTTCATCATCTTTACCAATAGTGCCTGAGAAATTTCTAAGGGAAACACTGGATATGTCCTGATAAGGTTTTGCTAACATAACGTTTTTTTTTTTTTTTAATACTTGTAAGCAAACACTGAACACCAAACACACTTTATCATATCAGGTACGTTGAGTAAGCGAAAACTCAAACAAATTTATTATTGTTGTTTTTTTTCCCCCCTACCATAACTATTCTTTTTTTTAATTATTATTATTTTTAATCCCCAGGTGCTCTGTCTTGTTTTGTCGGAATTGTTCATTCAATAGCTGTTTTTCCTTTATTTCCAGCCTCCGCCTCAAATCTCGGACAAACAGCTGGAGGAGAGGGAGCACAGCATAGAACAGTGGAAAGGTAGACGGACGTCCTTGTCAGAGGGCAAAAAAATAAATAAAAAATCCGGCAAGAGAAAAGAAATGTGATTAGATTTAAGATGTCCCTCTGATCAGATGATTCGTTTCCTCTTCCACTAGAGTTGATCTATAAGGAGGTGATGGACTGGGAGGAGAGGAATAAAAACGGTGTCCTGAAGGAGGAGTGCTCAGGTGAGACGATTCAGGTGTCGGCTCCGTTCTGTTCTACATCTGCGCTGAATTGTAGTTGATTTTTGTTTTTGTTTTTTGTTCGCCGTAGACGGCGCGGTGAACAGCAGCGCCACGGCTTCCCAGTCCTCGTCCATTAACGACATCTCGTCCATGTCCACCGAACAGACCCTGGCCTCGGACACGGATAGTTCCTGCATCGATGCCATCGCGGGGGGATTAGAAGAGTGACTGTGAGGCTCCGCACTTCATAGCGATCCGTCGTTCTGTCTCTCTCTCTCTCTCTCACTCACTTTATTCCTCCTCCATACATTTTTCTAGATAGCAGTGTCGGTCCTGACGTGTCCCAGACAGACTTGCTGTGGCTCGTCCGTCACAGAATCATTTTTATAATTCCTACTTTCTTTGCATTCTGTTACGTTACGTAGCTTAATCATCGGAGAAGCAAGTTTTAAATATATATAGCTATGGCCTATGAACTAAATGCGGTTCTGATTTCTTTAATGTAAAAAAACGTGCCTAAGGATTTCTGATTTTCCTTCAGTTTAGAATATTCTGCTCATGAAACTTTAATGAGCATTTATCTGTGATTTTAACTCTGAAAGTCACGGTACTTTCATTAATCACTACCCTCACCTCTCTTCCTGACACTTTCGCTTTCTCTCTCTCTCTCTCTCTCTCTCTCTCTCTCTCTCCTGCGCTCCACGTAGCTGATATTACCTTTCACATCCTCTTTCAAGAAGCACAGACACTCCTGGAACAAACTTTAAAGTTCTCAATGCTCTGTTGAAAGTATTGCATGCCGCTCATGTCGAACTCTTAAGAAAGTATATGTTTACACACACACAACCCCCCACCCCACCCACTCGATTACACCTGAACACACTCACGAAATGGTAGTGCCTGCGTTTTGTATATAGACACGACACGATACACCATGTTTTCAATCGGAGAAGAACTTGATAACGCGTCTCACTCATATAGGGTGTAGCCATGTATATAGACGATGTGTACATTTTTTTTTGTGTGTGTGTGTGTTGTGAAATCCTGATTTTACAGCTTCTCTGAATATGGTTTTGCAAAAGTACTGTATGCCAGACATTTTATTTCGTAAAGGTATCTAATGTTTAAAATTGGATTTGTTGCAGATAAAAGGGTAAAAAATAACAACAACAAAAAAAAACAAATGATGAAATGATAAAAAAAAAAAAGGGATACACAAATTTTCTTTCTGCATCATTCCAGAAAAAAATTAGCACAAAATAATTTGTGTTTTGGGAGTTTGTATGTGTATATAAGCTCAAAGTAGATTATTGAGTCTTTCAATTTCCTCAAAGCTCCGATAAGGATGTTTTGCAAATCAAAATTGTATTTTTGAAGACCAATGGAAAGATAATTAACTTTATTTCATACCAAATTCTTTAGAGAGAGATCACTGTCAGGTCTGAACATTCTGGAACAAAGATAAGTGTGTGGTGGTGTTTTTTGTTTTTTTTTTGCATTTGGCCTCCGTATACCACTAGATTGACTTTTTCAGGTTAAATTCAAGGGATATGGCATTAACCATCCAGGACACACACCCATTTCCTGTTCCTTCATTACTTCATGACTTATCAAGCAAATAAAAGTCCTGAAGGTGGTTCAGAGTGTTACACTTGCATTTGGTAGCTGTTCACACAAACTCCCTATATGAGGTCCAAAAAAAGTTTCTGCGCAAGTGAATGAGGCCATCATTAGGCTGAGAAAAACAACATAAACCCATTAGAAAGATGGCACAACTGGTAATGGCAAATAAAACAGTTTTTAAACATTGTTAAAAAGAAGGAATTAACTGGCAAACTCGGCAACAGCAAAAGGCCTGGAAGAGCACAGAAGATAACTAAAGTGCAACTAAAGACAGCAGAATTCTGTCCAACATGAGGTGAGTGTGTCATTGCCAAAGTCTACAGTCAACAAGATGTCTTTATGAAGTAAATACAAACACTTTGCAACAAGGTGCAAACCACTGGTAACGCTCAAGAACAGAATGGCCAGATTAGACTTGATTAGACAGAAAACTTATTCTTTGGACTGATAAAACCCAAATTAACTTGTACCAGAATGACGGGAAGAGAAAAGTATGGAGAATGAAAGGAACAGCTCATGAGTCTGGCCAAGGTGAAATACTTTCCTTCTAGTAACGACCTTGAAATTGTAATTCATGGCTTAATTTTCTTTCGATTGGATTCCTGTAACTCTTTGTACCTTGGCCTTCCTAAATCTACGCTGTCTCTGTTACAGATGGCTCAAAATGCAAGCAACCAGATTCTTAACAGGAAGTAAGAAAAGTGATCATATCACCACCTGGCCTTGCCTCATCGCACTGGCTCCCTATATAATTTAGAGTATAAGGTATAAGATCCTTTTGCTTTGTATACAAGGCATTATATAATTCTAATCCTTAATTCTTTGTCTTTTATTGTAAAACATGGCATAAGCATGTTGTGTATGTCTGCCATTGGAAACCGGGTCACTGGTGTTTATTGATGACCTGAGTGTTGATAAAAGTAGCAGGATGAACTCTGAATTGTATAGGGCTATACACTCTGGTCAGATTCAGCCAAATGCTACAGATAGGACGCAGCTTTATATTTACCAATGAATGATGACCCCAAACATACAGGTACACAAGGCAAAGAAATGGGATATTCTTCACTGGCCAAGTCAGTCACCTGATGTCAACCCAATACAATAGAGCATGCTTTTCACTTAGTGAAAGATGAGCCTGAAAGCAGAAAGACCCACAAACAATTATCAGCTAAAGGCAGCTGCAGTAAAGGCCTGGCAAAGTATCTCGGAAGAGGAAAGTCAGCATTTGTTCATGTCCATCGACTCGAGGCTTCATGCAGTCATTGACTGAAAAGGATCTTAATTCAAGTATTAAAGACAATGCTTATGTTTGTAATTGTGTTAGTTTGTTCTATTATTTATAAACCCCCAAAATGGGAGTGTATTTGTGTGTGTGTGCGTGAGAAAATGGCAGTAATTCCTGAATGGTTAATGGCAAGTTTTGTCAGGTCACTTGAACTGAAGCTGAAAGTCTTTGAAGTGTTTCAATTTAAATTCAACATGGTGGTATTTGCTGAGGCCAAATGATGGAAAAACGTATCTTTGTTCTAAAATTTATGGACATAACCCCTTGTGTAACCCCTTATGCATTATGTATTTTCACTACATTAAGCGATTGGCATGCTGTGACTGAACACAGCGAGTAGCATTGTATTATAAATCTCTCGTCATGTTAACACAATAGCATGTGCTTCACAATCCACTGAACGATGGTGATACATTGCTGCTTGTTTGTCCCATCATCCGGTTTTCTTTTTTTTTCTTCTTTTTTTTTTGCCCTTGGGAAGAAACAAATACTTGTAACACAATTGTCTGTTCTGAAACTTGAAAAGAAAATAACAAACTATACAATTCCATTGTAGTTGTATTATCATAGCTGTTATTTTACACAAAGTGCATGAATGGTGTTGTTCAGTGCAAATCTTACTTGCAGGTGCATATCAGGGAATGTTCCTTCTAAAGGCGTCTTTGAAGATCATTTCCTCAGTTATACTGTATAAATGACTCTAAAGCCTCATCTGGAGGCGAACTTGGCCGGCTTCACGTTCACGCGGTACGTACGCACCGTACGTAGGCTTCGACCGACAGACTTTCGGGATGGACCGCCGTTGAATAACGCACATGCAGAGGTGGAGCCTTGGCATCAAGATGTTTCCTCATGCCTTAATATCCTCACGATTTCTTTTTTCAGCCTGGTTTGACTTTCTGGATAAGAGGATTAATGTGGAAGGATGGATGGATGTGTGGATGGATGGATGTAAGGAATGATTGATGGACAGCATTATCTGAGACCATTACTTTCTTTTGCACAATAGCTTTCATATCCATACACGTTTCTGTAAAATTGCCGTCATCAAAAATGAGATGCATCTAGTTCTTGTTTTCATAATAGTAGCACGTTATAATCTATTTATAATACATCATGTGTGTTATAAAATGCTTTCCTTCGCTCTAAACCTTTACAAGATTGTTTAATGACCATGAATCTGAATCTACAAGCACTTTTTGTAAACAAAAGAAAGCTAGCTCTGTGTGATTAAATCCCAGAACAAGCTGGACATTAACTCTCTCATAAGGGCTTACCGGTGATCCAGAGGGTATGTCTGTGGAATCGTGTGTCACCTTGACAATCTGTACTGTTAGGCATGGGACCAGTCTTTTTCTTTTTTACTTTTTTTAACATCGCAATCCAGTCAAATTTCCCCAACATCATTTCATCACGCGAAAACATTTCAACATCATGGAGAGAAAAAAAAAGCTATTAAATATCTTACCTGCTATGTACGAATAATACTCTTACTGCTTCTTTGTGCTTTCTATTGTCATGTCACGTATGAATGTGCTCTTTGTGGGTTGCGAACAAAAAACTCCTAGCGAGTTTCCGTCAATCAACCTCGTCTGATACATATGCAAAATCTCAAACAGGCTTACAGAGTGTCCGATCCGTTCCTTTCTGTGTGAGGGGGGCAAAAGAGAAATAATCTGTAACGAATTGCCAAATAAAACACTTTAAATGAAATGCTCTTCTTATACATTTCTTACACATTTTATTTTTTTTTATAAATGCATCTTTTTCTTTTATGATCTTTCTTTATTTTTTTTTTAAATACAGACCTATGTGACTGTTAAAGGTTATAAATACAATTGTTCTTAATTTGTCACTTAAATCGTTAGTTTAGGACTTCAGTCTTACATCAAGGTTTAAACAGTCTCAAGGTTATTGAGTGTGCACTCAAGACTTCATAAGAATTGACTCTTTCTTGTGTATTTTGTAACACCATGCTTGATCATTTCATTGTCTTTTTTTTTTTTCAATGGCATTTTTCAGACATGCGTGTCACATTTTTTTTGCTACTTTGGATCCTTCCCCTTCTCTCTCACTTGGTCCAGTCAACATTTTAACGTTTGTACATGCCAGAGAGAAATTTTAGGTGTCACCAAAGTAAGTCCTAGTAAGAAAGCATAGAGAAATCGAGTCTCAGAAACTTTGAATGATTCGCTCTGTTTTCTGAGCCTCAGAGGTCAGCTCTCCGAATGTGTCGAAGAACTGCTCCATTTCTTGTTGTAGTGCAGCGTTCCGTCGGTCTGCATCAGCCCGGGCTCGTTCCATGTTCCGCATCTTGATTTCGGTGACGCTGACGCTTCGGCGCTGTTGCTCCAGAGTTGCACGCAGTCCCGCTACCTGCCCCTGGAGGGCCTCGTTTCGCTGTTCCAACCTTTAACAGATGGTTTAAACATATGGTGAATTTCCTGTAATCTCTCAAAGAAGCCAAAGTGCATACCAGACTTTTTCGGTGCTTAACAAAAAGTTGTTCATTCTGATCATCAATCTGAGGATCTAATTGTGGTGATGAACGTTAAAGTTTCCTGTGTGTTTATTCTGAAAAGCCTAGAAATGTACTGAGAACTGAGGTTTCATGTGTTAGTAGTTTTGGAACTCTGATACAGGTGTTCTTACCTGTTGATCTTGGCTTCGTACTCTGCTTTCTGTCTGGCCATTTGTTGCCGTAGGCCAACCAAGAGGCACTGTATCGCTTGAGAGGAAGTGGGGTCTTGTGAATCCGATGGAGCATTTGGAAGAAAAACCTCACTGCTACCTGTACTCAGTGGGGCATCTGTCGGGGCAGTGGAAGAAGTTAGGGAGTTTGAGTGCAAGTCACGTTCCCCAAGGTCTGACCTGAAAGAAGGGAAACATACAGAGCTGTGGCAAGGGCTAGCCGTTCCACAACTACCAGAGAAACCATTCCCAAGCAGGATCTCACAGGAGGACCAGGAACTGGTGCTGTCAGCCATTCTAGCAGTACCACCCTCCAAGTCTACTATCCCAGTGCCAGCTTCCCCTTCTTCTACGCAGTCTTCCATCTGCACCCCAGTTACCATGTTGTCATACACCGATAACGTGCTGTCCTTAGCTTCACTGCTCCCACCGCTGTCCCCTAGAGCTCGTTCCGTCTCCCAGACACATTGCTCCAGACCAAGCCAGCTTTTCGACTGCAAACAGACCTCATGCACAACTTCTGCCTCTGTAATGGTTGAGGAAGAGGCAGTAGGTGGTGTGGTGAGGGGAGGCACAAGTCCAGAGTGAGAAGGCTCCTGCGATGAGATCGATGGCCTGTGGTTTTCATGAATAAGAGCTGAGCTTGCCTGAGAAGAGACTTCCATTTTTTGCTGCTGTATTTCCGGTAGGTGATGCGGAGTGTGAAAATTTGGTGAAGAAAATCTCCGTTCGTTCACAAGAGGTAGAGAGAATTTCCGGGAGCATGGCTTAAAAGTCTGAGCGGGTTGGGCCACACACTCACTGTTCATTTCTAGCTGAGTCTCTCTTGGATGAGTAGTAGGCTTGGTGTGCAGCCAGCCTACCTGGCTACCTTGTCTATGTGCAAAAGCAAAAACTGGTCCAGATGTCCCTGGTGTCTTGTGGTTGTTTCCTCTTGAGAAGAGCACATTGTGCTCTCTGATCAGCTCTGACATCAAATGCTGCACTACAGCCGTACCTAGAGAGAAATGTCAGGAAACTTGGTCATTCAAGTATGAGGGATATCAATTAAATGTCACTGCCAGAGTCTTATCATCAGAATATATGAGGCTCGTGTTCTTAGTCATGATCATATTTTTGTCCACTAGAACTTATAGACTCTATCCACTTTGTCCTTCTAGATATTTGCCAACATGCACAGAATAATCATTATTTTCCATAAGTAGTGCCTAAATGATACCAAACATTATTTTCTGTACAGCCTTCATCCTGTGTATGGTGGGATCTGGAGCCTACCCCAGGGAACTCCAGGCACAAGGTGGGGTACATCCTGGATGGAGTACTAACCCAACGTAGGGAACAAGCACACAAATTCATATGCTTTGGCCAATTTGGAAACACCAATCAACTTACACCTCATGTCTTTAGACTGTGAGAGACAAACTCTACCCATGCAGACCTGAAGCAAGATTTGAACCCCCACACCTAGGTTAGCAAGGCGACAGTTTCTTGCTGTTTTTCTTTAAATACAGGTTTTTAAATTGTCGTACCCCCAATTATACTTTCAGGGTCTTCAGCTTTAGGTCGAAGAATGTTTGGTCCAAAGACAGTTGCTAAGTTTTGGATACTCATCTTATTGGTGCTAGAGAAGGACTGGACCTCATTCAAGAACCTGCAACAAGAGTATAAAGATGAGTAATTGTCCACGACAGAGCCACATAAGTTCACTGATTTCATAGCAATGATTATCACAAGATGAAATATAGCACTTACTGACAGATGTACTTCAGCAGTTTAAAATTAGCTACAGGGAGCTCGTGAAGAAGGTCTCGTAATTCTATCAATCCCTGATGTCAGACAAGAAGGTTATATGGTGAAAAAGTATTTGCCCCTTCCTGATATATAGTTTTTGCACATTTGTCACAATTATTCAGATCATCAAACAAATTTTTATATTAGAAAAAGATAACCAGAGTAAATACAGTTTTTAACTGATTATTTCATTTATTAAGGAAAAAAAACTCTCCAAACCTGTCTGGCCCTATTTGAAAAAGTAATGGCCCCTAAACCCTAATAACTACAGTAGTTATGCCACCCTTGGGGCAGCAACTACTGTCAAGCATTTGCAATTACTGGCAATGAGTCTTTTACATTGCTGTGGAGGAATTTTGACCCACTCTTTTTTGCAGAATTGTTTTAATTCAGCCACGTTGGAGAGTTTTTGTGCAAGAACTATCTGTTTAAGATCATCTCAATTGGAAACTTGGACCGATTGGACCTTAATTAAAAAAAAAACTTAATCTTGAGGTCACAAACTGATGGCCGGACATTCGCTTTCAGGATTTTCTAGTAGAGCGCAGAATTCATGGTTCCATCAATTGTGGCAAGTCTTTTAGGTCCTGAAGCTCTTTACTTTTTTCACATAGGGCCAGGTAGGTTTGAAAATCTTTTTTCCATTGACAAATGAAAGCATAATTTAAAAACTGCATTTTTATTTACTCGGGTTGTACTTTTTATAGCACCGTATGTATTATTAAAAGACAATAACTTCAGGGAAGTAATGATTAGATTTTTAAAAAACATATTTCCTAAATGACAATCTGTTCATCGAACTACAGTTTAACAAAATATAAGTTGCAGTAATTACCTGTTCCCTGTCTGAGGTGATTTTTTTGCCGCATATAAGAAACTCTTGATAGCGAGAGAAAGGTACTAACGGTTCAGGCAACTCCCTAAGGTACAGCTTCAGCAGCGAGGCCACTGTGTGGACATCTGTGCTGCTGAGATACACACAAAAAATAACACAGAATGCTGACGTATTTT
The DNA here is from genome assembly GCA_028565275.1 of Leiocassis micropogon. NCBI lineage: Eukaryota > Metazoa > Chordata > Actinopteri > Siluriformes > Bagridae > Leiocassis > Leiocassis micropogon. Next base: position 10,129,962 of record JAOVVA010000021.1, read on the forward strand.
GTGCTACATCTTGTCTTTGTTGTAGTTAAGTCTTTCATCTTTTGGCATGGTGTGAGTAATACAGCTGATATATCATGTCACCAAAATGGCATGTCCAAACAACAAAAAAAAAAAACAGATGTTCCTTACTTATCAAAGGAAGGTTTTTCACCAGCATCAAAAGCCTCTTGCAACTCTTTGACAAGCGTTGCCTGGCCCGGTTGTCTGAAGAGCCCGACTTCCATCAAGCCCTGCTCCCTGATGAAGTCCACACACTGTTCGACCACAAGAGGAGCCATGTGGTCTCCATACCGACGCTCATACAGCACTGTCTCCTCCAACCTCTGCCCAAACACACCTTAGAGAGAGAAAATAAAAAAACGCAGGGGTGGAATTGTAATTGATCAAACCCCTTGGTTCCTACCTACTAAACCTCAAAGGGTTACGATGCAGCAATCATATCGGAACGCATGCAGCATCAGCATGTAGATCAAAGATAATAAATCGTGAGCACTGTTTGAGGTGCCGCAGCACTGCACCAAAATCTCTGAGCACATCTCTGTGTATTTCACAAGCTTGAAATACTCACGCCTTCTGAAGCTCAGGACCCTTTTTATTTTTCTGTAAGCAGAGTTAGAGAGGTAGCTCCCTGTTCGGTGGACTGCCTGCTTGCTCTCAGGCATCTTCTTCTCTCCTCCTCGCTTCTATCTTGCGTCCTCGTTTCTCAGATGCACACCCTCCTACAGTTTTAAAATCACAGCATCTCAGAATGACTCCGTGTCCCGGAATGCACAAATGCAGTTAAAGATATCTTCTGCCTTTTGCTCGTTCTGAGGTTGTGGGGTTTTTTTCAGTATAGTGAGTCCTGCTTATCTTTTCCTCTGTCTTCTTCTTCGTCTCCTTTTCCACACGCAGGTAAACGGATAAACCCTAGCGGTCTGTTAGCCTTGGAGCTGGAGGAGAGGCAGTCCTTGTCTTGTTCTGTTTATGTGCACTGACCCACAAGCTCAAATATGCGTGCTAATCAGATCCATCAACATTCCGACGGTGACAACAAATCTTGTTCTTTAACAGGAGGCATTGTTCTACTGCATTATGTCTCATATATACTGTATAGGTTTTAATAAACTAGCCAATACAAATATGTGTTTTAAAAAACTAAATCTAAACTTAACTAAATCCAAGACTCAGATGAACATATCTGCTATGGAATAGAACGATAGAAGATATAAAGCTGTGGTTTCTGTTTCAGCTCTTTATGAACGTACCACTAGCTCAGACTTGTTCAGTCCTCCCGTAGTGTAAGTAAGTCCAGCACCTCTTCTCTTCCTCAGTGCATGTCCTATCAACTTTGGTGATCCACATTTTCTTTCCCTTTCAAACAGCCACTTTCAAACATCCAGGTCACATGGCTTGGTCTATCATAATCCGTGCCTGTATTTTTCTTCCTTCGATGAGAAGAAAGTCTAACTGTCTTAAGGAGTTTCCAGTGACGCAAACCGGAACCTCCTTATTTGAGGCTGCTCGTTCTCCGAGTACTTCTGGAATTTCTCAGCTCGCCCATGTCACATGTTCGTAGTCTTATGCCATGTGTTTCTTTTGTCCTACCTGTCTTCTTACATTTTCCTTTGCCTTTAAGCTCTTGCTCTCTTTCTCTTCACACACACACACTCTCTCTCTCTCTCTCTCACTCCTTCTATCTCTGTCCTCCTCTGTCCTTTCCTCACCCTGTATCAAACTACCCCACTTGAGGCTCTTTGGAGCATGGCCAAGTGGCACCGACTCCCTCTTTTCCTATCCTTCTCGTCTCTCCATGAATCATTAACACTGAACACCACTGTCACAGATTGACTAAAATAAATGAGCTAGAACATGCAGCCTTTAACCCACCCTCTTACCCTTTCCGCCAGGTTTTTTGTGGTTGTTGTTGTTGTTGCCTGTCTCTCCTCTGTTTGTCACCTTGTCTCACACTACCCCCCTCACCCATGCTTACTAACTTAACCGTAGTTACCCGTCTCCAATCACTTTCCACTGGACCACCGTGGACACTCCCTCAACTCCTTTTAAGTTTAGGTAACTTAAACAAATCAGGAGCCATTTAACAAATCCAAAATGGCTCCTGAGACTTAACATGTAAAGAACTTGAGTGTGTGTGTGTGTGTTTGTGTGTTATCATAAAGGAAAATCTTTCTCCATGTAGGTGCCCCAGGCTGGTGAGCAATTGTGGCTAGGAGGTTAAGTGGGGAATTCATTGGGAATGTTAATCTCTCCTGGGAAACGAGGGATGGGGACTCGGCAGAGTGTGATCTGCAGTCTTTAAACAACTCCCCTAGGCGAACATAGGACGTGTTATATGATCAATAGGATTGTACGGAACCAGTAACAGGCAAACCTTGTAGTAGTGTTGGTGTATGACACTTCATTGCTTTGATAGAGAATGATAGAGAGCTGACAGCTCACTTGAGAGAGTAGAGGTGTGCTGTAACTCTGGTGGAATTAGGCATTTTGCCAAATTGAACTGCTTCCCAAAACACCTCCCTGTCTCTCTCTTGCTCTCTCACACACACTCCAAGCCAGGAGGCCAGACAGGGATTTTGTACTCTGATCTGCCTGGACTTAGCTCGACCTGAAATAGTTCATGAAGGGCATGTGGAAGAACTGCAATCCAGAATCGTCTGTTTATACCATGAGGTTTATATCTGGTGAGCAGTGAGAGGTTTTCAAGTGTGTGAAGTCTAGTGGCAGTGCTAAAACTTTCCCCGTCTTTTCCAGTCCAGATAATTCTCTGCTCGTGGCCTCAAAATTTTTTTTAACCAGTTTGGAATAGCATCAGTTTTAGAGATACGCATTTGTTTTATAGAAACATATTGTGGTATCCAAGCAGTAGACAATAGGACAGCGATTTGGTTAACGCAATGAAAATGTCTAGGATGTTTCGTCGTAAGATGGGTATTGTGTCAGAACATGAGTGTCTGTCTGTGGAATGTGTTATGACCTGAATCCTTAACGGGATGTCGCCTCTTTGGAGATATTTGGCCCAAACATTTTTATCATAGTGTTTTTTATCAGGGGTACCATCAGGGGAACTCCTGCAGGATGTTCCAGAGACATGTCCGTGTCAGAGTGTGTGCGGTTACCTGTAAAAGGTATCCAAACTCCCTTGTTGAGGCTCTTCAGCCATTCATCTCCTTGACCGCAGCTGTTAGACAGGAAGAAGTACGATCCTGGGCTGACTAAGACATCTCTGTTTCCTATCGAAGAGAGAAAGGGAGTGGGTCGTTATGTGTAGGGGGATATCAGAGAACTGTAAAGTTTGGTCATTGGAGCTGGTTTGACTAAATTGGAAATAAAGCAATAGGAATCATATAGAGTTTGATGTTTTAGATCAAGGGAATTGAAGAAGGTGTTTGTTGAAATGAGAGCTTTTGAACAGGCTCCAATGAACGTCATCATGATGTTCGGTCATGCTCAACATAACATTTCAGAGCAGTTCAAACTTTGAAAAAAGTTTTTCTTTTCTTCTTCTTTTTTATCAAGCATGGATAGTTTATTAACTCATTTTAATACATTAGCATTGCTATAGTAACAGCTCACGTACACAAATAGATTTATTAAACATGCATAATAGTTTTCTGTGAGGAGAGGTTTATTTAGCATTTTTGGAATTTTCTCAAGAGCCAGTAAGACACTCAAAGGTATACAGTAGTGTAGTTAAGTTTAAGAGTTCTCATACAGGAATGTTCAGGTGGTTCCTGTTCAAGGGTTCTCATACAGGAATGTTTAGTTTCTTGGTAACATAGCAAGCTGCTTTTTTGTTTCCATTTCAAGAGCCTGTAATCTTGTGATTTTTTTTTTTTCCTCGAAGTCATTCCATACCCACCCATCAGCCAGACATGGAGGCCAGACATCCATCCACTCATAAGCGTCTCTGTCTTTTCTTCATTGTCCGGAACCTTCAGATGTAAGGATGGGTCCTGTGGGGTGGCTGAGTGGGTGACATCAAAATACCCTTGCTGTGTCTATTTCAGTTCATTAAAATTAACATGACTATTGGAGAAGGGAATCATGGAGGACAAAGTCTAAAGGTAGGAGAAGGACAAAGTCTAGGACAAATATTGCCTAATTGCCTAATGAACACAATCAATTGTTTTAGTAATACATACTTTGAAAGAATTCATTTAGAAAACTACAAAATGGCTTCAGATCGTAAAGGTTATCAGAGAAAATAAATACAAGCGACTTTTGATTGCCCAGAATAACAGAACACATTTATGAGATACTCCCTTAATTTCCTTATATAACCTTGTCTTACACTAATGCACTTATCTCAGTGTTTTACTAGTGCTTGAATACCATCAAGGTAGAAAGTTTTCTCAGTACACCGGAGCCATGTACAAGCCTGCTTCATGTCTGAAACGCTGGCCTCCCAGGAACCCCTTTAATGGCCCAAACATGTGGAAATGGATTGGAGCGAGGTCAGGACTATACAGCGGATGTGGCAATAACTTTCAAACGAGTTCCTGTAACGTGTAAGTGGTGTTGGTGAATGATTGTGTGTACAGTTTCCACAGACAGATGTGTCTCTTCCGCAACTTTGCGACAAGTTATGCGTCGATTTTCAAGGATATTCACAGGAATAATTGCAGTGAGTTCCGAGACACATTGGCTTTTTTGAAACGTTTGCTTCATTCAAATGTTTTACTACAGCTAAGAGTCTGATCAGCATACTATAAATGGCAATTGTTTATACGCCTTCATTCACAAGAAATTTCATCACAAGTCCCGGTTTAAATTTTGAGAGACATTTTGTAAAAAAAAAAAAAAAAAAAAAAACAGGTAACAAGGAGAAGAGCCATACTGAATCTGTTTTTCTCAGGCTGAAAAGCAGACATAAAATTTCTAAGTACAAGTTGAATAGGCTAAATTAAGAAGTTTCTCTATGTGTCACGGTCAAGCTGTCCTTTTACCCAGTCTTAGATTGAGATAATGGCCTCTGTACAATCGGGTGCCCATTTCTTATCCTTAAATACGACTAAAGTTCAAAAGCAGAAGAGCACCGCATTGATTTTCATAATTTAATTTAAAATCTGGCTCTTTCTTTCTTTCCTCCTTTCTTTCTTTCCCATTCGTTCCTTGGAGGAGACTATTAATCACAGAATGGGGTTCGGCCACAATTACACTGCGCTCTACATTCCGCTCACATTTGCTGAGCGCGCGTGGTAATTAATTTCATCAAGACACTTTCATCCACCTACAGAGAACAGTAAAAACCAGCTAAGTGGTTTATCAATATCTCTTTTGTTCCAAGCATGGATAGTAAGACCTACCATAGCCTAATGATATTAAAAGGAGATAGCGGACATCCCTAAAGGCTGCAGAGAATCACTGATGCACTGGGCAACAAGCTTAAATTGAGTTTAATGTAAGTGAACATTTGTAGCTCTCTCAGTGGCATTAGTGCTCCCCTTGCTCGTTCTTTAAAACGAGGCCCTGAATTCTTTATCAGCTGCACTCCCATGTAGAGATAAGAGCATAGACATGCTGGTTAGGAAGTCTAGCTTAAACGGATTAGCCTAGTATAAGAGTATTTGTTTCTGCTAGATTAGAGATAAAAAGCTTGCTGAACTTTGAAGTAAAAAGGAATACAAGCATATGGTAATTTAATTGACAAGAAGTCTTCGAGTGGGAGGAAAGGTGTACTTGATCCTTTCACCTTAAAGCATTAATAAAACTAGTTAATTAAGCTTAGAGAGATTGTAGGGCAACTTCATGCGGTGGTCAACCTTACCATGGGGGAGAAGTAAACATAATGCATACTTGTACTTTAAAAATACTGAGCAATTACACATGCTTAATTTGTGTACATTTTTACTTATAATTTTTTACTAGTAAATGTTGCAAAGGCTGCTGATTTGTAGATTATTTTATAATTACTATTTTAACTGTTTCATTTGGCGGCACGGCAGCTTAGTGGTTAGCACTGTCGCCATGCACCTCCAGGGTCCGGGTTCTGTCCCCAGCTGGGTTCGGTTCTCGCTTCTGCATGCGTGGAGTTTGTGTGTTCTGTGCTTGGTGAATTTCCTCCGAGTTCTCCGGTTTCCTACCACAGCCCAAACAAATTGCAGTGTGTGTATTTGTGTGTGCCCTCTGATGAATTGGCACCCTGTCCAGGGTGTGCCCTGCCTCGTGCTCTAAGTCTCCTGGTATAGGCTCCTGGCCCAGTATTAAGTATTCAGTATTAAAGCCTCTGAATGGTGCAGTGGTAAAGTGCTTGCCCTATCATCCGGAGATCGCAAGTTCGATTCCTGGGTGAATCTTGCAGCCGGAGGTCTAGAGAGAGCTGAGGTCTCTCAGTTGGGAAGAACGAGAGGAACTTAGTGCTCCCACATTAATCGCGGCTCTACAGCCAATCAGGGGCGTCTGTGAGATCACGAAAAGATGCGGTCGGCTGGCATCACGTGGTTCGGAAAAAGCACATGATAGTCTTCGGCCCTCCCGACTGAGTGGTAGTAGCCTTAATGTGGAGCCCCCTAGTGACGGGAAGGAACTGGACACGAAAAATTTAAGGACAAAATCGGGGATATT
>JAOVVA010000021.1:10148391-10181249 GCA_028565275.1 Leiocassis micropogon
TAGTTCATATTGTAACGCTGGATTTTTTTAAAAGACAAAACTTAATCTTAATCCAGTCTACTTGTTCGATTTCTTATTGCTATATTTTTTCCGTAAGGTTTAAATTATTAATAATTGTAACTTTGTGACTTTTTGTGTCTCTTGGTCACATTACCCTGTGTCTACTGACTGTACCTAAGATATACAGTGTGCAATCACATCTAGAACCTGTCTTTATGTTACCGTCTCTATTGCTGCTGGATATCTCGACTTCATCTGTCTATCTATCTAGTCAGAGATAGAAGAGGCCTTAAGATTTTTGTTGTGTTGACACAGTCTGCTGCCACCATCAGGTCAAAGGAAGATTTGCAACAAGTTTCCTGCAAGCCCCATATAATTCAGTTTGAATCAGGGTGCCCTTGACACTGGGGCCAAACACCTTGACGTAGGAAAATGTGTTATTTAAAAAATTAAATAAAAACATCAGCTAAACAATAATGAGGTATTTTATTTAATATTAACGATTTGATTTATTCAGCAAACTTGGTCCTGCTAATATTTAAGTGTAATGATGATGTCTTGGTTTTTTTGTACATTTAGGTTTATGATCATTTCAGACTTCTGAGATTAATAGGTTGCTCATGATCTATTAAAGAAGTTAAAGAAGAATATTTGTCAAGATGCAATCTGAATAATACTTTCAAATATTAATATTTTTCAACAATGTCAAAAGGATGTGTTTCTGCATGAGTTTATGATGAAATCCCTGAAACAGCTGGACCTCCCTTCTTTATCCATCTCACTCATTTACAACTTAATCTCCTTAAGTGAATGAAGTTTTGACTGTGATGTTCATTTATTTCTTCCTCTGGATTCAGAAAAATATTCTTTATGGACATTTAAATTCTTCCTTTTTTCATGCTTACAAACCACAGTCAGTCTAGACCCTTAAACTGTCTCTCCAGCTGGGACCGTGTCTGCAATTGAAACACTATGTGCAGATGTTGGTATAGTCATGGCGCATAACTGGTTGATGGTGTGATGGTGCTGATGCCCAGGTGCAGGTTGAACCACATGGAGCTTATAATGGACATTTGCATACAAAAAAAAAAAAACACAAAACAAAGATCTAGAGTTACAGCCTGAATATAAAACATATCCTGTTACATTAGGACTGGTTAGCCTGGTGTTCATGTTTTCTTTCCACTGAGGAACTAGACCCAGGTACACCAGCTCCCTGCCCCACACAGTGCTGTTCAGATCCCTCCTGGTCTTCATGGCTTTCCCCAGAGAATCCGTTCTCCATTATCACCTGAAAGAGACTCACTATTGCGGAAATCTACCTAAGACATATCTTTTTAAATTCAGTTTTCAGTTCAGTTTATATAGCATGTTTAATAATGGTCATTGTCACAAAACAGCTTTACAGAATAAAAAAAAACATGGAAATGAGTTTGAAAAGTGTGAGAAAATATGTATAACTTACAATGATCAGACTGAACCTTGCACTGTAATTAGGCGCATAATACATTTATTTATTAGTTTATGTACATCATGCTTGCTTGTATTCTTCTTTTTATTTTTATTATATTATTATCATTAGTAGTAGTATTAGTATTATACATTTCTTAAGGACTTACATGTAACTAACTGTGTTACATATTAGAGGAGTGTGCGGTCAACTTGCTGCCACTCCTTATACTGCTCCAATGTTTCAACGGATATATAATTACCTGACATTATAACATAAAAGGTGATGATGATGTTGGTTACACAGTAAGGGATGCACGCTACACTGGACGCTCACTACACTGAGGTATCAGTAGTTATGAGCTCGGGCCATATGGACCTGTCGTAGATGATGGTGCCTACTGGGACAGTCAGCGAGGAACAGGCCTGTGACACGCTCACAGTATGACATACAAGTTAATGATGACACTGCCTACTGTGCATCACACGGTCCGTCCATACAAACAAACAAAACATTTCATGTTCTCCCTGTGCTTGCCGGGTTCCTCCAGGTATTCCAGTTTCCTCCCACAATTCAAAGACTTGCAGACTGGGCTAACTGGTGTTCAGAATTGCCCAATACCCAGCCAGTGGATGCAGTGCCAGTCCCAAGCCCGGTTAGAAAATGGGAGGGATGCAAGGGCATTTGGTGTAAATCTGTGCCAAATGTGAGTACGGACCAGATGGTTTTGTCTGTACATTCGTCAGGACTCACTTTTTCAATGATGTCTCTACGTTTCATATATTGGAGGACAAAAAACAAGCAAGTCTCAGAAGAGTTTCTGTCTGTATATATGTTTGTATGACAGAATTTAATGAAAGTTTGGCAGTACTTAGGTATTTGCCTGAAGTTAACCATGTGCCATAAGTGAAATCAAAATGTTGAGTTCTGAGCTGTTTAAATGCCAGGTTTTGTCACAGCATCACACAAAACTGACCAGGCAGAATTTAATGAAACATTTGCAGTATGTCTGCCTGAGGTTTATCTGCCTGAAGCCTGAAGAAATCTGCCTGTATGCTTTCTTTTGAAAACAGACAACAATTGTTAAAAGCGCTATACAAATAAAATTGAATTGAATTGAATTGAATTTGACCAGTTTAACCTGCACCATAAATTAAATCAAAATGTTGAGTAAAAGCGATGTTATGAACAGGTATGTGTCAGATTTAATGATCCATTTTAAAATAAGCGACTACTGGGATTAGTTCATATTGTAACGCTGGATTTTTTTAAAAGACAAAACTTAATCTTAATCCAGTCTACTTGTTCGATTTCTTATCTGTGGTTCACACTCCGATTACTGAACAGGGAGTGTATTTGGCTGATGGTGAAAGAAGTACAACTTGGTGTAAACAAGGCGTAAACATAAACTTTTCTATATCCTCTTTTTCCCATTAATTGTAATAAGACGAAACGACTGTAGATTCAAAATCTTGCTATGAACTAGTTATTTTTTTGTGCAGTTTCCTAATATTTAGCCATAAATCCATTGGAAACTAATACCATATAATGTTGTTGCACTAAACATAACCCGGTGTAAGTATGTATCCAGTGATGTAAACTTTAAAGAACTTTTTGTAAGTCGCTCTGGATAAGGTCGTCTGCCAAATGCCTAAATGTAAATGTAAATGTTGTAAAATTACAATTAAAGGGTTCATCTTGACATGTAATAAATTAATAATAATAATAATAATAATAATAATAATAATAACACTGATTACATTAAAGCTGACATCTTATTTTTAAGTTTTAACCATTTAACCATTTCTACAAACTTGAGAGAGAGAGAGAGAGAGAGAGAGAGAGAGAGAGAGAGACCTAGTCACGTGACCTGGTTCGTCTTTCGGAAACGTTCGGAAATATCCGTGAATTTATAAATATAATTTTACTTTATAAAATACTTTTTATTCGTTGTACTTATTTGTTATGATTCTTGCGACCAGAAATGTGAAGAATGCATTAAATTGTGTCTAAAGATGTATAACAATTCCAAAAAGAAATACTGAAAAACAAATAATTTGCCACCAATCCATTCATATAGACTTTTGTAATAGAATTTAAGTCAAGAGTAAGGCTGCGTGCAGAATCACCTACCCTGCCTTGTATACGTGCACTACGTGGAGTCATTATAAATAAGGGCTTGTACACCCTACCTAGTGCACTCGATGCTAAACTGGGCCGAAGTTTGGGTTTCAGCCAGAGTTATTACGAGCTGTGAAGGTTTGTGGTTCGTTCTCGGGAGTGTCGTGTCTAATTTCACGACTTATCATAAACTCTTGTTCGACTTAGTGATATTTAAAGCCGAGGTGACTATATGCTTTATTTTGTACTTATTTTTTTGTTTGTTTACTTTTTACGTCTGGGAGCAAATCAGGAAGCTAAAGCGAAACCGGTTAGCAAGTTCTAGTTCTGCTTCAGACAATTGGAGCTAGCTAAAAGGCTAGTTAACTTAAATGTAAAAGATTTAACTAGCTCAAAATCTCCTAGCGAGTAAAAACAAGTATTTTTGTGTGCAAGTTAACTGATAAATTGTGTAAGCTTGTATAATGTCAGGTTGTATTTGTAGTAATAGTTAGCAAACATGATAACATGCTAACTGCTAATTGTTTGCTAGCTGGAATAAGAGTTTGTGACTCATTTGTTGTAGATAAGAAACTATACGTGGTAACTACACAACATTTAATAACTATACAGGTTTAATAAAATAATGATAAATATATTTATTTTATATATAATATTCAGAGTACAGTGAATATAAAAAGTTAACACACCCCTGTTAAAATGTCAGGGTTTTGTGAAGTAAAAAAATAAGACCAAGTTAAATCATTTTAGATGTTTTTTTTTCCACCTATAACCTGTACAACTGTGACCTATAACCTGTACAACTCAACTGAAAAACAAACTGAATTTTTTTTAGGGGGGAGTAAAAAAAACAAAACAAACTGAAATAATGTGGTTGCGTAAATATGCGCATCCTTCAACTCGTACTTTGTTGAGGTACCTTTTGATTATTTTTCTTTTTTGGTAGGAGTCTATCAGCATGGCACATCTTGCTTCACTTGGTAATATTTGTCCGCTCTTTGCAAAAACGCTCGGATATGAGTCGGATTGTGAGGGCATCTACTGTCCTCATATCCCACATATTTTCAATCAGATACAGGTCTGGGCTCTGGCTTTGAATTATTTGGTTGTTATTGTTTATTTGGATGTGTGCTTTCGGTCGCTGTCATGCTGAAAATTAAAGTTCTTCTTCATCTTCAGCTTTCCCACAGAAACCTGAATGTTTTGTGCCAACATTGACTAGTATTTTGCAACTGTTAACAATTCCCTCCACCTTGACTAAGACCCCAGTTCCAGCTGGAGAAAACCACCCCTGAAAGCATGATGCTGCCACCACCATGCTTCAATGTGCTCTTTTGGTGATGTGCAATGTTGTTTTGCACCAAGCATACCTTTTGCAATTATGGCCAAGTAGTTTAAAACCAACTTTCGTTTCATCATGCTCTTGGGAGACTTTAAACGTGTTTTTGGATAATAAAAAAAAAAAAAAAAATTAGCCTAGCTTAGTTTTTCCTTCACCCTATCCCATAGCCCAGACATAGGAATAATATGGAAGAATGTTGCTATGTAGAACACGTGACCAGTACTTGCCAGAAATTCCTGGAGTGGTATATCTAATGCCTTGTATACTTCTCCTGACTGATACCTTTTAACAACAATGCTTTGGGAGCTCTCTGCGGACCATGGCTTTTGTTGTAAGATGAGAAACTGATTTTCATTCCTTCACTTCACTTCTGGAAAGTCCTGATGTTTTCCGCTTCCAATGCATCAACTTCAGGGGGGAAAAAAAGTTTACTTGGTGCCTAATATATCCTACCCCCTTTCAGACGGCATTGTAATGAGATATCGAAAATGTAGCTACTGTTAGAAGAACCTGATTGTGATGGCTAGGTGGTTATAAAGTTATGGCTGATTGGTGTATAATCAAGTTCAACTTTTAATAAGTGTGAGGAAAAGAAACTGCCTGAGGAAAGAAACTCTTCTTGTGCCTGGCAGTTTTGCTGTACGGGGTTTTGTAGTGCATTACCAGAAGAGAGGAGGTGAAAAAGCTTGTGTGAGGGGTGCGAGAGTTTTTTACTTTATTTTATTTTTTATTTATTTTTACTTCCTGTACTTTTAATTAAAGCCGGTTTTTCCAGACCAACCTGTGATGCATCACTGACATGATCTCGTCATGACTTGCTCTTTGTTTTTGTCACCCTCTGTCTGTTTTATCCGGTACTTCCACACACTATCTTCTCAACGTCTTTCAGTACCACTCAGCATCTAGATGGAGTTCTGTACAGTAGATTGCATCACCGCTACCTATAGAGCTCTCTCTCTTTCTCCTTACATTCCTTGTCCTTAAAACCGATTTTCTACGCTCCCTAGTTCTTGGTGATGTGCCACAATATCCAGTTCTCAGGTTCTCCACAGATGACACAGGGCTGTTGGATATTGTGAGGGGGAGAAGTGTTAAAAGGTGTCTCTTAAGATCGCACTGTTTGAGTGTGTTCAGCTCCAGATTGTTCTTACTACACCAGATCCCACCACCCGGTCCACCTCCTGCCGATATGCAGACATCAGATACATTCTCTATATAATGTTAGAGATTCTTAGAGAATCATCTAGGTGCTAGAGAATGTTACGCAAGACACACAGTACAGCGTATTTGACAGGAGCTGGACTACCAACTTGACGTAGGTCACGTCACAGGTGGTGTAGGTATTGAACATTTGTGAAGTTTTGTGAAACCGGTTGTAAAATTAGTTTAAATATAGAATTTTAATGAATAAATCTTTTATTTGTCAACATGAAGCCGTATATCGTTTTTCACCTTTATGCGATGTATAAAAAAAAAAAAAAATGCATCAGCTCAGCTCATGAAAGTTAATACCAGACACTGGTCACTTTAAAAAAAAAACAAAAAAAAACACACGACCTGGGCAGGGAATGGCTTTGGTGTAGAGTTTTGTGTTGTGTGTGTGTGCGTATGTATATATGTATGTGTATATATATATATATATATATATATATAATATATATTTTTTTTTTTCTCACTTCTGTATTTCTTTCCCTGTTTTGGCAGGACACATGCGACGTTCAAAGCGAATGCGTTGTCCTGATGGACGCAGGACAGAGGAGTGGAGCTGGAAGGATGATGAAGAAGAAGAAGAAGACGACGAAGACGTTAGGAGTGTCGAGGCCCACAAGCGCCCGAAGAGGGACTTTCACAGCAGTGAGAGAAACAGGAGACCAGGGCGGAACCATCACTGCAGAACATACGAAAGGTACTCCTTTCAGCTGGATAGAGTCTGCTCCTCATTGGAGTACGAATTATTATAATTTTTTTTTTTTACCAGCCAAGTACCAGGTACCAGTCTGATATCATATCAGGCTATTTTCCGCTCTTGCATTTAGCAGCATACTTTATCATCACATACATTTATATCATTATTAATTTTATCAAAATAAGGTAAATGCTTCTCACACACACACACACAAAAAAAAATGTCCCCTACATACATTTTTTTCCAAGAGCTCGTATGCAAGTCCGGTTTGTTCATAAGTCCAACAAACATTGTCTAGATACTAGGATACTAACACAAATGGCTATACACATTATGTTACAGTACAGTGCTCTTTAGAAGCGTACCGATAGAAAAGTTGAACGATTCATGTTAAAAGAACGACCAATGTCTGCCACCTTTTAAAAAAATATATTATTATTATTATTTTTTATCTCGCTCCATTCTCGCAATTATTTTCACTTTTGTCTCCATCGTTATCGCTTGGCGCTTCTTCGCAGTACCAGCAGTACTTCATCGCTGCTGCTTTTTCACGCTCGATGACGGACATCCTGCACTTGCAGAGGATGTTCATATCTTCGAAAGTTTGTAACTCGAATTTTCGTACGTATTTTCTAACAGTGACGAGACAGGCATACACGGGTCTAATTGGAATATGACTTGCTATACGTATTAGTTAATAAAACCTGTTGCATCGATTCTAGCTGTTACACAGAGAGTCGAGAACAGATCGAAATCTGCAGAGATGTATACTAGATGTGAATACTGTATGTACATGTGTTTAATTTCAAACTACCTAAAAAAAAAACTCTTGTGACATTTACCTTATACTGATAAATAATAATAATGATGATGTAAACTAATGCATGTGATGATGAAGTACTGTAGTTGGCCGTGTGTCCAAAAAGCACAGGTGCTACAGTATGTATAATTAATTATTATTTATATGCTTATTTTTATTTATTATTGGTAACATTCTATTAAATGTTCAACCGTTTATTTACTTCATGGATTTCCAAAATAGGGAAGTTCAAATTCAAAAACTTTATTTATCCTCAAGGGGCAATTTAACTAAGGAAAAGTGTTGTTTGTTTTTAACAAGCGTTGTCCTGTGTAGACAGCACATATTTATTGATTAATTTATTTTTATTCCTTTTTTTTAATTACTTGAAGTGCAATATTTCACTACTTCCAAAAGCAAACATGTATTAATTAATAATTCATTATCAAAGATATATTTTGTAGTCAGAGTGGTGATACATGAAGTGCTCTTATACATTCTTATACAATCAGTAATATTCTGTAAAAATTTTCATGTTAATTCCGTATTTGGACCCAAGGGCTGTTGAATCCAATTAATAGTAAATCACAGGTTTATTGTACTTTTTCTAATATTTTATGTTTTTTTTGTAGTAACAGCTCATTCTCTAGAACCATATGATGCATGCTTTGTATATAGTTTAAGCTCATGAAACATTAATCCATTAATGATTTATCCTTTCCTTTGGCCTTCTCTCTTTCTCGGGGTTGCCACATCAGATAATTTGATCCTCAAGTTATTAGCACAGATTTTACTCCACATGCCCTTGCTTTCACAACTCACCCATTTCTTCAGGCCTGAGACTGGCACTGATGATGTCCTTCATTTCAGTGGCTGGGTATTTTTGGGCATTAAGTTAAGGGCCAGTGGCAACCGAGCACTGATTGGGCTTGAACCCCTGATCATCTAATCAGCGACCCAGAGCCTCAGCCACCTGAGTCACCACTGCCCAGGCCTATGAATAAATGTATTTTTAAATTATAACCTATCAATGTTGTTCTGGCTCTGTTGAAGCTGCTTTTTAAATAACCCAATTCGTCAGTCTTTATTTAATAAAATGCTAGATGTTTGCTGTATCTGTTTGGGTGTTAGACTTCTAGACATAGTAAAAGAATCCACGTCAACTTTGCATCAGGCGGCACATCATCACCTCGTTGCTGACTGTCTTTTTATTCCCTACTTATTTATAGCCTTTTAACAAGCAGAAAGTGTCGAGCTACACTTGTCATCTTTCGTCATGTATATTTAGGTTTGTTTGAATACATGGTGTAAATACTTTGCAGATTAATCTGGTACTTAAAAATGACTGTCCTTGTGATGAATGTCGTGTAAGCCTTTGCCAAAATTAACTGGCACTGACGGTTTAGAGACTCGTGTGAAAGAGAAGCAGAAGTTTCCCCCAGACTTAAACGCAATCTTTAGGTTGGATTTATATGAAACGCGTTCAAGTCAAACTGGGACTTGTGGTGAGTTTTATTTTATTTTTATTTTTTTGTTAATGAATGTGTAAAGACGATTAACATTTATTAAACACTTCAAGTACAGAGAGGAGACTCTTCGCCGGAAGAAAACATCTGAATGGACTAATGTCTGTGTATGACCCTCCCAACCGAGGTGTCTCTCTGCCCACTGCAGTCGTTTCCATGAACATGCAGCGAGTGGAACACCGGATCCTATTCGCACGGGCTTAGTATTACCTGGCGACCTCGTGCGATTTGTAATAATTTGCCTGTGATCCTAATACCGTGAGAACCGGCCACGTCTGTAATTTGTAAAGTTTAAAATTCCCCCACAAAATGACTTACCACATTTCACCGAACAGCAAATTCCTGTGATATTAGTCCCGTACGAATCAGCATGTCTGTGCAGAAAAAGAAAAATCGCGAATAGGGCTTTATTTGTATGAAATGTAATCTTATTTGTAATTATAAATAATATATAATATTTAATATAATTTGTAAATCATAAAAGGTCCCCAGGCAATCCTAATAGGAATAGCAAAACTGCGAATAGGAGGGGTGCGGAAGGGATGCATCTGTCCCACGTCCAGACCTGACCTCACTCCAAGCCATTTCCACATGTTTGGAAAAGCCATTAAAGGAGTTCCTGGGAGGCCAGCGTTTCAGACTGTGAAGCAGACAGTCCGATCATGGCTACGGTGTACTGAGAGAACTTTCTACCTTGATGGTATCCAAGTACTAGTGAAACACTGGGACGAATGTGTTAGTGTAGCAGGGGATTATATGGAGAAATAAAGGGAGTCCAGGTTTGACTTGAACGCCCCTTGTGATTTGAAACTCACAACTTGAAAGATTTATTCTGTACTAGATGTCCCCGTGAGGAATTTTGTTTGCGTGAAATTTTATTGCACACTCATAAGTGCATTTTAAAAAAAAAAAATAAAAAAAAAAATAAAAATTCAGCGGCATCTGTTGAATTTTGGAATTCAGTTTTTATGTGAAATAAATTTTATGTGCATAAAACATTTTTATGCGTTACCATGAAGTGCGCGGAATGAAGGTGTGAGATTATTAAGTAGATTTCGATCGCACACTCGTAAGCGTATATATTAAAAATGTACAGCGACATCTATAAAATTTTAAGATAAATTCACTTT
Organism: Leiocassis micropogon; assembly: GCA_028565275.1. Taxonomy (NCBI): domain Eukaryota; kingdom Metazoa; phylum Chordata; class Actinopteri; order Siluriformes; family Bagridae; genus Leiocassis; species Leiocassis micropogon. Next base: position 10,158,666 of record JAOVVA010000021.1, read on the forward strand.
TTAAGTTTTCTTTTGACCTAAATATTAAATTTTTTTAATCATATATGGGTGTTAAATTTAAACTTCAAATTAGCATATCTTCTCTTCCCATGTGCCGATTGCGATGAAACAAAGACTGTTACCTCAAATACACCTGTGAAAACCCCATTAACATTCGTTTAGTAGTTTTTAAGTGATGCGTGCGCAAATAGACCGACAAAAATGGAAAAAAAAAAAAAGTGTTCTATTACTCATCTTGCGTCTCCACAAATTATTTTTTCGCAAATATCTTTAATGTACAGAAATGCCGACTTTACAGTTTTATTATATGTATAGATATCACGTAAGCAGAGGTACAATATAAAACACTTGTACATAATTATTTATATAATTGATCCCTAAATGGGTCGTCAAATGCTGATAAGAAAAAAGCCTTTGCTAAGGAATCTGACACACAATTCTTATTAAATCGTGATATTTATAAAACCATGATACTTAGAGAATCGCAATGCAAAATCGAATTGGCACAGAGGTGTTATCGGCTCGTACCTAGTGATTCCCATCCCTAACGGCAAGTGATTTAAAATAATGATGTTTTTCTCAAGTAAATTCAGATTCTCTCATTCTGTTCAGGTTAGACTAATGATTTGAGTGAATAGACTCGAATAAGATGTCGGCATGAGCAGCAGCTGAGGCATCCGGTTTAAGGTTGTCCTGTTACAACACTGACAGGTTAACACATGGCTTTCCTTAAGCTATGTGTAAAAAGGGGAGGCGTGCATATTCCCACAAGCGGTGTCTCTAGGGCTCGCTCTAAGTTTAGCCCCCCGTTAAGGATCCCTCGCTTCTCGTGAGACACTCGATGCTTTCTGACATCGGGCAGGGCAGGACGGCACATTCCTCGCACGCCTGCTGAAAGAAGTAATTAACTGCGCAAAAACCCGAGAGACATGCACTCATGTTCTGAGGTAGAGACGAACATACGTAGTAGAGACGCTCTGTCTTCAGATGGCTGCTCTGCAGATCAGCCAGGAAGAAAAGGTACCGGGCGTTTTGCATCATTTGCACAACTGTGGACTGTATTGTTTCTGCAGGTGCAAGAAAAGCTTTAGGGGGCTCGAGTACGCCGAGCGGAGCGCGCCAGAGCCCGGTCTGAAGGCACGGGGACATGAGAAGAGAGTGACCGACCGAGCCGTTCCTGAGAAGAAGCAGGACAAGGACAGGGACCGACATTGGCACAACTACAGCAAATCCCTGGCTCAGTACGGTAGCAGAGAACATCAGCACTCCAAGCACTACGCCAGCCGTTCACACTCGGTAAACATTCTTGGCTTTAGGGTACAGTGTGTCCTGGATTTGTATTTTTAAAGGAAGGTCTATTGCGAAGGTAGAATTAGCACAGATTTTTAAAAACATTTTAAATGCAATTTCTACCACAGGTTGGTTTTATATTAGAGGAATAAGAAAAGAAAAAAAAAATTATTGAGTCTGCTGCTTATATGGGTCAGGGTCCAGGTTTCTCAAGAGGGTCATGTGTTGCTTTTGGGAAACCCGGTATAACTTTGGTCTAATGTTTATTGCTTTTAATTCCAAATTCCTCTTGTCTGAAAATGTTGTTGCCATGTTTTTCTTGTGTAACACACACTATGTTGGCCCTTTGCCGTTTTCTCGGGACTGAATTTGAAATTGCTGCTGCCGCCACCACCGCCGCCGCCATCGTGGTCTGCTGTGGGTTTCCCGAACACGTCTCGTTCCCTCCTTCCCTCACCGTCGCCAACCCTCCTTGCTGAATGAATGAATGGCGCGTTCGGGCCTGGTTCTGACTGGTGTTTGATGATGGTGATGATGGTGGTGTCTGTGAACGTCAAACCCCTCCCCCTACCCCGTTCCAGAAAAGTCATCGGCGGAAAAGAAGCAGGAGTTATGAGGATGATGACGAAGGTCACCTGATCTATCACAAAGGACAAGTGATAAGAGCAAGATGTACAGAACACGTATCTTTCTCTGTCTGTTCTGTGTCTAATGTTTGGGAGATGGTGGGTAGGGGTGATTTTTTTTTTTTTTTTTTTTTTTTTTTTAAATAGAGGAGCTGGAATATGTTAGAGGCTACCCATGAGGTACCATCCTGCGTGTTTAAACAGTCCTTAAAGGGATAATCTTTTATTTCTTTCAAGTCCGTCTTAAATCAAAATGTAGGTCAATATGAGAGCATTACCACATGGTTTGGTCATTTTACGTTTTCCTTCTCTGCAAACCGTCTGTGAAGTTTGTCACACAGAGCACGAGTACGATATAAGTACAGCTAGTCCCCAACTTATGAACGAGTTCTGTTACAGGAGCACATTCATAAGTCAGATTTGTTCTTAAGTCAGACAAAGTGACTTTTATATGCCTTTGACACGAATACATAATGGTAAACCAGAGCAACCCACTTGACTAAATCTCCGGCCCTCCTTTCCCCATACTGCCATCATATGGCCAAAAACCGGAATCGCGCCTAAGGAAATTCACGTTGTTTCTGCGCCTTTAAATCGTGAGGGGAATATCGGTCGCCATTTGGTCTCAGAGCTGTTTTCCACTGTATTGGACTGTGAACCCCCCCCCACACACACACACTGTATAATATACCGGACTTGAGACATTTTATATTTTCACTTACAATTGAAACTATTGTATATAGTGTGTGTTCTTTTTTTTTGTACAATACAACTGAGCTACTTCCGTAAGTTTGTGTTTTAGCTGAACTTTGGAATGCAATTTGACTCCGATTACATTATTACTCGAGTTACAAATTTCCGCATATACAAATGCATTCCAAAGTTCTGCTGAGACTCATTGAGCTTAATCAAGTTGGTGTCAAGTTACGCACAAATTTAACTGCTTTCTTTGCCTGGAGCTAGCTAAAAGTAGCTGAACCTAGCTTTGAAAGACATGAACATTATTTAGCTCAGTGAAATTGCAGAAGCTCGATTATTCGTATCGTACTCGCGTTCTGACAAACTTCACAGTCGGTGTGAGGAGCAGAAAAATTTCGTGACGAACAAGATCTGTGGTAATGTACTTACATGCACTTCAATTTACATTTTTAAAACAGGTTTGAAAGAACCTAAACTGCCCCTTTAAAGTCTGAAGTGTAATATAAATGTTTTTTTTCCTTTCTTTCCTGAGTTATTCATTTAGAATTTTTTTTAAGATGGAATTAAATTTGTACTACGTTATAATTTTAATCAGGGACAATAATATCCAATGGCGCAAGAGAGTACAGTACCCGTTGCCATCTTAATTTATTAGAATTCTCATGTTTTTTAAGCCAATGAAATCTATTGTAGAAATTAAAATATTAATAATGCATTATAGTACAGGGCTACTTATGTAACATGATTCATTATGTAAAAAATTAAGAAATTTTGTAACAAATAATTTAATCCTTAAGTATAAGATCAAACCTGAAGTCTTGCAGCGTATGCCCAGTTTTTGTAGCTGCCTTTTTTTATCATGTTGTTTATAAGCTTTGCTTGACTGTATTGTCTTTATCCTCATTTGATTTTTTTAGATGAGGTTGTGAGCACTGTAGGTGAAGGAGCCTTTGGAAAAGTAGTAGAGTGTATTGACCATACAAAGTAAGCTCTTTCTGTCAATGAAACATGAAAACGTTTTCACCCCGAACATGCTTTCACTCGACATTCATGGCTGTTTTGGCAGAGACGGCGTCAGGGTGGCCCTGAAGGTCATCAAAAGTCAGAAACGCTACCGTGAAGCAGCTCTTATCGAGGTGGAGGTGCTGAAACAGATGAATGTTTTGGACACTGAAAATCAGTTGTAAGTTAAGTCGCTGGATGTTGTAGGAATATAACTTTTGTCATAAAAACACACAAAGCAAATTAATTAATTAATTTATTTTTTTAAAGTGCGTGCGTGAGGATGCTGGACTGGTTTGACCATCACGGTCACATCTGCATCGTGTTTGAGCTGTTGGGACTGAGCACATACGACTTCCTGAAGGAGAACGACTACATGCCCTTTAGTGTGGAGCAGATCAGACACATGGCATTTCAGATCTTTAGAGCTGTACTCTGTGAGTACGGCACCAATAATTAGTGTTTCACAAACTGTTAAAGTGAAAACAGGCGACATGTGACGTGTAGTATGCTTTATTTATCCTTTGATTATGTTCTTTTGTAGTTCTTCATCAGAATAAGCTAACACACACCGACTTGAAACCTGAAAACATCCTGTTTGTGGATTCAGACTGTGACGTAGAATACAATGCCAAGTTGGTGAGTAAAGATCACAGGCAGCCACGAGAATGTGAAAATCCAGAAATTTTGAGTTCAGGCCGTGCTGAAGTGTTTTTTTGTTTTTTTTTGTCTTCTACAGAAGCGGGATGAGAGGACGCTGAAGAACGTCGACGTGAAGATTGTTGACTTCGGAAACGCCACGTACGACCACGAGCATCATACTTCAGTGGTGTCGACACGTCACTACAGAGCGCCCGAGGTTGTCTTAGGTGAGATGCTCCTTCTGTTACCGTATTTCTTCTCAAGAATGAGCATCAGCACAAATTAGGAGTCTCGTATCTTTTATACACGATTGTCTTTATTGTCTTTGTTAGAGCTGGGCTGGAATCAGGCGTGTGATGTTTGGAGTTTGGGATGTATTCTTATCGAGTACTATCTAGGATTAACACTGTTTCAGGTAAATTCTTCCCAGCTGTCCAACCGTTTGTCCTGAACTTTAATGCCGCCTGAGAAATGCACACTTTTTAAAGCACTTTAATACTGATATTGTTTTTGATACAGACTCACGACAGCAAGGAACATCTAGCCATGATGGAAAGAGTGCTAGGACCAATACCTGCACACATGCTCCAGCAAACAAGGTAGCGTGAAGATGAAGTATTTGAAGATTAAACATAAACTGTTGTACTTTGTTGTAGAGTCTTGCAAGTCAGACCTCCAGGTTTCTCTAGAGACTCTGATTCATTTCATCAAAGTGCTAATTTTCACATAAATAGGGCAGTTGACACAGTGGGGAGAAATGTGCTGTGTGTATACACAAGGCTTAGTCAGAAATTATCCGCACTTGGTTATATTAGTCTGTTAGACTTCTGTTGGCCGCACTTATTAGCACTTTCCATTCAAGGCTATTGTCTTCACAGTTAGGGTTTTTTTTTTGTTTGTTTGTTTTTTTGCGTCCCTTATTAAATGAAATAATTTTAAAAAGTACATTTTGTATTTCCTCAGGTTATATTTGTGTAGTAATAAAATTAGTTTATTGGTCTGAATCATTTTAGTGTGATGAATATACAGGTAGTCCCTTATTTACAAACGAGTTACGTTCCTGGAGCTTGTTTGTAAGTCGGATACAATATACTGTACAATATACCGGACTTTAGACATTTTATACATTCACTTACACATTTAAAATATTGTATATAATTGTAAATATTGGTATCTGGTGCACTGAATTGTCTATTCTTCTGCGATTTGTTTGCATCTACAAATGTTCGTAGGACCGCGGTCCGTTCATATCTGCTGAAATTCGTAACTTGAATGTTTGTAAGTCGGGGACGTAGTGTACACCAAAAGCTTATCAAAACCAGTATGTGGCTAGCTATTCAGGCTCAGGTCAGAGGTCTTCCTAAGTGTGTGTTCAAGCTCCAACTAAAATACCACTCGCACAATGCATTTATTCATATCTCAGACTCCCTTATTTCACTCCTCTTTCAAATCTTCTGTTTCATTGTCTATATAAATTAACTATTACAGTGCTCCACCCCAACAGAGCACAAAGCTGGGAGAGAGGCTGCTCTTATATGTGGTCACATTAGAGGGGAAACCTAATTGGCTTGTTTAAAATAAGATATACCTTTATTCGTCCCACAGCGGGGAAATTTCTTTGTTACAGCAGCGAAGAAAAAAAAATCCAGCCATTACAAAAAAAAAAAGAACAAAAGGCAAAGCAATGGATTTTATTTATTTTTATTTATTTTTTGGTCCAACAATGACCTAAAAAGTAAATTTTGTATAATGGGTCCCTTTTTATTATTCTAAAGGTTGAATATTAATCGCTGGGTTTTAGTTTGTGCATTTGGCACTGAGATTAATTCGCTACTTACAAGCATGCATGATTTAAGGATTGAATAAATGTGAGCAATTTATATAAAAATTTATCCGTTTTTGTTTCCAGGAAACAGCGCTATGTTCATCATGGGAAGCTGGACTGGGATGAGTACAGCTCATCAGGGAGATACGTGAGGAAGCACTGCAAGCCTCTCAAGGTAACGCTGCTATAAAACTCTGCTATTACAGATAATGAATGAAGCATAAACATATCGATAAATTGTTTGCCTCGAATGCCTCTCCAGCAATACATGTCCTCCAAGAGCTCAGAACACGAGCAGCTGTTCGACCTGCTCCAGAGGATGATGGAGTACGACGTGTCCAAGCGCATCACTCTGGAGGAGGCCATCAGTCACCCTTTTTTCACCACACTTAGGGAAGAGAGTGATACTAAGTGAACTTCTGATCAGTTGTTTGACTCTTTTACACCTCCCACGGAGACTCCTGCTGACTGTATCAGTCTGCTTTACCGCAGCAATACGGCTAAGTGTGAATAAAATGCCTGCAGCTACAAACTGCTTGTCGGTTCTTTGCATTGATATAAGAATGTACAGATGAAAGAACAAGATTTCTCTTTCAAAGTTGCCTGATTGCATAATGTACATATTTATTTTGTGATTTTTGTGTTAATTAAACTTTACTACATTTTCAGACAATCAATAATCGTGGTGAAATTTTTTTAAAGGGTTGATGTGTTAAGACAGGAATAAAGGATGTTCCCCAGGAACATAAGTTCCCCCTACAGCAATCACCCGATGATGTGAAGTCACAGGTCATATAGCTGACTATTGTTTGTGATGATGGCTTAAATGGATGGATGGATGGATGGATGAAAGAAGTGGTGTTATGAATGGGGAATTGGAAAAAAAAAAAAAAGCTCTGCCTGTTGGTGTCCTGTAGATGGCGCTACAGTTCAACAACAGGATCTGATTGTGGCAGAGTTTCAGAGACAAAGTATAGTATCTGCTAAGCTCTTTATGATGCAATCTGCATAACTTGGAGATTAATCACACTGCAAGTTTGAGATTAGGTTTTGGAGCTGAGCATTGTCAGATTACTGGAATTTAAATGCATTAGTATATCAGTTTCGTGTACGTTTTATTTTTTTAAAATATCAGCAGTATGAATGAATTTTTAAGCTTCCCTACAATGCTTTAGTTTTTATCTCTTGTTGGTGTTAACATTAATTAATTACTTGTCCACTAAAAAAATATATATACACTTTAGGAATTCCAATCTGTATCCCAAATAACACAGAACAAGTAGATAACAAGATTATAGTATGATGGCTGGTAAGGTTTTTGTGTTTATTTAATTTTTTTTGTAAATTAATACACACAAACGTGCCAAAAACCACAATTACTCAATGTGGGCAAGGTTAGACGATCCTGATTTTTTTGCCGTACAGCAAATTTTTGTGGAATATATGAACAGTGCAAACCTCAAGTGGTTTGTTTTTAAATGTCATTATACCTTCTGTAAACAAACCTACTTCCTCTTCACTGAAATCTGGGTTTCTTAATGAACCGTTTATAATATTTTTTTTTTTCCCGTAAAGAATCATGGAGGGACTTTTAAGGGTCTTGACAATGGGACAATTCAAAAAGAAAAAAAAAGTTTCAGGTCCTTTGTGTTCATAAAGTGTGATCTCTGACTGATTTTTAAATTACTATAGTTAATATTTTCTTATAATTATTAATTACTGATCTAGATTTGTCCATCTAAAGCTCAACCTAAAAACAAGTACATAGGCTTACAAATAATCAACCTGAATCTGAGTGCAATGTAAATATAACTTGTAAATATCTAAAATCTGCAAAATGTTAATATGAATGTGTTGTTTTCAATAATAGCTCCTAATACTGTAAAAATTCAGTTTGGATAAGCAGTTTGGGTTTTGTTGCTGGAAAGTTAATCTGCAATTGGATCCCATGTATTAATATTACTGTAAGGGAGATTAGGATCAGTATTTACACGATGATTCGCTCCACTCAGCAACCAGGTACACTCACGACCAGTATAGAATCCTCTCCTGGATTGCAAAAAAAAACAGCAAGATTCATTCCAGCTCTGAGGAATGTATATTCAGAAGTCGGATTTTGAGAGATGAAAAAAATTCTATTCACACAAACATTTGGAATATGTGTTCAATCAAAATAAGTCCATTTGACTGGAAGCTCTTGTTGACATCATTGATAGTTGCAATTTAGCAAGGCTAAATAAAAAGCTGCTTAGTGTTTCAGATTCCAAGATGGTTGACCGTGTGAGTTGAGTTGTAATAGTGTTCCGTCAATCAATCTACTGTAGATCTACAATGGTGATCACCATTGTATTTATTCCCATTCAATGACGGCGCATTCTCACATTACGGGCAATTTTGGAACAGCAGTTAACCTAATTCGAACTGTTCTTTGAACTGTTGTAGGAAACCGGAGTACCCTGAGGAAACCCACCAAGCTAACATGGAGAACATGCAAACTCCATGCATACAGACTATGAGGTGGGAATCAAACCCAGACGGTTGAGGTGCAAGATGACAACGCCCACCACTGAGCCGCCGTGCAGTAGACTGTTAAGGGATGTTAAATGTCATTCTAAACTACAGAGAGCGAAAACTGCTCAGTTCAAAGGGAAGTGTGAACGGTGTAGGGAACAAGTGAACACTAGGTCTTCATTTCACCAAAAGTGGATATGAAAAATTTCCCATCAGTCATTGCACCAACGTAGTTGGACAAAAACTAAAAAAGCTTTCAAAATGGATTTATACAGTTTATCTATTGTTATTATTATATAGGATGACATTTTATTGATAGGACACAATAATTAAAGTTTTAATTTAAAGTCCTTAGTATTATATAGGCTAGTAATCTGTAAAAATAAAATCTATGTTCATCTTGTAAATTAATGATTATACACATTTCAATAGTTTTTTTTTATGATGGTATCAGTTTGGATAAATATTCAATAATTAATTTTCGTAGTGTAAAATTTCCACATTTATAGCAGCAACAAGTATCCAAGGCGATTATGTTGCCAGGGTAACGCACAGAGGAAGTGACGTCCGCACTGGGGTTCCGAATAGTGTGATTTTGTGAAGAGAAGTTCCTATAACCGTCATTCCCTGCACAGGGAGTAGGGAGCACACTGTGAAGTATCTTTCAGATTGGAACGCAGCCCGATCATTTGAACTCAACTGCCAAATAAATCCCCCACTACATTCAGGTCTCCTCCAGATGCTCCGCCCTCCAAATTCATGGGTGCGGACTGCTAAGACCTGGGGTAGCTGACTAATTTTAATATAAAACACCCCTATTGATCATTGCCTGGTGTAGTGTTGTGTGCTGTGGGCTGTGCCAAGTTTTTTTTTTTTTTTCACAGCCAGGACTGTATAAGAAAACTGTATCTCCCAACCTTCAAACAGAACTGATATCTAGCAGGTCACGAGAAGATATTCACTGAATTTGAAAATAAATAAATAAATAAATAAGGGGCATTCAAGTGAAACTGGGACTTTTGATTGTGCAGAATAAAAGAACACGGTTGCAAGAGTAAAAAAAAAATACCTTAATTTCTTTACATACATCTCAATAAATTTGAAGATCTTTGAAAAGTTATTTTATTTCAGTAATTTCATTTAAAAAATTTAAACTCATACATAAATTCATTACACACAGACTGATATATTTCAAATGTTTATTACTTAGTTTTAATTATTATGACTTACAACTAATGAAAACCCAAAAATCTGTGTTTCAGAAAATTGGAATATTACTTAAAACCAATATTTTTAGTTTTATTAGATTTTTTTTTTTTTGTATCACAAACATGTTGAACTACTGAAAAATCTGGTAACTAGTGTACCAGACTGAGAGAAGGCTCATTTAAAGGCTCAGGAAACCTTTTCTGGTGATTTGAGTTAATTAGCTGATTAGAGTGTGACACCACGAGAACTTTTTTGCAATATTAAAATTTTCTGAGATATTGAATTTTGGGTTTTCATTAGCTGTAAGCCATAATCATCAAATATAAATAAATAAAAAAAATACTAGTAATCTGTGTGTCTATATATGAATCTATATAATTAAATTGATTTACTGAAATGAATCCACTTATCGATGATATTCTAATTTATTGAGATGCACCTGTATGTATATAATTTTTTTCTCTCTCTCTCTTCTTTTTTTTACTCTTTTAACAAAACACCAATATTTTATTTACTTAATAATAGTCTCATTCTTGTGAGGAGAAAAAAAAACATGACACTTGGATGTCAACTGTTAGTGAATTCACATTATTGACCTGCGGTATTTGTGTGCCACGTGGTGCCCAACATTTGTACATCTACATAAGAATGCATTTTAGCAAAAAAACAACATGCTTTGTGTGGTGCTAACATTGTATAACTGCTTTAGATTTTTTTTTCTTACTACAACCTTCATGTTATAGCTTTAGATGTTGCAACTGGTCCCACCAATCTTCTAGTCCTGCTCGACTGGACCACCCATCTCTCATGGTACAAGGAAGACATGGACGATATCAACTCTGTCTTGGCACTTAATGATTTGAACATCCCCTGGTAGTCTTCAAATGACAACTAAAGACCCACCGCTTGGGCAAGTATTTAAGTTATTTTTTTATTTAAAAAATGCTAATCTCCCTAGTAACCTCCCCGACTGGGATTTTAGACTGATTTACTCTTAGTCCCTGACCTAGTGAACCAGTATGGGGATGTGTTTATTGATAGGAACTTCAAAGCGCTTCTGCAGAGAGTTGTTTTGGATAAAGTTGTCTGTTAAATGCTGTAAATGTATAATGTTGTCAACTGATCCCACACCATAGGGCCAGTTATAACATTTTGGTCATTTCCATTTATTTATTGTGTTCTTTGATATTAACAGAAATTTACCAGCCGTGTGTCAAGAAACTGAAGCGTTTATGAATTTTGGGAGAATTATATGATCATTACTTGTCGCACTGTAAGATAAGACCAATAAGGATTCTATAGCAGACTGTATAATAACATGTCTATGTCCGAAAATACATGTAGGATGTAAAATAGGACGAAAACTTGAAAGCATAAAACTGGAAACTAGAAAGCATAAAAAAAAATTAAAAACTGCTCTTACTTTAATTCCTTGTTTAATTTTGTTTAATTCTACACCATTCTCTTAATGATGCATGTTTGATGAGTAACTTTAGTGCGCTCACACTCGGAATTAAGTCAAAGTCTTCAAGTACTGATAAAACTCATCCGCTTTCTTTGTGGCGCTAAATCAGACACCTAAAGTAGTAGGTGTCCTCTCCAGACAGAATAAAATCTACATGTAGTCCCGGAGTAATTTCCTTTTTTTTTTTTTTTTAATAGTTGATCCTTTATGACTGTATTTCCATATAGGCCACGTCAAAGTTTTTTCTTCATCATCCAAAATCACTAGCTGAATTATTAATGAAACATGACCATAATTTTCTATACATACTGTTTGTCACCTTTTGTTGGGAAAAATATATATTTGACTGCTGGTATTGTCTTGTAGCTTATGCAGTATCAGGGTGTCTCCACCACATAATTATCAGTCCATGTCATGAAATAAAAAATCTCTTCTCTACTCCAGTGACTCTTTAAATAGCTTAGATGCTCAAACTCAGGCGTCCTATGTTAATTTCACTGCTGTCTAGCTGTCTAATGACTTTTTTTATTTTATTTTAACTGACGTCCCCTGGATAAATCCAATTTATCCAAATAATCCGAATTGGGCTTAAGACCATGAATCCCAATTGTTATTAAAGATTATCCTTCACCGTGTATCATGCAGTGTATTGCAGAATATTGTACAATTTGCACATGGTCTTTATATACAAGTGTCATTTAGCGTTTAGATTATGGTCATTTAGTAAAATACAGAGATAGATGAGATTAGAATAGATGGAATTTGTCATTGTGCAGCGTACATGTACATGTACAAAGCCACTGAAATGCAGTCAGTATCTAACCAGAATTGAATAAGTGGCCTATTTACAATAAATACAGTACAGTATGTACAGGTGTAAGAGTGATTAATATACAGAAGCTGCAGTAGGAGGTAAGGATATGGTATGCAGTGCTTTTTTTTTTTTTTTTGCACATTTGTCACAATTAAATTATCCAGGTCGTCAAACTAATTTAATATTGCACAAAGATAACATGAATAAATACAAAGTTCAGTTTTTAAATTATAATTTCGTTTCGATTTTGTTGAGGGACAAAAGCTGTCCAAACCTGCCTGACCATATGTGAAAAAGTAATTGCCCCCTGAACCTAATAACTGGTTGTGCCACCCTTGGTGGCAACAACGACAATCAAGCGTTTGCGATATCTGGCACAGTCTTTCACATCACTGTGTAGGAATTTTGGCCCACTCTTCTATGCAGAATTGTTTTAATTCAGCCACAATGGAGGGTTTTCAAGCATGAATGGCCTCGTGGCACAGCATCTCAATTTGTTTTAGGTCCGGACTTTGACTAGGCCACTCGAAAACCATAATTTTGTATGTTTTTTTTAACCATTCCACCATTTTAACTATTCCACAATAGACTTGCTTGCAATAATGTCAATCAATGCTTGACGAACTTCAAGCATTGATTGACAAGAATGGGCTGCCATCAGTCAGGTTGTGGCTCAGAAGTTGGTTGACAGCAGGGCCAGGGTGAATTCCAGAGGTCTTGAAAAAGAAGGGTGACACTGCAAATACTGACTCTTTGCATGAACTTGCATGTAATTGTCAATAAAAGCCTTTGACACTTATGAAATGCTTGTAATTATACTTCAGGTTACCATAGTAACATCTGACAAAAAGATCTAAGAACACTGAAGCAGCAGACTTTGTGTGAATATGTGTGTCATTCTCAAAACCTTTGGCCATGTATGTACAGTATATACAGGATAGATAGATAGATAGATAGATAGATAGATAGATAGACAAACATACAGTCAGATAGATAGATAGATAGATAGACAGACATACAGTCAGACTGATAGATAGATAGATAGATAGATAGATAGATAGATAGATAGATAGATAGATAGATAGATAGATAGACAAACATATAGATAGATAGATAGATAGATAGATAGATAGATAGATAGATAGATAGATAGATACAGTAGATAGATAGATAGATAGATAGATAGATAGATAGATACAGTAGATAGACAAACATATAGATAGATAGATAGATAGATAGATAGATAGATAGATAGATAGATAGATAGATAGATAGATGGATGCTGTGTGCTAATGCTCATAAGTGTAGGTCTGTAACTCTGTGCTCCCAGTGATTTATCCTCGCGCTGTAGTTACACGCGCTCAGAATGACAGGAAGTGCGCAGGCCGGAGTGTTGGCACGAGATCCTCGCGAGCGGAACAGTTTAAACAGCGCTCGCGCAAGGAGTAACGGCACACAGCACACAGGCGGATACTGAAACGCTCGGGTTTTCTCTCTGTCTCTCTTCATTTTATCTCTACTGTCGATTTTTTTTTAATGAATCTGATTTCTGATAGATTTTTATAACCTAAGTTTTGTTCAGATATCAGTTGTTTTTGATAGTTTGTTGTTGTTGTTGTTGGGAGACTTTTCTTACGAGTCGCGCGAGTAACCAGGATGCGCGTGAAGGCTGTGCCGCAGGAGCGCGCCCCGGGCAGCGGGACTTACAGCAGCCCTGTCCACTGTCTACACACTGTCTTCTGCTTCATCCTGTCCGTGTTCTCCGTGGTGTTGTGTGTAGTCCTGACCTTACGGACGGCTCACCTGGAGCACAGAATGCAGTTCCTGGAAAGCGAGCGCCTTTCTGTCCTGAGCTCCATCACTGCAGCTCCATCACTGCAGCAGAACCTCTCTCTAAAGGAAGCCATAGACAAACTCGTTCATAAGGTGAGATGCAAAACTGCAAAGCATGATATTGTCAAGAGCATTCAGTTGTTGCATTAATGCATAGAGGTGTTAAAGATGACATTGACCTGCTGCATTGGAATACAAACACACTTCTGTCAGTGTAGTGGCACTGTACTCTGAGAAAGACATCTTTTTTTACATGCACTTTATTCCACTTTACCTTTGAGTAGACTGTATAATATTCCCTATGCAAAGGGGGGCTTAGTGGTTAGCACTGTAGCCTTGCACCTCCAGGGTCTGGGTTCGATTCCTGCCTTAGGTTTGTGTGTGCATGGAGTTTGCATGTTCTCCCTGTGCTTGGTGGGTTTCCTCCCTTTGGTTTTCTCCCATGGTCCAAAGACATCCAGTTTAGGCTAATTGGCATTACCAATTCACCTGTAATGTGTGAATGAGTGTATGAATGTTGACCGGAGAGCATACCATGGTTGTAAAAATGGGAATAAATACAATTCCTCAAATACTCTGTAGTCTTCTATTCTAGTGACATTTTGTTTTTTTTTTAGGTGAAGTGAAATTGCTAAATTGCATTTCAGTAAATATTTATTAATACCTTTTTGAAATCCTTTAAAATCCTATTTCAGTTAAAATTAATTGTTAAACAACAGACATTAAACATGCAAATGTGGAACTTTATTAAAAACAGTTTGGATCAATAGATAATTTTATGTCAAAATATTTTTTTTTACTTTTTCAACATTGTATAAAGCTCTTTTTTGTGAAACTGCCACTCATTTTTTGAAGATTATTGAATATTCAAATTATTGATTCACTGATCAGATTATGGACGTAATTAGGAATTTGGACCTGCTTCATGCTTTACGCCTAATTAATTCCATTTTTTTGTATACCTGATATATATGTGCACATCCTACTGGAATTTTGGTGGCCCCTCCTTCAGCCTCCAGATGTGGACCCCTGGAACAGGCACCACTTTTTTTATCCTACTACTACATGGTCAGAATTGGGTATATAATTTTAATGGAGTTATAGTCAGGGCACAGTGGTGGTCACATTCATAGTACATTAATGTCTTCAGTTGACTTCATTTTATTGCCACTTCATGTTGCTGAGTTTAGACCTGAGGAACTAATGCAATCCCAGATCATAATACTGCCTCCACAGGCTTGTACTGTGGACACTATGCATGATGGTGATGATGCATGAAAGTCAATCTGGACTCATCAGACCACATGAGATTTTCCCATCGCTCCAAAGTCCAATCATTATGCTGATAGCAAACTGAAACCTTTTTTTCTGATTAGTCTCACTAACAAGTGGTTTTCTTTTGGACACACGGTTGTTTAGTCCCAATCCTTCTACAATCCACATTCTAACATTGCGTGTGTTTTAAACATAAATGTTTTTTCCACTGTTGTTTTTTTTATGATGCAACTTCACCAGGCTTTTAAGTGATCTCTGATGTTTATTTTTATTATTATTCTTTTTTTAGTTGTCAGTTCAGCACTATTCTTCCAGGTTTTAATAATGCCCTGATCAGTTCTTAAACCAATTCCGACCTCTTCTGTCTGACACATTGTTGATTGCTTCAGGTGAGTTTTAGACAAATCAGTACCGGTATGTGTAAAGTACTCAGTGTGTATATTATAGGTCGTAGTATTCAATGATGAGCAGGCAGGTCTGGGGTGCAGTCAGTGTTGCAGTTCATCTCAAAGGCATCTTTGGGGTTGAGGTCAGAGCTCTGTTCAGAGCACTCGTGTTCTTTCTGTCCAACCTCGGAACAAACAATGTCCTTATGGAGGTCTATTTGTGCATACGAGCACCACCATGCTTGCTTTACTAACTTAAAGTATTGTAATTCTGCAGTGTTCCATGATACAAAGGCATTCTATACGAGTATGTGCTTCCAACTTGGGGGTAACAGTTTGGTTGGGAAAGAAGCATGTGATTCTGGGGTGTCCGTATACTTTTGGCATCCTGCACTTTTTCTGTAGTGTATAAAAATGTATTGTAAAATAATGTAGACGTTAAATTTATAAACAACACATGAAAGATTCAAGCTTCTAACAAATGTTTTGTTTTATTATTGCTGCAGAGACTCATGGAGGAATCGCCTAAACTCCGCACACCGAGGGAAGTTCAGGAGTGCTCTTGCCCACCAGGTAAGTCCCTCTTATTAGTTCGTCTCTTCCTAGAACATCTGGATAGATTGATCCTTCCTTGCTTAGTAGAGTTTATAATGAATCCAGATATTTTTTTTTAGCAGAGAGGAGATTGTGTGAGTAATGTAATGTAAATATGAAATAAACCGTGATCTTTCTGGCTCAAAAGAATCATATTCCAGCGTCGGGATCATTTTCTTTTTTTTGAGTTTTTTTAAGGGGGTGATGTAAATCAAGAGCTCGCTTCAGAAGCGTGACCTCTACTTCTTTCGAGATGACGCAGATGTGTCCTTGGTAGTTCAGAAAAGTGTGTATCCAGCAACTCTCCTCCTGATACGTGCTGCTGAGTGACAACATTTGTGCGACCGCAAAACTGAATACATCTCATGGACGTCTCGTAGTTGAAAGGCAGCCGACATGTGGAAGTTATTTAGCCCGAAATGCGGTTCTTTCTCTCCCCTTAGATTGATTGACAGACATGGTATATTGTGTAACCTCAGCAATACATGCTGTAGGATCTGGATTTTTGCAATGTGCAGAAGTGTTTGAGAGGAACGTAGTGTTTAACCCTGTGTGAATTTGTGTATCTAATGGAATTTTCAAAAGATTTTCATGGAATATATCTCTATAGGGAACAGAGAACGACATTTTCATGGTCAGGGTGGTGGTAGAGCCTGGATCTGTGGACAAGTGGAAAAACACGTCCTAAATTTAGAGATGGGAGGACACCAGGGAATCCTGACTGAAATCGAAATAAAAACAGCGAGAAAACTTTGAGGCAGCGAGGATCACGATAAAGACCTTGCTACTACATTTTTTTTAAACAAACCTAGTCATATCTCTTTCTTTCGTAGAAGTGCATCTTAAGGATACATTGCAAACCTGTGCATTATATAAAAATGAGCAGTTCGAAACAGCATACGGTTTGCATGTGCACACTGCCTGAGGATTTGAGTATGGAGCATAACTAACCGAGGACAGGTGAGTCTCCTCAAAGTGCTGCAGTCATGAGATCACTTTATAATCTTTATAAAAGACAGAGCGTTCTAATGATACAGTGTCTGTACGGTCTTCACAAGAACCAACTCCAGAGCGGAGCACCTGGTAGAAACCTTGTACAAATCATTCCTTCGACTTTCTATGACAGGGATACTCGAGCTCCCGAGGCGCTGACATTTAGACCGCGAAAACAGTAGATGGATCCCGATGATCTCTAAACAACAGTCAGCACTAAGGCTACTATTCATCATGCTTGCTTTTATTCTTTTCACAGCCAGATATTATTTTCATACTTTTGTTTTAAATCTTCCTGCTTTCTTGACAGAAATGATACAGATTGCAAGAAATACACGGTGCACGCAGTTTTTATGAAAAACACCGCTGGGATTCCTGTTGTCCGTTCCACGACTGGAACCAAAGGCAACAATCCAACAAAGTCAGACTCATAATGTCAGGCATGAAATTACCCAATGGGGCTTTTGGGAAACCAGGGGCCAGGGCAGTACCAAAAGATATGTTTGCACATTTCATTTTCAAACCTATTGCTTTTCTTCAAGGCAGTTTCCATTCACTATTAACTAATATGCTGTTACCAGTTTGAGCGCGTACATACTGACGCGTGCTTCCTTGCATGTTTTCATGCAATCTTTTATCAGCTGTAAATACTCTCGTGGGTTGCCAGTGAATTATTTTTCACGGATCTTTTGCTGCAACTCTGGAAACCAAATATCTTTTACTCCACCTGGAAGTGTGATTTCACACTTATGCATGGTTTCAGCGAGTAAGCATTATGTAGCGGTTTATGTTGCTATATATATTTTATAAAATGAAAACACTAGGGATTTCCTTGACAATTACATTAGCTGCATTTACATGAGACTGATTTGGACGCTGATCGGATAAAATGCATGTTTAAGTGCTCGAAGCGTTTAGTAAGAATATTTATTTTTTGACATGTGCGAGTGGTTCTGCTGATTGTTGAAGCATTTAATATGCTCGGAATATTTAATATAAGACTAGAAGAGGAAGAAGAAAAACAAGGAAACTATTTTTTTTCAACTTAGGTTAAGCTACTTATCTTGTCTGACAAATCCGACATTATGATTGAATGCAATAATTTTAATCTAATCTAATGTATCATTGCCCGAGATCCGGTTGTGATAGACCGAAGCTACAGTAAGACTTGTGGGAAGGACTTGTGTTCTTACGGAGTTTAGCGATCCAGAACAGAAGGAAAATTTTCTCCCTTGAAACTCATCACATCACCTTATGTTACCCCTCACATGGCGCAAACATGCAGATGGAATATATTTATTCCAACAAGAGAGAAACAATCAGATCAAGGATTTACACACATAATATTTTCCTATTTAATGGATTAACAAGGATTCACACCATCCCTCACATTTTGATTGAGCAATTGAAAGGAAAAAAGCATTTGTCGTAAAATTAGCAAGTCATAGAAAGTCATATCCTGCTCTGCCGTCCTTCAAATCATTTTATTAACTGTTAATTATCAGACTGTTTGCTAAACATTATTCTTCCAAAAGAAACACAAGCGCTCCCAGTGAACTGTTTTTCCTGGCTGTCTAACAAAACCTCATTTGGTGGCAGTTACTGTTATGAAGGGTTGCTTACAATTCACAGCCTTCCTGAACGTCCACCGGGGACGTTTTAATGCCTCCTTTCGTTTTTATTGTCTCAACATATTTGTCTCCTCGAAAGCCATTGCTGAAATCCATTGTGTGTAAAACAAACACAAATGGACTTTCGGTGGGAACAATCGGGACGGAAGCGGCGTCTGTTTCTTGCGGCTCTTGACCAAAATTAATTGGACCGAGACCGTGAATAACGTCTCGAGGCTTTTCCGAGTGTGTCTTTGTGGAGCATTTCCGCTTCTTCTCTGGTATTAAAGAGCGGAGACTCAGGACTCGTGATGAAGGTAACTCGGGGCAGTATTGTCGAGTCACCAAGAAACATGAATGGAAGTCCACGAGAGCCTTCTTTCGCCCCCTTGTTAATAGCCTTTCATTTATAGGAAGCATGAAAGCACACTTGAATGAGGCCTGTAGAAATCAAACTGATGGGCCACACACTGGAGCACGCTCACCACTTAATTGTTGGTTTCCTCAAGAGCCTGAATGATAATGCAGTGGTCTCTTTCAAATCTTGAGCTTTGTTCCGATGGGTTTCGCTTTGTTTTCAACTTTGTGAATGTTCCCTTCAGTCATCCTGTCAGGCCATGTTCAGAGGAGCTGGATAATGAACTGTAACAGAGTAGAAGAACCACAAACCATAATGACCGCTGTGCAGCTCATTCATTGCGCTATGACTGAGAGGCAGTGACATTGCCATGTGGTCCATCCAATCCTTCTAGAGCTGGTCAAAATTACAAAAATATTGTATATGATTCACATTATCCATCACTCTCTCTCTATGTGTATATAGGTTTGTAAAGAAAGTGCCAGCGGGGATAAAAATGGGGAAACAAGAAATCCGTTGAAGATGGGACAAGACAGGCAATGATTTCGTGATCCTCAGCTGTACCGTTGTGATGAACCTGTAGTTAGTGTGGCTTGGGATTCCTAAACTTGTTTGACCGTAGTGGAGCTCAAAGGTCTCCTGTTCTTGTAGCCTATCTGTAGCAAATACTGGACATTAGAGATGAGTTATAAAACATCGATTCAGTTATGCATCGCGATTCTTTTCTGTGTCGATCCATGTATCGCCACATCGACTCCAAAATCGATTTTAAAATCATTTAGCACATTTATAATAGAGATGCTC
This sequence comes from Leiocassis micropogon, assembly GCA_028565275.1. Taxonomy (NCBI): domain Eukaryota; kingdom Metazoa; phylum Chordata; class Actinopteri; order Siluriformes; family Bagridae; genus Leiocassis; species Leiocassis micropogon. The sequence goes on from JAOVVA010000021.1 coordinate 10,178,602, forward strand.
CAGTCGATCAGCCTGTAACCGGAATCGGTTGTTTTCAGTTTGATAAATCAGCCTTATATATAATCGATTCTCTGCCGAGTGCACGAGCTTTCGAGTGGTGCAACGGAAACACATTTTCATGGCGTTACATTACCAAACGTTACGCGCATCGTTAAAAAGCGTCTAATTAGCCGTTTTCTCCAAATTTGAAGTCTCAAAACACAAGAAGTGCTAATTAATCTAAAAAATTTAAAAAAAGCAAAAATCTGCCTTTGCATTCTCAAGACTCAGGAGGCATTTGAGGCGGTTTCTTTATAATCCTTCAGGTGGCGCTCTAAAGTATTCACACATTGGTATAGCATGTGGTGGGAGTGAATTATTTGCTAATTTTGTTTGAAATATTAATCATGGTGGATGACAGAGAAATGTGCTGCTCAGTGAAAATGCAGCTTAGGTACATGTAAAATGTTAAATGTAAAACTTGAATAAACTTTGAATAAAGTTAAGGTATAAATAAATCTTTTGAGTTATAATTCTTGTAATATTAATCTAATTAGCACCTAGGGTTCGTGATAATATTATATCCAGTGTTCACCAGTGATTCCGGTCCCTATTGGACATGATAAGTGATGCTTTTCTGTTTACCACGATTGTAAAGACTGATTATTATTGAGAGTCCATTTATGTCCAGCTTTTTTGTGCTTTAAATTCCAAGGACATTAGAAATATTTCTGAAATACTCAAACCAGCCCATCTCTGTCCAACCGCCATGCCATAGAGATCACATTCGTTCCCTGTTAATAAATTTCAAGAAAAAGATCTGCACACATCAAGTAATAACCAGAAGTCTCCAAAAGCTAGCGGGTGATGGTTTCAAAGATTATAGGTTTTCTATAATATTGTTCCAAGTGATTAATGCGAGATTTCAACATGATCACATTCAGAACTTGCATGAGAATCACATCTTTTGCACTTCCTTTTTTTTCCCTTTTTTTTTTTTTTTTTACTACCTAAATGAATAGATTCCACATTGACCAAAAGTGGTGTAAAGTACAAAAGCATACTTTAGTGATTATGGAAAAGTGTTTTCACTCTAAAACCTGAAAACATAAATGAGTTGTTTTTTTTTAATGACCCAGCAAACTGCATTAATACTTAGACACGGAATTGATCGGCGTCACTGTGAAAGGGAGTTTAAGGGAAAGTCGATAGTTTTAGCAAAACAGGACAACCATGTGGCCTAGCCTGCAGGGTAACAGCTAGTTAGTGTGACACACACTGATGTAGGAGTAGAGCTGCTTTTGGCACTGTGCTGGGATCTGCTGGTACTGTATACCCCTAAAGAATGTGATCTTCCCAGTTTTATTGGCCTACCCATCGAGAAGACTTTAATACTTTCACCCTGAAGCTGTCCGTGTCTGCAAAGGTCTCACTCTGTACGTGTTTTGTTGAAGAAAGTCTCGAGACCAACTTGTTTTGAATTGTTATCGTATTAAACGTGTCAGTAATCCATAAAACGATTTAACGCTTGACGATGTACGATGTGAAACCTTTGCGAAATGACGTCTACTAAAATTGTGGGTGAGTTTTGAGAATTTCGGGGTGTTTTTCTTCCTCCGGTGTTCAAACTGTTTCCACTGCCAAATACATTTGATGTGATAATAGAGTGATGGTAAGCATGTCCACAGCAAGATATTTTAAGATTAACCCCTCTGCCATACTTAAATGCCATCCATACAAACCCCCCTTTGATTATCTTCAATTGACATTGGCCTGCATTTGCTTTCTTGAAGCACTCAGGCAAAACATATCACCTCCATCGAGGTCGAAATAAAACAGAAAAATAACAACATTATGGTCGGAGTACCACTGGTTTATTGAAAGCATCTGTCGTGCAGTTTGTATGCATGTTCTCGTCTGTACTGTACAACAACAAAAAAATCCGCTCCTTTTATGCACTGCAGCATTTCTTAATTTATTATATAAGAACGTGGGTGTGGAAATAATTATAGTCTGACGTGTTTATATTAGCTTAAAGTTGTATAACAAATTATTAAATAAACTCACTAGCCACATTGATAGGAATGTCTACACCCATGCAGTTATCATAGAGAATATGCAGAAACACATCTATAATTCATGTTAACATCAAGTATAAAAAAAGGTTAGGGTAAAAATGGAGGGAAAAGTGATCCCAGTGGCTCGATGGCTCGATGGTTGCTGCTGCCAGACAGGCTGGTTTGAGGATTTCAGAAACTGCTGATCCCATGGAATTTCCACCCACAACAGTCTTGTAGTCTCTCTACAAAATGGTGTAAAAGTCATCCACAATAAAAACCTCCACTGAGTGATAAATCTGCAGACTGAAATGACTTGATGAGAGAGATGAGTGACAAATAACCGTAGCGGTTAAAGTTAAAACAAGAAAGCCACAGTAATTCATTATATCGATCACGCTTTACAACGGTGACGAGCAGAAAAGCATCTCCGATGAGGATGAGCTGCAGCCGCAGAGAAAAACATATCGGGTTCTGCTTTTCTCAGCCAATAATCTGAAATTACAGTCGGATCACTGATAAAATAGGGCTGGGTGATTAATCGAAAAGTAATCGAAATCGACATTCAGAACCTATAATCGATCAAATTTTCCCAGGTCGATTATTTCGATT